>OX578149.1:121766737-122966737 GCA_951213105.1 Amaurobius ferox | reverse complement strand
GGAAGTTTGACTGTGAGTAGGTAGGTGCAAGCTAGCTCAAGTGTGTTAAATTGAATTTGAAAATAAAATTAGTGACCTAATTTTGTGTTACTCTAGCCACTTAATAACTGTTTTGAATTTCAAATACCGTTTCAAATTTGAGCATGAAAATAGGTCAAGTTTCAGAGTTAGATTAACATAGAAACTGAAGTACTTAAAAAAATATTTCCTTTACGATCACTGCATATTGTGGTTCAGCAAGTTTTCAGTGTGTTTTCAGTGTTTTCAGTTGTGATTCATCAAGTGATTCTGTAAGTTTTCAGGTATTTTAATCTACATATCAATTATTAATGAAAACTACTCTCGATAGTTTGGTTAGAAGAATAATAGCCAGTTAACTATTTCCGTATTTGAAGATTCGGTACTGACAATTACGGTACTTCTTTGTTTATCTGTTCTTCTGTAGAGCTGTTGTCCAATTGCGAAGTGGGCCTCATTAAGTCTGAATTTATTTTGTAACTCGTTTTTGTAACCGGAGTGAGAAATAATTTTGAAAGACATTTTTAAATAAAATATTTTAAACAAATTTAATTATTTGAATTTTCTGCAATTTCTTAATGAAATTCTAATATGAGTCAAGAATATTTAAGCATGACTTTTAACAAGGGAGTGTTGGCATGTTTTCAATCGTAATTCCTAAATCTATTATATTCATAAAATTTATTTCAACTTTTTTATTAACACTTTACAAGAAAGTTGACAAATGTTTATGACTTTGTTCATTCTGTCTGTCTGTCTGTCTGTCTGTCTATCTGTCCGTTAGCACGATAACTGCCGTAAAAATGACTTTATCAAAATGACATTTTAGTATGTTGTTCAGACGGTCTGTGGAACCTAGGGGAATATAAATGAATAATATCACCCAATTAGTTTTGGATTGAACCCGGGTTGAAGAAATGAGATACATTGAACCCTATGGGACCTAATTTTTCAAATTTTTTAAGTGAATTTAAAATTCACAAATTGCTTAGAAATTTTTTTGAAAATATTCAAATTATCCCATAAAATATATAAAAAAATTTTCAGCAAAATGTATTCAGAAGTTTTTTAAATAAAAATTAATATAATAATTACACCTTTTATGTGAAGCGATCACATGACCATTATATGAAGAGATGGCGTGACCCGCTTCAAAATAAAATACGGCATCCAACTTGTATCAACATCGTGATTTTTAAAGTTCTTTTTAATTCATATTGAGTGTTGTATCCGTCCTAAAACCGTTTTTTTTTTTGCTTAAATTCTGTGCATCTACGTACTGAAACAACACAATTGCAATATATTTGAATTTAAATGATCATCCAAATTTGATTATTTCTACAACGAAGCCTAGTTGTTTTCACTAATGGAAAATGTAAAGAGCAAAATATATAGAAAGAGTTGTATAAGAATTGCTACATTTCTTTAAAGCAAAATTATTTAGCTCATGGAGTCTGCAATATAGCTGATATGAATGAAATATTCATTGGTTTTACAGAGAGAAGGACGGTTTTTTGGATGAAGTTTTAAGCGTAGAGATTAATTACTTGTAACTCCATGGTCTTAAGTTTTTAAATAAAATAAATTGTTATATAATTGTGATTAATGAAATGAATGGAAAAATGTTAATGAATGAAATGCTGCTTTTATAGAGAGAGCCAGGCGAGTTATATTTCGATGACTTCATTTGAATAATTTAATTTTTTTCGATGAAGTTTTCATAATATAAGAAATTATTGTAGTATTAAGATAATTTTAAAAATATTACCGAGGAATGTATCACATTTTAAAGATGTTTAAACCAGGCAATTTATATGTCAATGCCGTCATTTGAATAAAGTTCATTTGTTTTTGATGAAGTTTTAAGTTTTCAAATATAATAAATTAATGTAGTATTGTAATAATTTAAAAAAATATCTCCAAGAAATGTATCGCATTTTAGAGATGTTTAAATAAAATTGCATTGAAGTTGGAAAGTGTTTCATAATCAATGCTTTATGCATGATTGATCTTTCTTGTTCAAAGTAGCTTGACTCCTTTTTAACAACATTTTCGAACGTGAGAACTTGGCTATAAGGCAGAATTGGGTAATTTACTTCAATATTTAACGCATTGTTATATTTCCTACAATACTTTTTACAATATGCTATATGTAAAAAGTATTGGCAGAGCCATGGGCACCAATAGATAAGTTAAGAGAGGGTAATTGCTCCCCTGGATGTTCAAGGGTACAAAGACGGATTTCAAGCAAAGTCGATATTGTACATCATATTCTTAAATTTATCCTCCCTGTCCTGAAAAATTTTTTACGGGCGCCCATGAGGAGTCAAATATTCGAAATCGAGTGTTAGCTTTACACATTTTGTGGATACCAGAACACGATTAAACTATTTTCAGAGTATGCTGATATGGGATTTCGGTACAGTAGGATGAGATAGAATATTTCATGACAATAAATATCAAGTTGAGTAAAAGGCAGAGTTACAGGCAATAAAGTCTAAACTGTTTCGAACAATGTGGACAGACATTAAGATTCTGATTTTGTCATTTAAACCTAACTAAATTTATGTTGGCGCAATAAAGATCACCACATACGTTAGGCAATCACGTAAATCTTAGCAATGATGACTACCACAAACAATTGCGTCTCAGTGTCTTTCTGACCAATTTGGTGAGAGCTTTGGGGATAATGCCAGTCAACGAGGACAGAATGGGTCGAAGGAGGAGCAATAAAAAATAGATTAAAATGTAGACAATTTTTGAAAGAGTGGAAAATGAAAAGCCATGTTGGTTGTGCCAAAGGAGGGTCAGATAGATGAGTTATGCTAAAAAATTAAGTGTGGTGATGCTTCCTGCAAAAGGGCTGTCATGCAGTTATTCAATTTCCCGAAGACTTAACCCTTTCGGGACGATTGGCACGCCCGCGTGTCGGCTGCGAACTTGCATTCAAGGATGGACGCACGCACTCGTGCCGGAGGAAACTTTACCGTAAACTGCGAGTGGCACGCATGCGTGCCTTCACGTGGAACGTTTTAATTTGTCTACTAGATGGCGTTAAATGTCCGCAGAACTAACTTCAATGTATTTTGCAGATACATGACCTTGGCTAAGAAGGATCCAATGAATTATTTCTCCATTTGGAGCGGTGAAACATGATTTTGTAATATAAACAGACAGAACAATTCTCGCAGCATCAACAATTTTATAATTGAGTTTCGGGTTTTGTTTTTATTTCAATGTTTTGATTTCGTTGGTGAATCATAGGAATATAAGAGAGTATTTTTTTTTGTATGGGTTTCAGAGGCAGTGAAGTTATTCGTTTATTTCGGATAAAGGAATGGGAGCAACTAACGAGTATTTTGTATTCAGATTTGTATGAAAAATATACATCAACTAGAAAATAAATATTTCTTTTATTCCTGAAAATGTAGATTTCTGTGTTGAATAGGTGATTTTTAGTGAATTTTTTTCGAGAGATAGGCTTAGCGCAAAAAATTTGCCGTCCTTTGGGAACAGTTCGGAAGCGAAACCCTATGTCTTTTGGGCCGCGGCAGTTCCGGAATGCCGCCGTCCGGAAAGGATTTAATGTGTCCAATCATATTCCCAGGAGACCTACTACCAATGAGTGACAGGTATAACCTATTAATTTCCTATGATGAATGATTTTGACGTTAATAACTTCGAGGCCAAATCGTACCGATCCACTCAAGGTTACAATCTGAAAAGATATTGTTTTGTAGTTGTAAATTAAAATTTAAATTGAAAGATGATCTTTTAATAAATATAAGCAGAAAATAACCATGCTTTGTCATTCAAGTAGCCAGTACGTTTATCGCCAGTATGCTATTTGCTTATCTTTCAAGAAATATTGCTTTTCTTGAATTCGGCGGACTGCGAATAAGGTGGATTCAGCTGTAAGAACCGTTTTAGAATATTCGGTCACAACGGTAATGCATGCCATTTATTATTAGTCTTTTCATTATTAACATATTACTTTGATATTTAATGCAAGGGCGTATGTTATATATCATTCAAACTTTTACCACACATATATACGGCTGTTTTTGTACATATGAGTGAGGTGCTCCATCCGTGCAATTGAAATGCAAACTATGTGTGAACTATACCTCAAGAACTATTAGATGTGGAATTTACAGTTCGTGACTTACACACTAGTGCCCATTAGAATTTCGTAAAAATAAAAAAAGTATAGTTCATTTTTACAAAATAAAAGAAAAAATGCGCATGAACATCTATATTTAGTAAATGATTCTTTTCTTTGAAATCTTCACAAAAAATCCAATACAACCAATTACGATATACTCAGTAAAACCATTTCTGGGGAATTTTAGCGATTCGACGTCGATAAAAATAACAAATTACGAAGTCAGAGTCAAATAATTGAAACGTTGGAAATGTAATGCAATTTTAAGAAACATATATTTTTACTTGCCTTATATACATAGTATAATATATAAGGAAAGCATTATGATGGGGTCGAAAATTCGGGTTTTCGACGGGAGAGCACGTTTTAAGCATCCCTGTTCACGAATCGAACATTTTTGAACTGATGTTTGTGTGTGTGTGTGTGTGTGTGTGTGTGAAAGTATGTGTGTGTGTGTGTGTGTGTGTGCGTGTCAGTGAGTCTGTGGGGACGATATCCTACGAACGAATGGAGCGATACGAATGAAATTTGGTACAAAAATTACAATCCGTGAATATTGGAAGCCTGTTGTTTTTAAACACACTCAAATGTTCAGAAACCCCTAAAATTTGGAGTGAAATTTTGAAAAAATCATCAAAAAATCAAAACCTTTAATAGAGTTACGTAAATAGACATTTCTTATGTAATGTTTCCTTAGAAAACGATTGACAACTTTAGAACGCTAGCATAAACCGTTCTCGAGATATTGCACATTTTTCAAATAAATTTATCAAAAACACCCATAAATTAAAAAAAAAATGTTAACTGTTGAGAAACATGTTCACTTTTCATATGTAATATCATGAGATAAATTTGATGACATCATTCTCGTGGATCTATCTCGTTCCATACATGAGAGAAGATACTTTGAGTAATACATTTATATTTGAACGCCAGTAATCATTTATCTGCTATAAGAATAACTTATCCCTCAGTACATAACGCTTTTCGAGATTTTGGCTACAAATTTTGCGGAATGTCGCCAACTTGGCAACTTTTTTAAATGTTGCCAAATTAACTAAAATCTCGCCAAATGGATAAAAATGACGCTAAGTCTATGAAAATAACGACTAATTGACAAAAATTTAATATCTTGGAAAGAATATAAGTATCTACTATATAAATACCCTATTTTTTACTGTAAAAGTAATAAATTCATTGCATTATATAAGTCATATGCTGCCCACATCAGATTTTTTTTATAGAAACGAGCCTATATATTAATTCAATTATCATAACCAGCAAAATAGTATATATATTTATATATATATATATATATATATATATATATATATATATATATATATATACATATATGTATATATATGTATATATATATATATATATGTATATATTTGTATGTATATGTATATATATATGTGTGTGTATATATATGTATATATATGTATATATATATATATATATATATATATATATATATATATATATATATATATAATTGAAGATTTTTATGATTACTTGTAATATAGATACCCGAGAAATACCAATGTAAATTGCTTGTAAACTGAAGGTTTTTGCAAATCAGAAGCCTAGTGTAGCATGATGAGCTATGCAAGAAGTTTGGAAATTGAAAAATGGAAACTAGTGATTAATCACTAGTTACAAGCAATTTTCATTGGTATTGCTCGGGTATCTATATTACAAGTAATCATAAAAATCTTCAATTAAATAGTACCTTAAAAATTATCAGCAGCTTAAGCGCGTTATTTTTACAAAGGGAATAATTTATAACCTCCAGTCTTGACATTTGAAAATATAATATTTAAACAAACAATTATATATATATATATATATATATATATACAGTGACCGCCGCTTATAAGAAACACGTTCGTTTCGCTTGTTTTGTTTCTTATAAGCAGTTGTTTCTTAAATCCGGAAATTTTTTAAATATCGTTCTTCCATTGTAAATACTAACTATTGAACACAGTTTTACAGAATTTAAAAGATAAATGTATATAAGCAAAATATTAGTACGTACATAATACATTTGTAAATTAAGTTTTGCATTCAAAAATATTTCTCATTTTACAAATTAAGCCTTACAACTTAAATTATTATCTATATGCATATAGTATGCAGTTAAATAAGAATAAAAAGTAAAACTCATAGGTCGTTCATTTATGTATAAGAGCATAGTACATTTTCATACATACCGTAATCTATTACTGAAGAATAGCAAAAAACTTATCCAGTATTGTTTGTGCTAACGAGTCTGTGATTAGTTTACGTACATCCATTTCTAAATCATAAAACAGTCCATGAACTTTTTCTGATGCCCCTCTGTGTTCAAGAGTTTTTCTAATTATAGTTAGGGCTTCTCGCGACTGTTTGGCTGTAGGAAAATTTTCTTCTTGTGGAACGTCGTCTTCATTTTCTTCTTCATTGCAAACATTCTGAATTTCCGCACTATGTCATCATCATTGTTTTCTTCAGATGTATGTAAATTTTCGTCGATGTGAATCCATTCTTCGAAAGGTGCTTTAAATTCTTCTTCATCTTCTGCTGGTATGGCAACATTATTTTTCAAAAATCCTGCTTTACGGAAGCAATTAAAAATGCATATGTCAGAAACTTTTTTCCATGCGCCTGCGATCATATGGATAGCATCAAGCAAGGTTGTTTTCTTGCTTATTGACTACACGGAGGTGGAGAATCATACTTTTTAAGTAAACTTTGCTTTTCAAGCAAAGTAAGGGTTTGCGACATGCTTCACTAGCAAAACATAAAATGACTAACTAAAGCTGTACGAATCTTATTTGAGTGCATAAGCAAAGATGCCTTTCCTTATCAGTACGTTTCCTTAACTGCCAAAAGATTAAAGCTCGTTTCTTACTGGTTTGGGGTTGTACTCCCCAAGTCTTTCTGCGGAGAAATCCTCTGTCATCCTTTGTTACATAGCAAACTCCCACCCCCTCCCCGTACGCCCAGAGACAAGAGATAACAACTCGTCCTTCAGTTAACCTTAAACAAATCGATTTTTTTTTTTACACCAGCGTCGCAAGGAAATCAACAAATTTTCTGTAGAAAACTGTTTCTTATAAGCGGAATCGTGTTTCTTATAAGCGACACAATTTTAATGTTAAAACGAAGTTTGTATTTGTTTCTGTCGTTTTGAGTCTTATAAACGGCTGTTTCTTATAACCACTGAATCTTATAACCGGCGGTCACTGTATATGTATATATATATATATATATATATATATATATATATATATATATATATATATATTTACAGATTAAATATTCAAAATTTAAAGCTAATGTGTGGAAAAAAATTACCAAAATAGGCAATGTATACGAGAAAAACATTTTGTGGTACTGTTCATTCATTCTATTTGGATTTTATATATATACATACAGGCATATTTTCAATGTTATTTATATAGATTTCATTTTCCATAGTGATTGTTATGAATGAATGAGTGATTAATTACTAAGTGTTTTGAATATCTAACGTTTGACATTGAAAGCTCTGCTATTAATATAGTACCAACAGCAGTCATCCCTACAGAACCTATTCGATTACTATAGAACCTATGCATGTGATTACTATATAATCTTTTGATTACCATAAAATATTTTTCATTAACCTTATCGATTACCATATAGAACCTATGTCATTACTATAGAGAATCTATTTTTTTATGTTACATTTACTTACAGAAACATCATCAAATAATATTGTATGATGTATTTGTAATTGTAATTGTATGATGTATTTTCAACGTAAACATTGGTTGCATGAAAATTAAATGATTAAACGTAATACAAAAAAATCTGATGAGGGCAACACATGACTTTCCTTATATAATGTAATGACTTTACTACTTTTACAGTAAAAAAATAGGTTTTTCTTATAGTAGATACGAATATTCTTTCCAAGACATTGAATTTTCGACAATTAGTCGTCATTTTCATTGATTTAGCGTCATTTTTATCCATTTGGCGAGATTTTCGTTAATTTGGCAACATTTCAAAAAGTCGCCAAGTTGGCGACATTCCGCCAAAATCTCGCCAAGCGTTATGCACTAAGAAATAAGTTATTCTTTCAGTCGATAAATGACTATTGGCATCCAAATACAAAAGTGTTACTCAGAGTATCTTTTTTCATGAATGGAACGAGTTAGATCCACGAGAATGATGTCACTCAATTTATCGCATGGTATTACATATGAAAAGTGAACATATTTATCAATAGGAAATGTTTTTTTTATTTTATATAACTTTTTGATATTTGTTTGAAAAATGTACAATATATCAAAAACGGCTCGTGTTAACGTTCTAAAATTTATGTCAATCGTTTTCTAATGAAAAATTACATAAGAAATGTCTATTTGCGTAACTTTATTAGTGGTTTTGATTTTTTGACGATTGTTTCAAAATTTCATTCAAAAATTTAGGGGGTTCTGAACATTCGATTGCGTATAAAAACAATAGGCTTCCAGTGTTTACGGATTGTGATTTTTGTACCAAATTTGGTTTAAATTGGTCCATTCGTTCGTCAGTTATCGTCTCCACAGACCCACTGACACACACACACACACACACATACTTTCACACACACACACACACACACACATACTTTCACACACACACACACACACACACATACTTTCACACACACACACACGCACACACACACACACACGCACACACAGACATCACTTCAAAAATGTTTGATTCGTGATCAGGGATGCTTGAAACGTGCTCTCCCGTCGAAAACTCGAATTCGAATTTTCGGCCCCGTCACAATACTTTCCTTATACATTATGTATGTAAGGAAAGTAATACGCAAACATCTGCGAATACCTTTTGACAGATGAGCAAAGAAAGTTGCAGTGAACAATTTAAAACAGGTCTTGAGTGCCAATGCTAAAACAAAGTTTAAAAAATAAAATACTGAAAAGTTGGATTCGAAAAAATAAAATATATTTATAAAATAGGCCTAAGAATATTATGTTCGATATATGTACATATGACAATTAACCTTACTAATTAAACTTTATTGATGTATTTGTGGCTTCCATGTTCCGAAGCGAATAACATGAATCAATGCAAACTTATAAGGAGTGATATAAACATATTAAAAGTAATATATAAGACTGAAAGGTGGATACGAAGAAGTAGAGAAATATAATAAAATTGCGAATTTCATAGTTTACTTGTATCCAAAATAGAGAGAGATTAGATGTAAAAAAAGTAAAAACTGTATACAGTACCTGGAACGTTATAATGCCTTGAGAGTATCTGCTGTTTAGTCTAACTCAGTTACTCATTCTGACTCAGTAAGACAGCTGTCCTCTTTGGTCTGCGGATAATTAGTAAAACTATGGTGAGCATTGAACATCACCCGCTGTGTAAATAAGCTTTAAATTTGTAGCTATTCATTCCTTCCTGCTGCATTATAACGATGGGAAATTACAATAAATGTCACCGGCACGTTTGCACGGGGTTGACACAGAGAGTTAAATCATTCACAATTTAAGTTGCATACACTTCCTGTAATAGCTGTTTAACGACCAACAGAGTAATCACAACAAGCAACAAGGAAAGAGGAAAATGACTATAATTCGAATTGACAGTAAAGGACATAACTTTAAACCGAAGTTACATTTTCATATTTATTTTCATAATATTTATTTATGGTGTATAGAATTTTAGATTTTCTCTATAAAAACTTGACAATTTTTCTCAAACATAATGATAATTGCAAAAATTAAGCACACATCCACAACAGAAGGTCTTTATTTTACTTCCTATAAAACGTACAAAAGTTTTGAGGCCTTTTTTTAAACTTTTGTGCGTCTTGTAGGAAGTGAAATAAAGACCTTCCGTTGTGGATGTGTGCTTAATTTTTGCTATTGGCCTTTTTTTAAACTTTTGTACGTCTTATAGGAAGTAAAATAAAGACCTTCTGTTGTGGATGTGTCCTTAATTTTTGCTATTGGCCTTTTTTAAACTTTTGTACGTCTTATAGCAAGTAAAATAAAGACCTTCTGTTGTGGATGTGTGCTTAATTTTTGCTATTATAACATCAGACGTGATGCCAAATTATTTATTTATAATGATAATTGTTATTATTTTCAACTACTAGTATACTTGCTGTTCGTGCGCAATATAAAGTGCTATTACAAAATTCCATATACCCCATTAATAAACTTTTAACCACCGTGTCGTACTACCACGGAAGTAACATGCACCTATAGGAAAGTGACTTTGCGTAGTCGAATGAATATATTTGAAGCGCCCCTAGTGGCGAAATACGGAGCTTATGAAAACTAACTCAGAAGCCAACAGAGATAAGTAAAAAAATCTGATGTAAGCAGCAGACTCATATTCACGTTCTATTTATTTCTTCAATAATTCATTAAGTTAGGGTTAATTGCACAAGATAACACCCATAATTATTTAAAATGACACTGGATTTGCACTTTTAATTCAATTTTCGTTTTCATTTTGTAACTGTGCTTATTTTCAAAGGTAGAGTAGCGAAAATGCTAAAAAACTAAAATATCTCAAGAACGGCTAATCTTATCGTAATGGGGCTGGCCTTATTATATTTATCTTTAAATATTACTTATAAAACATGCATTTTATTGATATATTTGAGCATAGTTTTTTATTTTAGATTTTGCGATTTATGCAAACCATTTCGCAAAAATAAAAGGCAGGTTTATCTTCCGAATTGTACCAAAATCTAATTAGCACCAGGGTAGCCCACAACTGACTGATCTACCAAATTTTGTAAAATTTGATCTATTCGTTTTTCAGCTAGTGTGGATACAGACAAATTTTGCCGGTCTTAACACAAAATGGCGGGTTCTTCCCGAATCGCAACCAAAACTAATCATCACCAGGGTCATATACAAGTGACTTACTTATCAAATTTTATGAAATTGGGTCCATTAGTTTTTGAGTTAGAGTGGATACATATATTGCACAGACACACAGACAGACACGCACACAGACAGCAGGCATACAAATATACAGACGTCACGATAAAAATATTTTTTCGTATTCTAGAGATCCCAAAACTTGTATATCTGTCGAAAACTCGAGTTGCGATTTTCGGCATGATTCCAATACTTTCCAGATATATTACCATGTATTGCAGGTAAAGTAAAAAGTCGTGTTATAAAATGAAAGAGTGTGGCTTAATTAGTACAAAACGGTATTCGCGTAAATCAGGCTTGGTAAGGCAACACATCGGCCCTTAATTCCCTAATTCAATGCTGCGATGCTGCATGCTGCATGCTGCTTAATGCTGCGGTGGTGCAGGCTATTTAATGCTGCTATGCTGCATGCTGTTTAAGGCTGCATGCTGTGATTCTGCATGCTGTGATGATGCATGCTGTTTAATGCTGCCTTGCTGCATGCTGCGGTTATATTCTGAATCCAGATGTTATCGATGGCGATGATGTACAGCCGCGGAAAAAAAAACGCCCCACCCTCTGTTAAACGAGCATCGTTCATCGTAGAGAAAATTGAATGATACCATTCGATTAGGAATGACATCCTCTACAAATTAATGTGCGTAAAATTTGCATAAGGGACCGTCTTCATATCTAAACTCGCACAAACTTTGAAATTTTAAATGGCAACACCCAAGTTTGACAACATACTTCGAAACTAGAGCAAAATTCAACCTGTGATACCAAATTTCAAGTCATTTGGGTGAAGCGTTTCTGAGTTGTGAGTGTTGAAGGCCCAGACCACACGACCAACCCAGGGGGTTTATGGTATCAAGTTGTGTGGCCGGTGAGTTGTGAGTGTGTAAAATTTTGAGCTCCTAATGTTAAATTAGTTTCCAAGACTTCCATTCATATCTTCTGTAATAATTATCTGCTCACGCTGATTATTTGTATGACGTTACTACTAAACAACCCAAACACATTTACGTGATTTTTATTATTGTAGAATAAATTTTTTGTATGAAATATTAATTATGAAATCAATAATCGAAAAAATATGAATACAAACCTGGACATGTGTTGATAAAAATCGATTCACAAAGCGTTTTTATATGTTTATATAAAATTCCAGGTGTTTCCTCCCACTAGTTCTTTCGAAATGTTTAAATATTCAGCATCACGATGACTTTAGGGGTCGAATATTAGTTTAAAAAATGACTAATCTGAAAAAGTTATATTAATTGTAAGTTAATCTTTATTTAAGAAAACGGGCATTTATTTTTACCCTGTTTTAATAAAAACTTAGTATAAACAGTGTTGTATAGATGCAATCTAATCAGCGTAATTCTGCTACTATATTGAAGGGTGCAAACTTGTATTGCTATAAATGGGATCTACTTATGTTACTACCGATTAATAGTTGCCGAGCTACTGCGAGTTGAAATCGTCCACAAAATATAATAATTTATAATAAAAAATATTTTTATAAAACAATAACAAATTATAAAATTATGTGATACTAAACACCAACAAGACTTCAAACGGTGATTGATAATGACGGATTGATACTTTTAAATTCGTCATCAAGTTCCAGCGGAGTTGTTTTGTCGCGTCATCTGCAGATATTTGTTAGTCTCATAAATTGATTTTGAAACAGCATTATAAAATGACATTTGAAAATAAACATTTCATTCTTCTTTATTTCTTCTTCCTTTTATTGACCCTGGCACGAATGCCCCATTAGTTTTTAGTAGCTTACCCAGTGCGACTTTTTATCCCTAATAATCGTGCCCTATTTGAGGCTCACATAATCCTACCCATTACAGGCCCACTGACTTAGTAACACACACACACACACAAGACAACACCACACACAGCCATTAAAATGCTCACCCTCTCATGCAGGAATCAAACTTGCGGCCCTTAAGCTGTGAGGTAAGTCATAATGCTGAATGTCAAGAGGATAGTTCAATAATTTACAACAGTGCTGTGGCCAATCAACGAAACATCGCCCTTCAAATTGCGGTTTTCATATGGAGCTCATCCCCGAAAATTGCACATTCCGGAATATTGAATATCTTCGGATTTAAAGATAGAAACGTCGTGAAAATTTGAATTTGGACAAATTTGGGGGTCTAGAACTTGTGGGTGACGTCAAAATTGGGTGTTGCCATTGAAAATTTTAAAGTTTGTGCTCATTTAGATATGAAGACGGCCCCTTATGCAAATTTTACGCACATTAATTTGTATAGGATGTTATTCCTAATCGAATGGTATCATTCAATTTTCTCTGCGGTGAACGATGCTCGATTAATAGAGGGTGGGGCGTCTTTTTTTTTCCGCGGCAGTACATGTGAACTCTGTGTATATGGACTCGTGGCAGATTAGTTTCATCTATATTGCACGAACTTTGTGTTACGTCCATGTTGTTATAAATATTCTCAACTTTCGCATGTCTGGTCTTTTTTTGTAGGTATTTCTGTTAAACCAAGTGTTGTTTTGTACTAATGACATACCTCTCTTTCATTTTGTAATTGGACATATTGGTGTATCTGTGTTGATTTCTGAATTAGTGTTGTAGTTCCATTTTTCACCACTATGGGCGAAATTAAATTTACTACGCATGGCCACATTCCTATAGGTATACGTTACTTCCGAGGCACTACGATGCGCAGTTAAAAGCTTATGGGGAGTATATGGACTTTTTTAAGGATCCAGCATAATGTAAAGAAACTTAATTCACAATTTGCTGTGTGATTTTAACATTGGAAGTTTTTCTGATTGACATTATACAGGATGTCCTAAAAATATTGACCTTGGGTTTTATTCCTTAAATATTGATCTTAGACACATATAATAAATTACAAAGGTGCGTATGAAAAGGTACAGAATTTTATGAAATCGATTAAAATTTTCAAGAGAATTAAATTTAAAGAAACACAAAATGTAAATTTTTATACGACCCCCGTACAAAATCATTTCCAATGAGTAAAATGTGCCCCATACACTAATAAGGTGATGTACAAAATGTCAGCATTTTATCATAAAAAGTCCCAAAGATATGTTTAAATAAAGTTGGTGAGGGATTAATCACAAATTGAAATATCAGTGTTTACAGCAAGAGTGCAAATGACGCAACGCAGAAATGATTCATAGGCAAATAATTTCTGCCTCTTATCTTGGATCTTTGACATGGATGGAAAACATTTTGAACAAGTTTTGTAATCTTTGTGTAAGTTATTATTTCTACACAGTGTAGATACTTTTATACCGAAAAATATCAAAATTATTATTTATTTATTTAATCATTGTTTTCTTTCATAACTTGTGTATGGCCCCTGAAACGCCAGCTGCCGACGTGATTTTTCCCCTCTGAGAACCTATATGGATGTATCGAAAAGTGATTTAAGTCAGCGTTTTTGTCTTTTCATATCTCTGGGACTTTTTATGATAAAATGCTGAAATTTTGTACATCACCTTATTAGTGTATGGGGCACATTTTACTCATATGATTTTGTACGGGGACCGTATAAATATTTAAATTTTGTATTTCTTAAAATTTAATTCCCTTGAAAATCTAAATCGATTTTATAAAATTATGTACCTTTTTTTACGCAACTTTGTAATTTATTGTATATGTCTAAGATTATTTAAGGAATAAAAGCCGAGGTCAATATTTTTGGGACACCCTATATAGTAATTGCCCTGAATCTGAGATAAAGGCAAAACAGACTGAAGCACAATCTACCTTTCTTTTTATTTGGATAATAACAATTTTGCAATTAAACAATATGTTCTTCATAGATTACATTTCTAGTCTTCTTGTTAGGTGGAAAAATAGTTCTTTTATTAATAAACTTTGAACAAGCAAAGACAGTTGACCATGCGAAAAGCAGCATTTCCTTAGGTCTATGTCTACACTGCTGAATGATTGCCCTTTTTTCTACTATTTGCCCTCGATCATAAAGTTACCATAATTAAAGATAGACATAGATTGAGATACAATTAATGTTCGGGATACGTTATCGAATTTTTAATTGCATTTATTGTCTACACACTCGAAAACGATTAGGTCACGTTAGTTTTGAGCCTAATATAAAGATTGGATCAGTGTTGAAACAATTTGAGAGTTACTGTGCGAGTGTCTTAATGTCAGATGGACAGATGGAAGTCTAAATAGTAGGAGGGAATATCCCAAGGCTACTCATCAAAATTCAAAGAAATTCGGTACAAACGTTTTTCCGTCATAATGAGGGAGACAAACAGATGGGATTTCAATTTTATTTATATAGATTCTTTAGTTTGGTCTGTGTTGGAATATACATCTCTTGCAATAAATTTAACCTTGACATTTCAGAAATTTATTTGTTGTAAATAGGGGAGATGTGTTAGTTAGCACGATTTCCAGAATATATTTCCAGTGTGTTTCAGACATCAGATGAAAACGAATTGGCACATAGTCGTAGACTGAAACTTTTTATATGGTGAGGTATTTTTATCTTGAGGTCAGTTTTGGTTAGGAAAGTAGTGGAATGTTTATCCGTCGGATTTTATCATGCATCAACTAATGTATGACTCGATGCACGTTTTGCCCAGAAAATTGTAGATTTAAAAAGCTAAAATTGTTCATTTGTTCGTAATTATAGAGTTTATAAAGCGTATAAATATTTTAATTTGCTTTTTCAGTGCTATTATTGTCACTACTTTTCATACATACATACATAGTATAATGTATAGAGGAAGTATTGTGACAGGATCGAAAATTCGAGATCGAGTTTTTGACGGAATAACATGATTACAGCATTCCAGAATTTGAATCGAACGTTATTTAGGTAATGTCTCTATGTATGTGTTTGTATGTGTGTGTATGATTGTCGGTAAGTCTGTGTGCACGATAACTCATAAACGAATGATTTTGAACGTGATTTTGAACGTAATTTTGAACGTAATTTGGTAAGATTATTACTATCATTGAAATCCTATTGATTTTTTACACGATCAGACGTTTGAAAACCCCTAAATTTTTGAATAAATTTATAAAAAAGTCATAAACAAATCAAGACATTTAATAATGTTAAATAAATAGTTCTTTTATATAAAATTTTCTTATTCCAAATGAACGACACAACTTCAACATTCGAGGTATTGCATGTACTTAAAATAAATGTATCTAAAATATTACACAAAAATTGAACAGGAGCATCATCAAATATGTAACACTTCGCCAATTAGCGACATTGTCGACTAATTTGGTAAAGTATCGCCAACTTGGCGATTTTTTCTAATATAGTGCCAAATTGACCAAAATGTCGCCGAATTGGTAAAAAAAAGAGACATTAAATTTACGAAAATAATGCCAAATAGATGAATGAACAATTAGCATATTTTAATATAGTATATAGCTTAGCATGTGTGAGCAATATTTACAATTCTCAGGTTTATTTGTGTGCGATATATAATTTATTTTGATACTTGAAGAATAGCGCTACATGTCAGTTCACTTTCAACGTTGAAAACATTGTGGCGTGGATCTTGTCCATTATTTCTTCGCATTGAAAGACGTAAAGTATTTGCATTATGTAGGGAGAGTCATGTGCTGCACATATCAGATTCTTTATCAGCAAAAATCATATCAATTGCAAAGATAAGATATGAGATACAAATGAAAGTAAATGATGGAATAACTTTACTGCTTTTATAATGAAACATAATTAGTACACAAAGCAAAAGCAAAATATATTGTACTATTCAGCGTTAATTCAATCATCTGATTTTAGAAATATTATCTACATTTTTTTTTGCGACATCTAATTTTATTTTTCACACGTGCACTTTATGCTTTTCTCAGGATTATTCTTGTAGTCTTTGTGCCAGGGTGGACGGCCTGTGTATTTATCTATTTGTGTCGTCTATAGCAGGAAAATCTAACGGACGGATAGCCATGAAATTTGTACCTCGGCTTCCGGACGAAACCCTTCGTCAAGTTTTTGAAAATTAGAATAAGTTTAAAAGTTGTGAACTTAAAAGTCGAATTTCGCACTTAGTTTTGGATTTAACCCGGGTTGAAAAAATGAAATACATTGAATCCTATGGGACATGATTTTTCAAACATTTTTTTAAGCGGAGTTAAAATTCATAAATTGCTTAGAAAATTTTAGGAAATATTCAAATTGTCACATAAAATGTGTAAAAAAATTTCAGCAAAATGCATTGTGTAAGTCTTTAAATAAAAATTGAAATAATGATTACTCCCATATAACTTGAAAAGATCACGTAATTAATTTCGAAATAAAATATTTCATTCATTTTTTTCCCACTGCGTAAAGATCGTTTACATTTATATTTAGTGTTGCAACCATCATAAAATATCTTTATTTTTGCGTATTATCTGTGCATCTAAATTCTGTGCTAACGGAATTACAATATTTTTATTTTAAATAATCAGTAAAATGTGAATATACCTACAACAAGCCTAATTTTAAAGCTATCATATAGCATGCAGAATGTAAGTGAATCAAGTGATTTTAAAATGAGTTATATAGGAATTACTGAATATTTTCACGTAAAATTACTTAGTCTGAAAAATAAGCGCATATCAATGGATGAATATTATTGAATATATCTGGAATATCAATGACTAGAATATTCATTGATTCATATAGAAGCAGACGATTTATATTTCGATGACTTTATTTCAATAAAGTTCATTTTATGTAACTAGCATTGTCTTTTTCGATAAAGTTTTAAAATTTCAAGCATAATAAATTACTATAGTATTGTGATAATTTAAACATATCAGCGCTGAATGTATCGCATTTTATAAATGTTTAAATAAAATTGCATTTCAGTTGGAAAGTGTTTTATAATCAATGAATTATGCATGATTGATCTTTCTTATTACTACTCTTGGCAGATTGGTTCAAACTTACCCCTTAATAAGTACACTAACGAACCCCATCGTATACTTTCCGGATTGTGTTACTCTGAATGGGAGCCAATCCTAAACTTTTCTGCATTAGAACCAATCTAAAATATTTCTGCATGGCAGCCAATCCTAAACTTTTCTGCATTAGAGCCAATCTAAAATATTTCTGCATGGGAGCCGATCCTAAACTTTTCTGCATTAGAGACAATCTAAAATATTTCTGCATGGGAGCCGATCCTAAACTTTTCTGCATTAGAGACAATCTAAAATATTTCTGCATGGGAGCCGATCCTAAACTTTTCTGCATTAGAGCCAATCTAAAATATTTCTGCATGGGAGCCGATCCTAAACTTTTCTGCATTAGAGCCAATCTAAAATATTTCTGCATGGGAGCCGATCCTAAACTTTTCTGCATTAGAGCCAATCTAAAATATTTCTGCATGGGAGCCGATCCTAAACTTTTCTGCATTAGAGCCAATCTAAAATATTTCTGCATGGGAGCCGATCCTAAACTTTTCTGCATTAGAGCCAATCTAAAATATTTCTGCATGGGAGCCGATCCTAAACTTTTCTGCATTAGAGACAATCTAAAATATTTCTGCATGGGAGCCGATCCTAAACTTTTCTGCATTAGAGCCAATCTAAAATATTTCTGCATGGGAGCCGATCCTAAACTTTTCTGCATTAGAGCCAATCTAAAATATTTCTGCATGGGAGCCGATCCTAAACTTTTCTGCATTAGAGCCAATCTAAAATATTTCTGCATGGGAGCCGATCCTAAACTTTTCTGCATTAGAGCCAATCTAAAATATTTCTGCATGGGAGCCGATCCTAAACTTTTCTGCATTAGAGCCAATCTAAAATATTTCTGCATGGGAGCCGATCCTAAACTTTTCTGCATTAGAGCCAATCTAAAATATTTCTGCATGGGAGCCGATCCTAAACTTTTCTGCATTAGAGCCAATCTAAAATATTTCTGCATGGGAGCCAATCCTAAACTTTTCTGCATTAGAGCCAATCTAAAATATTTCTGCATGGGAGCCAATCCTAAACTTTTCTGCATTAGAGCCAATCTAAAATATTTCTGCATGGGAGCCAATCCTAAACTTTTCTGCATTAGAGTCAGTCTAAAAGATTTTTACTTGGGAGACAATCCTAAATGTATCGCATACGTATTGTGCTTCTAAATTGCATTAAACGATTGCAATACCGAGTTTGACGTGATTTAACATTGCGGTTACATTGTTTAACAGGAAGGACGGAATCAGGTTTTGTAAAAAGATTGCAAAGAAATCGGCGTCATTCAACTGCTACTTATCTATTGTCAATGATTCGTGTTAGTAAAACTGCTGGAACTCACGACAGCTAGCGTTTAATGTACTTTTCATAAAATATTCGTTGTTTTGTGAACAATGGCGTGAAAGAAAATAGGCGGCGGGGGGGGGGGGGGTGAAATCGGGAAACTTTCCAAAACAATTTTTATGAAGAAGGCATTACCACATTCTGAGGTTTAGCCAGTAATCATCCTATTGTTATTCTCCATACGTATATTGTATAATGTTTGCAATGGAATCAAAAATTCGAGTTTTCGATGGATATACACAATTCGAGCACCGCTAAATGCGTCGGAATGTTTTTAGAGTGATATATTTGTATATGTGTGTCTATATGTATATGTGTAAGTGTACCCGTATTTGTACAAGTGTGTCCATGAGTTTATAGGCGCTATATCTTACAAACGAGATATTTGCTTAAATTAAATTCAGTATGATTTTCACAAACATAGAATACTGTTTGTGCGTATGGGCGAGTGTGTGTGTGTGTGTGTATGTGTGCGTGGGAGTGTGTGTGTGTGTGTGTGTGTGTGTGTGTGTATATGCGTGGGAGTGTGTTGTTGTTGTTCTTGTTGTTGAGACCCAGACCGCCCGACCTACCAGAAAAGTGTAAGGTAACCGTTTGGACGGCCGAGAAGTGCCACCCAATTTAGACCGGAACCCAGTGGGGGAGGCATCCACAGGGATCGTACCCTTCTTCCCCTGCCGCCAACTTCTCGGAAGGACATACGGACCCACATGTTTAAGGTGATCGTACTCCGCATGAACACGGCGGCAGTTGTGGCAGCGTGCAAATCCAGCGCGCAAACCACCGGGCTACCGCGCCCGAAATGTGCCAACAGCACGCGGTGTTCTAAGGTGGTCACCCACCCAAGTACTAACCGCGCCCGATGCTGCTTGACTTCGGTGATCTAACGAGAACCTGTGTTTTCTGCACGGTAGGGCCGTTGGGAGTAGGAGTGTGTGTATGTGTGCATGCGAGTGTGTGTGTGTGCGTGCGAGTGTGTGTGCGTGCAAATGTGTGTGTGTGTGTCTGTGTGCGTACGTGCGAGTGCGTGTGTGTGTGTGCGTGCGTGCGTTCGAGTGTGTGTTAGTGTGGTTAGTGTGTGTGTGACTGTGTGTTAGTGTGTGTGTGACTGTGTGTTAGTGTGTGTGCGAGTGTGTGCCGGTGTTAGTGTGCGTGAGAGTGTGCGTGCCGGTGTTAGTGTGTGTGCCGGTATTAGTGTGTGTGCGAGTGTGTGTGGGTGGTAGTGTGTGTGCGACTATATGTCTGTGCGTATGTTAGGGTGTGTGCGAATGTGTATGGGTGTGTGTATGTTAGTGCGTGTGTCCAGGAATCTGTAGATGCGATACGATATATCCTGAACGAATGGAACGTTTCGATACAAATATTACAATCGATAAATCCTGGAATTTTATTGACTTTAAACGCAATAGGATGTTCGAAAATGCCCAAATCTTCGAATAAAATTTTGTGGGACATAATGGTGTCGCAGATAATTAAGTTTTGACAATTTTTCATAATATCAATTTTAGATAATGATAAGATTATATAATATTCTTAGTATTTAATCTACTTACACCCTCAATTTGATTCAATTTTGTGCATGATTAAAATTTATTTTCTACTTTTTCGTGCGCCTATGTTGTGCAGAGGGAAACATTAAAAAACATATTTTTTATCAAATAATTTATTTTTTGCCGTTTAGTCTTCATTTTCTTACGTAATTTACGTTCAAACCTCCGTAGTATCATACATTGATGATCAACACCTTAGAACAATGAAATAATTTCATCTGAAGACACTGATTAGCAATACGCAAAGAAAAAAAAAGAAACATAGTCTTAATATATGTAAATAACTTGACAACGTAATGCATTGACTTGACAATTTGACAGACGAAAATATTGTGTGAGATAAAACTGTGTACCGAGTTTCAGTTTTCAAGTTCTTCTAGCTGTCGAACAAGAGCCCGTCAAAGATATTTACAGAAAGGAGCAAATGAAGCTAACTTGAAGTTAATACGAAGTGTGTTGTTGTTGAGACCCAGACCGTCCGACCTACCAGAAAGGTGTAAGGTAACTGTATGGACGGCCGGGAAGTGCCACCCAATTTAGACCGGAACCCAGTGGGGGAGGCATCCACAGGGACCGTACCCTCCTTCCCCTACCACCAACCTCTCGGAAGGACTTACGGACCCACATGTTTAACGTGATCGTACTCCGCATGAACACGGCGGCATTTGTGGTAGCGTGCAAATCTAGCGCGCAAACCACGGGGATACCGCACCCGAGATGGCCAACAGCACGCGGTGTTCCGAGGTGGTCACCCACCAAGTACTAACCGCGCCCGATGCTGCTTGACTTCGGTGATCTAACGAGAACCGGTGTTTTCAGCACGGTACGGCCGTTGGCCCAATACGAAGTGTGTGGAAAAGTCTCTTTATCTGTGGTTTTCGTTTCTTAACCTGAATCTTGCTTATCCTGAAGAAATGTTGTAACTCTGCCCTAAAAAAAACCCATTAAAAGTAACATTATCAACTGGTTTTTGGATGGAGCATTTTACTAGACAGATTCGGTGGTACGTAAAGTATCACTGAAGCACATTCGGAGAAACTACCATAAAATAAATTGTTTGACTATAATGTTTTAGACTCAGACATTCCGACCTACTCGAAGATGTGAGGTATCAATTGGAAGACCGGGAAGTACCACCTAATTTAGACCGAAAACCAGTGGGAGTGGCAACCACAGGGACCGCGCTCTACTTTCTCTACCACCAACTTCTCAGATATTTAACGTACACATATTTAACGTCCTCGTACTCCGTGTGAACGTGGAGATTGTTTGGTAGACCGGGATTAGAACTAGGGTTGTGTAGGTGCAATCATTGGGCGCAAACCACTGGACTCTCTCGCCACTATAGAGTCGACATTTGCATAACTTTCACTTTAATTTAGAGTTTAAAATTTCTTGCAAGCTTACAGATATGACATAACTTGGACAAATATTTGTACCCATGAAATTAATTTTCATCGTCATGGACTAAATCATGTAAATGTTTAGTAAAAAAGCTACTTTAATTCAAAATTCATATACAGTTGAACCTGTCATAAACGGAATTCAGGGGAACGGAAGAATTTTCAGTCTTAAAAAGGTTTCCGTTTCATGCAGGTCTTTTCAGGAAAAGTTAATTTTCAAAGTTTAACTCGAAATGATGACAGTCCTTATGTAATTGCTCATCTATACATCAGACTTTAAAAATTCCAAAAAGTGTATTTAGATAAATCTGATTAATACTATATTATACCAAAATAGATAATTTAATTATTTTAACTATGTATATACGTACAGTTTTACGTACTGCGATCACAGAAGTATTTAATATATATAAATAAGAAAAATATGCATGTATGTATGTAAAAATATGTAAAAACGTATGTATGATCCAACATCACGGGAGAGCGACTGAACCGAATTTGATGAAATTTGGTGGGTAGTCTTGAAATAGCCCCACTTAAAATTTAGACTATGTTTCGAGTCTTTAACACCAGGGGTTGTCGCAATATTAACGAAAAATGGAACTTTCGTTTGTCTCATCATCGCTGGAGAACAACTGCACCGAATTTAATGACATTTTGTGGGTAGCTTTAAAATAGACCCCCATAAATTTAGTCCAAGGTTCGAGTTTCTAAGCCCAGGCATTGTTGAGATATTAATGGAAAATGAAACTTTTTCCTAGGAGTTTTGCTCTCTAAATCCATGATTCCCAACGAAAAAGGTTGGGAATCGTTGGTTTAAAACGTGAAAGTCAATGATATCTCTGAGTTTTGTGGGAGTTTATTGAACGTATTAGTCACTTTTGAAAATCGCAGGTTTGAAATATGAATTTAAATGGAAACTCTATCACCATGGTTTATTTTTCACAGGCTTACTCAACAACGAGAAGTATTAAGAAAACAAAATGGTTATTTAATTATCAGCATTTTATGAGAAAGATTCTTTCTTATACCATGACAAGTCATTTGACTCTGCAGTGGACACCGCTGATGCCGTTAATTACCTGCTGGAATTTCTGAACTACCTTGAGCCACCTGGAATGCCTTCTCACATCTTGAAGTTAAAGAAATGATCACCAATAATGCTTCTGCGGAATCTGGACCCTCCAAAACTATACAATGGGACACGAATTTGTGTCAAAAATATTTTACCAAATGTCATCGAAGCCAGGGTATTAACGGGAAAGGCAATAGAAGAGGACTTATTCATACCTCGCATACCGTTGATTCCAGCCGACCTAAAATTCAACTTCAAACCAGTCCAATTCCCAATTAGATTAGTATTTGTCATGACCATCAAAAAAGTTCAAGGACAAACCCTTAAGTTTGCAGACGTGAATTTAGAAAGTTCTTGTTTCTCTCATGGCCAATTGTATGTGGCATGTTCAAGAGTAGGAACTTCACAAAATTTGTATGTTTTAGATTGGGCAGGAAAATCAAAAAATCTGATGTGGGCAACACATGACTTTCCTTATATAATGCAATAATGCAATGAATTTACTACTTTTATAGTTAAAAAATGTTATTCTTTTAGTAGATACTTATATTCTTTCCAAGATATTGAATTTTCTTCAATTTGTTGTCATTTTGATTGATTTAGAGTCATTTCTATCCATTCGGCGAGATTTTTGTTAATTTGGCAACAATTAAAAAAGTCGCCAAGTTGGCGACATTTTGCCAAATTTGTCGCCAAAATTTTGCCAAGCGTTATGGACGAAGAAATAAGTTATTCTTACAGCAGATAAATAACTATTGGCGTTCAAATACAAAAGTATAACTCAAAGTATCTTTTTTCATAAATGGAACAAGCTAGATGCACGAGAATGATGTCATCCAGTTTACCGCATGGTGTTACATATGAAAAATGAACACGCTTCTCAATAGGAAATTTTTTTTTTATTTTATGACTTATTGATAATTTCTTTGAAAAATGTGCAATATCTCGAGAAGGGTTCATGTTAGCGTTCTAAATTTTATGTCAATCGTTTTCTAATGAAAAATTACATAAAAAATGTCTATTTGTGTAACTTTATCAGCGGTTTTGATTTTTTGACGAATTTTTCAAAATTTCACTCAAAACTTTAGGGGGGTTCTGAACATTCGATTGCGTATAAAAACAATAGGCTTCCAGTGTTTACGGATTGTGAATTTTGTACCAAATTTCGTTCGAATCGGTCCATTCGTTCGTTAGTTATCGTCTCCACAGGCTCACTGACACACACTCACACACACACATACTTTCACGCATACACATACACATACTTTCACACACACACACACACACACAGACATCACCTCAAAAATGTTTGATTCGCGATCAGGGATGCTTGAAACGTGCTCTCCCGTCGAAAACTCGAATTCGAATTTTCGACCCCGTCACAATACTTTCCTTATACATTATGTATATAAGGAAAGTAAAAACGTGGTTTACAAGCAAGCATTTCGGTAAAATCTAACAAATTAGGATAATGTCATTTAATCTGTTAACATTTGCATTGTTGCCTAGCGTTTAAGTCATTTTAGTTTTCCTTTCAAACTGTACATATTAACTGTACATCAATTGTGGACACCTACTAATTACATTCAGAGACGCTGCCTGCCAGGGTTACATACCCGGAGGGCCTAGCTGCGAAGGGCGTGCCGTAGGCACGCTGAAAGCAGCTATGACTTAAATAATGCAATGATTTTTTTCTTACATAATGCAATGAATTTACTCCTTTTACATTGAAAAACAAAGTATAAGATTCACGGCCGTATATGCTCCTGTGTAATTTTTATCAGAGTTTTGCATCGTAAATCCGAGCAACGACGGGTAATCACGGCTAGTATGTAAACAAAAATAGAGCGTACCTCATATCCTTAACTGTTAGCTTATTACCATACCTTAAAACCTAGATGAATTGACTTACAAGCAAATTATTACTGTTTACCATAAAACGAAAAAAAAAAGTAAAAAAAAAAAATTGAGATGAACTTTCAAAATAATCTAACATGATTTCTTGGACATCTGTCTTACTACTGCAACTTTTAGTTAAAAATCGTGCATTGATTAATATTTCTATCATTTCAGAGTCTCCCTGATTAACGGAAAATTCTTGAAGTTCTGAAATGGTTTTCAGAAAATTGTGATATAATTTAATAGAGAGTTCTGTGAAAATGGTTCTCATGGAAATAAATGGCTAAAATAGTTAGATGATTTTTCTATTCTCTGTTCGTTATAACATGTGCTTTTATTAACAAAATGTTTTGAATTTGCTTTCATTTTCAGCGTTGAGCAGGTTGAGTTTCACATAGGGGAAAATAACATGAATTTTCTATATTTTTGGACTAGGCCAAAAATATTTTCCGCTTATTGCAGTTTTCCGTTTCCTACAGGTTCCGTTTCAAGCAGGTTCGACCGTATCACATTTAGTGACCAGTAGTCTTATAAAAATCGAAAATTTAGTCTTATCAAAATGCGTTTGCGTAATTTAGCAAGCATCATAAACTCATTAATTTAATTCATAATGTTCTGCGAATTGAACCACTAGTGTGGGAAGAAAGGCATCAAAGTTAATTAAATGTCTATCACTCGCATACAACTGTCATATTCCCAGAATTGTAAATTCTAATCCCCGCGAAGTTTGTTGACATCTGACGACATCTGGTTTTTAATTTTAAATTTTAATTTAGGGCTTTGTTGTGACACTCAAACTTAAATGTGATTGACATTGCAAGTTCCCTTGGTACATTCTAGTTGTAGAATAGTACAAAGGATAAATTATTTGTTGATTACAAATAAAAAAAATCTGATGAGGGCAGCACATAACTTTCCCTGCAGACTTATATATCCACGTTCTCTTTATTTAAATTAAATTGTATTCACTTTTAATTCAATTTTCGTTCTCATTTGATAACTGGACTTATTTTCAAAGGGGGAGTGTAGAAAATATGAAAAAAGCTAATATATCTCGAGAACGGCTAGTCCTAGTGTAATGGGGTTGGTCTTATTCTTTTCTTCGTTAAAAATTACGTATTAAACAAGCATTTAATGGATATATTTGAGCATACGTAGCTTTTTAGTTTAGATTTTGACAATTTTTGAGGGCCATTCTGCAAAAAAAGGCAGGTTATTTTTTTCTGAATCGTACCAAAATCTAATCAACACCAGAGTGATCTGTACGCGACTCATCTACCGAATTTTGTGAAATTCGGCCCATTAGTTTTTCAGCTAGAGTGGATACAAGTTTTTGCGGGCCATTTCGCAAAAAAAGGCGGGTTCTTTTATCCCGAATCGTACCCAAAACTAATCAGCACCAGACCCGCCCACAAGTAACTTACCTACAAAATCTTGTGAAATTCGGTGTATTAGTTTTTTAGTTAGAGTGGATACAAAATCTGCACAGACAGACAGACACACAGACAGACACACAGGCAGACACACAGACAGACAGACAGACATACAGACAGACACACAAACAGACGTCAAGCTAAAAATGTTTTTTTCGTATTCTAGAGGTCTCGAAACGTGTAGATCCGTCGAAAACTCGAGTAGCGATTTTCGACATGATTCCAATACTTTCCCTATACGTTACCATGTATTACAGGGAAAGTAATATATGGAGTATAAGGCTCCACTCCGCTTTCTCATGATTTCATGTTCCAGACAGTTTATGTCTATTTGCATCTTAACCAGTATCATAATTTAATAATTAAATATTTACTTTCTCATACTATAGAATAAGGTAAAGAAAAAGTATTGTTTTCACGAAGATTTTCGATTTCGAGTTTTGGGTGCCAATATATATTTTACGACCTCCTGAATACGTTTTGACTATTTTAGAATGATTTCTGTATACCTGTCTGTCTGTCATGTGTCTGTGGTTGGTTTCTTGTATACACAATAGCTGCTATAAATATTAATATATTTTTATGAAACTTTTTCTTTAGCTTTGTTACCAAAAAATCTAGAACTAGATAGAATTTCTTGAAATCCGAGCGACAACTTAAATAAAAATTATTCGAAATTTTATATTTTCCTAACAGGACAACATACGACAAAATTTGACATAATTATGCATAAAAGAGGTTTATTTATAGCTCATTGAATTTATAGCTCATGGAATTTGATAATTTAAATCATTTTAGTGACCATAGTACAGCTTTAACCACGACTTTTTTTCTAAGAACCACTATACAGCTTTTGCATTCGTGACATCATTTGTTTCTCCTCGGGGAAGGGGCGGGGGATACAATGTCAAACTTGATATTAATTGAAAGATATTTTAACCTCTTTAAAATGAAGAATTACATGCTCTAATTTTGACCATCTGGACCAACAATGCAAAATTTTTTTTAAAGAAAAAGACAAAAAAAAAAAGAAAAAAAAAACACAAGCTAAGTAAAAAGGGGAATTCGTATAATTTTAATACCAATAACCATCAAACAGAAACAATAACCATAATTCCGTAATCGGACAATAACCATTGTAAACCGTGTATTGTGTTTTAGTGTTTCCAGTAAAGAAAAGTTCAGTTAAAAATTCAGGAAAGAATACGGCAAATTAGTTTTTACTTTCTCATGTTATAATGCATAGAAAAATAATTGTTTTTCCGAAAATTGAGAATTCGAAAATTTGGCAGATAAGTTCATTATAAAACGTTCTGGATATACTTCGGACACTTTTAGATAGTTATTCGTTTATATGTGTGCATATGTGTACATATGTGTGTTTGTTTCTGCGCATGTGTCAGTGAAGTAAGACATAAAACTTCAAGAACGTATGCGCACATAAATGTTCAATTTTATACGTGGATGCATCATGCAGAAAAGCTTAAATTAAATAGAGTGTTATGAATTTGCTTGCATACAGCAAATGTAAAACACTTTATCTAATTTTAGCTAAGTAAAATCTAATTTTAGCATAAGTATTTGCCGTTAAAGAGTTTTGCAGCATTACTAGAACTTAATTCTGTCAAAGACACTCCTTAGGAAACAGGTTAAAACATTTTTACTTTCCCTGCAATACATGGTAATGTATAGGGAAAGTATTGGAATCATGCCGAAAATCACAACTCGAGTTTTCGACGGATCTGCACGTTTCGTGACCTCTAGAATACAGAAAACTATTTTTAGCGTTAGTGTCTGTGTGTGTGTCTCTCTGTGCGTCTGTGCAATGTATGTATCCATTCTAACTAAAAAACTAATGGACCGAATTTCATAAAATTTGGAATGTAAGTCACTTGGGTAAGACCCTGGTGCTGATTAGTTTTTGGTAGGATTCGTAAAAACAAAACCTGCCTTTTTTGCGAAATGGCCAGTAAAAATTCCATGTATCCACTCTAGCTAAAATACTAATTGACCAGATTTTACAAAATTTGGTAGATAAGTTACTTGCGGGACACTCTGGCATTGATTAGATTTTGGTACGATTCGGAAAAGAACAACCTGCCTTTTTTACGAAATGGCCCGCAAAAATCGCCAAAATATAAAAAAAAAGAATACGTATGCTGAAATGTATCAATTAAGTTCTTGTTTAACACGCAATTTTTGACGAGGAAAAGAATATAACACACTCCATTATACTGTGGGAGTTGGCTTCTGCTAACTTTCCTTCCCGGCCGTCCATCTTGCTACTCTAAGTCCTCTGGACGAGTCGGACGGTCTGGGTCTTCAACACTCCATTATACTTTAGGACTAACCGTTCTCAAGATATTTGAGATTTCTTGCATTTTTTTAAGCCGCTATCGGAAAAATGCCCAGTTACCAAATATAAACAAAAATTGAATTAAAAATGCAAATTTAATGTTATTTGGTGCAATTAAACCCAATCTAATGAATTATTAAAGAAATAAAGGAAATATGAATTTGAGTCTTCAGGGAAAGTCATGTGCTGCCGACATCAGATTATTTAATACTGTTACGAATACATAAAGTACTTGGCAGTATATTGTTTCTCCACAAGGAGAAAGCACTTTTACAGACAGCCATCCCTATTACGTGAAAATAGGTTTGCCGTACTTAGGCGACTTTTTGAGAAATGGTTGCCAGTTTTGGGGAAATGTAAAGAACTTGGAGACTATTGGCGATTTTTTGAATATGCTAGAATTTTCTCGAAATATCGACTGATTTCGAAGATACGAGCACTTTTTAGAAATTTCCAGGAAGAGTATATAAGAAAGTCATCGGTCAGTTGGAGAGAGTTGACGTGATACGAGTCAAAGTGAATTGTGAAATACGTTAGAGTGTTTTGAGAATAGAATCATCTGTTTTGTGAATGAGTGGAACATTTAATTGTTGTTTTATTGCACTTGATTGTTGCTTAATGAACTTGTAAGCTAGTTATAGTGATATTAGCTGTAAACCGTTCTTGTTTACGCTTACTGGTGCTTTTGAATAAAAGCGTGAGTTCTTCAGAAATTCGTACTAATTTTCGTATAGGCTGAGAGTACACCCACGATTTGAGAGTTTACATCGCAAGAAATTAAAAAAATGTGTTGTAATATTTTTTTTTAACATGCCCTATTTTTTTTTCAATTTATGGCACTTAGTTGTCGAAAATAGACATTTTAATCGAAAATTTACAGATCGACCACACAACCAACCCTAAGGCTTATGGCAGCTTAATGAGTGGCGGGTGTAAATTTTCGATTAAAATGTACATACTCTGGGTCTCCCTCTGGGCCTCTTTCCCGGCCGCCCACCTTGCTGCTTTATGTCCTAGGATGAGCCGGACGGTCTGGGCTTTCGACACTCTGGGTCTCCCTTTCTGGTAGGTCGGATGGTCTGGGTCTCAACAACAGCACTCTGGGTCTCCGGCCACTCTTAAAGCTGCTGTACGCCTCTGAGCCAGTCCAGTGGTCTGTTTCTTCAACACTCTGGGTCTGTACCGTAGTCGATACTATAAGTATGCGAAGTTTTAGCCTTCTTGTTCACATGGGGCTTCTGAGGTGTTTAGAAAGTTTTTTGCTCCCCCCCCTCTCATATTTTGCCTGCACCGGGAAAGAATTAAAAAATCTGGTTATGTTTTGTGTCCTTTAGACAATACTGTAAGTTTGGAAATATGTAGCCATTTTAGTCGATTGGGGGCTTGTCGAATCGAAAGGCTGTAAAAAACTTTGCCTCAACCGGGAATGGAATCATGAATCATCGTACTGGCAGGCCATTGCTCTACTGTTTAGTTACTGGGATGGAATTGCAAGCTTCTATCGTTGAAGTGGACACTGCAAGGCTTCCCTGAAACTCCCATTATTCCACCTAGAAATTGAAATCACGCCTCTATACACTTATTTCACGCTATAAAATAGTATAAGAAGCTTTAAAAATTAAGTAAGGCGTATTTTTACGCATTGATTTTGTGAAAAAAAAATCGCCAATTACGATGTTTGCTGGTCTCGAAAATCCCAAAAAAGTCAGAAAAAGAAAATCGGTCACGAATATCCCGAAAATGCTACGAATTTGAAAATAAAGACTCCATTTTTGAGATCGAAGTTTTCTCATTCTTCTGGTAATCCGTTTCCGTGCGATGGTGAAAACGAAGATTCTCCCACTATTTCCAGCAAGAGCGAAATGCCGATTACCACGGATTCTTCGTAGATTTTACGGAAATAACCTCATACTACGGATTATGGAATTTGCATAGTTTCTTACGGAAAATTTCGCCTTTTCGTTTAGGTCAATATAAGTTTAAGGTTAATATAAGTTTATTTTCACGATAATGCCAATCAAATAAATGTGACAACGGGGAAAGGCCTCGTGTAATGTACATTTTTGGACTCGTGTCAAATGCATAATGTATTTTGTTTATTTCCAGACAAACACATATAAAAGGAGCATTTTCTAAATATTTTTTAACCATAGAAAAGTCAAAACTTTTTTCTGTTAGGTAACGCTGAAATTGTTTTTATAATATCTGGAAATTTGAGGGTAATTGCTCACTTTTGTTAAAAATTACTCTTCTAATAAGCAAAATACTCCTTCGAAAAAGGCCAGGGAATATTTTACTCTTCTGGAAAAAATTTAGGGCCATCTCTGATTCCACCCCAAGATGGAGATAATCGAAAATTTGCTCCGTTAGATTCTGCCCTATAAATGATACAATAACTTTGCAAAGATCCAATCTTCTATGTAACTTGATAGCTTCTGTAGTATCTGATAAGTTAAAATCTTGTTATACAACTTTTATGTAGATTTTCTATGAAAATATTGATCATCCCTGCCCTGATGGCGGTAGTTGCAGTTTAGTCTAGTTTGAAATATGATTACTTGGACCTTACTCTGGATGCAAAAGGAATTAAAATAATATATATTAACATAAATCAAACGAAACTATCATTTTCGTTGGTATAACAAATCTGTTGTCATCTCAAAATAATAATTTAATAAATTTCGGTCAAATTTTTAAATTAATTGTAGACTAAATGTCATTAAAATGTTCTGATTCTTTTGCATTCTGACACTGTTCATGACACAAGTTGAATAATTTATGGCATGAATATATGGATACATCCGAATGTCGAGTGGAGTTTTTCACTCTAGATATTTTGCAATGTATAGTTTAAATTAATATTCACAAAATTCTTCTCGTGTAATTTGATCTCAATCTTATGCAAAGTGGATGTCGGCTAATATATATTTTATCCATGTACATCATCTGTTTTCAAGTGCTGGATATAAATATTAATGAACATTTTGTATACTTCAATTTTCAAACGAGAAAATAAAAAAGCCTTCCATGTCAAATATTCCTCTTAAGCGTTGTCATTTTAAAAGTCATATTTTTAACGGAATAAAAATATTAGAAGATAAAAATCTGAAGCACACTCATTCTAAGAGCTATTAGTTTTATCTGTAATGATTTTTTATTTACAATAACTGATACATTTAACAATTTTATTTTCGTCACAAAGAGTAAGTTATGCAAGTGCTCATATTTATTTTGATATTTTTTAATTCATTGTCACGAGCATAAGTGATGAAGGGCTATTTATAAAATACTTTCTTAAACTAGGAAAAATAATATTTAAATTAGATAAACAAATTCAGTTAATATGCGATAATGAACACTTTATATGTAACATCGCATAATCTTATTTAGTGCTTAAAGTACACTATTTAGTGTTCTAAAGTGCTCTATTTAGTATTCTAAAGTTCACTATTTAGTGTTCTAAAGTGCACTACTTAGTGTTCTAAAGTGCACTATTTAGTGTTCTAAAGTGCACTATTTAGTGTTCTAAATTGCAATATTTAGTGTTCTAAAGTGCACTATTTAGTGTTGTAATGTGCACTATTTAGTGCCTGCTATAAAGGTGCAGCCCGTTTCCAAGACTGACTATTTGCACACAAAAGATTTCAGTGACAGGGTCAATATGCTTCATGGGCTAGTTTAACATATTTTAACACTCTTCGCAAAATGATGAAAGTGGATTATATAGGTTTCTAAACCGGTTTTTTTCCTTACATTTCGTGTTATATTCTTCTTTGAACTTCTTTTCACCGGTATACTTTTGTAGCACTTTGACCGCTGAACAGGTTAGATCGATAGAGTTGGTCGTATACAGGGTGTCCCAAAAAGATTGAAACACGTTTTAATTCTTTACCTGTTAGAAATAAGTGGGCAACGTAAATTGCAAAAATTTTGAAGGTAAGGTAAGAAATAAGACTACGATGATGAAATAGTCCTCGCATTAATTTTCAAAATGTCACACTTTTAAAATTTTTGTACGACCGCCTTAGACAAATTTGGTCAATCAGAAAATTTTTATTTTTAATGCAAAAAGATTATTAAAAAAATCCGCATATCTGCATCTTTAAAATCAACTGAATTCTGATAAAGGCAAAAATCTGCCTTATACCACTTTCTCGTACCATGTGAAAGGATGTTACATCAGTGAAAATAGGGATCATAAACAAATTGACAATGGAAATTGTTTAGATCAAAAATACATTGATATGTGTCAAAACTTTTTATCACAAATGCATCTAAATAAAGCATTACACGGACAGAGATCATAAAGCAGTAGCTACGCGGTTGGGTATCCTATGTATTATCATCCAGTTTTATTCTTTCTGTAATATGTCACAAATTTACATTTCTAATTTGATATATAATCCCCATTTACAACGTTCAATTTTCAATTAAATATAACTTGCTCAATTTTAAAGATACATATATGCGGTTTTTTTAATGATCTTGTTGCATTAAAAATAAAAATTTTCTAATTGACCAACTTTGTCTAAGGGGGTCGTATAGAAATTTAAAAAGTATAACTTTTTGAAAAATAGTGGGAGGACTATTTCATTAACGTAGTCTTAATTCCTACCTTACTTTCAACATTTTTGCAATTTACATTGCCCACTTATCTCCAACAGGTATAGAATTAAAGCGCGTTTGATTTTTTTTGGGACACCCTGTATAGCTTCTGAAACCAGATACTTCCTTTCAGTGTTTCAGGTATGCATCCGAGGAGGGGGGCAAACCCCATAAGACCATTCATCCCCCCCTGAGATATTTTGTTGCAAAGCTAAATTTAATACACACACATACACACACACACACACACACACACACACATGAATTTTCGTTTCCATCGCAATTCTATCCCTATACATTAAGCTATGTATATGGGGAAAGCAATAATCCGGATTCTAGCCGGGACGGTATAATTTTTTAATTTGATTCCAGTTTATGCCGGTTCTCAAAATTTTTTACCGCCACGGATCAGGGTAGGCTTATTTTTTACTTTCCTTATATACCTAATTTATAAGGAAAGTATTGTGACGGGGTCGAAAATTCGAATTCGAATTTTCGACGGGAGAGCACGTTCGCATCCCTGAACACGAATCAAACATTTTTGAGGTAATGTCTGTGTGTGTGTGTGTGTGTGTGTGTGTGTGAAAACATGTGTGTGTCTGTCAGTGTGTCTGTGGAAACGATATCTCACGAAGGAATGGAGCGATTCAAATGAAATTTGGTACAAAAATCACAATCCATGAATACTGGAAGCCCATTGTTTTTAAACGCAATAGATGTTCAGAATCCCAGTAAATTTTCGAGTGAAATTTTGAAAAAATCATCAAAAAATCAAAACCTTTAATATAATTACGCAAATAGACATTTCTTATGTAATTTTCTCTTAGAAAACGATTGACATAAACCTTAGAACGCTAACACGAACCATTCTCAAGATATTGCACATTCTTCAAATAAATTCATCAAAAAATCCCATAATTAAAAAAATATATTAACTGTTTAGAAACATGTTCACTGTTCATATGTAATATCATGCGATAAATTGGGTGACATCATTTTCGTGGATCTAGCTCGTTCCACTCATTAGAAAAATACTTTGAGTAATACTTTTGTATTTGAACGCCAATAGTCATTTATCTGCTATAAGAACAACTTGTTTCTCCTTACATAACACTTGGAGAGATTTTGGCGACGAATTTGGCGGAATGTCGCCAACCTGGCGACTTTTTTAAATGTTGCCAAATTAACGAAAATCTCGTCAAATAGTTTAAAACGACCCTAAATCAATGAAAACGACGACTAATGGATGAAAATTCAATATCTTGAAAAGAATATAAGTATCTACTATAAGAATAAGCTATTTTTTTGCTGTAAACGTAGTAAATCCATTGCAGTATGTAAGGAAAGTCATGTGCTGCCCACAATAGATTTTTACGTCTGATTCACGTTAAGACGGCTGTAGACTCGATGTTTCAAATGTCTGGTCATACAAGCTAATCCAATCTCAGTTAAAATTTGCAAATCTCAGATCGCCCGAGCGAGGCCCGCTTAAAATTTGAAAATCATTCGCCCTGGTCCGGCCCACGGAAAAGTTCTAGAGGTCAATCTAGGGACTAAGCAGTTTTCTAATCCCAGATAACGGCGAGTATTTATTCTTGTATACGTACTTATATACGATTATTTTATACTTAAAGAATTGTCTCTCGAAGAATCGTATTGATTTTAAACGTATAAATTCCCTACTCCAGTTCTCCCTTACTCCGAAAAATATATAATTCTTTCTGCCAGCTATGAAATAAGTGGCTGAGGGCATTTCGCTTGCCCTCAAGAAGATCAATTACTTTTGTCAGGAATGAAGATTAACAATATCCGCTCCACTCTTGAACATATCTCAGTATTCCCGGAAGAAAAATTAAGTGCATGTAAAGCTGATTAAAAAACATAGTTCAATCATTCTTTACATTGTGTAAGAATGGAACAACATGAATCATTTTATGTACATTTACTTTCACACATTATAGTATGCAGAAACTGTATAATGCGTATGACAGAATGCTAAAAGACAGCATTTTTCTCATAACAATGTTTTACAAAAAATAATGTTTTAAAAGCATTGTCTCCTATAGTGTAGGGAAATGTTACTATGGTTAATAGTTGTTAATGGTTGTTATCAAAATATTAAATTTTCTATCTTCTTGTCTTTATTTTATCATTCTTCCTCTTGTTTTTGACAATTTATAGCCTAACCTCTATTTTTGCATGTATTAACGATTTTTATTCTATATATTAATCTATATTTTTTTCTATATATTAATTTATATAGTCTTTTATTCTATGTAGGATCTATATTCTTATTCCTCATATAATGTTTATCGTTAATAGTATAGAAAAAACCAGTTTTGTTTAGCTATAATTAAAAAACATTTTCTATTTTTTCCTCACAAAATATTTCATAATCTATCTCAAATTATTCAATTTTCCATCTATAACTCTATTTTATTTAACATCTTTCTAAACTTATTCATAATCTGCGGAATTCTGCTTTTACTTTCAATTTTTATACAATGTGTGTCTTATATATAAGACATTTCTACCCACTCTTTGCGCGGGTGGAAATGTATAGTCACTCAATGCGACACCTATACACTTAATACAATTTCTGAATATCAAAAACGGTTTGAAATGTAAGCATAAAAATCTGATGTGGGCAACACATGACTTTCCTTATATAATACAATGAATTTACTACTTTTAAAATAAAAAAAATCTGATGTGGGCAGCACATGACTTTCCTTATATAATGCAATGAATTTACTACTTTTACAGTAAAAAAAAATAGATTATTTTAATAGAAGTTATTTATATTCTTTTCAAGATATTGAATTTTCGTTCAATGAGTCGTTATTTTCCATGTCGTCATCATCAATGAGTCGTCATTGATTTAGCGTCATTTTTATCCATTTGACGAGTTTTTCGTTAATTTAGCAACATTTAGAAAAGTCGCCAAGTTGGCGGCATTCCACCAAATTCGTAGCCAAAATATCGCCAAGCGTTATGGATGAAGAAATAAGTTTTTCTTACGGCAGATAAATGACTATTGGCGTTCAAATACAAATGTATTACTCAAAGTATCTTTTTTTATGAATGGAACGAGCTAGATAAACGAGAATGATGTCACCGAATTTGTCGCATGGTATTACATATGAAAAGTGAACATGTTACTCAATAGGAAGTATTTTTTTTATTTTATATGACTTTTTGATATTTTTTTTTAAATGCGTAATATCTCCACGGTTCATGTTTGCTTTCTAAAATTTATGTCAATCGTTTTCTAATGAAAAATTACATAAGAAATGTCTATTTGCGTAACTTTATTAGCGGTTTTGATTTTTTGACAATTTTTTCAAAATTTCACTCGAAAATTTAGGGGGGGTTCTGAAAATTCGATTGCATATAAAAATAATAGGCTTCCAGTGTTTATGGATTGTGATTTTTGTACCGAATTTCATTCGAATCGGTCCATTCGTGCGTCAGTTATCGTCTCCACAGGCTCACTGACACACACACACACACACACACTTACTTTCACATACACACTTACTTTCACACACAAACACACACACATCACGTCAAAAATGTTCGATTCGTGATCAGGGATGCTTGAAACGTACTCTCCCGTTGAAAACTCGAATTCGAATTTTCGACCCCGTCACAATGCTTTTCTTATACATTATGTATATAAGGAAAATAAAAGTGGCACATATTGTATAGTTCTGTTAGCATGGATATAGCGGTATATAAAATATTATATCACTCTCGATCACTGTGTGTTACCACTTTTTTAAAAGTTTTCAAACAAAGCAATTAATTATAGCATTAATTTTCAAATATTTGATTTCAAAAATAGCCAATGAACGATTTCGATGTTTGAAATGTAGCTCAGCTGTTACAGTTGCCCCGATGGAATCAAAAGCTGTAAAAGATAAAATCGATAAAATCTATATAAATGAAATTGAAAATCTGTCTGTCTGTGTGTATGTTTGTTACGGGAGAACCGCATCGCATTTCATAAAAGTTTGTGGGGTAAACGTGAAATTGCCTCACTTAAAATTTAGCACACGTTTTAGGATTAGGGGTTGTTGAAAGATTAATAAAAAAATCACAATTAAGCCTTTCATTGAGATAGCATTGTGCAAACGATATTTTTTCCGCTAATTTATTTGAAGAAAATTATATCATGTCTCATTGGATTTAAATCAGTTGCTAATTACAACGGATTTATATCCAATGTATTTACGTGGCAAACGATTTTTATTAAATCTTTCCAATTTAAATATTAAAAAAATGTATATAAAATAAATTGTATCGAAATTATATTTTGGACTGGATTATTTCCATTACGGACAAAGTTTAAAGTTTACGAGGATTGTTGATATTTTCAATTTATTATGACATCAGTTTCATTTTCGCGAAGATTTTTGAATTATACGGATAATCATCCACCAATGTACGAGTATATCTTCTAATCTACGAGAATATAAGTAGTATGGGTACATCTCCTTGTGCTATTATAGCGTTTTCATTTTTGCATATATTGATTCAATTTCGTATTTTCTATAACTTGTTACTTTCCCTGCAATACATGGTAACGTATGGGGAAAGTATTGGAATCATACAGAAAATCACAACTCGAGTTTTCGACGGATCTACACGTTTCGAGGCCTCTAGAATACTTAAAAACTATTTTTAGCGTGACATCTATGTGTGTGTCTGTGTGTCTGTCTGTCTGTGCAATGTATTTATCTACTCTAACTAAAAACTAATGGACCGAATTTCATAAAATTTGGTAGGTAAGTCACTTGGGTGAGACTCTGGTGCTGATTAGTTTTTGGTAGGATTCGCAAAAGCAGAACTCGCCTTTTTTTTGCGAAATGGCCCTTAAAATTTCCATGTATCCATTCTAGCTAAAGTAGTAATTGACCAAATTTCACAAAATTTGGTAGATAAGTTACTTGTAGAATACTCTGGTGGTGATTAGATTTTGGTACGATTCGGAAAAGAACAACCTGCCTTTTTTTACAAAATGACCCGCTAAAATCGACAAAATCTAAAAAAAAGACCAAGTTGTGCATGCTCTAATGTATCAATTAAATTCTTGTTTTATACGCAATTTTTGGCGAGGAAAAGAATATAACACACTACATTATACTTTAGGACTAATCGTTCTCAATATATTTGAGATTTCTTGCATTTTTGTTAAGCCGATTTCTGAAAAATATCAATTTACCAAATAAAAACAAAAATTGAATTAAAAATGCAAATGTAATGTTATTTGGTGCAATTAAACTCAATCTAACGAATTATTAAAGAAATAAAGAAAATATGAATTTGATTCTGCAGGGAAAGTCAAGTGCTGCCCACATCAGAATGTTTAGAAACCGGACCAGGATGTTTAATTCTTTAAATCTGCCTGTGCAGATAATTTTGTATAACAAGAATGGAGATTCTTAAACTCTTTCTTAGGATTATTAATTTAAATATTTTAATAGAATGTTTTAAATAACAATGACATTAAATTACTATAGGAATTTTAAATAAATACTATAAGAATATTAAAAGAATACTATAGGAATTCTAAAAGGCACATGATTGTGTATTTGAAATAATTGTGACCTATATTCTTAACTTAAACTCAATGTTCCATATTTCTCTACCAACTCTATTGAATGAAAACGGTGTAAGAATTGATGAATACTTTTCTGCAAACTTTTCCTACTTCGATAAAGTTATACTTCTTTCTGCAAGCAGTATGAAATAAGTGGTGGATGGCCTTTCACTTGCCCCCTTGAAGATCAATTACTTTTGTTAGGAAGGATGATAAACCATATCTGCCTCACTTTCAATTAAGTCTCACTGTATCTCTTGAAGAAAGATGAAGTGCATCAATATGGTAATAAAAATAAATCACTATTTACTTTACTTTTAGTTCTACCACTTGAGTAAAAATTAAATAAATATTTCAAAAAATTTACATTTATAGTCTAATTGCCATTATTATTATTATTATTATAATTATTATTAATACTATTTTTATCATTATCATCTTTCTTCATGTTATTTTTGGTGGCCAAAAATTTTGCCGTAAAATTGTTTTTACTAAAATTTTTATTTGAAGCATTGACTTCTCAGGATCTGTTATGGTTTAGATAGAGACTGATGTGGATTCAGCATTAAATTCCAAAGGCGAAAAAAGGGGTTTACTAAGGATTTCTACTTCTAGTTCTTTTACCATTTCCGATTCAAACTTCCCCTTGAAACATCTATTTCTCAGGATTTGCTATATATATAGCTTAGATAATAACGGATATCGATTCAGCATAACATTTTGGAGGAGGTTAAGTGATTCACTAAGAACTTTTACTTCCAGTTTCATTTCCCACTTCCGATTTATATATTTTCCTTGAAACATCTATTTCTCATTGGCTGCAGATAGAGCTCAGATTATGACTAAATTGGGTTCAGCATCAAAATTCGAGATGGTGTTAAAAGACTCAATAAGGATTTCAACTTCCGATGCTGGAGGTTCCACTTCCGATTCAAAAATTAAACATTTACTATTAAACTGCTACACGATGGATGATTAGTTTCGATGTTATAGAAATATTTTTGTTAAAGAAAAATATATTCATATGTTAAAAGAAATTAAAATGTCCTTTTTTTTATGTATACTTTCGTACTTATAGCGCGGAGAATAAATGAAAAACAAAACAAGAAAAGACACTATATCATTACACTGAAAAAGGGGTTTTCTATTACGCGTATAAAATATTAATTACATTCATTGAGCATACAACATTACAATATGAAAAAATTTGAAATCAAATCAATGTTATACGTGCTGAAAGAATGTAAGCAAACTTCATAATTGACAATTCCCCTGAATGATGTTCAGAAATACAACTTTATTTTTGAATCGTGACGCATGGCGTTTTGTCAGCAGAAGTCTTCATGCAAATTGAATATCCAACATGTAGACAAATTCATTTGCATATTTAGGGGAGGACCCCGGACATCGCAGTATTCCGGTTAGTACCGAATTGGAAACATCATTAGGTTCTTAAGATCTCAAGAGACAGTAGTTCTACGACCTATAATGGAAAAATTCGTCACTATTGATGTTTCCATTGAGAACTTATTAAACTTTTTTTCAACTGTGCCTATTATTTTAATATACTTAACAATGCATCTCTCTAAAGAACATTTATATTTATTAACTACAGCCATTTGTAGTTTAGTTTAGTACATTGCTTTGGTGGCCGTAAAGCCTACCTAATATCAGCATATATAGATAATTAACAATTGTAAGCCGATCCGGTGGTCGAGCGGTCAGGAGCATACGTTTCCGCCTGATCGCTGGATCGTTGTGTGTTCGAATCCTGTCAGCGGGAATGGATGTTGTGTAGTCGAGGCAAAGTCAGACTTCTGCCCTTGAGGAGCCTTAATGAAAGTGAAACTGCTTATTCTCCCCTTCGCCATGGGGCCAGGGGTCGAATGGACGTGGTGCTAATCGCTCCTCACCACGGGGGATAAGTCACAACACACAACACACATACAATTGTAATAACCTTACAGAAATCCAAAGTTAGATCTAAAGGTAAATAGAGAGGTCTTCAGTTTTATTCCATTACATATTATCAAGTGACATCAACATATCTAACAATATAAAGAATATTCTTCTTCTTCTGACACATAATAAAAGTAATTAGCGAGAAGTAATGCCAGACTTTATAATAATTGGTAGGAACACTTGGTGGAATAATTTAATCATTATTTGTAAATTTCGGATAATTATACTATCATCACATAGTCATTAATAGTCCAGTACTTGATGAGGTCTTTTCACACATGCTGAGTCAAACGTATAAGGAATCTTCATACATATTTCCACATCTGGATCACAAGATGTAATTTTGAAGTTCTCCTCCAAGCAGTTCACGTTACAAGGCACTCGTAAAAAAACCAACTGAAAACCAACTACTGCTGGTTCTTAAACCTCTTTCATCTCCATCACTATCAATATATGTTCTCTTTTTATCCCTTACTGTGGTTATATATATATTTTTCCTCCTCCAGACAGTCCACGTGCCACAACTCTCTAGAGTGCAGAATTCTCGTCTCCACTTGATCCATAATCCTCTTCTTAATCCGGCTTTTGACTAGCAATGCAGACTTCTTGTCTGCGCGCATCGATTATGATGAATCAGTAGGTTTGATTAATCAATTAATATTTTTTTATTTCTGTTATTATATTCTCACTCCGCCGCGAAAAAAATAAACGGAAATTATTCTTCCAAAAATTTATCACAATGCTGAGAAATTGAGTTCATCATGGTTGATACAAAAACCAACACAAGTTCATCAACATTGATAAGGAAGCCGAAAGTTACTCTTTTACACTAGTAAAAGTACGGCTGACAGTTAGTTCATTGTAAAGTTACTCCATATTTCATACTTGGCATCTGTGCATGAGACTGTCCTTTAGACTTATACTATACCATAAACTATATGAAGATTGTCAACATAATATTTTATGTAATATTAAAATTGTAAATTTTGATACATTATCAGTCATGCATAATTTTCATTTCTCGTTTCGCAGAATTACTTAAAAAAAAAAAACATAATTACATATTATTTTATTATTATCATACATTTTCATTTATCATTTCACTTTATACATACTGTAGTGCAATTACAACTTCTGATTTTTTTTGTTACGTTTGAATTATATATAACTCATATTATTTATTAATTAAATTCCTCATTTTTCTGAATCTTGCTATTTCGTTTATTTAACATTTAATTGAAAATTTTAAAACTATCTTTTATAAGTTTACAATAAAATTGCTTATTATCTGCCTGCAGATATTAAGATTTAATTATCTCCTTATATAGATAAAATTTTTCAATGGGCCCTAAGGACAATCTTTTGAGATTCAATTATATTCTTTACTTTTAAATTTAAAAAAAAAAATACTTAATTATAATTTATTTTTATTTTCTTTGTTTAATTTATTAAAAAAGAACTATATCTTATTTCTCTTAATTTAATTTTTTTTATCATGCTGCTATATATCTTGCATCATCATTTTTTTCATTCATAACCTTGATACAGTTTTATTTAAAATTTATATCAATTGCTTACACTACAGTTCTCAATTTTTTCGAAATTTGACATATATATGTAATGTCAGAAACACGTAAACATACACTTGGAAAGCATACTTATACATACATTTTTAAATCATATTCATATACACTCAATTATAAATTTCTATTTATGACATCAATTACTACCTTTTTTAACATATTTTCACATTTTTGTCTAATGAAAGTAGTATTTACAATAAATAATTCATGGGCGAAAATTATACCCTCTGGCATTATAAACAGCTTCCTCATTATTTCTATCATGCTCATAATACAATTGTTTCCTTTTAGTTACATTCCCTTCCATATCCTGATTTTGGTACCTATTTCTAATCGCTTTCTCATTTTGATTTATTTCTTTGTCCTGGTTTGAATCGTCTTCGTCACTATTTTTAACACTTTACAACAAAGTTGAAAAGTGTTTATGACTTTGTTCATTCATTCTGTCTGTCTGTCTGTCCGTTAGAACGATAACTGCCGTAAAAATGACTTAATGACATTTTAGTATGTTGTTCAGATGGTCAGTAGGACCTATGGGAATATAAATGAATAATATCCCCCAATTAGCTTTGGAATCAACCCGGGTTGAAAAAATGAAATACATTGAGCCCTATGGGACCTAATTTTTCAAATATTTTTTAAGCGGATTTAGAATTCACAGATTGCTTCGAAAATTTTAGATAATATTCAAATTGTTGCATAAAATATATAAAAAAAATTCAGCGAAATATATTCAGTAGTTTTTAAATAAAAATTAAAATAATAATTACACCTCTTATATGAAGCGATCACGTGACCATGATATGAAAAAGATCACATGACCCACTTCAAAATGATATATGGCATCCATCTTGTCTCAAAATCGTGATTTTTTAAGTTCTTTTTAATTCATATTGAGTGTTGTATCCGTCCTAAAACCACTTTATTTTTGCTTAAATTCTGTGTATGTACATACTGAAACAACGCAATTGCAATATATTTGAGCTTAAATGATCATCCAAATTTGATTATTTCTAAAACGAAGCCTATTTTTCACTCATGTAAAATGTAAACAGCAAAATCTGTAGAATGAGTTGTATTAGAATTGTTGTATTTCTTTAACACAAAATCATTCAGTTCATGGAGTCTGCATAGCTGATATGAATGAAATATTCATTGATTTTACAAAGAGAAGGACGATTTTTTACGATGAAGTTTTAAGCATAGAGTTTAATTATTTGTAGCTCCATGGTCTTAATTTTTAAATAAAATAAATTTTTATAGTATTGTGATAAATGACATGAATGGGAAAATGTTATGAGTGAAATGCTGCTTTTATAGAGATATCCAGGCGTGTTATTTTTTCTATGACGTCATTTGAATGAATGTCAGTTGTTTACGATGAAGTTTTCAAATATAATAAATTATCGTAGTATTATGATAATTTTAAAAACATTACCGAGGAATGTATCGCATTTTAGAGATGTTTAAACCAGGCATTTTATATTTCAATGCCGTCATTTGAATGAAGTTCATTTTTTTCGATGAAGGTTTAAGTTTTCAAATATAATAAATTAATGTAGTATTGTGATAAGTTTTAAAATATTACCGAGGAATGTTTTGCATTTTAGACTTGCTTAAATGAATATGCATTGAAGTTGGAAAGTGTTTCATAATCAATGCTTTAAGCATGATTGATCTTTCTTGTTAAATATTGTTTTCGCTCTGCTGTCATGTATAGTTTATTTACGTGCACTTAATAAGTTTTATTTTCATCACTTTTAAGACATATTATAACATTATTATTTCACACCAATTTCTTAATTCTTAATGGTCTTTCATATCGATCCTCTGATACCTTTGATTTTAAGAACTTTTTGAGGTAGACTGTCGCTCCTATAAGTATATCATCTTTTTTCACTATTTTATATTTCTTTATTTGCTTGTCATTTATCATCTTTTGCTGTTCGGGTACGTCTTTCATGATTTTGTCTATATTTTTAAATACTGTGCCACATAATTTTTATAATTATTTACATCATCATACATTATATCAATTTCTTCCTTACTTGGCATGTTTGTTTGTTTAATATTCTCAAATGGCAATGATAACTCTCTGAGATAGAACAGGAATGAGGGCTCAAATCCTGTATTACTGTTAATAATTTACATAAGATTTAAACCCTTGTAAGGATTCATCCCATTAAAGCGAAGTCTTTGATAAACACATTATACATTGTTTTTCATGTCTCTACGTACTCTTTTGCAACGATCTAAAGAACTCTGTAAATAAACTGAACTGCATCGTCTTTGAATATTTAAGGCATTTGCAAAATCGATGTATTCTTTAATCTTAAAAATGTGAGCATTATCGCTTTGCATTATATTTGGGCAAGTTGCCACGAAGCTTGTTAATTTATTCACTATTGTTTTCGCTGTCTCTGACTGCTACGCCTCAAGGTATCTTGAAAGGTATCTATGCCTCAAGGTATCTTTTTAAGGTATCTTGACTATGTCTCTGACTGCATACGCCTCAAGGTATCTTGAAAACATGTCTACAATTATGATCACAAAATTATTACCTTTACTACTGCGAGGTAGCTTTCCTACGCAATCCAGTTGTACATATATCCTTGGTTTTAAAATTTCTGGCATAGCCTGAAGACTGGCTGTTAGGATATTCTTATGTTTTACTAACAAACATTGATTACATGATAATCAAGATTGGCACCACGTCTGCATACAATAGACAAAACCAAGAACGAAACGTTTTTAAAAAACGAAAGGTATTTTATTTAACATCCTAAAAGACTTACAAAAATTGTTAAAAACAGCCAGAGCGCTTTCGGAAGTATTTACGCCCTTCATCAGTGGCTACATGAGAGTAAAAGCATGGAACGTTTATATATAGAGAGACCATTTTAAAACAAATTTGCATAAAATATAAAATGATAAATGAACTTACTAAAATAATACAAGAAATATACACTGAAATTACACGATAAGTTTAAACGCTTGCGATTTTTAAATATTACAAGAAAAGAACTAATACAAATTTTAGAAAAACGTCAAGCATGATTTTCTAAACATGGGGTGTATGTCGTTCCCCTGTTATCCCCTGATGGTGATTATAAATTTTACATTGGTAGTACAAAACGTACTGTTGGCATCCGTTTAGCAGAACATGCTCGCGATGTCAAATCTGGTAAACTTTCTACGGCTCTTGCTCAATATGTGGCTAATGATAAATTTCTTCCCGTTTTTGAAAAAACATTCCTTTTGGTTCGTTGTAACAATCCACGTAGTATTCTTCTTTATGAATCTCTGTTTATTTATATTTACCGTAAATCAATTTGTAATTTTGATCCTATTCAAATTTTAAGTTATGCTTGGCGATTAATTCTCGACTCTATGCAATTCAAATCTCTTAAAAATTTGTGACGTCATTCTCAGGAATATCATGCTTGAAGTTTTTCTAAAATTTGTATTAGTTCTTTTCTTGTAATATTTAAAACTCGTAAGCTTTTAAACTTATTGTGTAATTTCAGTGTATATTTCTTGTATTATTTTAGTAAGTTCATTTATCATTTTATATTTTATGCAAATTTGTTTTAAAATGGTCTCTATATATACAAACATTCCATGCTTTTACTTTCATGTAGCCACTGATGAAGGGCGTATATACGTCCGAAAGCGCTCTGGCTGTTTTTAACAATTTTTGTACGTCTTTTATGTCGATCCTTTTTTAGCAGCTCTATCTGAAAAAAATGACGCCTTTACATCCATGACTGTGTAAATCTTACTACATGCGATATTTTGTAATACATCCTTCACCTTCGACAAGTTTATCGGTAAAAGAGGTAAATATGCGCTGATGGGCGATAATCAATGACAAGTCTATATTTAGGTTCTTTATTTGGTCTACTTGGTTTCTTTACGAGACTAATTGGACTAGCATATGTGCTTTACAAACTTTCAATAATATCATTTTTCAATAAATCCCTAATTTATTTTTGTGCAATTTCTCTTATTGCTCTCGGAATTGGGTATGGTCGCTCTGAATAGGATAATTGTTCATAAGTTAGATTTTCGATGCTATTGCTGATTTTTTATCTAACGTAGCATATGATTTTGAAAAACCTCTGCATTGCTCAACATTACTTCAATAACTTTAATTCTATCTTATTATCTTTAATTATTTATGTGCTGTAATTCAAAATCATCTGCAAATATTTCTTTCTTTCTTAATTCCCGATTTTGTTGATATTATGTTTTACTTAAATTTGAATATTATTAATTTCCAACGTGGGTTCATTACTTTCATTGTAACAATACATTTTTTGTAACAATAATTTCGATTTGTTCTGTTATTATACCAACGTTCATATTTTTGTTAAATGTAATTTGATAATTTTTTTCATTGTCTAATAACATTCTAATCTTATTTTTATTTTCTACACTTTGGATAGCTTCATTCATGATTAGTGGTCTTGCCATTTTTAATGGAGAAAATAAAACACCCTGTCCCTCACTTAATTCCTGTGACAAAATTAATTGGACAATTTCTGACTCACCTGGCTTTAACGTGATTTTGCTTTTTAATTTAGCGAAAATCTGCTTTTCTTTTTTCTCTCTGGCCTTAAAATTCTTACTTTTTATAACTTCCTCAGAACTTTGTGATAGATTTTCATCAATTATATTTTCACGATTGATACAATTTTGCATATCAGAATATTTTCTATTGTTATTGCTTTCACTATTATCGCTTTCATTATGACAAATATTTATTTCCTCATACTCGTCGTCACCAATATTATAGTTCTCATAATTACTATTATATTTATTTTCATTTCGGATTTTCTGTCTTTGTGGTTTTTGATTCGAATTCTGAATTGAGCTTGTATTTTCACGTTTGTGTAATTTAATCGGAGTATTTTCAAATTGTATTTCGTTCTCCCCTGAAAGTTCTGTTTTGTTACGAAAAAATTATTTTTGCATGTATTTTCCCCAATTTTAAATGAAAATTGAATGCAATTTAAAAATTCTATATTTTCTTTAGTAAACGTCTGAAATATTTTATTCTCATTATTTCCTCTTATTCTCGTCTTGTTATGTATTTTATTTTCCCATTTTTATTCTGTTTTAATTTTTGAAAAGTCTCCATATCTACATATAATGCTGACTTGAGCACCATTTTCAGTTACATTAATACTTTTTCTCCTTTGAAATCGATTTCTACCATCGGTAGTTGCGGGCTAGATGCGTTTTCAAATTCTCTTGAGAGAATACTTTTGGCATTATATTTTCTCTTACCATTAATTTCCTAATTTTTTCTTCGCTGTAAATTATTATAGTTTTGCCAGTCCTTTCCATTTTGATTATGTATATATGTTTGTGAACCGAATTTATTTATTTTCCTGGAACTTGTACGGTTCGTACCTCGTCTCTCTCCAAATTCCAGTTTTTAGCTTAAATTATTTTGGTTTCTCTTATATGTGATTGCTCTTATATTTCCTGTGTTGCATCCTCCAAAATTTCCTCTTATACTTTGCCTCTCTCTAATTTATACGTTGCTCTCTAATTGATCATAATAATTTCTTTGATCATTATTATTTTATTGATATCTCCTATGATTTCTATTATATCTTCCTTGTTCATAATTCGAATATTTCCGTTTCGTATTTCTTCTGCTATATTTTCTTTGCTCCGACCCATGTTGCTGACTACTATATTGATTGGGATTTCGTGATGTATTGTAAGAGAAATTTGCCAAATAATGGCCATTTTTTCCGCATCTTATGCAAAATACAGCTTGATCCATGGATTGGGTTGGATTATTTTGTAATTTTAACTTATTAATCTCTAAAGTTAAATCTTGTATCTGTGTTGTTAACAAAATTTCTCTTAGTTTATTATTCGACTCTTCTGTAGTTTTATTATCAAAAATTGATTCGAGTAGTTCCGCCTCTCTTATGGCATCCTCAAATATCAGAAGATTCTTTTTCTTTACCGCCATCGCTAAATCTGGGCGTAACACGTCAATAAACATTGCCAACATTATGTTATCAGCTATTTTTTCTAATTCTTCATCTATTGCATCATTCCACTTAAAAAAATGTACTTGCTACGTTTTTTGTTTTTAACGTAAGCTCGTCCACTGACATATCAGGTGCTTGTTTGATCTTATTAAATATGTCCTGTTCCTGCGTTATTGTTGTTCGGTCTGAGAATTTTTTTGTTAGCATCATTTTTACATTCTCATTTTTTTTTTCATTTTGTAATTCAGGGTTTTGCATTAAAAATTGCATAACCCTATCTCTTAGTCTGCTTTTTTATGATAGCCGCTTTATGTTCCTGCGTCCAACATGCTAAATCCGCTAATTCGTCAAATTGTTTTATAAAAAAAATACATCTTCCTCCTTGCTCCCACTAAATAATGGTAGTATTTGTACTACTGGAACAGCAATATTTTTATTATTTCTATCTATGCTAGTATATTTTTTATTTGATATAACTGGAATTTTATTCAAACTTGCACTCCTTGTCGTAATCGAACTTTTAACCACTTTTTTAATCGGTACAATTCCTCTTTCCCATTTTTCTAATTAGACATTCAATCGTATTATGAAATATAATTTTTGTTTTTTCACATTGACAATACATTATACATAAGGAGAAATGAGAATTCTGCATTATATTTTTTCCCATAAAAATTTTTGTCACCATCAGTTGTGTTGCATTATTTGTTAATAATTTTTATTAAATTTCATAAACCCTACTTTTAATTTTAATCCCGTTAATGCTTAACGTCTCTGCACCAAATGTGCCGATTATTTGAATATATTTAAATCTTAATAATGCATATCTCTAAAGTGCATTTAAATTTATTAACTACAGCTATTTGCAGTTTAGTTTAGTACATTGCTTTGGTGGCAGCAAAACCCACCTAATATTAGCATATATGGATAATTAACAATTGTAATAATCTTACAGAAATCAAAAGTTAGATCTAAACGAAAACATGAAGGTCTTCAATTTTATTCCATTACATATTATCAATTTACATCAATATATCTAACAATATCAAGAATATTCTTCTTCTGACACATATTAAAAGTAGTTAGCAAGAAGTAATGCCAGACTTTGTAATAATTGGTTGAAACACTTCATGGGACAATTTAACCATTGTTTATAAATTTCGGATTATTCTATCCTTACATAGTCATTAATTGTACAGTACCTGATGAGATCTTTTCACATATATCGAGTCAAACGCGTAAGGATTCTCCATACATATTTCCACATCTCTATCACAAGATGTAATTTTGAAGTTCTCCTCCAAGCAGTTCATCGTACAAGGCACTCGTACAGAATCCAACTGAAAAACCATCTACTGCTGGCTCATAAACTAAAGCAGCTACAGGCAGGAAGGCTCCGTAATGTTAAATTCCGAAACCACTAGGTTGCGGTGATGCTGTAGGGACTTTGAGGAATAGGGAAATCTTGAGGGAAAATATCTGTCTAAAAAAATCCCTATATCTCCCCTACAGATTTTCAAAAATTCCCTATCTTCAGTGGTCAAAAATATTTCTAAGTTTTAACATTAGGAGCCTTCCTGTCCCTAGCTGCTTGTCTCATAAACCTCTCTCATCTCCATCACTATCAATATATGTTCTCTTTTTGCGCCTTTCCGTGGTAATATATTTTCTTTCCGTCCTCCAGACAGTCCACGTGCCACACCTCTCCGGAATGCAGACTTCTCGTCTCCACTCAATCCATAATCTTCTTCTTAATCCGTCTTTTGGCTAGGAATGCAGATTTCTTGTCTGCTCGTTTCGACTATACCCCGTGTTTGATTAATCAATTAATATTTTCTGATTCATGGCATTGCATCAACTCTACAAACAGACCATGTATATATGTTAAGCTGCATATATCTAAAGCAGCCAGCATTTGTAATAAAGCAAGATTTTGCGTTTTGAATAAACGTAGACTTTGCTAATAAGTCTGACTCTTGAATTTCCTTTTACTTTGACACTACACTACTCTGCTCTCGACTTAAAAGTTTTTTCGTTTAAGTCGTACAATATGTCTGAAAATTAAAAAAATCTGATGTGGGTAGCATATGACTTTCACTGCAAACTGAAAATCATGTTTTCTCTATTTCTTAAATAATTGAGTTTAATGCTACAAAATATCACGCATAATTATTTAAAGTGGCACTGAATTTGTACTTCTAATTCAATTTTCGTTTTCATTTGGTAACTGAACGTATTTTTAAAGATGGCGTAAGAAAAATGCGAAAAAAGCTAGAATATCTCGAGAACGGCTAGATCTAAAATAACGGAGTTCATGTTATTCCTTTTAGAGTTAAAAATTGCATATGAAACAAGTGTTTAATTGATACATTTGAGAATACGTAATCTTTTATTTTATATTTTAATAATTTTTGGGAGCTAATTAAAAAAAAAAAAAAAGCAGGTTCTGTTTTTCCCATTTATACCAAAATAATCAGCACAAGGGTGACCGACACGTGATTTACCTACTAAATTTTGTGAAGTTTGGTCAATTAATTTTTTAGCTAGCGTGGATATATGCAACTTTCGCGGGCCATTTCGTAGAAAAAAGCGGGTTCTTTTTGTGATATGATGATCACATATTTTTATACATAACCCTGGGAAAAAGGAAAGGTGTAATGTAATTGAAATGTATACAATGTTTTTGATTATGTAGATAGCTAGGCCTTTGCACAGACGGAATTGGGATTTTTTGGCGCCGTTGGGTTGTATGCGCACTGACATGGATTGTAAATATTCGGAGAATTAATTGCAGCATAAATGTCAAAGTTGAGCTGCAAATCTCTGAAAATTTATAGCCCTGTCAGGTGTGGGCGCGCGTCGGGGTCCGGTCCTTTGGACCACCCGGTTTTGGTAGAAAGCCCTCTGGGTCTTGTGTTTTAATGGAGCGCATAAAAAATGAGCGTCGCTTCAAAAACCAATGGTGTGAAGCAGTTTTGGACCTCCTTTTTTATTGCGCTTGGGAAACAGCGAATAGGAATTGGGGGACTTCCTCCCTATTTTTTTGTCTTTCCCATTGTTTTAAAACTCTGAAGGTTTTTTAGAAATGTAAAAAATCGTTAGTTGCTTTTCTGAGCTCGAGAGGATAGCACTCCAAGTGCGTGGCACTTGTGTGTTTTGTGAAGCCGATCCGGCATGCACTTGATGCATCTCTGACCCGGTATCCGTGGCCCCTATCTAGGGCGGCCAATGCCTTCGGCTAGGAGCCGACGTCGTGAGTCCGGTGAAGTATGGCGACTCGTAGCCAAGACGAGCCGAGCCTAATTCAGCACGAGGGCGCATTTCTTCGGGCGGTGGCGACCAGAAAATTGAAGAAAGTCGTCATTGTTTTTGTTTGGCTGCAGTACAACACAGCTCTGCCTCCAAAACGGCGCGGTGTAGGACCTTGCTCCTTTAGCTGCAGTTATGCCGTGGTAACTGTAATACTGCGTGTACGAATGTTACGGAGCATCAATCCCGGGCTTCTAAGCAGCAGACCACCTACGAAGTGGAGCTCCTCGTCATTGTTTTATGGTTGCAGTGCAACACAGTTCTACCGACAAAACGGCGTGGTGTGGGACCTTTGCTCCCTTAGCTGCATTTAAGCCGTGGTAACTGTAACACTGCATGTACGGAATGTTTGCGGAGCATCCATCCCAGGTTCCTAAGCAGCTGACAATCTCTACATAACCGTATCTGATATTAACTCTTTGGCAAAGGCCTGTACGTAGATCTCACAAGATCCACTGGGATAAAGCCGACGTTAAGAGGAGGAGAAGCAAAGTGGACAGTGTGCCCATCTCCAAATTAATACGTGGATAAATTTTCGTCACCTGAGGATCCTCAACCGAGCTTCTCAGACTGGTAGTGTTTTTCATGAACTGCTCAATTAATGAACTAACCTTCAATTAATCACGCCACCCATTCCGATGTGCAGAGGGATAGCTATCAGCACTCAGTGAATGTCATTCTGATGTAATGAAGGTATGAAAATTATATATATTGATTTAAAATGTTTTATATGAATGTTTAAACTTATTTGATGTAATCTACAGTGTTAAGGGCAACTTATGCTAAATGGGATATTTGCCAAAATGAAATTATATTTTGTTTTCCTTAAAAAAGTAATTAATTACAAGTTTGGGTAATGAAAAAAATATACAAATTAATGCTAAATAAACTGTGCACCCGAGGTCAAGCTTAGGTAAAAGTGGGAACTCATTTGTAATTGTGTATTTTGTATATTTAATGTTTAAATTGAGATTTCATGTGTTCTGCAAATAAATTGTTAGATGGCCACAAAAAAAAGGGAGTGATTATTTTATTTTAACAAACGCAATGTACTATTGGTCCAATCGGACCCCACTAAACATTAACGCGGTTGAGCCTGGTGGAACTATTTGGTGAGTATCTTTAATGTATTTATGTGTTTAACTTTTATTGTATTTATGTGTAAAATTCACCTCACCACACTTTTATCCCGAATCATACCAAAATCTAATCAGCTCCATGGTCTCCCACAAGTAATTCACCTACCAAATTTTATGAAATTTGATCAATTAGTTTTTCAGTTAGAGTGGATATATACATTGCACAGACCGACACATTCGTGTTCTAGAGGTCTTAAAACGTGTAGATCCGTTAAAAACTCGAGTTGCGATTTTTGGTATGATTCCAATACTTTCCCTATATATTACCATATATTGCAGGCAAAGTAAAGGAATTCAAATATAATTTTGTATAGGAACTTAGCGTAATATATTAAATATCGAAACGGAGTGCAAAAGCACGCTTTCTGAGTAAAATATGTATCATGACATGTATATGTAAAGAATTTTGAATCAATATATTTTCAAAGAAATATGAATAAAGTTGCATATTGATGAAAATAATATGACGAGTTTTTATAGAAAAAAAATTATGTAATTATATTTTAATATATTCCTCATCAGTTTTATCTTATTTAAAACGTTCATTTATTTCTCTAAGAAACGATACAGACTGTAAAGTGCACACTCTCATTTTAATGAGTTTGAAGAGGATATTTCGTTCGAAACTTTTAATGTGTTGTAAAAGTACATGTTAAAATGTTTTGTATTAAAATTTCAATTTGCGCAATATATTTGCGAGTAAAAATGTTAATAAAGGTTATCATTTTATACATAAAATATGTGAATTTTGTTTTTAAACATAAGAGGCTAATGTATTTGTTTCACAAAATCAACCCGGAAATCCATCTATCTGTTTGTATAATCTGGCAAAACGTTATATTTGACTCTATCATCCTTTATGACTGCAATTTAAAAGTTCAATTTGAGTTCCTTTGTCATGTTTTAGAGACTGTACATTAATTTAGGTAACATTTCATTTATCTCGTAGCAGCAAGCAGGTTAAAGTGAGAAAATTTAAACCAAATTGTGCAGTTTTCCAAAGCTTTTCTACAGAACACAGCTGGTCCACAGATCGCAAGGGCTGACAGTGACGTCACAGTTCGGCCAGAAATGTTACACTAGGGGAATGGAGAACGGGTTAGCCTGTTAAAATTCAATTAGCTTTTGGTTATAACAAAGTATTTTTTTTTTTAGTCTGAATAATGGTCTTCTAATATTGACGGTATCACCCTCAGTAATCGATTTTACTTCGTGAGATGCGTATATTCGAAAGCAGCGGTAGGAAGGCGTTATATTCTATGTGGTAATAAGAAAACACTGTAATGCGTTATTCATATTTCAGCTCCAGATCTTTACTTATACTGAGAACGGTGCTCCTTGTTTAAGAATCTGATGTGGGCAACACATGACTTTCCTTATATAATGTAATGAATTTACTACTTTTACAGTAAAAAAAAATAGGTTTTTCTTATAGTAGATACTAATATTATTTCCGAGATATTGAATTTTCGACTATTAGTCATCATTTTCATTCATTTAGCGTCATTTTTATCCATTTAGCGAGATTTTCGTTGATTTGGCGACATTTCAAAAAGTCGCCAAGTTGGCGACATTCCGCCAAATATGTCGCCAAAATCTCGCCAAGCGTTATGGACGAAGAAATAAGTTATTCTTACAGCAGGTAAATGACTATTGGCGTTCAAATACAAAAGTATTACTCGAAGTATCTTTTTTCATGAATGGAACGAGCTAAACCCACGAGAATGATGTCACCCAATTTATCGCATGGTATTACATATGAAAAGTGGACATGTTTCACAATAGGAACACAAAACGACTAATTTAAAATAAAAATAGATGATTTTAAATTAGTCGTTTAAAACAGTTCGATGCCGCATATACCAGGGTTATACAAAATCGGGGCGATAGAACCATAAACACAGAAATGTATACTTTAGACTACCTGCCAGCTACACCCTGGTACATATCGGTGCACTTCGTGGCCACATAAGCACCCCCTACTCCCTGTTTTATACTGCGACTGGTAGCTATGCGGGCTTATCCCCAGATACCTCAAATAATTGAAGAAATCAATGAAAAATAAAAAAAATTCTATAATTTAAATCACAGCCGATGTTGTAGTAACGTAGAAAAAAATATCAGCTGTTAAAAAAAAGGATTTCATAACATTTTGTGACTGACCGAATTTATTAAAACAACTGCTTAATCATTCATTATTTGATATATTTGTGTGATTTCTATATTAATTACTTACAGTAAAGACATATGCTTTCTATAAAAATTTTATGAATATAAAACAGAAATTCACAAATTTAGAACATTGAAGAAATTATTTCACTTCACGCTGAATTCCTCCAGTCCGTACACCTATACAAATGCAAAAGACCGAAAATTGCGTCTCTGATTTTCATGTTTCAAAGAAATATATGTACACTATCATAGCGGGTTCGAGCATGCGTTTATATATGAGATTCTGTAGAGGGATTAATAACGTAAATTTCTATTATAGAAAAAAGCGGTTTGCCAGAAATCGGAGATTTACATCTTGAGATGCACAAATAATTTTAGAGAGTTTTTAAATAATAGTATGTTTTTAATTATTTAAAGGGGTGGTGACTGCAAAAACAAAAAAACCCAGCAAAACACTGGTTTAAATGCAATTATACAAACTTCTAGGAGCATGAGTTCCAATATATATATTAAAAGTAAAATATTACTTAATGCACCATAAATATTTTAAAAGTATATTTTATATATAACATGATTTCGTTCAAAAGCATATCAATAAGTTTATGAAAACGCAGGGTAAAGCATATCATCTTTGACCCTAGAAGAACTTTCGAGTCAAGAGAGCTCGGCTGCCTGCAATGGTGTAACTCAAAGTTCGGACTTAAAATGACAGTGATGCTTTACATCAATTTCCATCTCACTCTTTTACCTTCTGACCACTGATTAGGATATGGCTATGATTAGTCCCGCGACCTTTGCACGTGAAACCCACCTTCTTCTAGGGAGCTAGCTCCCAGTAAACTCTCTCCTTCTCTAAAATCTATCCCTTTTACCTACCTTACAGCTACGGTCGTCCATCTTCCAAGGCACTTTTGAGTGCAGCATAAGCCATCAAAAGCTGCAAATCACTAGGAATGCTTTGTACCAATAAATTCCTCCAAAACTATGCAAAAGAACTATAGTTTCGATGTGGAGATACGTGAGTTCTCTCACAGGTGCCCCGAAATGAAAATCCCTTGGATCCTAAGGAAATATGCAAATGACTAAAATTTGGGAGCAAACAAGTATGTTATTAAGAAAGGGTGGCAACAAGAAGATGACATTTTAGTAAGTGGTAAATCTTCCCTTAGCAGCAATACAAGCAGTGGGGATAAAGTCAGTTAAGATGTTTATGACCGTCTGTGGAAGATTCTTTCACAGATGCTGCAACCGGTCAGCTATTTTATTGGTATTCCGAGAAGGTTGGAACTATGGGGCGGGACAGTCCAGTGGTTAAGGGACGAGAATTTACGCTCGGATGTCCCCGTGCTCACGCAGGCACGTTAAATATCTGTGCATGTAAAAACTTTCAAGAGAATACTGGCAGCAGAAAGGAGGTATCAGAAAGGTAGGTTGGACAGGATGTGTCGAAATAAAGAAAGAGAAGGTTGCAGCTGCCGTCCATCGTGTCCCAGATGTGTTCTAGGGACGTGTGGGAGACGTGTTCTAAGACCTGTCCCAGGGAGGCGATTTGTTATCCCAGAGGTAGCTCCACAGACATTCACACTACGTGAGATGGTCGTGTACCGCACGACAACAGATGCGGAATCAGAACTCTGGTCAGACCATCTTCACACACGCATGCGAGGGTCATGAGTACTGAGACTGAAGCGAGATTCTTCACTAAAGACAACGTGCCTCCAATCGGACGCTGTCCAGGATGTCGGAGCTCAGCCTAAATCCATACGTCTGTACCTTTGTTAGGAGGTCAGAAGTAGGCGCCTTAATGGACGTAGATACCAAATTTGACGTGCTGTCCAAAGTTCATTTTTTCAGCAGCTCCTAAATATATTTTAAACTACTCCAGAAAAATTCCATAACCCGATCCTTCAATTAATTATAACATTTTTAAGTCAACAATGTATGTCTTCAATGTTTGTAGTCTTCGCAACATGCCTACATTTATAATTACACAAAATAAATCAAATAGTTATGCGAAATTACACTGCATTTGCACTTTCAATTCAATTTTCGTTTTCATTGGGTAACTGGACGTAGTTTCAAAGTCAGAGTAACAAAAATACGAAAAGTCTAAAATATCTCGAGAACGGTTAATCCTAGAGTAATCGGATTGGTTTTATTCCTTTCATTGTCTAAAATTATGATTGGAACAAACATATAATTGATATATTTGGGCATATATACTCTATTATTTTAGATTTTGAAGATTTTTTTGGGCCATTTCCTAAAAAAAGAATGGTTTATTTCCCGAATAGTACGAAAAACCTAATCCCCACAAAGGAAAACTCAGACGGGACTTTTCTACCACGTTTGGAGAAATTATGTCAATTAGTTTTTGAGTTACCGTGGATACATACATTGTATAGAGACACACACACACATACACTAAAAATAGTTATTTCGTGTTCTAGAGGTCCGAAAATGTGTAGCTCCGAAGCAAACTTGAGTTGCAAATTTTGACACGATTCCAATATTTTCCCTATACATTGCAAATGTATTGTACAGAAAGTAAAAATTTGTTATTCCATCCTTGCTTAGTTTTTTATTTTCATCAATAGAATAATTTATATACACACGAATCATTCATTCATTAATATTTATATACTTGAACAGTTGAAAATATATGCTTTATTTTAATGAAACCAATAATTACTTCGGGAATGCGGTAATTGCGTGAAAAATATAATAACATTAATTACCTAACATAGTTTCGAATTTTCTGGTTTCTTTTATGTGTTTGTGCATAATTGGCTGCTTAAATCTTACGCCCGCATTCTAAATCAATGCATTTTAAGCACAGAAAAAAACATATTTTGAATTTATAAAAGAGCGAAATAATTTTAGTGCTTTTAATATTCATATATTAAAAGAAATAATTGCTGAAAGACAGAGTTTGTGAAAGAAGTAGAATTTGGTTTTCCCCCATAATTTCAACTGAGTTAATTTTGTACGCAAAGATGGTGTTTTTTAATCGAAATTAGAGTTTTATTAAATTCCATACATAACTTCGTCGCTCAATTAGTTAATCAATATCAATGGATGGTGGTACTTGATATTCTATGTATTCTCTTTTGCTGTGTTTTGGGTTTGTGTTGTATCATCACTTAATGAACATTAATATATTGAACAAATTGGTTATTCAGAAAATTAATGATCTAATATTTTATTTTGGACTATATTTAACACTTTACAACATAGTTGAAAAGTGTTTATGACTTTGTTCATTCTGTCTGTCTGTCTGTCCGTTAGCACGATAACTGTCGTAAAAGTGACTTTATCAAATTGAAATTTTAGTATGTGTTCAGACGGTCTGTGGAACCTATGGGAATATAAATTAATAATATCACCTAATTAGGTTTGGATTGAATCCAGGTTGAACAAATGAAATACACTGAACCCTATGGGACCTAATTATTCAAACATTTTTTAAGCGAATTTAAAATTCACAAACTGCGTCCAAAGTTTAAGAAAATATACAAATTATCCCATAAAATATATAAAAAAAATTCAGCAAAATATATTCAATAGTTTTTTAAATAAAAATTAAAATAATAATGACATCCTTTATATGAAGAGATCACGTAACCATTATATGAAGAGATCGCGTGACCCACTTCAAAGTAAAATATGGCATCCATCTTGTGTCAAAATCATGATTTTTAAAGTTCTTTTTAATTCATATTTAGTGCTGCATCCGCCCTAAAACCGCTTTATTTTTGCTTAAATTCTGTGCATCTACATCCTGAAACAACGCAATTACAATATAGTTGAGTTTAAATGGTCATCTAACTCTGATTATTTCTACAACGAAGCCTACTTTTCACTTATGGAGGATGTAAATACAAAAAAATGTAAAATGAGTTGTATAAGAATTGCTGCATTTCTTTAAAGCAAAATTATTTAGCCCATATAGTCTGCAATATTGCTGATATGAATGAAACAATTGATTTTACAGAGAACGATTTCACAAACGATTTTTTGATGAAGTTTTGAGCATAGAGTTAAATTACTTGTACGTCCATGGTTTTAAAATTTTAAATAAAATTAATTATTATTGTATTGTGATGAATGAAATGAATGGAAAAATGTTTATGGATGAAATGCTGCTTTTATGTAAAGAGCCAGCCGATTTATATTTCGATGACGTAATTTGAAAAAGTTCATTTGTTTTCATTGAAGTTTTCAAATATAATAAATTATTGTAGTATTATGATAATTTAAAAAATATACCGAGGAATGTTTCGCATTTTAGAGATGTTTAAACCAGGCAATTTCTATTGCAATGCCGTCATTTGAATGAAGTTCATTTTTTTCGATGAAATTTTAAGTTTTCAAATATAATACATTAATGTAGTACTGTGATAATTCTAAAAATATTACCGAGGAATGCATCGCATTTCAGAGATGTTTAAATAAAATTGCATTGAAGTTGGAACGTGTTTCATAATCAATGCTTTGTGCGTAATTGATCTTTCTTGTTTAAGCCTGTCAAAGACAGGGAAACTAACATTCTTGAAAAATTAAGCTGCAACGCTGATTTAAAGAGTTATTTTGTTCAACAATGTGTGGTGCTGAAAATTGCCAGAGTTGGTTTTTACTCCGTGGTCGAATTTCAGGCATTTGTGGCTGTAGAGGATTTTAGAAGGGTTCGGAAATAATTTGCCCCTTCCCCCCATTTTCTCCACCCCGGAGAAACATTGAGAATCTCTTAGTACTGGTCAAAGGGCATCTTCAATTTTCTGTATTAAATTTTCAAATAATTTCATTTAAAATTTCATTAATTTGATTCAATTTAAATATTTAAGAATTTGAATAGCATTTTCAAAGGCGAAGTAGCGAAAATTCGAATAACTGAAATATCTCAAACATTAATTTGTACAGTTATGGGGTTATTCTTATTCTTTTTTTTCGTTAAAAATTACGTATAAAACAGGCATTTAATTTATACATTTAAGCATACGGATACCTTTATTTTAAATTTTAACGATTTCTGTGGGCCATTAGTGATTTATCTACCAAATCTTGTGAAATTTTGTCGATTTTTATTTTAGTTACAGTGGATACATGCGATTTTAATGGATCATTTCGCATAAAAAAGGCAGGTTCTTTTATCTCGAATTGTACCAAAATCTATTCAGCACCAGGGTAATTCACAAGTAACTTGCCTTTAAATTTGTATAAACAGATAGGCATGATTATTCAAATTAAATACATTACTAAATCTACAGCACTAATAATTATATTATAAAAAAATCATAAAGTATGTCGATTATATATACATAAATACAAATTGAAATTAAAGAAACTTAAACAGTTCATTTTAAAACACAAAGACTTATTATATATGTGGGACACAAATAATTAAAAAACTTAAAGTAAAACTTTTAATTATTAAATTCATTAAGATTGACATGGCCGTTAATTCATACATAGTGGATTTAGTATTGAAATCGTACATTGCTAGTTCTGTCGCTATATAAAACCCTCCAATCATTTAACTTCCGTGTGAATCCTGTAAAAGAATTATTAATTATTATAATACTCACATTGACTGCACCATTTAAACTTTAACAATCAAATACATTTATTAACAACATAAATCTTAATTAAATTCAATTACACTATTTAATTATATTATTTCAGCGGAGGGGACATATGTGACCAAAATGGGAAGTCCTAAATAGTGGTTACGACCAGATATCATTTTCAATGAGCACATACCTTCAATTTCTGGCTTGGGCTTTGATCATATATCAAAAGCTTGCATCAGTTAGTAGTACTGGCCATAACTCTTTGGTGTCGAAATCCAAGGCCATCCGACTCATCCTAGGACATACAGCAATCAAATGGATGGCCGGATAACTCTTTGGTGTGTGGCTCCTTCTCGCGCTCTGATTGCACTCACACATTAATAAATCTCCATTATTTTGGAATCTCTACGGTACACTCTACAAGTCTGAATTCAACAAATCCAGTCATCGTCTCCAAGTTATCTTAAGTCGTATTAGAACATATTGGTATCTCACTCTCTCAAGTCATGTTAGTTTCTCATTCTTCTCTAGTCTTCTCTGATTCTCGGGTCACAGGCTGTGGTTCCCTCGTTGGGGGGGTAACTCCCCCTTTTCTTCCATTTGCCGCATTGAGTGTGACGTAACAATCTTTTTTTTTTAATGGTTACTCCTTTAGCCAATGGAGCCATTCCACATCTCGTAAGGCCCAGCTCAGCCCCTCTGTTATGGCCACCTAAATTTATGGTCTTCTGATCTTTAGGTTCACGGGGTGATAAAACGCGGTGCCAGCCTGACTACAAGTATTGTTCGCCGTTTTGGCCACAATAAATATGTACATAAATGTGTCTCATCAAATGTCAGATCTATTTCTGGTCTCACAATATAAACGTCACACTACATAATACAATCGATCACTTCACATACACTGGCTTCCAAAAGTTTTAGCACAGACTGTGAAATCAACAAAAATGGAAACGTAAAGCTTTGATTAACTCAAAATTGTACATGAAGGTAGCAAATGTGTTCATGCATTAAAGAAACCAAGAGTTATGTACAAAGATGAAAAAAAAATATATACTTTTTGTAAGTTGGATGATGACGTCACATTTGGATCATTAACAAAATGATGTTTAAAGTCAAACAAACCAAACAAATCTTACATTAATATGGTATGTGACCACCCCGGACTTTCACACAAACTTTAGAACAATTTTACACGATTTCAATGAGGTGATCAATAATCGCAGATGCGAGCAATGGCTATTCCTCCAATAGGGCAGTTTTCCACTATCTGAGATTAGCTGGAAGAGGTAAACATGCAGAGACAGCACACCCGAGGGCATCTAAAAGGTTTTTAATGGGATTAAGATCGAGAGAATACTCCGGCCACTCCATTTGAGAAATGCCCTCACTTTCCAGATATTTGTCAAAGATGTTAGCTCGATGGGGACTGGCATTATCGTTCATAAGGAGGAAATCAGGACCAACTGCTGCAGCGTAGAGTCTCGCAATGGGGTCCAGGACTTCATCCCGATACCGCACAACCGTCACAGAACCATCTTTAAAGATGTGCAGCTCTGTGCGATATCCCATTGAAATTGCAGCCCACACCATGACGCTGCCACCTCTGAATGCTTGATGTTCGATGATGTTCTTGGCCTGATTGCGTGTGCCTCGTTCTCTCCAGACCCTTACATGCTTATGATCTGATTCCAGGCCAAATCTGGACTCGTCCGTGAAGAGGACGTTCACCAATCTGAGACTGTCCAAATGACATTTTGACGACACCACTTTTAATCTTGCCCCTCTGGCTTGGATTGTTAGGGGAACACAAAAACGTGGTACTCGTGCGTACAGTCCCTTCACGTGGAGCGGAGCCATCGGCGCGCAGTACTAGCAGATATTGTCTTACCATGTGCCGCTACAGCCATAGATGTACGTAACAGTTGTGGAGGTCGCTCGTCGATTCCGTTTGGTTATTATACTAATATACCGATCATCAGAGGGGTGATAACCCTTGGATGACCGGACACAGGTCTCCGGACAACTGTTTACTTGTTTGGAATTGTTTCTGTAATCGAGAAATTACCGAATGATCAATGCCAAAGAAAATAGCAATATCTTGGACTGACTGTCCTGTTGCAATGCGTCTGACAGCACGCCAGCTCTCACTATCTGTCATTCGTCTTCTTTCCGCCATAGAAACACGAATATCATCAAAAATAATCCCACAAAAGTTATAAACACTTCGTATCAGCATTTAAATGCACCTCCTTAAACCCTTCAGAATGCTGGCGTCTTCAACGACTGTCTAATTAGCATATATCCGGACAGTCAATCGTGATTGGCTTTAACATACGATATTTGCATACTGTCATCTACGTCCGCAGCGATTTTCAGAAACTCAAATTCAAATACGCTTTCGAAAAATGAAAATTTGCATTGTGTGCTTAACTTTGGAAAGTCAGTGTACATCCAATTGAAGAGAACAAATAATAAATATAAATATATATTGAAACATTTACTAAATTGTAACTGGTTATTATGCGTGAGAATGTTTAGCAGAGATTTTTACTTTCCTTATATACATAATGTATAAGGAAAGTATTGTGACGGGGTCGAAAATTCGAATTCGAGTTTTCGACGGGAGAGCACGTTTCAAGCATCCCTGATCACGAATCAAACATTTTTGAGGTGATGTCTGTGTGTGTGCATGTGTGTGTGTGTGTGTGTGTGAAAGTATGTGTATGTGTGTGTGTGTGTGTCAGTGAGTCTGTGGAGACGATAACTGACGAACGAATGGACCGATTCGAACCAAATTTGGTACAAAAATCACAATCCGTAAACACTGGAAGCCTGTTGTTTTTATACGTAATCGAATGTTCAGAACCCCCCAAAATTTTCGAATGAAATTTTGAAAAAATCGTCAAAAAATCAAAACCGCTAATAAAGTTACGCAAATAGACATTTCTTATGTAATTTTTCATTAGAAAACGATTGGCATAAATTTTAGAACGCTAACATGAACCGTTCTTGAGATATTGTGCATTTTTCAAAAAAATTATGAAAAAGTCACATAAAAAAAAAATTCCTATTGAGAAACGTGTTCACTTTTCATATGTAATACTATGCTATAAATTGAGTGACATCATTCTCGTGGATCTAGCTCGTTCCATTCATGAAAAAATATACTTTGAATAATACTCTTGTATTTGAACGCCAATAGTCATTTATCTGCTGTAAGAATAACTTTTTTCTTAGTGCATAACGCTTGGCGAGATTTTGGCGACGAATTTGACGGAATGTCGGCAACTTGGCGACTTTTTTAAATGTTGCCAAATTAACGAAAATCTCACCAAATGGATAAAAATGTCGCTAAATCAATGAAAATGACGACTAATTGAAGAAAATTTAATATCTTGGAAAGAATATTAGTATCTACTATAAGAAAAACCTATTTTTTTACTGTAAAAGTAGTAAATTCATTACATTATATAAGGAAAGTCATGTGTTGCCCACATCAGATTTTTTTTTTATTATTAATACATTGCAGAAGTTAAACACGTTCACTCAGAAATCTCACAAGGCGTGTTTCACATTGTATCGTTCAAAAGTAATTAAAGGGAAGCTAGCCTCATTTGGCAGACAAGAACGTAAAATGCCCTGAATGTCAGAGTTTTCGAAATACGTAATACTAGAAATGAGGAAAATATTTTACGCGCATGCTCTAATCCAAGCCATTTCCCGAATGCTTCGATTGTGAAATTGAGGCAAAAACAATTATAAGTAAGGGCTTTCTAAAGACAAAACAAAAATATTGATTTATTCAAATGCAGATTTTGTATGGAAACAGGAAAAAGTGTAATTTGTATAAAAGAAAAATTTGTATAAATATCAGTTGATAAAATAATAACTAAACAAATGTGGTACAATATTTGTACTACATGTTACATTCCCAATGCCAAGAAAGATAATGAGCTATCTAAATGCAGCAGAGGAAAATAATTGCAACAGAATCATAGATAAACAGTGGTCATCCCCTTCTGCATCAACGACAAATGGGAGAAGTGGTATGAAACCAAAGGGGGAAATAAAAAAGTGCCCCAAAGTTTTGTTCCAGAAGGTTCGCCAGACTTGAATTTTCGAACGAACTAACAACATGCCTCTTAGTTTTGTGCAAAAAATATCTACAGTGAGCACGCAAAAAGAAAGCGTGGCTCAAATATGTGATGTGCAATAGTATTTTACAGCATAGTGATTGCGCGAATAAGTGTTGAATGCAAGAAGATGTATTTATATGTTTCACTTGTCACTAATTAGCACGGAAGGCACACACTTAACAGTTATTCTAATAATGAACAATCAGTTCGTACGAGTGTATGTCGTAATAACGAGTTCTTGTATTTTGAACTAAAAGAACTATTTTGAGTTTCGGTAGCATAAAAGAAAGTGTCTAAAATATATGTCAATTATATTATATGTGTGTACATATGTTTATTAATGAAATATTGTTAGTGCTAGATGTATATAATAATGGATTTATGAATAATCAAGATTTATCTCTATATATGAATTTAAATTAAACAAATTGGTCAATTTAGATAAGTGTGTTTATTTATATCTTGTGTATTTGTCTCTCCGGCTTGGGAACCGGGTGTTTACATGCTCCACCCTTAGTGAAGGCATCATAGGTGAGTCCTAATGTAGTAATTTTTGATAAGGACAATTTTACCTTATTACAACAAACAATAAAAATTTTGAAAATTACTAAAATAAAGAGAAACACAATCAGTTTTTTGATGTGCTGCATTAGGAATTACATTCAAATAGCATACGATCAAACTGTTTTAACACTAAACGTACCGATACATCAATATACGAGTATACCTAGAAGTACCGTAACTGGTCAAATGACCTTTTTTAAATAAAATATTTTTTCTGATTGAATGCAGGTAATATTGATTTTAGTAAGGAAATAGTAAACAAAGTAACTTTCAGGTAATATACTCTATTCGGTTCCTGAAACTCAATTTGCTTCTTCTATTGTGCACGTTCTTATATGTTTCATAATGCGATGGCCAACTATCAGCGAAAATGCAGCCTTCACTTTACCCTTTATAATATTACGTTTTGCATATGCCGTTGGTCCTGATTCTTCTCTGAAAAGGTTGTGAAGGGCACATCTCCCAGATGTAGCACTTACACTCTTTTGCAAAAGAAAAAAACCGAAGCACTATGAAGAAAGTGACTGTTTTTATTGAAATTAAATATGCGTACAGCTCATACGCAGGCAATGAAATGATTACAAAATCAAGGTTGTAGGACCCTTCAATGGTTAGCAACTGCACATTGAATTTTCAAATCAGTAATTAGCGAAACCCCCCTTGACGGCAATGCATGTTTGTATACGTCTAGGTAAGGAGTGATAAAGTTTCCTAATATCATCCTGCGATACATTCTGCCAGGCATTCCTCAATTGTTGCTCCAGATCTGCTACATTTCGGGGTGCCAGAATCTAGTGGCCTAGCATGTCTCATACATAATCGATTGGTGTAAGGTCTGATGACCTTGCTGGCCAAGGAACAGTATCAACTATGGGAACCGAAAAAGAAATAAAGCTTAACTTTATAATTAACATTAATTATTATTAATCGTCTTATCTTAACATTGCCGTAAATTCTCATATTAGTGGACTTATTGAAATCGTACATTGCTAGTTGTGCCGCTATATAAAACCCTCCAATTATTTAACTTTCGTGTGAGTCCTGTAAAGGAATTATAAATTATTATGATACTCACATATATATTGACTGCACCATTTAAACTTTAATCCATTTAAACTTTAACAATACAACGATACAACAAACGCACCATTTAAACTTTAACAATAAAACATTTACTAACAACATAAATCTTAATTAAATTCAATTACACTATTTAATTATATTATTTCAGCGGAGGAGACAAATGTGACCAAAACGGAAAATCCTAAATAGTGATTATGACTAGATATCATTTTCAATGGGCACATACCTTTAATTTCGGCTTTGGGCTTTGATCATATATCAAATGCTTGCATCAATTATTTGTACTCGCCATAACTCTTTGGTGTGTGACTCCTTCTCGTACTCTGATTGCACTCACACATTAATATAGCTCCATTATTTTGGAACCTCTACGGGACACTCTACAAGTCTGAATTCACCAAATCCAGTCATCGTCTCCAAGTTATCTCTAGTCGTATTAAAACATCACTGCCTTAAGTCATATTGGTATCTCTCTCAAGTCATATTTTATAAGCTATCTGTTCCAAGTCATGTTAGTATCTCCTAAGTCATGTTGTCAAAACTCTCTGCGCACAAGTTGTCTTCTAGTATCGTTCTCGGGTCACAATCTGTGGTTCCCTCATAGGGGGGGGGAATCCCCCTTTTCTTCCATTTGTCGCATTGAGTTTGAAGTAACAATCTTCTTTTTTTCATTGGTTACTCTTTTAACCAATGACACCATTCCACATCTCGTAAGGCCCAGCTCGGCCCCTCTGTCATGGCACCCCTAAATTTGTGGTTTTCAGACCTTTAGGTTCAAAGGGTTATAAAACTTGGTGCAAGCCAGACTACAAGTATTGTTCGCCGTTTTAGCCACCATAAATTTGTACATAAAAGTGCCTCATCAAATGTGAGATCTATTTCTGGTCTCACATCAACAGCACGGAGACAGTACACAGATATGCGAGACGTATGTGGCTTAGCATTATCTTGTTTGTAAATGGCCCCAGAATGATGTGAAGAGTAACGCAAACGGCTGCAGGGTTTCATCGACATATCGCTGAGCTGTTAAAGTTGTAGGCAAGATAACTAGGGGCGACCTGCTGTAGTAAGAGATAGCATCCCATACCATCATACCACGGATAATGGCTCTGTTTAAAACAAAGGCTGATTGGGACCGCTGGCCCTGACACCTCCCTCCAAATGAGTAACTGATGGTCATCTGCTGAAAGACTGAGCGTGATTCATCGCTGAACACTATGCGATGCCAGCCTGCTGGTAGCCATGATGCTGGGCTACGACACCACTCCAAAAGACTCTGTCGATGTTGTGCGGTTACGGGCAAATGTCTTAAAGGTCGCTGTAGGCGTAACCCCATCTCAGCCAAGCGCCGTGATATGGTGGAAGGTCGCCGTGATATGGTGGAAGGTATCCATGGTATGGAAGCTGCTGTAGCACGTTGGATGACGAACACTGATGCAGTTGAGCCAGTTCGGGCCTTTCGTACAATCATACGATCTTGCCTCGCATTCGTGTACCTTGACCTTCCAGAGCCTTCATTCCGTCGATGGGTTCCATGCAGCAACCATTGCTGTCAGCACCTTTGCACAGCAGTTGTCCGTTCGGTGTAGGTGCTAGCCTATTGCTCGGCATAACCAGCCAGCTTTACGCATCCCAGCTATACAACCACGTTCGAACTCGTCTAATTACTTATAAGGTCTTCGGCAACGTCGCAATGGCATTATTACTTGTGTCTCGACGGAACTGCAACGCCGATAACGAGCAAAGGTAAACTGTCCGCATGTTTAACCTGTTTTATAGGATGCTAGTTGCGCAGTAGAAATGCACGCTATATTAGCGAAGTTAACACTCATTGGCCTTGCAAATTTAAACATTTGCATACTTATAAAGGAATTTTCATGCGAAATTTCGAGATGATCGGTTTATGTTTTAGGGATGCTTCGTGTTTTTTTGCAAAATAGTGTACATTTGCATTTCTTCCCAAACAATGCAATCAATCGAAATATACTGCTCATTTTTTACTTTCCTTATATACATAATGCATAAGGAAAGTGTTGTGACGGGGTCGAAAATTCGAATTCAGGTTTTCGACGGGAGAGCAACTTTCAAGCATCCCTGATCGCGAATCGAACATTTTTGAGATGATGTCTGTGAGTGTGTGTGTCAGTGAGCATTTGGAGACGATATCTCACGAACGAATGGAGCGATACGAACGAAATTTGGTACAAAAATCACAATCCGTGAATACTGGAAACCTATTGTTTTAAAACACAATCGAGTGTTAAGAACTCTCTTAAAGTTTCGAGTGAAATTTTGAAAAAAATTATCAAAAAATCAAAATGTTTAATAAAGTTACGCAAATAGGCATTTCTTATGTAATTTTTACTAAGAAAACGATTGATATAAACTTTAGAACGCTAGCATGAACTGTTCTCGAGATCTCAAGATATTGCACATTTTTAAAACAAATTTATCAAAAAATCCCATAGATTAAAAAAAAATATATTAACTGTTATGAAACATGTTCACTTTTCACAAGTAATATCATGCGATGAATTTGGTGACATCATTTGGGTGGATCTAACTCGTACCATTCACGAGAAAAGATACTTTGAGTAATACTTTTGTATTTGAACGCCAATAGTCATTTATCTACTGTAAGAATAACATATTTCTCCGTCCATAACGCTTGGCGATATTTTGGCGACGAATTTGACGGAATGTCGGCAACTTGGCGACTTTTTTAAATGTTGCCAAATTAACGAAAATCTCACCAAATGGATAAAAATGTCGCTAAATCAATGAAAATGACGACTAATTGAAGAAAATTTAATATCTTGGAAAGAATATAAGTATCTACTATAAGAATAACATTTTTTTAACTATAAAAGTAGTAAATTCATTGCATTATATAAGGAAAGTCCTGTGCTGCCCACATTAGATTTTTTATTCTTATCTTCAGAACTTGAGAGCAATCACATTTTTTCTCGTCCTCTACGTATTATATTGGCAATATTCTCCTCACACTCAGTGTCTAATAGATCATTATCATTTTCAAATAATAAATTTTTACTTTCAAAACGTTCACCTTCACCAATTTTCGAAAACTCTTAGCCTATATTATTTATTTCTTCTAAGAACTTGGTGTGTCTGTAATGTTTCGACATTTTTTTCAGGGTGAAGATTAGGAATGAAGTAACGTTATAAAAACAAAATATAAATTAACTATTAATACTTTTTAGTTTCTGTCACCTTCCCCCCCCCCTTGGAACCTAAAATTTTACGTACTTTATTGAAATATTAATACACAATTATTACTTTCCTTATATACATAATGTATAAGGAAAGTATTGTGACGGGGTCGAAAATTCGAATTCGAGTTTTCGACGGGAGAGCACGTTTCAAGCATCCCTGATCACGAATCGAACATTTTTGAAGTGATGCTGTGTGTGTGTGCCTGTCAGTGAGTCTGTGGAGACGATATCTCACGAACAAATAAAGTGATTCGAATGAAATTTGGTACAAAAATCACAATCTATGAATATTGGAAGCCTATTGTTTTTCAACGTAATCGAATGTTCAGAACTCCCCTAAATTTTTGAGTAAAATAGTGAAAAAATCATCAAAAAATTAAAACCTTTAATAAAGTTACGCAAATAGACATTTCTTATGTAATGTTTCCTTAGAAAACGATTGACATAAAGTTTAGAACGCTAGTATGAACCGTTCTCGAGATATTGCAGTTTTTAAAAATAAATTTATCAAAAAATCCCATAAATTAAAAAAAAAATATTAGCTGTTGCGAAACATGTTCACTTTTCATATGTAATATCATACGATAAATTTGGTGACATCATTCTAATGGATCTAGCTCGTTCCATTCATGAGAAAAGATACTTTATGTAATACTTTTGTATTTGAACGCCAATAATTTATCTGCTATAAGAATAACGTATTTCTCCGTCCATAAAGCTTGGCGAGACTTTGGCGCCGAATTTGGCGGAATGTCGCCAACATTTCGACTTCTTTAAATGTTGCTAAATTAACGAAAATCTCGCCAAATGGATAAAAACGACAATAAATCAATGAAAATAACGACTAATAATAATTATCTTATGAAATAATATAAATATCTTTTATAAGAAAAATCTATTTTTTATTGTAAATGTAGTAAATTCATTGCATTATATAAGGAAAGTCATGTGTTGCCCACATCAAATTTTTTTAAATTAAACTTACTACGCAACAGTTTTTGCTGAAATGTGCAGGAAACTGATGAAAATATGTGGAATGTGCATATACATCACATTTTCTGACCTTATAAGGCAACCTTATAAGGCAATAGATTTTTCTCCTGGTCAAATGGCCGGTCGTGGTAGATAACTGTAGATTATGTATCTTTATCATATAAACACAAGAAGAAGAAATATAAATATTGAAAAATTGATTGTATGAATTAATAGAAAAAGCCATGAAGTCAAGTGAGAAAAGGCGATAACATTATAAGCGAATTTTCAAATCAAAAGTTTTACAACCGGTTATTTGATCGGTCATGGTACTTTTAGTGTTAAAAGTACCATTTCATGATACTGGGAATATGAATAACGTGTAGGAAAAGTAATTAAGTAACCTGTTTTGAAAGGTATATGACAACTAACTTCATCAACTAACTTATCAACTAACTTCAAATAACATTGCATCAAATCACTTTAAATGTGACATTGATTGAGATAGGAAATAACAAGATTACACAAAAAGTAATAGACGTAATCAGTTTCGAAAGGTATATAAGCTAACTTCATACTATTGAAATAAAATAACATCCGACCAAACTACAAAAAAATTACCAAACAATGAGACCTGAAATAAGAGTAATATTACAAATTGTAGGAAGTATTCGGTTTTAAAGCTACATGAGCTAACCTTATCAGTTAAATTACATTCGATCAAACTACTTTAAAATTACAAGGGAATAAAGCTAGAAATATGGAAATTGTAACAAGATGAAGCAGCGTCTACTTCGGGACTTTTTATCCGGAGGAGGGAGAATGGAACTTCAGAAGGGCTATATATATATATATATATATATATATATATATATATATATATATATATATATATATATATATATATATAAATATATATATATATATATACATAATAAAAAATCTGAAAAATTGCTACAATTTTTGTTGAATTGATTAAAAAGCTATAAGCAAAAAATAATTTATAATACAACTTGTAAAGCGCTATGCTGCAATTTTACATGTGTATACCTATATAAATTCCCAAAAAGGACAAGTAACAATGTACTCGTAAATTTCCAGAAGAGTGACAAGAGTAACGGCCGGGGGGAGTTGCGACCCCCAACACTCCGGTTAAAGCTTTTTTCCGCCATGGCAAACGCTCCCGGTAGCCGATACTCCCTACCCTATCTACTTCATGACTCTTATAAAACTGTAAATATTACATACAAACATATACACTTTCAATATTATGTAAATCTTAAGTTTACTACTCTACGCTAAATCAAACCAAAAAGCACTCTATAAAATTTTTTAACAATTAATTTAAAATACTAATGTATGAAATCACTCTCTCTTTACTCGTGCCTATTTAATACTTTAAAATCAATATATTCATGACTAATTAAATCCAAGTCTGTGTGGTTATTTTAAAAAATGGATACAAGACCTATTAGCTACATTATCGCCATATAAATACTGATGTATGAAATTTCTTCACTCGTGGTTATTTAATCCTTTAAAAACTATATATTCAAAACTAATGTTTGAAACCCAAGTCAGAGTGGTTGTTTATTAAATTGGATACAAAACTTATTGCCAACATTTTCGCCATATAAATACTAATGTATGAAATTACTTCACTCGTGGTTATTTTAATACTTTAAAATTAATGTATTCAAGACGAATGAAATCCAAGTCAGAGTGGTTAATTTTAAAAAATGGATACAAGACCTATTGGCAACATTATCGCCATATAAATACTAATGTATGAAATTACTTTACACGTGGTTATTTAATACTTTAAAAACATTATATTCAAGACTAATTAAATCCAAGTCATAGAAGTTATACTCAGTCCACTCAGACCTGGATTTAATTAGTCATGAATATATTGATTTCAAAGTATTAAATAGGCACGAGTGAAGAGAGAGAGAGTAATTTTATACATTAGTATTTTAAATTAATTGTTAAAAAACTTTATAGAGTGCTTTTTGGTTTGATTTAGCGTAGTGTAGTAAACTTAAGATTTACATAATATTGAAAGTGTATATGTTTGTATGTAATATTTACGGTTTTATAAGAGTCATGAAGTAGATAGGGTAGGGAGTATCGGCTACCGGGAGCGTTTTCCATGGCGGAAAAAAGCTTTAACCGGAGTGTTGGGGGTCGCAACTCCCCCCGGCCGTTACTCTTGTCACTCTTCTGGAAATTTACGAGTACATTGTTACTTGTCCTTTTTGGGAATTTATATATATATATATATATATATATATATATATATATATATATATATATATATATATATATATATATATATATATATATATATATATATATATATATATATATATATATATATATATATAATGTGTGGGTGGGTCTGAGTCTATGGAAGCGATCGATATCACACGAATGAATGAAGCGTTTCGAACGAAATTTGGTACAAATATTACAATTGGTGAATACTGAAAGCCTTTGGATTTTTAAAGTAATTGAATGTTCGGAGGACTGCCAAATATTCGAATGAAATTAAAAAAAATCTTAAAAAATTAGAATCTTTAATAATGTTACGTATATTATCATTTCTCATGTAATTTTTCATTGAATTTTTCATTGAAGAAATAAAGAGAACATGAATACGAGTCTGCAGGGAAAGTCATGTGCTGCCCATATCAGATTTTTACTTTTCCTGTAATACATGGTAATGTATAGGAAAAGTATTGAAATCATACCGAAAATCGTAAGTTGAGTTTTTGATCAATCTACACGTTTTGGGGCGTCTAAAACACAAAAACACTATTTTTAGTGTGACGTTTGTGTCTGTGCCTGTGTGTCTTTGTGTCTGTCTGTGCAATGTATGTATCCACTCTAACTCGAAAACTAATAAACCAAATTCCATAAAATTTTATAGGTATATGTCACTTGTGACCCTGGTGCTGATTAGATTTTGGTACGATTCGGGATAAAAGAACCCCCCTTTTTTGCGAAATTGCCTTCAAAATCTCATGTATCCACTCTAGCTAAACAACTGATTGATCAAATTTCACAAAATTTGTTAAATATATCGCATGTGAGATACCCTAGTCCTGATTAGATTTTGGCTCCATTTGGGAAAACACGAACCTGCCTTTCTTTTAAGAAATGATCTGCAAAAATCGACAAAATCTAAAATAAAAGACTACGTATGCTCAAATGCATCAATTAAATGATTGTTTATACGTAATTTTTGAGGGGGAAAAGAATAAGGCCAACCCCATTACTCTAGGACTAACCGTTCTCGGGATATTTTAGTTGTTTGACATTTTTGTTACGCCGCCTTTAAAAAAATGTCTAGATACCAAATAAAACCAAAAATTAAATGAAAAGTGTAAATTCAGTGTTATTTTGTGCAATTAAACGCAATTTAATGAATAATTAGAAATAAATGGAACGTGAATATGATTCCACAGGGAAAGTCATGTACTGCCCACATCAGGGTTTTTGATTTTGAGCTAACAACGGACGCCAGTTATACGTGCCCTTGCTTAAACGAATCAAAGTGTCTAAATGTACTGCCTCACAAAAATATTATGAACGCCACAACATATTGAAAGAAACGCATAAAAATCAATAGCGAACCGCAAGGAGTTGATGACCGAGCTACTGATTTATAACTTGTAGTATTGAGATTCTTGAAGTTAAAAGTATAAGTTTCTATCATGGGTGAAGTGACATATCTCACGGAATTTTAAAATAGGGCTATTCGTCGGGACAAGAAAGAAAGCTGGTTAATCAAGAGCTACGCGGTCAAAGTGTTTGTTGAATGAAAAGGAAGTGACAAAACAACTAGAGCAAAATGTGTGGCAAAAAAACTAGACAGAGAAAAATTCGTGGCAAAACAACCAGAAAAAAATATGTGGCAAAACAACCATACAGAGAAACATGTGTGACAAAACAACCAGAGAAAAATGTGTGGCAAAATAACCAAAGAAAATCTGTGGCAAAATAACCAAAGAAAATCTGTGGCAAAACAACCAGACAGAGAAAAATGTGTGGCAAAACAACTATAGGAAAATGTGTAGCAAAACAACCAGACAGAAAAAAATGTGTGGCAAACCAACCAGGCAGAAAAAAGTGTGTGGCAAAATAGCCAGAGAAAATTATGTGGTAAAACAACCATACAGAGAAACATGTGTGACAAAATAACCAGAGAATAATATGTGGCAAAATAATCAGAGAAAAATGTGTGGCAAAATAACTAGACAGAGAAAAATGTGTGGCAAAACAACCAGAGAAAAATGTGTAGCAGAACAACCAGACAGAAAAAAATGTATTGCAAAACAACCAGACAGAGAAAAATGTGTGGCAAAACAACCAGAGAAAAAGTGTGGCGAAACAACCAGACAGAGAAAATGTGTGGTAAAACAACCAGATAGCGAAATATGTGTGGCAAAGAAATAACCAGACAGCGAAATATGTGTGGCAAAACAGCCTGAGAAAAGTATGTAGCAAAACAACCAGACAGAGAAAAATGAGAATATACTTTAAGAAAGACAAAGACGTTAGCCACTGTTATACAATTAGTGGGAATTGTTGCAGGACGCTCATTTTCCTCAAAATGCACAAGTGCGTCACGAAATGCATTGCCTTAATTTTAGGAATTGTGCTAAGATAAAAAAATCTCTAGTGACAGATAGTAAAATGAAAGATACGAGTATATTGGTGTAGAAGGTGAAAACATTAGATTCTGGAAGGCTAGAAAAGTAGAGTATGGTTGAAAAAACCGCGGTATTTTTTGTTGAAAGTTACTTTCCACAGGTCCTTGATAAAGTGTGATTCTGTGGACCGCAAATGCCATGACATGCATTCCTCCACTCATTGCTCAGAAAGAAAAGTTACTTCAAAAGAGTATCTTCAAGTCTCTGACAGCCACTTGTTTTAACCAATACAGCTATTTTTAAGATGGAAGTGGATTTTTTAGGATAAAAATACGACATAAATCGATGTTGGCAAATCGACGTTGAGCTGTCAGTACCTGATATGGTGAACAAAAAATCGACTTAATACATCACTTAAAGTCACTCTAATCTACGGATTTAAATTCAATGGAAAAAATTGAGCATACATTTTCTGTGTTGCATATACTTACGCAGAACTACGTCTTGGTGTTGCAAGAAAAGAAACATGGTTATGTATGCAATCATTAATTTTGCGATAAATCTTGGTACTCTGCAGATTCCGAACTAAATTAAAAATTTGCTTTTAACACAACACTCAACACGCGTCCAATAGCTCGGCTTTCTAGTCACAAACTGAAATGCTGAGGTCAACGCTATCACAATTTTTCTAAACGCAATAGCAGCAACAACACCAAACGCAACGCATGGCGACTAGACAGCAGTCAAATCTTGTTAATATTCGCAACGCTGCCAGATAGCGCAGACGCAGCCAGCCACGACTGTTCATATGTCTTCTAACGAAGTGTTCTTTTTAATATCTAACGCTATATACACAATATCTCTCTCCCTTTACATTTTCGATCATTAATGGCGAGAGTGGGATGCTCTTTTTCTCGACATTCAATTTCTATGGTTGCCCCCCTACCTAGTGTGGAAAAAAACGTAGTTCTACGTCAAACATTTTATAGATTCGTCAGTGCGCTGTCCGGATACAAGTCTGCAATCTTCATTGTCTAAACAACGAAATAAATGGATGTTATAAAGGTTTAATATAGTACCAAAGATTTTTGGACTGTATGCAGAAGACAGGCTACGGTGTGCTTAAGCTGTTACAGCAGATTGAGACAAACTAATGAAATTCTAGAGATGTGTTCATAATACATGATGATTTTAAAGTTGCAGAGCCCGCTTCGACTACAAGAGCTTGCAATTTCCTCCCAGTAGCCCAAAGGTGAAGCGTTGGCCTGTCAGTTCGGAGATCCAGTGTTTGATTCCCGGTTAGAGTAGCTAGGTTCTTTGCAATGGCTCTCGAACGAATTAACCCTGTAGATTAGTGCAAAGATTTCTGAGGTCTGAAGACCCCAGACCGTGCAAATCACATAGTGGGTTTAGAGTAGCTAGCTGTACAGCCGGGAAAGGATACCTCCTGCTATAGTGATTTCGAAGGTCTGAAAGTGACCCTAGTACGACTAGTACGGATTCAGTGGACTCTGGAAGACTGAGCGCCTATTTCAAATTGAAAGGATAACGACCAAGCAGGATAATAACCAGGGTAAAAATAGTAATAGCAAGAGGCTAACCTGAGGTAAAAATAGCAGGATATGGTCAGTCAGATTGTCAGTTGCCCTCCAATCTGGCATTAGAGGGTGGAGAATGCAGAGTCCACTTCGACTATAAGAGCTCGCAATTTCGTCCCAGTAACTCAACGGTTAAGCATTGGCTGGTCAAGTTGGAGATCCAGTGCTCGATTCCCGGTTGAAGCAATAAGGCTCGTTACAAAGTCACCCACATTAAATTTGATAGTGTAGTTAATGTACCGTGAAATTTAAATAGTAGATTTTTTTCAGTTAAGCTGTACCGGTGAGAAACCATGAATATTGGTATCTGCAATGGCAGTCAGTGTCTTCCGAATATTTATTTAGCCATTATTATGAAAGAGTCGTTAAAGATTACTCTCATAAACATATTAGAAATATCGGCAACTGTTTTTAACACGACAGATAAAAATTACAGGTCTCATTTTTATAAACAGAAGAATGTGGCGGTTTAGAATGAAATATTTTTCATAAGAGCAATGTTTACCTAGCCATTCTTTTAATCCATTCTTATTACTTCCTATATACTATCATCGAAGAATTTCGGAAGAGTTGATTGAAGAGTGTCATTAATGCAGCTTCTATATCCATTATTTACAATGAGTTGAAATGGAAGGTTTGCCTGTTCTCGTTTTGTCGGTAACAGATCCGTTTCTCGAAAACGTTTCACTAACCTAGTAGTTGTTAAATAGTTAGGGATTATAGATCCTGGGCATTTCTTCTGAAACTCTTCAATGACACTTTCAATAGAATGGCTGGAGAAATATTTGGATGACATTCCCATTGCAGATACCAATATCCACGGACCGGTTTCGCGTTTATTATGCGCTCATCTGTGTGGAATAACCGATATCTGCAATGGCAGTAATGAACTTGCTACAAGCCACAAGTTTTGCAAACTTCTGTGGGAATTGACAATTTCAGTCCTTCCACGTGGCCGGAATAAATATCGTTTACAATTTAGCGCAGGCCATACGAAGCTGCAAAGGCGCAAGTCCATAAACACAAAACCCATCTATAAAGAAACTTTACGAAATTCGGAGGATTGTTCATGTGTTTATATAGATATATTGCTTTTAAAATCAAAATAAATAATTCAACCTGATAAAACACCATGTTTTTCGATTGGTAAAAAAAAGGTCTATAATGATCGTTTGACGAATTAAAAGCAGCAGAAGATATGTATGGGCAGAAGATATGGGCACTTTAACGCCAGCTAACTGAAAAAGAAATCTATTATTTTAATTTCGAGATGAATTATATAATTTTTACTTTCCTTATATACATAACGTATAAGGCAAGTATTCTGACGGGGTCGAAAATTCGAATTCGAGTTTTCGACGGGAGAGCACGTTTCAAGCATCCCTGATCACGAATCAAAAATTTTTGAGGTGATGTCTGTGTGTGTGTGTGCGTGTGTGAAAGTATATGTGTGTGTGTCTGAAAGTATGTGTGTGTGTATCGGTGAGACTGTGGAGACGATATCTCACGAACAAATCGAGCGATTCAAATGAAATTTGGTACAAAAATCACAATCCATGAATACTGGAAGCCTATTGCTTTTAAACGCTATCGAATGATCAGACCCCCCCCCCTAAATTTTCGAGTGAAATTTTGAAAAAATCATCAAAAAGTCAAAATAGTTAATATAGTTAAGCAAATAGACATTCGTCATGTTATTTTTCCTTATAAAACAATTGACATAAACTTTAGAACGCTAGCATGAACCGTTCTCGAGATATTGCACAATTTTCAAATAAATTTATCAAAAAATCCCATAAATTAAAAAAATATATATTAACTGTTGAGAAACATGTTCACTTTTCATATGTAATATCATGCGATAAATTGGGTGACATCATTTTCTTGGATTTAGCTCGTTCCATTCATGAGAAAAGATAATTTGAGTAATACTTTTGTATTTGAGCGCCAATAGTCATTTATCTGCCACAAGAATAAATTATTTCTCCCTCCATAAAGCTTGGCGAGATTTAGGCGACGAATTTGGCGGAATATTGCCAAATTATCGAAAATCTCGCCAAATGGTTAAAAATGACCCTAAATCAATGAAAATGATGACTAATTGACGAAAATTCAATATCTTGAAAAGAATATAAGTATCTACTATAAGAATAAGCTATTTTTCTGCTGTAAAAGTAGTAAATTCATTGCATTATGAGGAAAGTCATGTGCTGCCCACATCAGATTTTTTAAATGTGATGTTCGAGATTTCTTGATCGCCCTTTTTTTGAGAGTTTATATAGTTTTGGGGTTAATCGTTTTACATTAATCATTGGGTTTTTCTTTATCTTAGTCGTTTATGAAACTTAAATTTGCTTTATTTCGCAAACAATTTTAAGGCTTACTGTGTGAAAAATAAAGAAATTCATGTAAAATTTCAAAACTAATATTTCTGTAACATTCCAAAATACTTCATTTACTCATCGCAAAATTTCACAGGTGAAAATTCGACAAACTAAAAAGTGTTTTGTATTTCACATTTCTACACCGGAAATGATTCCCGTCTGAATTAAAATCAATTGAGCGGGAATAACCTTCTCTCTACTTCGGTTGCAGGTTTGCTCGTTTATGGGGCCTCGTAAATTGAACTGATCGGAATCCAATACCCGGCGCCGCTTCTCAAAAAGTTCCTTCCCTGTCATTAGTACTAAGAGGTGAAAAGGAAAGTTAGTACAGGCAAGTAGTTAGTTACACTGTAACCTCTTTTAACTCAGTTCGTGAGAGAAATGTATAATTGAATAAATCGATGGATGGTATGAACGAAAAGATACGATGCATTAAATTCAGATTGGGGATTTGGCTTCTTGCTGTATTCATTAATCCATTCACCACGGGTACTCAAAATGTTAAGATAACAGTCAAGTCATTAACATGAATTTAATACCAAACTAAATTAGTAAAAAAATCTGATGTGGGCAGCACATGACTTGCCTTATATAATGCAATGACTTTACTACTTTTACAGTAAAAAAAATAGATTATTTTTATAGTAGTAATTATTTATATTCTTTCCAAGATATTGAATTTTCGTCAATGAGTCGTCATTTTCTATGCCGTCATCATCAATGAGTCTTCATTGATTTAGCGCATTTTTATCCATTTGGCGAGTTTTTCGTTACTTTAGCAACATTTGAAAAAGTCGCCAAGTTGGCAACATTCCACCAAATTCGTCGTCAAAATCTCGCCAAGCGTTATGGACGAAGAAATAAGTTATTCTTACAGCAGATAAATGACTAATGGCGTTCAAATACAAAAGTATTACTCAAACTATCTTTATTCATGAATGGAACGAGGTAGATCCACGAGAATGATGTCACCAAATTTATCGCATGGTATTACATATAAAAATTGAGCATGTTTCTCAATAGGAAATATTTTTTTTATTTTATATGACTTTTTGATAATTTTTTTTGAAAAATGTGCAATATCTCGAGAACTGTTCATGTTAGCGGTTTAAAATTTATGTCATATAATATTTCATTATATATAATTATATATAATTAACATTATTTCATTATATATATATTAATTATATATATCATATAATTATTTTATAATGAAATATTATACAAGAAATGTTAATTTGCGTAACTTTATTAGCGGTTTTGATTATTTGACAATTTTTTTCAAAATTTCACTCGAAAATTTAGGGGGGGGGGTTCTGAACATTCGATTGCGAATAAAAGCAATAGGCTTCCAGTGTTTACGGATTGCGATTTTTGGACCAAATTTCGTTCGAATTGGTCCATTCGTTCGTCAATTATCGTCTCCACAGGCTCACTGACACACACACACACACACGCACACACGCACACACACACACACACACACACACACACACACACACACACACACACACACACACAGACATCACTTCAAAAATGTTTCATTCGTACTAGGATGCTTGAAACGTGCTCTCCCGTCGAAAACTCGAATTCGAATTTTCAACCCCGTCACAATACTTTCCTTATACATTATGTATATAAAGAAAGTAATAGTAATGCATTGAATAGAAATAGTAATAACTTTATATTGAAATGTTCGTGTTAATTATTTTCTCAAGCTATTGAATATGGGGAAAGTATTGTTTTCACGAAAATTTTCAGTTTTTAAGATTTTGATGCCAACATATGCATAAGGACCTCCTGAAAACGTTTTGAGTATTTTTTAAGCGATAACCGTCTGTCTATGATCGATTTTATGTGTACACGATAACTTCTACAGATATTCATGGATTTTCAAGGAACTGTATATCCAGCTTTGCGAATAAAATATCTAGACTAAGTAGAATATTGCGAAATTCTAGCGAAAACTTTGAAATTTATTCGAAATTTCATATTTCCATAATAGGTTAGCATAGGACAAAATTTGGCATAATTATTCATGGAGAAGGTTATTTATGGCGCTATAATCACGAAACTTAACAGTTTCAATTACTGTAGAGAAAAATAACGCTGTACAATTTTTGTGTTCTGGATGTCATTATCCTCTCTTGGTGGAAATATTAGTCCCTCCCCCCCCCCCGCACTCGAGTGTGTACATTGTCAAACTTGGTATCAATAGAAATATTTTTTAACCCCTTTAAAATGAAGGGTAATATTCTATAACTGTGATCATTTGGAATCAACGATATAGATTTTTCGATTTTTTTTTCTAAAAAATTGGCAAAGAAAAAATACAAATGGATTGTGGTATGAGAACGTGCTTTTCTGTGCTCTTGGGGGCTCCTGCATAGACCCTCCCCCTTCTTCAATTCAGTCCCTTCGGACCTTTCTGTGTTATAACACTGCAGAGAAGATCCACAGGTTATTTTATGTTTTATATTGATGATTATTTATACATGTTTTATAGTGAGAATTATATTTCATGCTTTATATTGATTGTTTATATTGAGGTCTATTAATTTTCGAAGTGAACGTATCAGGGGAAGATCCTTTATTTTTTTATTGTATATGCACTACATTTAATTGTATATGCACTATATTTAATGGTACATGCACTACATTTAATTGTATATTCCTTTAATTGTACTGCAAAAACGTTGAAAAAGTTAGTTAGTTATGTTACGATATGTCAATATTTTAAATAGTAATATGTTTATTTAAAAGCGCATAACTTTATACGTAAAACGCAAAAAAGCGCCGTTCTTGACATATTACACATTATTGTTCTAAAAAGAAAAAAAAGCCATAAAAAAATAAACGTACTTAAATTAAATAAGTAAATAATTTGTAAGTACTTTTACGCTCAAATATATATTCACCGTTTCTTTCCAGTTATCACAAGTCGTTCTCAAGATATTATAAATTTTACTTTATCCCCGGCGCAAGAGCGCGATATCTCTCAAAATAGTTTGAATTACAGGAAATTTTTGTCGGTTATTACTTTCCTTATATACATATAATAAGAAAAGTATAAGAGAGGAAAGTATTGTGACGGGGTCGAAAATTAGAATTTGAGTTTTCGACGGAAGCACGTTTCAAGCATCCTTAAACACGAATCAGACTTTTTGAGGTGATGTCTGTGTGTGTGTGTGTGTGTGTGTGCCAGTGAGACTGTGGAGACGATAACTGACGAACGAATGGAACGGTTCGAATGAAATTTGGTACAAAAATTACTATCCGTCAATACTGGAAGACTATTTATTTTATACGCAATCGAATGTTCAGAGCCCCCCTAAATTTTCGAGTGAAATTTTGAAGCAATGATTAAAAATTATAACCATTAATAAAGTTACGCAAATAGTCATTTCGAATGTAATTATCCAATAGAAAACGATTGTCATAAATTTTAGAACGCTAGCATAAACCGTTCTCGAGGTATTGCACATTTTTAAAAGATTATCAAAAAATATTATAAAATAAAAAACATATTACTTATTGTGAACTTTCATAAGTAATATCATTTGATATTTGGTGACATCAGTCTCAAGGATCTTGCTAGTTCCATTCGTGAGAAAATATTCTTTACGTAATAATTTTGTATTTGGAGGCTAATAGTCATTTATCTGTTACACTAATAACAAGTAATAACATAATCTCAGTACATAAAGCTTGAAGAGGTTTTGGCGAAATGTCGCCAACGTCTCTCCAACATCTCCGCCAACATCTCTCCATCCTCTGTCATTTTAAATATTGCCAAATTAACGAAAATATCGCCAAATTGATAAAAAAAATGACTCTAAAACAATGAAAATGACCACTAGATGATGAAAGTTCAATATCTTGGAAAGAAAACAAGCATGGACTATAAGAATAACACATTTATCCGTCCGTCTGTCCGTAACGTTTGGCGAGAAATTTAGCGGCACGTCGCTAAATTGGCAACTATTTTAAATGTTACTAAAAATGACAAAAATGTCGCCAAATTCATAAAAATGACGCCAAATGGGAAGTAATGTCTCGCAAATTCTGATTTCCGTCATATAACGGGCATACTTTCTAGTATATAAGAAATACTCTTCTCTCCGTTTGTCTCTAACGCTTGGTGATGCATTTGGCAAACTTGGCGAATAATTTAGCAAAGTATTGCCAACTTAGCGATATTTCGCTTCATATTGACAAAAATATTGTCAAAATTGCAAAAATGAAGTTAAATTAATGAAAATTACGTCCAATTGATGTCGAAATTATTAAAGTATTTTAGTATATGAACTATATCGCTTATTGAGGATGCTATCAATATTGATGATCGTTTAGTTATAGATACGCGAAGTATAAGTTAATTGAGTATTTTGAAATAGTTCCATATGTTGTCATCCAGAAAATCGCCAAATGTACAATTCAACGATAAAAACGCAGCGCCGCGGATCTTATATATTATTTTTAGACTGTAAAACTAGTAAATCCATTACATTATGTAAGGAAAGTGCTGCCCAGATCAGATTTTTTTACTGTAAAAGTAGCAAATTCATTGCATTATATAAGCAAAGTCATGTGCTGCCCATATCAGATTTTTTTACTGTAAAAGTAGTAAATTCATTGCATTATATAAGGAAAGTCATGTGCTGCCCACATCAGATTTTTTTACTGTAAATGTAGTAAATTCATTGCATTACATAAGGAAAGTCATGTGCTGCCCACATCAGATATTTTATTAATTAACACCAAGAATCCTTTGGATTTTAAACGAAATAAATTTATAAGACAGTTCAAAATTTTTTTTATTCTTCTCTGATAAAATAAAATAAATTTATTAATATAAGGAGAAATATATGTTTTGGACACATAATATTCATTTAAGAAAACCATACATTTTCCATTGATTGAATTTTTTCTACCATATGCAACATCCAAACAATGAATTAGAATCAATTGAATGGAAATAACTCTAACCGCTGATAACTGTAACCGCCTTGTTCATTTATTGCAATGAAAGTTGAAAATATTGGAATCCAATACTCAGCAAAGTGCAGCTTCTCAAAAGGTTCCTCTCCTGTCATTAGTACCAATATGCGAAGAGGAAAGTTAGCACCGGAGAGTAGTTAGTTACATTTTAACCACTTTCGACCCAGTTCGAGCGACGAAAATGTATAAATGCAGAAATCATTGGATCGTGGAAAATAGAGAAAGATTCATATTGAATAGAAAGGTTATCTCACTGAAGTATGAGGCAGATACTTACACTTTTGAACTTTTGAACTTTCAAACTCTATGTATGCATAATAATTTGCATGCAATTTGTATGCATAATAATAAATTACTGACTTGTTGACGCCAGGCGCTTGTAGATATTTAACCTCTGGCGTTGTTCCTGCCTTGTTCTGTTTTTCACTTTCCCTGCAATACATAGTAATGTATAGGGAAAGTATTGGAATTGTGTCGAATATCGCAACTCGAGTTTTCGACGGATCTGCACGTTTTGAGGCCTCTTGAACACGAAAACATGTGTATGTGCGCCTGTCTCTGCAGATACTTTATCCACTCTAACTCAAGAACTAATTGACCGAATTTTATTAAATTTTATTGATAAGCCACTTGTGGGTGACTCTGGTGCTGATTAGATTTTGATACAATTCGTGATAAATAGAATATTTAGGCTTTCCTTCCATACTGCGGCTGTTTGCTCTTCTCGTGCTAAATTCTGGAGTGTTTGTTCTCAGCACTAGTCACAATTGTGTTCCCGATGCTCCTCGTGCAGCTGCGACTGCCACTTTTAGACTTTTGACTGGGCATGATTGTCTTCGGGCCCATCTTTTTCGTTTTAATACTGTCAATTCACCTGTGTGTGTTTTGTGTACAACTAGACAAGACATGACCGCTGTGCACATTGACGAATGCCCTACATTATCTCCTTGTAATTGTATTGTGGAAAAATATCGGAGAGCACGAAGCCTTACAGACTTAGTAGTCAACAGGTTGGCATTTGATAAATAAGTAAGCAATTCGGGATAAAATAACCTGCCTTTTTTGCGAAATGGTCCTCAAGAAACGCCTATATCCACTCTAGCTGTAAAACTAATAAACCAAATGTCCTAAAATTTGGTGAATAAGCCACTTGTTGTTTACCCTGGTGCTGCAATATCTCGAGAACGGTTCCTGCTAGTGTTCTAAAGTTTATGTCAATCGTTTTCTAAGGAAAAATTACATAAGAAATGTCTATTTGCGTAACTTTATTACAGGTATGGATTTTTTGATGATTTTTTCAAAATTTCACTCGAAAATTTAGGGTGGTTCTGAGCATTCGATTGTGTTTTAAAACAATAGGCTTCCAGTATTCACAGATTGTGATTTTTGTACCAAATGTCATTCGAATAACTCCATTCCTTCGTGAGATATCGTCTCCACAGACTCACTGACACACACACAGACAGACATCACTTTAGAAATGTTCGATTCGTGATCAGGGATGCTTGAAATGTGCTCTCCCGTCGAAAACTCGAATTCGAGTTTTCGACCCCGTCACAATACTTTTCTTATACATTATGTATATAAAGAAAGTAAAAAGTATACAAGTTTTTAGAATTTGGTTATTAAATGAAATCAATTAGAATACAGGAAATCAATGAAATCAGAGTAACATTTTTACATCGCAAAAACGTATTTAATATAGGGGCACGTTTACATCACAGTGCATGCAAGTGCAGAAACTTTGATTGGCTACTTATTTTTTTTTTACTTGTTATTTGTAGGAATCGTAGTGAACACGCGCGTTTTACAAATGTACGATATTGATTGGCACAAAATTTTATTCGACTGGCGGAATTTTTTGTAAGATATCCAATGTACGGATATACACAGAGGCAGACAGATACACAATAATCATTGAATAAAAAATGTTTGACTCGTATTCAACAGTGCTTAAATGGTGATAATCTTTACAAATCCGAGAGTCAGATTTTGGACCTTATTGCAATATCATACTAACAAAACTCTCTTATAGAAGACGCTCCCAAAGCTAGGATCGGGATTCCATGGTTGATGATCCTCTCATGTTATCACGCTCCTTACATGAACTTCATGCCTCCACATTATGATCGCATAGTCCACATGATCCCCTCTCTCATAATTCACCCATTATTATTATCCCATCAGTATTATCCCATTTGCAATGGGAGCACGATCCTATCTGCAATGGGAGCACGATCCTATCTGCAGTGGGAACACGATCCTATCAAAATAACTTCCTTTTAGAGATAGTTTGTATTATAAGGAAAGAAAATAATACCTGCTATAATTCATCCCTTTACATGTATTTTAAATTACAATACTTGTAATTTCAAATACATGTAAAGGTTTGGAATTACATGTAAAATACTTACCTATACTCAGTAATACTTAGTATACGTAGTAATACTTAGTAGTAATACATACGCAGTAATATTGGTAATACTTAGTCACACCAGAAATGTCAAGAATGTGTCTAATAAAAATGTTCTGTTTTCTTTAAAAATAATAAACTTGTTAACAGAAGAGTTCAGGTGAATGTAAATATTTGTTCAAATTGTTTTTCTTTTGTTCTGGCATGGTAATTTTATATTTCTTTAGGCAGTAGCTTGGTATTTTCTTTATCCTATTTTAGTACTATTTAGTATTTTACAGAAAACCAAATACTTTCCTCATGAGTTAACTTTCTCCACTTGTACAGCACTTAAAGCCGGAATCAGAATCAGAATTAGTTGGGTGGAAATAACTTTTAACCGTACTTGAATGTAACCGGCTTGTTCATTTATTGCCGTGAAAGTTGAAACTATCGGAATTCTATACTCGCCAAAATGTCGCTTTTCAAAAATCTTCTCTTTTGTTATTAGTACTAAGTTGCGAAGAGGGAAGTTGGTGACAGAGTAGTTAGTTGCAATGAAACCTCTTTTGAACCGGTTTGTGATAAAAGTGTATAGAGGCAGAAATCAATGGATGGTATAAATGAACAAACAGAGTATAGAGTAGAAGTCGTTAGCTCACTAGTGGATTTATTAAATATTTGTTAAGTCAAAAACTGAAGAATTGTATTTTTTATATATAAATATTGGCATTAGCTTTCTTATTTAATTTTATACACATAGAGCCGTAGTGGTGGTCGAACGGTCAATGCGAGCGTTTCCAATCGTTCGACCGTCGCGTTGTGGGTTCGAGTCCCACGTAAGGCATGGATGATGTATTGCTGGGCGCAGTGTGTTCCGCCCCCCTCTGGTGCGCCTGAGGCTACGTCCCAGGACGGCTAAATGGTTCACGTTTCTGGCCGATATATAGGCGAATGATGGAAGTCAAGTGCCTGGCCATTTGAGGAAAAGAAAATATGCTCATAGAAATTTCTATATTATTTTTCTATTTTCGAAAACAAAATGTTTCTTCTTTTTCTTCGAACCGGAACGTCCGACCTACCCGAAGGTGCAAGGTATCTATTTGGACAGCCGGTAAGTGCCACCCAATTTAGACCGCAACCCAGGGGGGGCGGCATCCACAGGGCCGTATCCCCTACCACTAACCTCTCGGAAGGACTTACGAACCCACATATTTAAAGTACCTGTACTCTGCGTGAACATGGAGCAGTTTGGGTTGAGCCAGGAATCAAACTCGGTCGTTCAAGTATAACCCCCGCGCTCTAACCACGGTGTTGTCCCATTCCTGAAACCAAACGTTTGAAAATTCAAAAGATTTGCAGAGCTCATTTCGACTATAAGAACTTGCAATTCCTTGACAGTAGCTCAGTGATTGGGCGTCGGCGGGCTAATACGAAGATCCGTATTTCGATTCTTGATTGGGACAGGAAGTTTCTTTACAATGGCGCCCGAACATATCATCCCAGTAGATAAGTGAAAATATGTCGGAGGTCTGAAAGCCACCCCAATACGACTAGCATGGATTCAATGGGCTTTGATTTATTGAGCGCAGCTTTCAAATCAGGAGGTCAACAACCATGTAGGAAGCTAACTTGGAGGATAAAAATAGCAGCATGATGGTAAAACTATGGTGTTGGTCATTCAAATTGCCAGCTGCTCGTCAATCTGACATTAGAGGATGGAGGATACGGAGTCCATTTCGACGATAAGGACTTGTAATTCCGTCTAAGTATCTCAACAGTGTCCGCAGGTCAGTAAGAAGATTCGTGGTTCGATTCCCTAATGGGGAAGCAAAGTTCTTTACAGGTTTTACCTGGTTTCATTTCCCATAAAATAAATAAGCCTCAATATAATCACTGAATATAATAGATAAAACCAAGGGCAAAACGTTTCTTTAAAAACGAAAGGTCTTTTATTCAACATCCTAAAAGACGTACAAAATATTGTTAAAAACTGCCAGAGCGCTTTTGGACGTATATGCTCCCTTCATCAGTGGCTACATGAGTGGTAAAAGCATGGAATGTTTATATATATAGAGACCATTTTAAAACAAATTTACATAAAATATAAATGGTAAATAAACTTGCTAAAATAATTCAAGAAATATACACTGAAATTACAAAATAAGTGTAAACGCTTACGAATTTAAAAATATTACAAGAAAAGAACAAATACAAATTTTAGAAAAACGTCAAGCATTATATTCCTGAGACATATAAACATTCCATGCTTTTACCACTCATGTAGCCACTGATGAAGGGAGCATATACGTCCGAAAGCGCTCTTGCAGTTTTTAACAATATTTTGTACGTCTTTTAGGATGTTAAATAAAAGACCTTTCGATTTTTAAAAAACATTTTGTCCTTGGTTTTATCTATTGTATGCAAACGTGATACCAATCTTGATTACTGAATATAATGCTTAGTCAAAAGCATTGACATGTTTCAGAAGATATACTATTGTTCACAGACACACAGAGGTCAGACGGATACATATAAATAATTATAATAATGATTGATTCGTATTCAGTTATGCTGAAAATATGTTAATATATCTACATACACGAGAGACGGTTTTTTATACAATCAGATTTTACTCACAAAACCCGCCTACCATGGTTTTTCCAATCCCGTCGTGATCCCATTGTTGAAAATTATCTCATGCTCCTATGAGCTAATCCCCTCAACAAGGATGATGCTATCTGCAACAGAAACGAAATTTTAATGCGATGATTTCCTATTTCCTTTTGTTAAAAATGAATAAGACTAACCATTTCTCTGGGATGAACCGTTCTTGAGATATTATAATTTTTCGGAATTTTGAGGAGCTGATGACTTTTAAAAGCAATAAGTTTCCAAGAAAGGAAGATGCATTAAAAAGCAAATTGAATATAGTATCCAAAAATTATTCGTGTTATTGTCTGTAATTAAAACCAATTTAATGCATCAAGAAATAAAAAGAATGAAAATTAATTGAGCCTGTGGGATAAGTCATGTGCTGTCCTCATCAGATTTTTACTTTCCTTATATACAATGTATAACGAAAGTATTGTGACGGGGTCGAAAATTTGAATTCGAGTTTTCGACGAGAGAGTACGTTTCAAGCATCCCTGATCACAAATCGAACATTTTTGAAGTTAAATCTGTGTGTGTGTGTGTAAAAATATGTGTGTTTGTGAAACTATATATGTGTGTGTGTCAGTGAGTCTGTGGAGACGATAACTGACGAACGAATGGACCGATCGAACGAAATTTAGTACAAAAAATCACAAGTCGTAAACACTGGAAGCCTATTGTTTTTATACGCAATCGAATGTTCAGAACCCTCCTATATTTTCGAGTGAAATTTTGATAAAATTCTCAAAAAATCAAAACCGCTAAAAAAGCTACGCAAATAGGCATTTCTTATGTAATTTTTCATTAGAAAACGATTGACTTAAATAAATTTTAGAACGCTAACATGAACCGTTCTCGAGATATTGCATATTTTTCAAAACAATTATCAAAAAGTCATTAAAATCAAAGAAAATATTTCCTATTGAGAAACATGTTCACTTTTCATATGTAATACCATGCGATAAATTGGGTGACATCGTTCTCGTAGATCTAGATCGTTCCATTCATGAAAAAAGATACTTTGAGTAATACTTTGTATTTGAATGCCAATAGTCATTTATCTGCTGTAAGAATAACTTATTTCTTGGTCCATAACGTTTGGCGAGATTTGGGCGACGAATTTGGTGGAATATCGCCAACTTGGCGACTTTTTTAAATGTTGCTAAATTAAAGAAAAACTCGCCAAAGTGATAAAAATGACGCTAAATCAATGATGACTCCTTTGTGATGACGACATGGAAAATGACGACTCATTGACGAAAATTCAATATCTTGGAAAGAATATAAATAACAATTATAAAAGTAATCTTTTTTTTTTACTGTAAAAGTAGTAAATTCATTGCATTGTATATGGAAAGTCATGTGCTGCCTACATCAGATTTTTTACTTTCACAACAATACAGAGTAATGTATAGGGAAAGTATTGGAATCGTATTTAAAATCGCAGCTCAAGTTTACGATAGATCTACACGTTTAGAACCCGAAAATACTATTTTCAACATGACGTATGTGTGTATGTATCTGTCTGCCTGTACAACGTGTTTATCCAATGTATTTGTCCACTCTAACTGAAAAAAATGTCTACGACATTTCACAAAATGTGGTAGGAAAGTCCCCTGTAGATTAACCTGTTGCTGATTAGATTCTGGTACGATTAGGAAGAAAAACAAGAACCTGTATTTTTTGTGCAATGGCCGAAAGAAACGTATATATCTACTCTAGCTGAAAATTGATAGGCCAAATGTCCCATAATTTGTTAGATAAGTCACTAAATCACTTCTGGCTTGTCCTGATGCTGATTAGATTTTGATACGCTTCGAAATATAAAACAAAACATGCTTTTCTATCGAATTTGGCCAGCAAAAATTATCAAAATCTAAAATAAAAAACTACATATGCTCAAATGTACCATTTAAATGCTTGTTTTTTACATAGCGTTTGAAGCGTTTCTTGTAGGTCGGACGGTCTGGGTCTCAACAACAACAACATAGCTTTTGAAGATAAAAGAATAAGATTAATCCCATACCTCTAGAACTAACCGTTCTCAAGATATTTCTGCTCTTTCGCATTTTTGCTACGTCGCCTTTGTAAATATGCTGTAGGGAAAGCTTATGTGAATAACATTTATAATTGGGATTTCTTTGACAATAAAACGGAGCGTTTCGAAACATGTAAACAATTTGGATTCTTCTACTCACGAACGTAATAGATAGAAATGCAAATATATATATATATATATATATATATATATATATATATATATATATATATATATGGATCTGAATTATGAATATATCAAAATAACGTCAATATTTCAGTATTTTGAACTTTTATTAATGTTTCGAGTGTTACGAGTGTTTTATTAATATTTCTAATTTCAACTCGAAATACATAGTTAACTCTAACATATCTATATACATAGTAAACAACAGAAATATGTACTAGCAAATTTAGTAATGATGTCCATATTTATCATGGAAAAAGTTCTTGTAATTTTCGAGTAATCGTGTTGACAAGGTAAAGAAGATTTAAAATTTTCCGTTTTCCAAGTTTGTAAAGCTTATATCTCAAAACCTAAAAACTTTGAAAAATAATTAGTAGCTCTTTGGAAGTCCTTTAAGTGTATATAATTGGATTTGAGATCGAGCGCTATTTTTTTTAAACTTAAAAAAGTATCTGTCCGAACAATTTCTTTTTCTCATTTTTCATACTTTCATTCGAAGTACTTTCGAAACTTAAAAAAATATATATAACTAGTAAGCGACAAAAATATATATGAGAAAATTTAGTTTTTAAATCTCTATTTATTTTTCAAAAAAATATCTTGTAATTTTCGAATATTCGTTTTGTTATAAAGAAGTATGAAAATTTTACGTTCATTAAGATTGTAATGCCTATATCTCAAAAACGAAAAGTGATAGCTATAAATAATTAGCGATAGTTTGTAGCTCTGTTACAGCCCTATAAGTGTATGTAATGAGATTTCGTATGAAGCTTTTTTATTTATTGTTTATTTATTTTTCTATATTACGAAAGTTGAGTTTTATTTTACAAAATGCTATTCACGCAAAAACCATTACGGTTCCATCGGACTGAAGCCACCGCCGATTTTTAATAAAAGTTAAGTCTTCTTTTTCAGAATAAAAAGACAGATCAGCGACACCAGCAAAGAAGGCATCAGTCTGAGAAAAGTGTTTGTTTTGTTTTAAACAACAAAATGCTAGTAAAGAAAATAATATATTTGAATACAAAAATAACGCTCAACTTACCTTTTCTAATGTCATTGCTCTGCTTTTGTATCCATAAGAACATGACTGTTTTAATCACTAAAATTGGCTGATACGCTTAATCAACTATTCATGCCAGAACTGATGAAGCATTTTATTTTCTAAATTTTTAGACAGTAGTTTGAAAGAATTTTTTTATTTACATATATTTTGTTTTTACATATTTTATCCTTTTTTTTTGTAAAAACCAAATAGGGTTTCCACACGGTTAAATTTTCTTTACATAATTTTTCTACCTCACCTAAAACCGGTAAGAGAATCATTCGAGTGGAAATAACTTTAACTGACTACTTTACCTGACTACAATCGGCTTGTTAATTTATTGCTGCGAAAATTGAAACTATCGGAATCCAATACTCGGGAAAGTGCCTGTTCTCAAAAAGTTTCTCTTCTGTCATTTATACTAAAATGCGAAGAGAAAAGTTAGTACCGGAGTACTGTTAGTTACATTATAATTCTTTTATAACCATCTCGTTGAGAAGGTTATAAAAGAAGAAATCTATGGATCTCATATAAGTCAGCGAATGTAGAATACTGAACATAAGAATTTCACCATTGGTGGATGTATTAAATACTAGCAGACATCATTACCTGAGATTGCTCATTTACTGTATGTGTTAATTCCAACAACATTTGAAATCAAAATTATCTTCAAAATTTCCGTTACAATGTTTTATTCTTCTATGAAATCTCAAAATATAAGAATCTCTGAACCTTGATATACGAAATCATTTTCAAACAAAAGTATAATTTAACGTAATGGTCCCGTTTGGAAGCAATTTAACAAAAAATACACTGGTGTGCAAAGTTAAGCATGATTGCTGTGCGTGTGAATATATTTCACGAAGTAAAAGTCGGAATGGAGCGACACTTGGGTGTGCGTGTGTATGAGGCAATGCAGGTACAGCGGAAAAAACAATAATAAAAAATAATTTATGTAGGAATTATGCATTTTGAAAAAGAAACAATGGTAAAACCTGATTTCTGTTTTTCGTACAAAAAAATGAAGCAACTCTGAGGCATGAGCATTATAAAGGGTCACTTCTTGCCTCCACACAAGTCTCACACCGACTTTCAATCTTTCTGTGAGGCTGTCTATGAGCTGTAGGGGTAAAAAGCCGACTCCTCATGTAGAGCTTGTGGCGATTGTGAGTCGCCGGGCCCCGAACCAGGGACCCTTTGCTTACAAGACCGACATTATAATCACTGAGCAAAAGCTAGCTTCTCCTCTGTTCTTATAATTCGAGTACAGGCTCCAAGCATCTTTGGTCAGATGTCTTTGCTGCCGCAAGCTGATTTTAGCTCTGCAATGGTTCTTGGTGAAGGCTGACCAGATGCAATACGGCCGCCTAGTCCATTTCACTCATGTTCAATGGGATTTATATCCAAATACTTCGATGGGCACTACATTTGCTAGATATATTTCCTAAAATCCTCAACTGGCTGAGAGTGGTGTTGCGCGCGTTAATATCTATGAATACGAATCGAGGACCTACAGCAACTCTTATAAGTCTCAAAGTGGGATTCCATTATGCCGTTCTGTATCACTTACCAGTAACAGAATCTTTGTCAAAAAAGTGCAGCTCTGTGTACTGTAATACAATATTTGTATTACATGTTTACACCCCCAATTACAAATGCCAAGAAAAATAATGAGCTATCTAAATGCAGCAGAGGGAACCAATGGCAACACAATCGAGAGGAGGTAATTAGGTTTCAATTGTCACTAATTAGCACGGAAGGCACACTTTTAACGATTATTCTAATAATGAACAATCTGTTCATACGAGTCTCTATTATAATAATGAGTTCTTATATTTTGAACTAAAATAACTATTTTGAATTCGATAGCTTAAAACAAACTGTTTAAAAATATATGTCAAATATATTATGTGTATAAATATGTATGAATGAAATATTGTCAGTGTTATGTATCTTATAATAATAGATTTATGAGTAGTATTATTAATCAAGATCTAATGTGGATATCTATAACTTAAAATATTAAATAAAATTGGTCAATTTAGTTAAGTGTATTTATTTATATTTTGAGTGTTGGTCTCTCCGGCTTGAGAACCAGGAGCTTACATGCTCCACCCTTAGTGAAGGCATCATGGGTAAGTCCTAGTGTGGTAATTTTGATAAGGACAATTTTACCTTATTACATGTACCCGTTTAGCATTATGTCTGCGCATACAAAGCCGTCATCACCTCTAAATTAGAGTTAAGGGGATGGCAACAGTTTTACCCGTGCTCTCCATATAGTGGTACTATCAAAATTAGACTATACTTTGAGTCTAGAGTCATCAATGGAAAACACAAGTCCCACTGATTCAGATAACAGTTTCGATGTTGCCGACTCCACCGTAAACGTGTAAGTCTGTAGGCAGTAATGATCCAGAAGCAAACTGTTAGATATCTTGCATACAGGCCAGCTTTCCTGAGCCTCCTGCAAACAGTTCGTTTGGAAACAAATGCTTCGATAACGATTCCAGCTCTCCAAAGAGTTGCTTGCAGACATCACCCTGTGGTGTCGCGCAATTAATAGCAGATAGAGGTGCTGTCGAAATGTTGTAATTTTTGTACGACCTTGTACTGGTTGTCGTCTAACATCTCCCGTGTTTTGAATCCCTCTGTATTGTCTGGAAATTGCACATCGTAGCACATTCAGTGGTCGAGACGATAACTGACGAACGAATGGACCGATTCGAACGAAATTTGGTACAAAAATTACAATCCATAAACACTGGAAGCCTATTGTTTTTATAAGCAATCGAATGTTCAGAACCCACCTAAATTTTCGAGTGAAATATTGAAAACATCGCCAAAAAATCAAAACCTCCAATAAAGTTACGCAAATAGACATTTCCTATGTAAATTTTCATTAGAAAACGATTGACATAAATTTTAGAACGCTAACATGAACCGTTCTCGAGATATTGCACATTTTAAAAAAAAATTATCAAAAAATCATATAAAATAAAAAAAACTATTTCCTATTGAGAAAACTGTTCACTTTTCATATGTAATACCATGCAATAATTTAGGTTACATCATTGTCGTGGATCTAGCTCGTTCTATTCATAAAAAAAAGATACTTTGAGCAATACTTTTGTATTTGAACGCCAATAGTCATTTATCAGCTGTAAGAAAAACTTATTTTTCCGTCCATAACGCTTGGCGAGATTTTGGCGACGAATTTAGTAGAATGTCGCCAACTTGGCGATTTTTCTAAATGTTACTAAATTAACGAAAAACTCGCCAAATGGATAAAAATGACGCTAAATCAATGAAAATGACGACTCATTGATGAATATTCAATATCTTGGAAATAATATAAGTATCTACTATAAGAATAACATTTTTTAACTGTAAAAGTAGTAAATTCATTGCATTATACAAGGAAAGTCATGTGCTGCTCACATCAGATTTTTTTCTACTGTATAATAGATCCGCAAAAGAAACGCATTTAAAAATATTGGTATGTGTTGTGAAGGATTTTCGTCGTATTAAGATATTTTATATTGATTATAAATTTGATAAGCGCGATTTCACTTAGAGCGGCGTTTTTGCGCAACCAATTAATCGCGGGATTTCTGTACAATCTTATTGCAATTAGCAGCATCCACGAAAAAGTTCCGCACTCATTATGCACTTTTCGACATGGAAAAGCCGATATCTAAAATAGCAACAACTTGTTGTACTTCATAATTTTACGAAACTTTATGGGAACTCCAGTTCTACCACCTACCTGATAGCACATTTTTTCAACATTTAGCTCGGATCAGAAGGCAGTACATAACAGGACCTTCCACTGCAAATAATATGGGTCGGTTTTGTGCTCATTTTGCACTCGTCAGAAAAGAAATTAAAATTTGTATATATACTTTGCGAAATGCAAGGTCGTTTTTGAAAATATAAAATTCTCAAACAAGAGAACAATTTAAAAAGTTAACAGGAGTAGCACACCTTTATACAAGATCTCGCATATTAAAAATAAAAAGATAAAACAAAAATGTGACCACAGCGATAGTAAAATTGAAAAAGGTATACGAATATCTTTTGTGAATTACAAAATATTTTTTGCATAAGCAAAATGCAAAATAATTTTCATAAGAAAAATAAATAAGCAAAATATGAAATTTCTTTATGTGACATCCGAATCCAAAAATTTCTGTTACCATACTGGCGATGTACAGATAACTCTCGAAAGATGCGTAGCATAGTGATAAAAGTCATGGTCAAATTTTCTTACTCTAGCCGGTGTTGGGAAATCTTTTAAATCTAGCTAGTGTTGTGAAAGCAACTTATCTTACAAATTATTAAAATGAAGTTTGTGTGTCTATGCATCTGTCTGTGTCGTCTGTAGCGGGAAATTGAAGCTCCGTACTGCAGCGAAATTAGGCACAGATATGCATCAGGCTACCAGAGGTTGCGATTCGTTGAGATCATTTTTATTCAAATTAGTTTAAAAGTTATGAACTGCAAAAGCCAAAAATCGGTCATTTCGTCAACCCGGCATTGAAAATTATTCCTTACGGCCAGATGTCGAGTTATACCCAACAGATGGAAAATTATTAGTTCTAGACATATGTCGGTTGAGCCCAGTCATCGAAAATTATTATTTCTAAACAGATGTCGGTTGAGTCCAGATACCGAAAATTATTAATTCCAGACAGATGTCGATTGAGCCCAGACATAGAAAATTATTACATCCAGTCTTATGTCGGGAAAGTCCCGACATCACTTTTTCAAGCAAATTACTGCATTATTGTACGGCAAACCACATCTATGGATCAAACATTGTACTTACTAATTTTGATATTCAAATAGGCATTTACTACGAGAAAATTTTTTCGACCAAACGAAATTAAAGATAATTTAGTGGATTCTGAAAGAGATAGCAAGATAAGTGATAGTGAAATTGATTATTTTGAATACGATAAAAGGCACAGAAATGATAATAAAAATTAATTAATTATTGTATTTTATATGTTTTTACCTATTTCTTCTTAAAATAAAATATGAACCGACTAGGCAGCTTGGGGAAAATAAATTTCACCGGGAATGGTTAATGGGAACCCAATCTTCATAAACCAGAAATTTGCTTTTCTTCAGCGTAAAAAACCCCATCAGCTCAAATTAAATTCAGTCAAGTGGAAATAACTTTTACTCTAGTTGGGCTGTTGTTGCTTGTTCATTTACTGACTAAGTTATCTATCGGAATTCAATACGCGGCGAAAAGGTACTGGTCAAAAATTATCTTTCCTGTCATTAGTACTAAGATGCGAAAGAGAGAGTTAGTACGGAAGAACAGTCCGTGACATTTTAACCCCTTTTACCACAGTGCTTGGCGGAAGCCTATAATTGGAGAAATCAATGAATCGTGTGAATGAAGAACCGCGGATCATTAAATATAGGTGAGAAAGATTTATTATTGTTGGATGTATTAAATGTGAAAATGGCATGTATTAAATGTGATGTATTAAATGTATAATGTATTGGATGTATTAAATGTGAACAGCATTTCAGAGAAGGTATTAAAGAATATTTTTGTTGCAAGTATTTTAAGTTTCTTAATTAGGCTATTATTCGAATGATTAGTTCAAATAAAAGAGGAATTTCAAAGGATCATTTGCAGATAATATTTCCCATTGTAGATAATATAGTTGCGAACGCGTATTTCCTTTTATCTGGAGTCTATTTTCCCCCCTCCTTACATTTGTTTCCTTCGAAGACCAGAGAGAGAAAGCACCATGGCGTGAGCATAGAGTTTTCAATATTCCCACTACGCATAGGGTTTTCCAGATTTGGCGTTTTATAGCCAATTTGGGAACATTTGGCGACTTCCCGAATATTCGAGAAAGACAGCTAAATAACTAATAGTCTAGGAGAAATGGAGAATTCCAGAAGTTTCTTTAGAGAGACTATAAAAGGAATCATCACTCAGTGGATAATCAGTTAAGCTACATTGGACGGATCTTTTTGTCAATGTTTTGAGAATAGTAGCAGCTGTTTTGTGAAACTAATTTAGTCAATATTCTGTGAATATTATCAGTTATTTTGTGAAATTAGAGGATCATTTAAGTGCTGTTTGATTGTATATTGTTCCTGCTTATTTTGTGCTTGTGAATAAATGTGTTTAATTATCCAGAAACTTGGGGGAAGAAATCGTGTCCTTCGTGCATACTCATATATCCTTCGTGCATACTCATGATTCCGGAAGATACATTGTAAAAATATATACATTGGGGACATGTGTGGCGACTATTATCATCCTATACGTCAAGTCAATTGTTTTAAAATAAAAATATAAATCTGATGTATTCAGCACATGATTTTCACTACAGACACAAATTCATTTTACATTCAGTTTAATTTATTGACTTGAATTCATTTAATTATGTTTAATGCATTAAATTGATTAAATTATGTTTAATGCCTGAATTTGTAGTTTTAATTCAGTTTACGTTTTCATTTGGCAACTGGAAGTATTTTCAAAGGATTTCGTTGTGATTTCGTTGCAAAAATGACCAAAAACCAAAATATAGCGATACTATTTCATCCTAGAGTAATAGGGTTGGCTTTAATATTGTCATCGTAAAAAATTACACTTAAAACAAGAATTTATTTAATACATTTAAGCATATTTAGTGCTTCATTTCAGATTTTCACGATTGTTACTGGCTATTTCGCAATTAAGAAAAAAAAATAAAAAAAGTCGGTTCTAGTTTTCCTAATTATTCCAAAATCTAAACAGCTCCAGGTTAAGTCACAGGTGCACTTCTTATGTGTACGTGTGAGTTAACCTGATACATCTACCAAATTTGGACAATTACTTTCTGAGAATGCACACACACGCACACAAACAGATACACATACACACACAGACGTCACGCTAAAATTAGTTTTTTTTGTGTTCTACAGCTCCCGAAATGTGCAAATTCGTGTTTCTATTTTCAAGACGATTCTAATACCTTCTTTATAGATCATACTAGTTATTTAAAAAAAAAATCATGTGAAAAACGCCTAACTTTATTTCCATAATGTAATGACTTTATTTTGTTCAGTGCGAAATAATGATAATCATGATCCTCGCCACAATGTTATTAACGTTGAAAAGCACTTTGGAATTATTCGCTTCGCTGGATGATAACATCTAAAAAATACCAAAAGTACCAAATTCACTTATATTTCAGGCAAATATTACATGACACTAAGAAAAATTTCTAACAACTGCAAAGTAAATGCTCCATTATATTAAAATTTGTTAAGTATTAATTCATAAATTTGTTGTCATTTTTGTCAATTCGGTATATTAAATAAGTTGCCACTTGGCGATATTTCTCCATCTTAGTCGCCAAGGTCGCCAAATAAATTGACAAGTGTTAAATATTTGATGTTATGCATTCATGTACTCATTGTTATGTAATTCTTTGGATACATTTATTTAAAAATTGTGAAATATATCGAGAACGGCTAAGGCTAGTGCTTTATAGTTTATCTCATTCGTTATAGAATGGAAGTTACGTATAATATTATTACTTATTTAACATTTATAAATGCCCTTTTGAGATTTTTTCAAAAACTCATTCAAATTTCGGAAGTTTTTAGAATTTTCGATCTCATTTAAAATCAATAGGTTCCTAGTAATCACGGATAGTGATAAGTGGACCAAATTGCGTTTGAAACGCTCCATTCATTCGTGAGATATCGCATCTACAGACTCACTGATACACACATACACACCGACAGAATCTTGAAAACGTTCGATTCGAGCTCAGAGATGTTTGAAACGTGCTTTTCCTTCGAAAACGCGAATTTGAATTTTTGACACAGTCACAATATTTTCCTATACTTTACTATGTATGTAAGGAAAGTAATTACTTATAAAAAAATCTGATGTGGGCAACACATGACTTTCCTTATATAATGTAATGAATTTACTACTTTTACAGTAAAAAAATAGGTTTTTCTTATAGTAGATACTAATATTCTTTCCAAGATATTGAATTTTCTACAATTAGTCGTCATTTTCATTGATTTAGCATCATTTTTATCCATTTGGCGAGATTTTCATTAATTTGGCAACATTTCAAAAAAGTCGCCAAGTTGGCGACATTCCGCCAAATTCGTCGCCAAAATCTCGCCAAGCGTTATGCACTAAGAAAAAAGTTATTCTTACAGCAGATAAATGACTATTGGCGTTCAAATACAAAAGTATTATTCAAAGAATATTTTTTCATGAATGGAACGAGCTAGATCCACGAGAATGATGTCATTCAATTTATCGCATAGTATTACATATGAAAAGTGAACATGTTTCTCAATAGGAATTTTTTTTTTTATGTGACTTTTTCATAATTTTTTTGAAAAATGTACAATATCTCGAGAACGGTCCATGTTAGCGTTCTAAAATTTATGCCAATCGTTTCCTAATGAAAAATTACATAAGAAATGTCTATTTGCGTAACTTTATTAGCGGATTTGATTTTTTGACGATTTTTTCAAAATTTCATTCAAAAATTTAGGGGGGTTCTGAACATTCGATTCCATATAAAAACAATAGGCTTCCAGTGTTTACGGATTGTGATTTTTGTACCAAATTTGGTTCGAATCGGTCCATTCGTTCGTCAGTTATCGTCTCCACAGGCTCACTGAAACACACACATACTTTCACACACACACACACACACACACATACACACACACAGACATCACTTCAAAAATGTTTGATTCGTGATCAGGGATGCTTGAAACGTGCTCTCCCGTCGAAAACTCGAATTCGAATTTTCGACCCCGTCACAATACTTTCCTTATACATTATGTATATAAGGAAAGTAATAAATATTTCCATAATATTTAAACATAATTAGTTTCTATATGTTTCTTTATATTTTCATATTTATCTCGGTAAACGTAAGACTTGTGACTACACCTAAAATAATTCTTGAAATTATGCTGAATTCTATTATTCCCGAAATTAATCTAACAGTTATGGATGGAAATGATAGTACCAAATTGAAAATTGGTTCCTGGGGTATCGCGGCTTATGAGGAAAAGTAAAAACTCTAATGGCTTGACGAAGGTACGTAACAACTCTTAAATAATGCGTGCATCAATTTCTCTTTAAAAGTACCGACAAATAGGTTCACTATTTTGATAATAAGTAAATTTCTTTAGCATTTGCATATTTTTTATAATTCTTTCTATTTATAATTCGAAATGTACAATATCGTGAGAGCGGCTAAAGCAAGAATTCTTTAAATGAAGTCATTCATTTTACTTTCCCTGTAATACATGGTAACGTATAGGGAAAGTATTGGAATCATGCCGAAAATCGCAACTCGAGTTTTCGACGGATCTACGCGCTTCGAAACCTCTAGAATACGAAAAAACCATTTTTAGCGTGACGTCTGTGTGTCTTTGCAAATTTTGTATCCACTCTAACTAAAAAACTAATTGACCGAATTTCATAAACTTTGGTAGGTAAGGTCACTTGTGGGCGAATCTGGTGCTGATTAGTTTTTGGGTACAATTCGGTATAAAAGAATCAGCCTTTTTTTTTTTTGTGAAATGGCCCGCAAAAGACTATATCCACTCCAGCTGAAAAATTAATGGACCGAATTTCACAAAAGTCGGTAGATAAGTCGCTTGTGGATCACCCTGGTGCTGATTAGATTTTGGTACGATTTGGAAAAAAATTACCTGCCTTTTTTTTGCAAAATGGCCCGCAAAAATCATCAAAATCTAAAATAAAAAACTGCGTATGTTCAAATATATCCACTAAATGCTTGTTTTATACTTAATTTTTAAAGAAGAAAAGAATAAGACCAACCCCATTACACTAAGACTAGCCGTTTTCAAGACGTTTTAGTTTTTTCGTATTTCCTCAACGCCAGCTTTGAAAATAAGTCCTGTTATCAAATGAGAAAAGAAATTGAATTAAAAGTGAATTAAATTTAATTAAAATAAAGAGAACGTGAATATAAATCTGCAGGGAAAGTCATGTGCTGCCCACATCAGATTTTTTAAATTCAATCTTAGATAGAGAGCAAATATTTCCGTATCATTTTTGAAATATACTTTTTTTTTATAATGTATTTTCGGTTTTCGAAAAAATGGGACTTTGAATGGGAAAAATCCACTTTGAAAATCAGTATGTCTCTGGCATTCATCAAGTGAAATAATAGTACAAAATGTTATCCGATTTTCTTAGTTTGTTCAAGAGATATTGTCTCCATCGAATCACATACAGAAAGATACAGAGATTGCCACAAAGAATTTTTGAGGGGCAATTTTAGTTTTTTTCTAAAACACCAAAATAATTTTCAAAGTGCGGAGTTTATAAAATATAATGCGAAATAGTATAAATAAATGACTTTTTTATTATTTGAGTAAAGTCCATTATCTATTCCTAACCACGCGAAATCAACATTTGCCTCAATTTTATGATCCTTTTTACTCGAAATCTGCTATAGGTAGAAAAACAAGAAAGATCAATCATGCTTAAAGCATTGATTATGAAACACTTTCCAACTTCAATGCAATTTTATTTAAAAAAGTCGAAAATGCAATACATTCCTCGGTAATATTTTAAAACTTATCACGATACTACATTGATTTATTATATTTGAAAACTTAGACCTTCATTGAAAAAAATGAACTTCATTCAAAAGACGGCATTGAAATATAAATTGCGTGGTTTAAATATCTCTAAAATGCAATACATTCCACGGTAATATTTTTAAATCTATCATAATACTACGATAATTTATTATATTTGAAAACTTCATCGAAAACAACTGAAATTAATTCAAATGACGTCATAGAAAAAATAACACGCCTGGATCTCTCTATAAAAGCAGGATTTCATTCATAACTTTCTCCATTTCATTCATCACAATACTATAATAATTTATTTTATTTAAAAATTAAGACCATGGAGCTACAATTCATAAACTTTATGCTTAAAACTTCATCGAAAAATATCGTCCTTCTGTTTATAAAATCAATTAATATTTCATTCATATCAGCCATGCAGACTCCATGGACTGAATTATTTTGTGTTAAAGAAATACAGTAATTCTAATACAACTCATTCTACATATTTTGCTGTTTACATTTTACATAGGTGAAAAATAGGCTTAATTGTAGAAATAATCAAATTTGAATGAGAATTTAAACTCAAATATATTGTCATTGTGTTGTTTTAGTATGTAGATGCACAGAATTTAAGCAGAAATAAAGTAGTTTTAGGATGGATACAACACTCAATATGAATTAAAAAGAACTTTAAAAAATCACGAATTTGAAACAAGATGGATGCCATATCTCATTTTGAAGTGGGTCATGTGATCGTTTCATATCATGGTCACGTGATCGTTTCATATAAGATGTGTAATTATTATTTTAATTTTTATTTAAAAAACTACTGAATATATTTAGCTGAATTTTTTTTTATATATTTTATGGAACAATTTGACTATTACCTAAAATTTTCGAAGCAATTTGTGAATTTTAAATCCGCTTAAAAAATGTTAGAAAAATTAGGTTCCATAGGGCTCAATGTATTTCATTTTTTCAACCCGAGTTCAATCCAAAACTAATTGTGTGATATTATTCATTTATATTCCCATAGGTCCTACAGACCGTCTGAACAACATACTAAAATTTCATTTTGATTAAGTCATTTTTACGGCAGTTATCGTGCTAACGGACAGACAGACAGACAGACAGACAGACAGACAGAATGAACAAAGTCATAAACACTTTTCAACTTTGTTGTAAAGTGTTAATAAAAATTTGTACACACACCCCTAAATGCAGACAAATGTGCAAAATCACAATTTCAATAATTAAAATATACTGTAACAGGATGAAACGCCCATTTTTAAACTGCGCATGCTCACTATGCTTCGTACAAATAAAAAGTAAATAAAAACTTTTAAACAGCTAACCAAATTGTGTGCTCGTGCATGCAATTGTGATTTAAATGGGCTCCATTTGAACGAACTGCACACGGCCATAACACGTGGTGTGTATGTCTGGAGAGCTATCTCGTAGAACAACCCATCTCCTCTAATTGTGCTGCAAGCCAATCTGGCGGCTCGCTTGTACGTCGACGGCATTTTGCAGCTGATTATTCTGCTCTGTTCTAAAATGTGTATTAAGTTTCCTGAGCTTTTTTTATCAAATTGAAAGTATGACCAGTACCCTTGAACACGAAGTTTAAAATTGACAGTAATAATATATATATGTATATATATATATATATATATATATATAAAAATAAATTTTATATATATATATATATATTTCTATTTATATATATATATATATATATAGAAATTATATATATATATATATAAAATTTCTGTTTAATTATTTAAAAAATAATAGTCTTTTTAAACTTGATTTACATTCCATTAATAGTATCAAATTGAAAATTATCAATATGTATAGTGATTTAAATATTAAATATAAATTTCTTAAATTTCCATATATTGTGCTTATTACAAAATTTCACAAAAATCACATTAAATTTAAAACAGTAACTAGTGGGCATAATACTTACTCTACTACTGCGAGTAAGTTACTACTAAATGTTTTAAACCAAATAAATGATAGTTTACGCCAGTCTAGCAATAATTACCTTATTCTAAATAATAGTAAATAATTAAAGAATAGTTTAACATCTCTTAAAAACCTAATAGGATTTCAAACTTTTGATTTTAAAGATCTTTTTAATAATATCAAGATCTCTGACCTGTATGATGTAATTTTAGCTCTATACAATGCTTATATTACTAGTCTTTCAACTCAAACCAGTTTTATAATTTTTTCTAAACTTCTTCACTTTGTTATTTTCAATAATTATATTTTTCAAGGAAATAAATTATACTTACAAGTCTCAGGAGTTCCATAGGGTGGCTGCAGTAGCAGTGTGCTAGCTAATTTATATCTTTATCATTATGAACAGTCTTTTACTACATCAATAGCTTATACATTATACATATATATTGACGATCGGATTTGCTTAGTATATACTGAAAATTGTGTCATAGATATAAATTTCTATCCTGACAAATTGGAATTAATTCCTAATGAAGCTACTATTAGTAAAAATATTAAATTTTGGATTTAAATCTTATTATTGAACCTTCTACCTTCTAATAGAATTGTTACTAATTTAGATGATAAAAAAGACTATTTTAATTTCAACATTAATGAAATCTTACCATTTAATTCCTGCAACTCGATTCTATTATTTAGAAATATTATACTTAATCTGCTTTTTAGAATTTATAGATTATCTGATAAAAAATTCCATGCTATACATATTGGTAATCTAAAAATTACCAGCAATTTATATAAATATCACTCTTATTTTGTAAATGGTATAGTTAAAAAATTTAGATCAGCTGGTCTTTCATAAATTCTATTCATGGAGTTTTGTATATTAGACTGATATCTCTATACTCTTGTTTTACTTATGTTCTATTTTTACATCCACTTACACATTAGCCTTTCTATTTTTTCCCTTCTTGACTGTATATTATCTCTTACACTTGTATTTTCGCATTACTGTTATTTATCTCCTAAGAATGGCAACTGTAGATCATTTCTTTTTCCTTTGTGAATGGCAACACTGGTCTTTTCATTCTGGGTTCCCGAGATCGATAGGTTCGTGCATTTGTTGAGTTAGATTCCAGGTATCCTTTTTTCCTTTTATTTTTTCTTCTTTATGTATATTGTCCAAGTAGAAATAGTTTATAGATATAATCCATCTATTTCTTCAGAAACATACATTTTTGAGTTTGCTTCTACAAATACTAATAATATTGCTTCTACTATATATATACTATCCATTTCTAACAAGGATTCGCTCGGACTAAGTGACTAGTAGTCACTAAATATGACACCAAAACACCTAAAAGTTATGAATATCAAAAAACATTTCAAATTAATGCATAAAACTGGCGAACATTTTATATTTCCATTAACATTGAAATTGCGGTATGTAAAACCACATTTCATCTCCGTTCACTATATATCACCTTATTTTCAACCTTTTCAAAAAATTTTCGGAGCTCACTTCAGCGAAAAGAGATTACAATTCCGTCCCAGTAGCTCAACGGAGGAACGTCGCCTGGTTAGCACGGAGACCCGTGGTTCGATTCCCGGTTGTGACAGACGTGTCCTTTACATTCGCGTATGAACAAATTAAGTTCGCCAGTTAATGCAATGATGTTTGTGGGCCGGGCGACCTACCCGAAGATGTAAGGTATCTGTTTGGACGGTCGTGAGGTGTCATCCAATTTAGACCGGATCCCAGTGGGGGAGGCATCCACAGGGACCGTAATCTCTTTCTCTTACCATCAACCTCTCGCAAGGACTTACGAACCACCAAATTTATCGTGCCCGTACTCCGCGTGAACACGGAAACATTTTGGGAAGGTCGAGAATCCAACTCAGGTCGTCCGAGTACAATCCTCACCCGCTAACCACTGGTTTGTCTCACCCCGAGGTTGAGGGTCTGAAAATGACTTTAGTACAGTTAGTGTGGACACGGTTGACTCTGGCATATTAGGCGACGATCTCAAATTAGAAGACCAACGACCTCGCAGGATACTGACCAGGAAATTAGGAGGCTAAGGCGGGGTAAAATAGCAGGGGGGTGATCAGCCAGATTGTTAAGTTGCACTTCAATCTGGCATTAGCGGAACGAGAATGTACAATTCACTTCGATGATAGGAACTTGCAATTCCGTCACAGTAGTTAATCTGTAGATCGTCGGTGGCCAATACGAAGATCCATGGTTCGCTTCCCGGTTGGGGCAGCATTACTCTTTACAATTTTAATTTAAATATCAACCATTAATATAAAACATTTTCAATAGTTTAATCAGAAGCATAGCCAACAGACTATTTCGGTATTTAAGGCGTAATTTTGTTACTATGGTTACAAAGAGGGAATCCAAAACCTCATGCAATTTAATTTTTAGAATATAAAAATATAGTCTGCCATTACAATAAATTGAAATATCTTAATAACAGTAAGTTGTACATAAATAGAGTTAGTTAAAAAAATAGGATATATTTTGATGGTACAAAAACGAATTTTATGTGTCTAGCCGTTCTCAAGTAGTAGCTGGAAAATTCTGTAACAAAAAATTAAGCTATTTGTAAATTTTTCTAACAAAATTCCAAGAATTTAGATTTTTTTCATTATTTAAAGATCAAATTCCACGTGTTTGCACAGAATCTACTGTCATCAATTTGGGCTGTGTAATTACAGACAATTACATACTTGTTACCTTACACCTTTCTGGTAGGTCGGACGGTCTGGGTCTCAACAACGACAATTACATACTTAGTCAGGCCCCGGCCATCCATTAAGTTGCTCTATGTCCTCGGATGAGTCGGGTGGTCTGGGCTTCCGACACTTAGTCAGGCCGGCCGTCCAAATAGATACTCAAGTCCCCAGGATGAGTCGGACGGTCTGGGTCTTCAACACTTAGTCAGGCCGTCAGACTGTCTCAGGTGTATCAGATGTATGATATAGATTTAAAGAAGTGTAATAATTATTGCATTGATGAAGACACTTTGTCAATGCAGGCTAGGAGCTTAATAAAAATGTTTGAGGCTCTGCATATATTTTCTTAAGGGAGGCTTTATCATGTTAAATTGGATTTTTACTTTCTCATAGGCAGTATGGCAGTATTGAGAAAGTACTGCTGTCACGAAAATTTTCGATTTCGAGATATTGATGCCAATATATGTTTTAAGACTCCTGGACAGGTTTTGATTATTTTTGGAGTAATGTCCGTCAGCCTGTCTGTCTGTATGTCTGTGGTCGATTTCTTGTGTATGCAATAGAAGCCACAAATATTAACCTTTGGCTTATACGAGTGGGACAGCGTCAATCTCAAGCGAAGAACCTCTTAAAAAGACAGGTATTTGACATACCCTATCCCAAACAATTCGGTCCCCCTTTGCAGGCATTGGCGTCCTTGGACGCCAATGTCTACAAAGGGGTATCGAATTGTTTGGGATAGGGTATGGAAAATAACTGTGTTTTTAAGAGGTTCTTCGTTTGGGATTGACGCTATCCCACCCGTAAGCAAAAGTTTAATGGATTTTCACGAAACTTTATCCGCTTTGTTATCAGAAAATCTAGAACTAGATAGAATTTTCTTTTAACTCGAACGACAATTTATTCGAAATTTCATACTTTTTTAACAGAGAAATATATATAGGACAAAATTTGACATAATCATGCACAAAAGGGTTTATTTATAGCTGAATGATAATGATATTTAATAGTTTCAATCATTGCTCTGAAAAATAGCCGCAATAAATTTTCTTCTGTTCTTGACGTCATTAGTCCCTCTTAGGGGACAAATTACTGTTCCGGGGGTGGTACATTGTCAAGTATAGTATCAATCGAAATATTTTTTCAAGCCCTTTAAAGTTAAGGGTAACACGTTATATTTGTAATTACTTGCACTCACGATACCGTTTTTCGAATTTTTCTTCTAAAATTTGACAAAAATGGATTCTTGTATGAGAAGGTCTAGTTAAGCCAAATTCCAGTTAATTTAAAACTGCTGCCATTGTTCCTATCTCTGAGAGTTTGAAAAGAGTGGATTATTAAGAGTTTTTGTTTAAACAACATTCTTCTTGGAAATAATATCTTTATTTTGGAGATGTCCATATATTGGATGCGTACATTTAATAGAAGTTTCTCTGTAATGATGTATCGTGCTTCAAAGTAACATAAAGTGGTGAATGACTTTATCAAAGTCAATTATAAACAGAACATCTACGGAAATCAATTTAACAGATTGATATCTCTAACATAGTTCATTATATTGCACACAATGCATTGTTCGATAGTATTGTATTTACCATTTCATGTGAAATAGTGATGAAAATCTAGATTTTGCGAATAATATTAGTATAAATATATAACTGAGTGTAAAATTTTTATCCACATTTCTTTTAAGATAACCAGTTATACATACTATGCTATTCAGTCTCTTTCAATGTATTATTCACGACTTGTATATCTTCCTGCTCTCCAGTATCAAAAGACACAAGAATTACGCTATACGTGAGAAGGGCTCCAAAAATATTAAGGACAGTCTCCCTTTTGAGCGGCGCAATCTTCCAGACCGTCAGGTGAACATCACAGGTTGATATTTTAGTAATTAAACGCTCTGATAATGGAGGATCCAGGTCAAATGAACGCGAGTGCAGAACATACTTCACTTTATCAGCAGCTTCTGTAACAGCAGAAGCAAAGAGGATTAATACAGTATAAGAAACAGCAATCCTTACACATTCTACAAAGCAGTACACCATGGAGTCTCCTGTCCCCTTTAAAAGTTTGTACCCAAAAAAGAATAGGGTGAGCAAGTTTGTGGTAGACACAAGAAATATTTGATCACATAATTCCTCATCTACCTTTGACGCCACTTTTGTTAGAGAATTATGAAGATTGAGAAGAGTTCGGCTGTCTTCTTTATCCGGAAGCAAACGGGTGTATCGGTCAAAACCATGCTTGAGGACCCAACATATCATGCAGTAATATACCATGAAAGAGTTCATCCAAGCGTTCGTGGAGGCAGCTGCAAACTCATGCAGTACGGCAAGATATAGCGCATAGTCTTTATGTTTGGCTCCAAAATAGTGCGCATCGGCAACTTTCCTTGCAATAGCCATATCTAAGGCGTATGTTACAGATAATAATAAAAATACAGCAGATTGAAATATCAAGACGAAACAGCATAAAACAATGCAATAGTACCGTGCGGCTTGCAAGGATTTCTTCTTTAGAAGCGGGTGACATTCTTTCCACAATGTAGTAACTATATATCCCTGCGCTTTTCTTCGACGGTACATCAATAAACTAAATATTACGAGTAAAAATGTTGTGATGACTTCTATTGCCAGGTGGGGATCATGATGTTCAACAGCATATACAATTTCTGAAATGCAATTCATCAGAAGGAAAAATATGGAAAGAAGCAGAAAGATCCTTGAAACAGCATGTGCAAAATTTTTGGACAGATTTATTTCGTCTTCCAATTTCAGCTGAATGTTGAAACCATAAAGGAGCAACAAATAAGATATCGGTTGGAACATTTTAATGTATATATCTTGTAACAAAGATCCATCTCTTTTTTTGATTCTTAAACTACTTACTCGTGTAGTTCGATTAAAGACATGCATAGCTGATTAAAGAAAAAAAGTATACAAAGTCTTGAGAAAATAACAAAAATATATCTGTGGTGATTATTAGAAGGCGACAAATAACTTATTTGACAATTCTAAAAATCATTTAAAGTTATATAAGTGACTTATACTGATTTGGAGAATTCTGTCATCTGATCTTTATTGGATAAAAATGACTACCGAATAGTGGAGATATCACTTAATTTTACAGATATTGCAAAACAAAAGTAATCAATAAAATGGCTTTGTGGGTGTAAAGAATTTTTGACCTAGAATCATAATAACAGTTTGTGTAACTTTGCCACACCGTTTTTAAATATTCTGTATCGTTGAATAAATATAATTTATTGATAAAAGATATGATTTTATGCACCCTCTTCAAATTTCCATTATTTACGGTCCATTTTCGTATTCGATTTCCAATAGTAATGTAATCAGAGATTCACACTCTGCACGCAGTTGATGAAATTGGGCATATCAAGCAGTACCCGGTTGTGACATGTACGTGAAAGCAAGTGACAAAAAGTCTATAATTTTCTGGCAAAAATTTTGGGGCACTTGATTGAAATGATGCAGTTGAAGCTAATTATATGCTATCTTACTTTGAGCTCACACAAATGATTTTATCCATAAATATTAATACGAGATTATGAAATTTATATTTATATCCTTCACAAAATAAGTATCTATCCATTATTTGATTTCGCAAGTAGAAACATACTGCATTTTAGAAGAAATATAATAAAAACCGCCACAAATATCACATTTATATTTTTCATTTGCAGTTGTCGCAGTGTGGTCGCTTAATGAATCATACTTCTATCGCCTATTCATCCTTCCATAGTTTTGTACCTATCATTAGGGATAAAAAAATGCAAAATTTCATCTTTGGCAGTATTGAAATATTGTTTCTTTTGTTTGTATGTGTTGTTACGAAAAATATAAGCGACGTACAGCTAAAATGTTTTTTACAGCATAGTTTACGTTAGGTACCACAATACTTAAAGCGGTTTTTTAAAATTCGAATCAGTTTCTTGGTTATTTTCTGTTGAAGCGCTATTTTTAACGGGTTTCACAAAAATCTATTCCTTAGCGATAGAAAATATTATCACACGATTTCCATTTTATCAGTATCGGAAAAATCCAAGAATACTCTTTAAGGATCTTTGAGCCGAATCCGTATCACAATTTCTTCATGTAAAAAACAGATTAAATATACATCAAAATATGTGTATTTTAAGCATTAATAAACTGAATCACAGTATGAAATACAGCGCAAATAAAGACCAAAAGCATATGTCCGCTTTGAAAATCACTAAATATCCATCTTCAGAGTAACAAGCCTGGGCAAGAACAACGACATGCACGCACACTAAGCCTATCAAACTGAAAATGGCAAAATTAGAGAATGAAATATATTAACACCACCTAGTGTGATGAAAGAGAAGACGAGAAAAACTAGAGAAAATGAACAGGAGAAGCAAATAAGAAAAATAGATAAAATGCAGATAATATTTTATCCGTTATATATTTAATTATAATATTCGAATTTGTAGCGAGAGATATATGTTGGATACATTTGCTTTTTTTAATAATATACCCATACAAAAAATCTCATTGCAATATTTTATGTTCACTTTTGAGTAATTATATCCACACATTACGTGCGCCTATATTTTCAGAAGTTTTCAATATACGTTTATGAGGTTGGGCGAAGAAATAAGAAACTGCTTGGGATAATACTGAAATAAAACTACATTGTACTAAATCCGAAATACTGTAGCCACAGAGTGCTACTTTTGAAGCTTAACGAACTGTTTGAAATAATATGTAAATTGGTTGAGCTGTTTTCGAATTATATGCAGTCATCACAGACCAACAAAATAGTCATTTCAATTCGCGCGGAGTCTCAGAAGAATAAAATGCGTATATTAAGGTGCTGTGCACACGAGCGATGTGTATCACCTAAAGAACCAAATCTAGCTTTTGAGATGCACCAATAAATTCAGTGTATTGCTGGGACATCTTGAGAGGCCCATGCGAACTCTATCATTCAAATCAATGTAATGCTGGAACTCGAGTGAACTTGGCGTCACAAGACGCGACTGGAAAAATTGCGCACGTCGCTCGTGTACATTAGCCGTAAACACCAAACCGAATGCCCAACGTTGCTCGGTATTTAAGATGCAAGTATCTTATTAAAATTGCAGTTTATTTCCCGTTTTACATGAAACGTCCCCATTTGTAACGACAGGAACAGGAAATTGCCCCGCTTGTTTTCCCGACAGCGGTCGAAATAGAATATCGCAATTTTTATTGACTTACTGCGCAATTTTATAGAAAATTTAAAAATGGAATAAATTAATTACATTTTATTAAAATGCGAAGATGTCTCTTCATATCCATGGCGAAAATCGTGTTAATTTTCAATTAGCCAGACACATATACACACTAACACATATGCACAGACAACCGCTTACACACACACAGACATCACCTTGGAAACGTTCAATTCGAGTTCAGGGATGCTTGAAACGTGTTCTTCCGTCTAAAACTTTACTTCGAATTTGTTATCCCCGTCACAATATTTTCCTCATATACTATAAATGTAGGGAAAGTAAAATGAATATCCATCTTATATTTCAGGATATATTTAAGTTAGAAGCGTGTTATGGTACTTTAACTTTTATATATTAGATTAAACTTAACTTTATATATAACTTTATATTAACTTTTATATACATTATTTTTCACCAAAATATCAAATTCAAAATTTTTCTGGCAAACACTAATTTTTACTTTCCTTATATACATAATGTATAAGGAAAGTATTGTGACGGGGTCGAAAATTCGAATTCGAGTTTTCGACGGGAGAGCACGTTTCAAGCATCCCTGATCACGAATCAAACATTTTTGGAGTGATGTCTGTGTGTGTGTGTGTGTGTGTGTGTGTGTGTGAAAGTATGTGTGTATGTGTGTGTGTCAGTGAGTCTGTGGAGACGATAACAGACGAACGAATGGACCGATTCGAACCAAATTTGGTACAAAAATCACAATCCGTAAACACTGGAAGCCTATTGTTTTTATACGTAATCGAATGTTCAGAACCTCCCTAAATTTTCGAATGAAATTTTGAAAAAATCGTCAAAAAATCAAAACCGCTAATAAAGTTACGCAAATAGACATTTCTTATGTAATTTTTCATTAGAAAACGATTGGCATAAATTTTAGAAGGCTAACATGAACCGTTCTCGAGATATTGTACATTTTTCAAAAAAATTATGAAAAAGTCACATAAAAAAAATTCCTATTGAGAAACATGTTCACTTTTCATATGTAATACCATGCGATAAATTGAGTGACATCATTCTCGTGGATCTAGCTCGTTCCATTCATGAAAAAATATACTTTGAATAATACTTTTGTATTTGAACGCCAATAGTCATTTATCTGCTGTAAGAATAACTTTTTTCTTAGTGCATAACTTTTGGCGAGATTTTGGCGACGAATTTGGCGAAATGTCGCCAACTTGGCGACTTTTTGAAATGTTGCCAAATTAACGTAAATCTCGTCAAATGGATAAAAATGACGCTAAATCAATGAAAATGACAACTAATTGTCGAAAATTCAATATCTTGGAAAGAATATTAGTATCTACTATATGAAAAACCTATTTTTTTACTGTAAAAGTAGTAAATTCATTACATTATATAAGGAAAGTCATGTGTTGCCCACATCAGATTTTGTATATAAGGAAAGTAAAAAGACTACAACACAGAACGAAGAGAAAAACCTGTCTCAGAAGCTGTATGAGCTAACTTTCTCAATTAATTTCATCACCTATGTGCAAAAAAGCAGCTAATTTCTAGTATTGGAGATAATGGTTTGAAAGAAAAGGTAAAGGCAGAGAAACAGAAAAAGGTTTCTGAAAAACAGAAGTACCAAAAGAAGAAATATTCCTAGAAACAGGAACATTTAAAAAGAAAAGTTGATTGTTCAGTTCAATTTTATGCGGAAATCGAATACCTGAAAAATATAAGCGAGAATATATAAGGATTTTCAATATAGTTGACCGCTTTTTACTTTCCTTATATACATATAGGATACATATACATATAAGGAAAGTATTGTGACGGGGTCGAAAATTCGAATTCGAGTTTTCGACGGGAGAGCACGTTTCAAGCATCCCTGATCACGAATCAAACATTTTTGAAGTGATGTCTGTGTGTGTGTATGTGTGTGTGTGTGTGTGTGTGTGTGTGTGAAAGTATGTGTGTGTGTCAGTGAGTCTGTGGAGACGATAACTGACGAACGAATGGACCGATTCGAACCAAATTTGGTACAAAAATCACAATCCGTAAACACTGGAAGTCTATTGTTTTTATATGGAATCGAATGTTCAGAACCCCCCTAAATTTTCGAATGAAATTTTGAAAAAATCGTCAAAAAATCAAATCCGCTAATAAAGTTACGCAAATAGACATTTCGTATGTAATTTTTCATTAGGAAACGATTGGCATAAATTTTAGAACACTAACATGGACCGTTCTCGAGATATTGTACATTTTTCAAAAAAAAATTATGAAAAAGTCACATAAAAAAAAAAAATTCCTATTGAGAAACATGTTCACTTTTCATATGTAATACTATGCGATAAATTGAATGACATCATTCTCGTGGATCTAGCTCGTTCCATTCATGAAAATGTATTCTTTGAATAATACTTTTGTATTTGAACGCCAATAGTCATTTATCTGCTGTAAGAATAACTTTTTTCTTAGTGCATAACGCTTGGCGAGATTTTGGCGACGAATTTGGCGGAATGTCGCCAACTTGGCGACTTTTTTGAAATGTATCCAAATTAATGAAAATCTCGCCAAATGGATAAAAATGATGCTAAATCAATGAAAATGACGACTAATTGTAGAAAATTCAATATCTTGGAAAGAATATTAGTATCTACTATAAGAAAAACCTATTTTTTACTGTAAAAGTAGTAAATTCATTACATTATATAAGAAAAGTCATGTGTTGCCCACATCAGATTTTTTTTTTATATATAGGAGAAAATTAAAATACGATTATCTTCAAAATGTTTATCCAAACAAAGCATAAAACTTCTGCACCCTAATTGCAATTCGTAACAACACATAAATTGGATATTCGCATTTAATTAAGCTTAAAACTTGCTGGGAATTATTCAGCCATTATTATAATGAAGGCTCCGTGCTGTTAATTACATTCTCAGAATAAATATTGCTCAACACTTTTGATTTATGGGTGTGAATGGACCCCGAATTTGAGCCCACCCCATAACAGATGAGTTCTGTGTAATTAGTGTTATTAGTCGAGTTATTAGAAACTTGATGAATATACTGTCTAGTAATTGGGCCTGCGGTTACTCAATCAAGTTAGAAATAAAACTCTTGCATTGAAATTAATTTTCGTAACGAAACTTATTTCCTCCACTTTTTTCAGGAGGATTGTCTTTTGAATGTATTTCTACGAAACATGGGGTATTAGGTATATGTCAAAAAGAAACGTTATATTTCTAGCACTTGGCTACGTAAAAAATTTAATAACCTCATGTGAATAGCACAGAATTTTCTTTTCACTCTCACTGTGGCAATGAACCTCCTATCCGGATGCTGAAATACCATTGTCCTATTTTTAGGACAGCCTATACCGAACAAACTAATAAAAGCTTTGTAAGGTTTTTGATTTTATGTGTATACATAGGCTAGAAACACACATTTAATATTTTATAAAAAAAAATATTCATTTTTACAATGCTTGGTACAATATGGGTTAAAAACTTTGTACCGTAGATATTATTAATGTTACTAATTCTCTTAATGCATTAAATTGTTTAATAAAATTTTCAAATATTCATATGTTTTTGTATTTCAGTAATACACTATTTCTTTCAAATAGTGAAAAAACTGACGTTTTTTCCTTTTAGATTAATAAGTGAAATCAGAATAAAATAAATTTAATAGTCTCCTTTTCGACTTTTTAATTACATTCTAAACCAAATGCAAAGTCAACGCACGTTAATTATTTCTTACTAACGTTCTATCTAACATTAAATCGCTTTAGCTTTAATAGTTTTCTTCTTCATCTTTCCTGTAATAAAGAAACTTAATAAATGTCACGTTCTTGATGTCGACTTTAATATCTGTAGTAGTTAATCTACTTTAATTCTAGAATATGTTGGTATTACTTCCAGTTGCCTTTCATCGCCTTCTTCAACATTGACTGACAAGGAATGCAATAAATTCTTGTATTTAGAAAGTGTCGGGAAAGTTTGAAAGTAACTTTAGTATGTGGAATTAAGTACATAGTTAGCTGACTATTTTCTTCAGCATATGCTTTATACTACAAGAATGAATAAAATATATATATATATATATATACATATATATATATATATATATATATATATATATAAAAATTTATTTATATATATATATATATATATATATATATATATATATATATATATATATATATATATATATATATATATATATAAATTTATTTATATATATATATATATATATATATATATATATATATATATATATATATATATATATAAATTTATTTATATATATATATTTGAGAGAGTTTGGCTCACACACATATATATATACAAGGTGTCCCCAAAACATTGACCTGCGCTTTTATTCCTTAAATATTGATCTTAGACATATATAATACATTACAAAGTTGAGTAAAAAAGGTATGGAATTTTATGAAATCGATTAAAATTTTCGATGGAATTAAATTATAAGAAATACAAAACTTAAAATTTTATACGGCCCCCGTACAAAAACATTTCAAATGATTAAAATGTACCCCATATACTGATAAGGTGATGTACAAAATTTCAGTATTTCATCATAAAAAGTCCCAGAGATATGAAAAGATAAAAATGCTGACTTAAACCACTTTTCGATGCTTCGACATGGGTTCGTAGAGGAGAAAAATCATGTCGGCAGATCGCGTTTCAGGGGTCATACACAAATTACGAAAGAAAACAATGATCACTTAAATAAATAATAATTTTGCTATTTATTGGTACACAAGTATCTACATTGTGTAGAAATAATAACTTTACGCAACGATTCCAAAGCATGTTCAAAATGTTTTTCATCCATGCCAAAGATCCATTAAAGATAAGACGCAGATATTATTTGCCTATGATGCATTTCTGCGTTGCTTCATTTGCACTCTTGCTGTAAACATTTACATTTTACTTTGTGATTAATGTCTCACCAACTGTGTTTGAACATATCTATGGGACTTTTTCTGATAAAATGCTGAAATTTTGTACATCACCTTATTAATGTATGGTGCACAATTTACTCATTGGAAATGTTTTTCTACGGGGGCCGTGTAAAATTTTAAATTTTGTATTTCTTCAAAATTAATCCCCTGAAAAATTTTATCGTCTTCATAAAATTCTGTACCTTTTTTCACGCAACTTTGTAATTTATTATATATGTCTAAGATCAATATTTAAGGAATAAAAGCCGAAGTCAATGTTTTTAGGACACGCTGTATATATCAGGGAATTATCACTTGATTACTTTGAAAGATTTAGCAGTACTTGTAGAAAAGAAACATTTCTAATATCGCACGGACGGCTCAGAATAACGCCCAATCAATAGTGTCTATATTTATGTTTGGTTAAAATAATTATAAATAATTATTTCACTAAATCAATAATAGTGTGTGAATATAAGATTTCAATTGCCAGTCTATTTTAGAGATGTTTAAACCAGGCAATGACGTCATTTGAAAGAAGTTCATTATTTTCGATGAACTTTTAAGTTTTCAAATATAATAAATTATTGTATTATTGTGATAATTTTTAAAATATTACCGAGGAATGTATCGCATTTTAGAGATGTTTAAATGAAATTGCATTGAAGTTGGAAAGTGTTTCATAATCAATACTTTATGCATGATTGATCTTTCTTGTTTTATATTGTAAAAGAACGCTGTGGAAATTTTGCAAAAAATCTTCTTGAGATGTTAATATTTTAGATATGTTGTGAAATTACATAATATAAATTAGATACGAATTCAATTTAATAAATAGTCTATTAAAAACCATTTCACTAAAAAATCTGCACATGCTTACATATTAATTAAAAACACTGCGTTTATTAATTTGAGGATGTAAAATATCGTAACAAAAATTACTTCAGTATTGTTTTGGATTTATATTTATTTATTGAGATGTTGAAATGAAATTAAAATATCTGCAGAAAATACTAATATTCAAAATCATCTTCTTCAAAAGTTTTTACTTTACACATCAATTCTCAAAGATCCGCAATTTCCCCCCCTCGTAATATTTTCCTCAATATTTATTCTAAGTCCTATGTTTTATTGAAATGCATTTTCCATCATAAAACTACAGCTGCGTTATACTACTACAAGAATAGTCTGGGCTACTCATGCTGTTTTCCGTGTCCTTATTTCTCGCCAGCTGCAGGAAATAGTCGAGCAAATGTACGTCCATGTGTGATGATGTTGAGATAAAAAGCAATGATCCTGAAGTAAAACAATTTTATTCCATTTTTTTTATTTTGGGAAAGGTTTATAAAGTGCATAAAAATAGCCGGAAAAATATTATATGCAGTGAAACTTTGTTCTTATACGGAATTTTTTACATTGACTTGAAATTTTGTATAATGTATAGGAAACATTATATAACAGTGTCAAAAATAAATTTGGATTTTTTCTTCATTTTACACGCTTTGACCGTCCCTAAACAAAAAAATAAAACATTTTAAATAATGTTATGTGTATGTAGGTGTATGTTTTACTATGTAAACAATTAGAAAGAACATTGCAAACTATAAATGCTTAAAGCCTACTGATTTTAAACCGTAACAAACAGAATTTTCAGACATTTTCTATTTTTAAAACAATACTAAAAAATGGTCTTTCACGACATAGATGTTTAAGAAATTATAATTTATTTAAAATAATTTAAATTAAAAAATAAGTTTGTATATATTAAAAAAGAAGATTATATATAATTGGTAAAAATTTTCAAAGTTAGAAATTTTTCTGTGCCCAAATGCACAATAAAATTAATTTAACAATTTTTCAACATACATAGTACAATGTATAGGAAAAGCATTACAACAGGGATATTAATTTCAGTAATTCAGTTGTACATTCCTTCAGGCTCGAGGAATCCCGTTTTCTGCAGCATCTTTTGAAAAGCAGGAATTTAATGCACTGTTTATTTGGAGAAATTATGGTACTATTGCTAACTGAGAAACAAAATTATGCCGGGGGAGGATATAGCTGGGAAATCTTAGAAGCTGGGAAATCTTAGTTCTTTCATTTGGACCATCATTTGACATCTACCATCTACTTAAACACCGTTGAAAATCAAGTACATACGAGTAAATTCTCGCAACGGAAAAACGAGGAATCTTTTTTCCCCTGATACACTGTTTTGTGCATTGCTGCACTGCATTTGTGCCCTGCTAAACTGCACTAAATTTTCGGGAATGGTTAGAAGAATATAAACAGTTGATACAGGTGTTGGCTTGACATACTACGATGGGTCAGAGCTTTCTTTGCAACATACAGAGAAGATATAACAGCATATTGGAGCGATGGTCCTATGTTTTGTCTCATTGGCGTACTTTCGTTCAAAACTTATAGCTTTATAGCTATTTTATTTTTTAACTCGTTTACACTGACATTATTTTGCGTGTCGGTTTTTTGTTTGGTAAATAGACAGATTGAAATTCACAAGTAAAACACATGCATTATTTTCTGCACATATTACCTGATATGATTCTGAGTCCCTCTTAACTCTCCACCTTAAGGAATGTGTAAGCATATTGATTTCAGAACCATAATCTAAAAATCTTATCATTACTCAAAATTGATATTATGCAAAATTGTCGAAACTATTTTATCTGCCAACACACTCGTTTCCCTTTGATAATTTTGCATAGCTTCAATTTTTAATAATGATAAGATATATACTATTTTTTATTATCCAGGCCATCCAGCTTAACCAAGGGGTATAGAGCAGTTACAAGGTACGGCCGGGACAAATACAGATATAACAAAGCTAATACAACAACAGAAATAACAATAGAACAAAAATAGCAGAACTAATAAGAACACACACAGAAAAACAGGTACAGGCACATACAGCTGATTGCTGGGAACATTCCTCCCACATAGGATAAAAAAGAAATTTAAAGACTAAGACAATAAATAACATCTTAAAGCACCAGAGAAACAAAAATTTACAAAATTAAAAAAAAATTATATGATCAACTTATAGATTTATTGCGATTGTATTGTTTTGAATAGTCTCTTACTACGCCTTTAATTTCCCTGAATTTCATGAGTTAGTACAATTCATATTATACTTTTCCATATGTCTCTTCCATGCAGTTGAGGACAATAAGAAACTTGATTTCTTCTCATAATTTATTTTTCACTTTTTGTATTCACAGGCCCTTAAACAATTAAAAGATTTTCTGAAAAAACATTATTTTCCAGTGGGTCCTTTCACATGTTAGACTAGAGGAAAACGACTTGGCTGACAAATTGGCCAAGATGAGCGCTAAAATCGATACCAATGAGAAACCACTTCCCACGGATACAATTAAAAGGTTTCTGACCAGAAAATACACCTGAGGCAATCAACAGAGAAGATACTCAAGAATAACAGAAAACGGAAATGGAATAATATAGTAAATATAGAATAAAGAAATGTGGCAGGACAACAAAAACAAACCAAGAAAATAAGCATTGTCACTTTGCAGACTTAGAACTGGACATGATTGCCTAATTGAAAACTTAAAGAGAATTGGAATGTATTCCTCCAGGGAATGCACAATATTTAGAACTGTTAATTCCAGCATGGATTTCCAGTCTGCCCGGGCCTGCACTCCTTTTACCAACAATTCCTGAAACTCTTCAAGCTGTATTAGCGTGTCAGGGAAAAAATTATGAGTTGAACCCCTACATTTGCTGCAGGAGCAATAACAACGGCAAAAGTTTTCATTTTTGACGTAACTTATGTTCAAACCTATGTATTATACATGTATTGGCACGTTAGAAGCAGTAGAACACTTCATCTTAGGACACTGAAAAGAAATTCTCTCAAGAAACATGTATAAAAAGAATAAAAAAAATAGTCAAGGCATACGGAAATGGCGTAAGGTAATGATGTAAAATGTAAATGTTCCGCTAGATTAAACTGTTTACAGAGTTTCAGCCCACTAAGTGATCCTGAAACGACCTTGTCAAAGATGGTGAACGATGGGACAGAGTGAAGCTGAACAGTATAGTGTAGGGAAATAGCCTTTATATGCATTAATTATTCACGCCTATCTGAGAAATTTTCTCAACGGGTTCAGCACGTAATTTAAAAAAAGTTATTAAAGTTATTTAATAGGCATATTTACTTACTATCCATTTCCATGCGCTCTTCTTGCAATCGAAATAGGTAGTGGTAATTAAATGTGACACGCAGCACACTTAATAGAAGTTGTTGACAACATTTTTGAAAATCACAAACCCTTTCAGATTCAAGGATTTTTACTTTTTCATACGTAGTATGAGAATGTAAAGAATATATTGAGAGTAAGTTGTATGAGAAAGTATAGAATACATTGAGAGTAAGTTGCATGAGAAAGTATAGAATACTTTGAGAGTAAGTTGCATGAGAAAGTATAGAATACATTGAGAGTAAGTTGCATGAGAAAGTATAGAATACATTGAGAGTAAGTTGTATGAGAAAGTATAGAATACATTGAGAGTAAGTTGTATGAGAAAGTATAGAATACATTGAGAGTAAGTTGTATGAGAAAGTATAGAATACATTGAGAGTAAGTTGTATGAGAAAGTATAGAATACATTGAGAGTAAGTTGTATGAGAAAGTATAGAATACATTGAGAGTAAGTTGTATGAGAAAGTATAGAATACATTGAGAGTAAGTTGTATGAGAAAGTATAGAATACATTGAGAGTAAGTTGTATGAGAAAGTATAGAATACATTGAGAGTAAGTTGTATGAGAAAGTATAGAATACATTGAGAGTAAGTTGTATGAGAAAGTATAGAATACATTGAGAGTAAGTTGTATGAGAAAGTATAGAATACATTGAGAGTAAGTTGTATGAGAAAATATAGAATACATTGAGAGTAAGTTGTATGAGAAAGTATAGAATACATTGAGAGTAAGTTGTATGAGAAAGTATAGAATACATTGAGAGTAAGTTGTATGAGAAAATATAGAATACATTGAGAGTAAGTTGTATGAGAAAGTATAGAATACATTGAGAGTAAGTTGTATGAGAAAGTATAGAATACATTGAGAGTAAGTTGTATGAGAAAATATAGAATACATTGAGAGTAAGTTGTATGAGAAAGTATAAAATACATTGAGAGTAAGTTGTATGAGAAAGTATTGTTTTCACGAGAATTTTACATTTTGATATTTTGATGCCAATGAATGTTTTAGGACCCATGAAACACGTTTTGACTATTTCTGGAGTGATGGCCGTCTGTCTGCCTGTGGTCGACTTCCTGTGTAAGCGATATCTGCTACAAAAATTAATGGATTTTCACAAAACTTTATATTCGGCTTTGTTATTGAAAAATCTAAAACCGGATATTTTTTTTTGAAATTCGAGTGAAAAATTTATTCAATTTTAATTTGTGAGATATATTCGAAATTATATATTTTCGTAAAATGGCAGCATAGAACAAAATATGATACAATCATGCAAAAAATGGGCTATTTACGGTTAAATGATCACGAAACCTCATAGATTCAATCATCATAGTGAAAAATTTCCGCGATACAATTTTTGTGTTAGTGATTTTATTAGTCCGACATTATCAAACTTGGTACCAAGCCCTTTTTGCCAATTTTTCAAGCTGTTTAAAATAAAGGGTAACATGCTGTAATTGTGGTCATTTGCACCAACAATACAGATTTTTCAAAAATTTGCTTGTAAAATTTGCTAAACAAATCACAAGCTGATTAAAAATGGAATTGTGGTATGAGAGAGTCAAGTTGAGGCATACTCTAATTAATTTTACTTATGAGAGGGGTTGCAAAATGGTGTACGTTTTTCGAAAAGCCCCTTTATATAATCACACAAAACTCTAATTTTGAGAATTTTCGATTTTCCTCTTGATATGCAATCTGAGCTGGATCGAGTGAGACCAAAACCAAGATTCCAGCAAAAGCGGAAGGGTTCAGTACATAAGCAAAGTTGTGTAGAGTTTTTACTTTACTTATATACATAATGTATAAGGAAAGTATTGTGACGGGGTCGAAAATATGATATGTTCCAAGCATCCCTGATCACAAATCAAACATTTTTGAGGTGATGTCTGTGAGTGTGTGTGTGTCAGTGAGTCTGTGGAGACGATATCTCACGAACGAATGGAGCGATTCGAATGAAATTTGGTACAATAATCACAGTCCGTGAGTACTGGAAACCTATTGTTTTTAAACGCAATCGAATGGTCAGAACCCCCTAAATTTTCGAGTGAAATTTTGAAAAAATCATCAAAAAATCAAAACCTTTAATATAGTTACGCAAATAGACATTCCTTATGTAATTTTTCTTTAGAAAACGATTGATATAAACTTTAGAACGTAAGCATGAACCGTTCTTGAGATATTGCACATTTTTCAAACAAATTTATCAAAAAATCCCATAAATTATAAAAAATATATTAACTGTTCAGAAACATGTTCACTTTTCATATGTAATATCATGCGATAAATTTGGTGATATCATTTTCGTGGATCCAGCTCGTTCCATTCATGAGAAAAGATACTTTGAGTAATACTTTTGTATTTGAACACCAATAGTCATTTGTCTGCTATAAGAATAACTTATTTCTCCTTCCATGACGCTTGGCAAGATTTTGCCGACGAATTTGGCGGAATGGCGTTAACTTGACGACTTTTCGAAGTGTTGCCAAATTAACGAAAATCTCGCCAAATGGTTAAAAATGACGCTAAATCAATGAAAATGACGACTAATTGACGAAAATTCAATATCTTGAAAAGAATATATCTATATAAATAAAATTGAAAATCTGTCTGTCTGTCTGTCTGTCTGTCTGTCTGTCTGTCTGTTTGTCCCATCATCACGGGAGAACGGCTGAACCGAATTTGATGAAATTTTGTGGGTAGCCTAGAAATAGCCCCACTTAAAATTTAGTCTATGTTTGAAATTTCTACGACCAGTGGTTCTCGAGATATTAGCAAAAAACGAAACTTTCGTTTATCTCATCATCACGAGAGAACGGCTGAACCGAATTTAATGAAATTTTGTGGGTGGCCTTGAAATAGCCCCCCATAAATTTTGCCCAAGTTTCGAGTTTCTAAGGCCAGGGGTTGTCGAGATATTAATGAAAAACGGAACTTTTTTTATAGGAGTTCTACTCTCCAACTCCGTGGTTTATCCAAACGCAAAGGATAAAAATCGTTTGTTTAAAACGTCAAAGGGAATTAAAACTTTATTTTTGAGTTTGATGCAGGATTTTTGCATTAAATAGTCACTATCTGAAAGCATGAATTGTTTGAAACATGAATTTAAATGAAAAAATCTACCTCCATGTTTTGTATTTCACAAGCTTTTACTCAACGATTAGAAGTATAAAGGTATTAAAATGGTTATTTAATTTCGCATTTTATGAGGAAGATTCTATCTTATATCGTGTTGCTCGGCAACGGAATGAAATTAAATATGTTTGCTAATGATTATTATTATTTTTTCGATTTGAATATTAAATAAATGGGTATTGAAATATATCTTATAAATGAACGGTTTGATTTTTTTTAATTATATTAATTGCGAACTGCATACACCACTTTCATTTATTTTAGCAAAGAGGTTTTAAGCTTATATATTGTGTTTAGCTAATAAACTCATATTTTGTTTACCCAATAAATTCCTTTATCCAATTGTTTAAACAGAAAAAGGGTGGAATGGGTATTTCTTCTAACAATATTTTAGTGTTTTCATTTAGTATATACAAACTTGATCACGATATTTTATTCAGATCTGCGAATTTAGAGCTACGAATTTGGCTGGATATCGCTAACTTGGCAAATATCTTAAAAGTTACCAAATTGATTGAAATGTCCCCAAATTGATAAAAATTACGTAAATCAATTAAATTTATTTTGTTTTGTTAAAAGAAAGTACTGAAATGGTGTTTCGTTAGCATTTGTCTGTCAGTCCAACCGCCCTACTTAGTAACACATTTAGCGAATTTTTGAAATGTCACCAAATTGATAAAAATATTTATAAATCCGTAAACATATTTTGAAATTGATAAATTGCCCTAAATAAACGAAATAGTGTTTTTTTAGGGGATAATATTTTGATGATGGTTCGTCAATTTATCGCCAAGTGGGACTGTCAGTTCTACAGTCCCACTTGGCGATAAATTTGGCGATTTTTTAAAATATCACCAAATTGATAAAAATATTTATAAATCCATAAAAATATTTTGAAATTGATAAATTGCCCTAAATAAACGAAATAGTGTTTTTTTAGGGGATAATATTTTGATGATGGTCCGTCAATTTATCGCCAAGTGGGACTGTCAGTTCTACTGTCCCACTTGGCGATAAATTTGGCGAATTTTTAAAATGTCGCCAAACCTTCATTAGAGATATTCAGACAATATTTTGACCACCAATTTATTTGAAGCAAATCATAACATGTCGCTTAACAACGGATTTAAATTTAATGTGTTTATGAGGAAGAAGGTTTTTATTAAATCTTTTCCGATTTTAATGATGAAGATATGTATATAAAATAAATTTCATTGCCATCGTATTTTTGACTGGATAATATCAATTACGATCTTCATGTTTAAACATTATTATTATTGATGTTTTCGGGGATTATTGATTCAGAGATTATTGATATGTTCAATTTCTTATGGCATTGTTTTATTGCGGCAAAAATTGTTGAAACTCATATATTGTACGTTGTACGAGTAATCTTCTACAAATGCACGGGTATATCTTCTAATCTAAGAGAATATAAGTAGTACATGTATATTGGCATATATTGGAATCAAGCCTTCCGGTATGAAGATGGCAGGGATTATTGATATTTTTAATTTATTAAGTAATCTGTTATATATTGGTAAAAAATTTTCAGACTACATATTATAATACGGGTAATCCTTTACTAACACTAGGACATATCTTCTAATGTATGACATTATAAGTAGTACGGGTTTATCTTCCCATATAATTTTAGCACTTTCATTTGGGCACATATTGGAATTAATTATTGCCTACTGATTTAAAGATTACGGATTTATTGATATTTTCAATTTATATATGTAAACTACTAATACAGGTTATATCTTCTAATATTCGCGTATATAAGTAGTTCGGATCCCATACAACACGCTATTGTTTTGCATATATTGATTCAATTCCATACTTTTTATAAATTTGCTTACAAAAAGGCCAGGATATTTTATTCTTCAGATCTACCCGTGAAGATAATTTTGAATAACGAGAACAGCCATTCCTTAACTTCTTTTTAGGAGCATTATGTTAAATATTTTAACAGAATATTTTGATTAAAAATGCCATTTAGTATGCTATAGGAATTTGCACATGATTGTGAATTTTAAGTTTATTTATATTATATACTCCGTACGAAGAACGGGTATGCTGCTAGTCTACTATAAGAATAAGCTATTTTTCTGCTGTAAAAGTAGTAAATTCATTGCATTAAATATGGAAAGTCATGTGCTGCCCACATCAGATTTTTTACATCGTCATTCCTAATGCGAATTTGACGAAATAGTGGGTATTGCTGTTTGTCTAGGAGATAATCTAGAAGATCGAATGAGAATAAAACCTATATTCTATCTAAAGGGGAATTACACAGACAGCAAAAAGCCGGATTTTGGATGGACTCAAATTAAAACTTAATTCAACAAATATCATGAAATTAGAAATATAAAAAAATAATTTCAATGTTTGAGAATGCTAATGCAAAAAAGCTTACAAATTTTTAGAATTGGAATATTAAATAAAACAAATTAGAATATAGGAAACCAATGAAATCAAAGTAACACATTTGAATCGCAAAAGCGTATGTAATATACAGGTAAAGGTTTGAACCACAATGCCCGCAAATGCACACGGTTTGACTAGATGTTTAAAAGTTAGTCTTTACTTGTTATTTGCAAGAAGAGTAGTGAGCATGCGCGGTTAAAAAATGGGCGTTTCACTTTGTTACAAATTGTTAACACTTTACTACATAGTTAAAAAGTGTTTATGCCTTTGCTCATTCTGTCTATCTGTCTGTCTGTCTATCCGTTCGCACGATAACTGCCGTAAAAATGATTTTATCAAAATGAAATTTTAGTATGTTGTTGAGACGGTCAGTGGGACATACGAGAATGTAAATTAATAATATCACCCAATTAGTTTTGGATTGAACACCCGATTGAAAAAATGAAATACATTGAACCCCATGGGACCTAAATTTTCCAACATTTTCAACAGAATTTAAAATTCACAAATTGCTTTGAAAATTTTAAGAAATATTCAAACTATCCTATAAAATATTTAAAAACAATTTCAGCAAAATATGTTTCGTAGTTTTTAAATAAAAATTAAAATAATAATTGCACCCATATTGTATGAAAATATCACGTGACCGACTTCAAAATAAAATATGGCATCCATCTTGTGTCAAAATCGTGATTTTTAAAGTTCTTTTTAATTTATATGTAGTGTTGTGTCCATCCTGAAACCGCTTTACTTGTGATTTTTTTTGTGCATCTACAGAAGGTCATTCGCACTTTAGTGAAACGATTTTGTATTTATGTTTCTTGTTAGCATTTGAAGATAAAGGTTTGGCATTTTCAATATAATCGTCTGCTACTGATTTGTTTTGATTGGAATGTAGAATAAAAGATTTATTTTGAAAATGACTCTTGAAATTGATATATGGCTCGAAGGTTACGTAAATGTGCTTTCCGAGGGAAAACATTCATATCAACAAATTGTGAAGAGGTGTAAAAAATCGAGGTTATTGAATTTCAAAAAAGGTATTCTAATATATTAAATTTGAAAGGGAAAAAGCGTCTAGCTGAAAGTAGAAGTGAAAAAATGGCCGCATCCTAAGACTTTTCGAACGCGGGTAGATATCAAGAAAGTGAAGTCTCTGATCCTAAAAGAAAATCCACGAGCTCAAAGATCCATTGCTCCGAAACTGGGAATGTTTTCTGTCACTGTAAGTAAAATCATTCATAAAGATTTGGAGTTAACAAATATGCTTAAATCTAAAATTCATCTGCTTTTGCTAAAACATATTGTGGAAAGAAAAACAAATTGTAGAAAATTATATGAAAAACACTGATAAATGGGAATTTGTGGTAAAACTCGATGAGGCATGGATGTATTTAAGTGACTGTAATAAAAAAAGAACAATTTTCCATTGCTCAACTGACGAAAATGACCGTACGAAATAGCTTCGCCAATGTACAGCAAAGTTCCCAATGGGACTCATGATAGTTGCAGGATTCTGTTACAATGGTAAATTAAAACTCAAAAAAGTCTCAAGTAAAGCTAAAATTAATTCAATCTACTATCAGCAGAATATTTTAGAACCAATTTATGAAAAAGAAATTCCAGCCTTATATGGAAAGGACATCAATAAAGTTGAGTTTCATAGACAAAGCCTGTAGTCACACGTGTAAGTCAACTGCTGCTTATTTAGCAAAGAAAGAATCAGAAACTGGAATAAAATGTATCCCATTTAATGAAATACCTGTAAAATCCCTTGACACTTCTCCTATGGACTTTTACGATTTCGGTTTGTTGAAACTAGACTTTGAAACGACATCTAAGAAAACGACATCTAAGAACACTGGACGGACTTTGAAAAACGACCCAAGAGGAGTAAGATAAAATTGACATAACGATTTAAGAAAATGTTTACTTTCATAGAAAATTCGAGCTAGAGCTATAGTTATGTATCAATGCTATCAGATAGAAGCAAATCGCCTCAAAAATACGCCCTTTATTCGTAAAAAATTATTATCAAAATCGTTTCCAAATCGTTTCCAAATCGTTTTCATACGAAAGACCTTTTGTATATACTGCGTCAAATCAATTACAATGTTTTGGAGTTTAAATGATCATCAAACTTTGATAATTTCTACAACGAAGTCTAACTTTTACGAATTTAGAATATAGACACATCAAGATGTAAGATGACTTGTAAAGGAATTGCTGAAATTTCTTTCACTCAAAATTATTTAGCTCAGGAGTCTGCAATATAGCTGATATGAAGGAACATTCATTGAATTTACAGAGATGCCGATGATTCTATATTTTTTCTTTTTCGATGAAATTTTAAGTATGGAGTTAGAAAGTACCTCCATGGTTTTACGTTTGCAAGTAAAATAAATTATTATACTATTATGATAACTTTAAAAATATCGCCACTGAATGAAAGAAATGAAAAAAGTTTATGAATGAAATATTCACTACTTTTATATAGAGAGCCAGGCATTTATATTTCGATGACGTTATTTGAATAAAATTCACTTGTTTTCGATGAAGTTTTCACATATAATTAAATTATTGCAGTATTGTGATAATTTTAAAAATATCAGTGCTGAATATAACGCATTTTAGTAATGTTTAAATAAAATTGCATTTCAGTTGGAAAGTGTTTCATAAACAATGCTTTATGGGTGATTGATCTTCCTTCTTTTAATTATTGAAAGTTGTGATTCTTGACATCTGTCTGCAATGTCACGTATGTGTGAAAATTTTTATTATCTTACCTATTGTCGATTTCGAGCAAAAGATATCTAAAAAGGCAGCCAAATGCATATTTTGCTGCGTTAGGCATGGAGAGTGTTATTCCTTTGGATCGTCACCCCGAATTCGAATTTTTTATATATTAAATTTTTCGAGAGATTTTTAAGCTGAGGTGATTTAGTTGAGACCAAAACTGAGTTTCTGGCTTGAGTGAAAGTGTAAATAAATTTCAAAAGCAGTGTTGAGTGTTTTAATTAACTTCGCACCGTCCCCCCTAATTCAAATTTTCAATATTCTAGATTTTTCCATTAGTGCCAAGGCTGTGACAGATCAAATGCTACACATAAAAATCATCCTGTTGGCACATTTCGGGCGCGGTAACCCGGTGGTTTGCGCGCTGGATTTGCACGCTGCCACACCTGCCGCCGTGTTCATGCGGAGTACGATCACGTTAAACATGTGGGTCCGTAAGTCCTTCCGAGAGGTTGGTGATAGGGGAAGGAGGGTACTGTCCCTGTGGATGCCTCCCCCACTGGGTTTCGGTCTAAATTGGGTGGCACTTCCCGGCCGTCCAAACAGTTACCTTACACCTTTCTGGTAGGTCGAACGGTCTGGGTTTCAACAACACATAAAAATCAAGAACTTATCGGTTCTTAATTTTTGTGCGTGACATTCGATATATGCGTGTTATACTGAAAGTTCGAGATAATTTTGATATGTGACCCAATTAATCAACCAGGCATTTTAATTAAGTGCATATTATAGAGATAATATGTCTATGATACTTGTTTTTCTGGTAAATTACTTGTTTCTCTGGTAATCAACTTGTCTCTCTGGTAATCAGCCTATTTCTCTATAGTAATCAACTTGCTTAGGTTAGCACACAACCTGCAATGACCGTAATCCGACGTTCTAAACTATTTGAAGCTCCGGTGTTGCAGACGGGCGGTTGACGACAAGGTGATAAAACCATGTCCTGGATGAATTAGATATGAGGCATCTATAATGAGTGTGGTTTATCCATGAATTCCGGGATATTTGAACCATTGGAATTTGGTTGTTGGACGTCAATGGCAAAATGGCGATGGTCGAATAACCTGTCAGGATATCTTGATGAATAAAAGAGTCTTCATAAAATATACTTCTTTTTATTTGCATATTATGATCACTTCAAAATCTTTATTCCATCACGACAATTCATTGTAAAATCGATAAACATGCTTGTACATTGCTACGAAACATTTGAGAACATGGAGCATTTTTTTGAGATATCAGATAACCAACATCTCACCATCTCATAAAATAACTGGTTACCTTTTAAATTAACGAAAGTGCGATATTTTACAATAATATTTCATTACTTTAATTTTAAACTTAACGAATTTAGAATAAGAATTTAGTCATCTTGCAGCAAGGGCAGCATACTTCCTACTCCTTCAAGAGTTGATCGCCAATTGAACTAATTACTTTATTCTTACTTGAGCATATTAGTGTTAATTCGCGTGACGACACAGAAAATAATTCCAGTATATTTTCATGTAAAATATGTATCGCGTGAAAATAACGAAACGTCATAATGTATCAAAGCGAGAATGACTGCCGGCGTAGACCGAGAGATTCCAAGAAGGCGACGTGAAAGATTTGGCCATTTAACAGTTGGAATACAATTTATTTTTAAGAACAACAATTTCGAATCGAAACGAAATTAAAATTTGCGGAATACGAAAGAATAAAATGAATTTTTAGAAAAAACATTTCCGAAATTGAAATTTTGAAATAATTAATTAACAAGGGGTATGCATTTCATAACATTTCTCTGGTAACCAAAGCTTGTTATGCTTAGCAGAACGTATTTTGCTTTAGCAATTGCGTGATCAATCAGGTAATGCTATATAAGTTCATGAAGTATGATTTATATTAGACATGAATTTAAAACTGATACAGTCAGATACGCATCAAAAGAGCATAATATATCAATTCAACATTTAATTGCTTTCTGTAGAGAAATCGTAGAATCACTCGGAATTATAAATTATTGATGAATATGCGTATATATTTTTATACCTTATTTTACGACTCTTGAAATGGGATTTCTGTGTTTTTAATATTGAATGAAATAAAACAGTTGATCTTAAATAATTACATTATATGTTTCTCATCGAAAAAAACAATTTAGTCTTCATTTTGGAAGACATAGATGTGAGCATGTATGTTTCTGATCAATCAGAAGTTGACTTCAAATACTTTCTGAAGAATCAATTTGCAAAGTGAAGCTAGTTATCCCTTTTTGAAATTAAAAATCTATCTTCCAACACATAAAAGTATACTAATTATAAACGTTAATAATTCCTCTATAAATTTTTTATAGTTATGCAGAATTAATAAAAATAAAATAAAAAATAGTTATAAAACATTTACAATTTTGTATTATCTAAATTGGTCCAAAAAAATTTATAATATACAATATATTTTGAGAATAGAAGATTACAGATAATATTTTTGAAAATGTCTATATTATAAACTAAACTGGTGAAATATGGAAGCAGATTCTACTGAAGGAGTTTCAAATAAAAGAAAATTGGAACTGACTTACAATGATGTGTTTAAACCCCTGTTTCTAATATTGACTGTCTTGGGTTTGTACTCCGAGAGTTCAGAAAATTGCTTTAAATCTTTTACGATGATCTTTGGAAGATGTTTCTTACTGTTTAATTCAATTATAAATGTATTATTCGCTATATCATTACTGTTTCTGGATAATAGCCTTATTCTAACTACCAAGATAAATACAATGTTGAAGATAAGCGTTAGTACAATTCAGATGTTTTGGTTGTTTCAAATAAGGAAACAATTTCGAAGCACAGTTTGGCATTTATGGCAAAACCACAATTCCGCTTTAACTGTCCAAGATCTGAAACAAATGAGAAGATATGTGACGGTATCTCTCCTTATAGTGATGGGTTCGTTCTTCATATTAGTTGCAACGGCATTTTATATCGCTTTACAAAACATCCCTTTAACTTGCAAAATCTTCTTCTTTGGAATGGAGAAACCAGGAGAAGGTTGGTTTATTCTACTAGATTTTCTACTCTCCTATTCATGGACAATGTTTGTTCTGGTTATTTCCACACTTATTCTTTATTATTGTTGTCTGTGTAAACTACTGCAGATGATCTTTACTAACTTCATACAGCGTCTCAAAGGTAAAACACATTGGAAAATCTTATTAAATATCCATAACAAGATAACAGAATCTGTGTCCCTTATTAACAAAATATATTCGGGCCAGATTTTTTTAAGCTGCACACTCATTTTGAACGAAATATTCGTAGTTATTTATGCAGAGTCTAAAATTGCTTCATTAACGTCCACTTATAATGTTCTTGTCAGCATATGGCTTGCTTTCGGATTTTGTTACCTTATTTCTGTGGCTGCGTCAGTGACCGACTCTGCCGAAGAAGTTAAAAAGATGGTACACTATAGATACATGCATGATGGTTCTGCTGAAAGTGTCCTTCTGATTCTGAAAGTTTGCCTTACTGATGTCACTCTGACAATATGGAAAATTATGAAAATGAGCAGGATTACTATTTTGAGTGTGCTTGGAACATTTATTACTTACAGTGTTCTGATCACGTCCCAAGAACGACAGTAATCAATTCTCAGAAATATATTTTCGAATGTGAAATAGATATGATTCTGTGAATGCTGTTCGTATCATGTAAAGTTTATTTCAAGGAATTTCTCTGACATTGTGGATGCTTATTTAGAATATGCTTGGTTAATTTTAAAATCATTATAGACATACAGTGACTTCATAAGTTTAAGAAGTGCCTGTAACTGATTATCTGGATCTGACAATATTTCAGATTATTTACGTTAGACATTATGGAGATTTTGTTACCTTATTTCTGTGGCTGCGTCAGTGACCGATTCTGCCGTAGAAGTAAAAAAGATGGTGCACTATAGATACATGGATGATGGTGCTGCTCAAAGTGTCCTTCTGATTCTGAAAGTTTGCCTTACTGATGTCACTCTGACAATATGGAAAATTATGAAAATGAGCAGGATTACTATTTTGAGTGTGTTTGGAACATTTATTACTTACAATGTTCTGATCACGTCCCAAGAACGACAGTAATCAATTCTCAGAAATATACTTTCGAATGTGAATTAGCTATGATTCTGTGATTGCTGTTCGTATCATGTAAAGTTTATTTCAAGGAATTTCTCTGACATTGTGGATGCTTATTTAGAATATTCTTGGTTAATTTTAAAATCATTATAGACATACAGTAACTTCATAAGTTTATGAAGTGCCTGTAACTGATTATCTTGATCTGACAATATTTCAGATTATTTACGTTAGACATTATGGGGATTTTGTTACCTTATTTCTGTGGCTGCGTCAGTGACCGATTCTGCCGTAGATGTAAAAAGGATGGTACACTATAGATACATGGATGATGGTGCTGCCCAAAGTGTCCTTCTGATTCTGAAAGTTTGCCTTACTGATGTCACTCTGACAATATGGAAAATTATGAAAATGAGCAGGATTACTATTTTGAGTGTGTTTGGAACATTTATTACTTACAGTGTTCTGATCACGTCACAAGAACGACAGTAATCAATTCTCAGGAATATATTTTAGAATGTGAAATAGCTATGATTCTGTGAATGCTTTTCGTATAATGTAAAGTTTACTTCAAGGAATTTCTTTGATATTATGGATGTTTATTTAGAATATGCTTGGTTAATTTTAAAATCATTATAGACATACAGTGACTTCATAAGTTTATAAAGTGCCTATAACTGATTATCCTGATCTGACAATATTTCAGATTACTTACGTTAGACATTATGGAGATGCAGAAGAAGATTACAAACAGTAACAGTTTGAATATTATTTGACAAGTGAGGGGTATTGCTCTAATAATATTGGAAACTGCAGTCAAAACAATTAAAAACTCCTAAGGTTTAGGTCATTTTATTTTTATTTAGAGATTGAGTAATAGAGCCCGGATTATATGCATTTGAATAGCTGCATATGCAATTGTATTTTAAAACACTTTTTAGATGTAGAGCATATAAATGCATAAACTGAAAATTTTCTATTAAAATGCATAATTCAAGTATTTCTTTTCTTCTAATTTTCTTTTTTTATGATTTTAAATTACTAGATAAGTTAACTTCTTTTTCCAGTAATTTCAGTCCGGCCAAAAGTCAACTTGCGTCTGTCGTTCCTACATACGCCATTACGTGCTGATGTGCTGTATTTGCTGTATAAACATTGCGAGCTAAAAATGAATACAATTAAATCTATTATATCTCCTTTAATAAAATCATGGATTTCTAATTATGCAAAAGATTGAGTACAAATGAAAAATTATCCATAGAATGTTATATGAGAAAACTATTTGAATTCAGAAAAAATACCAGATATATCAACGTGCAAAAACTACTGGTCACATTTTAAAGAATCAAACGTCGCCAAATTGGCGAGGTTATATCAACTAGTTGCATAATTTATCGCCAAGTATTACAGATGAGCAAACAAACGAGTAAATGACTTTTGGCGAATTGTTGGGCGTCGAAATACAAAAATATTACAAAAGAATTTTCTCTCGTGAATGAAACAAACTGAATCTATCAGAATTATGTTAACAAATATGTCGCATAATATCTGATATGGAAAGAGAACACATTTAACAATAATTAACACATTTTTAATTTTATGTAAGTTGTTTATAAATTCATTTGAAAGAAGTTCAGTATCTTGAGATCGGTTCTTACTAGTCTTTAAAGATTTGTGCCATTCATCTTCTAATGAAAAATAAATTGCACAAGAAATTATTTGTTATGTAACAGTATTGAAAGTTCTGAATGTTTTATGATTTTTGTTTTAATTTCTTTTGAAAATTAGAGGTGCATTCCAAACATTTGATTGCGTTTAAAATCAACATAGATCCAGTATTCACCGAATGTAATAATCGTACCAAATTTCGTTAGAAATGCTCCACTTGTTGGTGAGATATCGTATCCACAAACTCACGAATACGTATACACATACACTAACAGATACACACACATATATACATAGTACATACTCACACACTAACATACATACTTTTACATAGACATCACTTCATGAACATCCGATTCCTGTTCATAAATTCTTGAAACGTGCTATGCCATCAGAATTCGAATTCGACCCAGTTACAATATTTTCGTTATGCATTATACTATATACTATATATGTAGGGAAAGTAATAACTATATTTATTTAAAAATAAAAATGTAGTCGTGACACAAAAAATCGAATTCTTTTACAAAAGGGAATGTTTAAAAGTCGCTGCCATGCCGTTCAAAATCAGTCCCAGAGTGGCAAACGGCCCACGGGCTGCAGTTAAAGATCACTGTGATAGATGTGTCATCGCAAATTGCTGTCATCGCAATTTGCTCACTGTCATCGCACGTTGATACACTTTGAAAATTTACTTGCTGCCGCTGCAGGTATTGGTCATTCCATGCAGAATAGCGCATAAATAGAGCAAAATCTATGGCTGTAGTTACCTGTAATAGAAGCGCAATCCTCAATAGTCATTTCAGTTTTCCATATTTGTATATTCTGTGATTCCGTACTTAAGTTTTGTTTTTCAGCCGGTTGTATATTTTTAACACTTTCCAACATAGTTGTAAAGTATTTATGACTTTGTTCCGTCTCTCTGTCTGTCTGTACTTTCGCACAATAACTGCTGTAAAAATGACTTTGTCAAAATGACATTTTAGTATGTTATTGAGACTATCTGTGGGACATATGGGAATGTAAAAGAATAATATCACCCAATTAGTATTGGATTGAATCCGGGTTGAAAAATTGAAATACATTGAATTATATGGGACCTAATTTTTCAAACATTTTTTAAGCGGAGTTAACTTTTGCAAATTGCTTCGAAAATTTTAGGAAATATTCAAATTATCACATAGAATGTGCAAAAAAAATCAAAATAAGTAGTTCTTTAAATAAAAATTAAAATAATAATTACACTCATATTATATGAAGATATCACGTGGCTCATTGAAAAAAAAATGGCATCTAATTTTATTTTTCGCTATGTGAAAATCGTGATTTTTAAGGAACGTTAATATTTATATTTAGTGTTGCATCCGTCCTAAAACCTCCTTATTTTCACATATTATTTTTTATCTAAATTCTATGCTTATATAATTATAATGTTTTTTTATTTTAAATGATCCTTAAACTTTGATTATTTCAATACCGAAGCCTAATTTTAACGTTTGCAGAATGTAAACAAATCAAGCGATTGTAAGATGAGTTATATAAGAATTGCTGAATTCACGTAAAATTATTTAACTCTGGAGTCTGGAATATAAGTGATATGAATGAAATATTCATTGATTTTACATAGAGAAGCAGACAATTGTATACCATTGCCTTTTTTGATGAAGTTTTGAATTTCCAAGTTTAATACATTTTTGTAGTACTGTGATAATTAAAAAAAATATTAACGCTGTATGTATCACATTTTAGAGATGTTTAAATAAAATTGCAGTTTAGTTGAAAAGTCTCTCATAATCAATGCTTTATGCATGATGAATCATTCTTGTTTATTTTATGGTGTCAGTATCCTCCAAGAGTTATAACTAATTTAGAATAAAGTGTAGGACCCTAACACATTCTACCATAAATCTGTGAAAGTAATAACTCTTGAAAGGATGGATAAAAATCGATTCGACCATCATTTTCGTAATGTAGCAGAAATTCAAGAACCGAAATATTTTCTCACTTCCTTAAGAGCAATATTCAACAAGACAGAGATTATTCCTGAATGGCGAGGTATTGTAGGCGTAAATATTGGAGTTTGTTTGACAACTTATTGGAGAAAAAATTAAACAATGACATTATAAAGTAGAAACAACCAATTTCACTCAAGTTTGCTAAGATATCAATTTTTGCAAGCAGAAATATTCGTCTCTAAGCGGTTCTCATACATTTATTAATGAGTATATTGTGGTACACAATTATAATAATAATATTTATTATTATTTAACATAATAATTTTGTTAAATTAAACTTAATACATGGTCGTAAATTGCTCGTATAGTGGAACTCATTTATTATTGTAGTACATTGCTTTGTTGTGCCGCTATATAAAACCCTCCAATTATTTAACTTTCGCGCGAGTTCTGTAAAAGAATAATTAATTAATATAATACTAAATTGACTGCACCATTTTAACTTTAACAATAAAACATTTATTAACACATAACATACTTAAATACTCAATTACAATAATTATTCTGCTTATTAATTATTTAGGAAGATAGCATGCCAGACCAACCAGTATTAAAATGCCTAAAGTATCTTGATAACCTGTCAATATTTGAGGAACACATATTTTCAAATCTGTCTTGTACTTTGTCACCACCAAGTACTTCGCCGATCATATTACTGGAATAGACTCGAAGTACTTATTTACTATACGTAATTCGACTATCACATTGTACTGCTGGCTCGACACTCGTACTTGTGTCATTCTCGTAGTCGACACATCTTTTAAGTTTTGTACTCCTTGATTTCGAGCTGTTAAATTTCTTACATTTTTTTCCAAATCTATATATCTTGTTCTTATGTCACAGGTTGTGGCTGTCTTCGCCTCCGGACTGTCACTCCCACTTTGCTCTCATTTGCGGCCTTGAGGGTAACTCTATAAGCTTCATCTGAATTGGTTAGTCTTTTATCCAATGTCGTTCTTTACATTATTTTAAGAGTTCGTTCGACCCCTCTGTCTCGAGACCCCTAAATTTATGAGTTTCTCTGACCTTTGAGTTCACGTGTCGTAAACACAGGCGTCACCGAGACTGGGGTATTGTTTGACGTTTCAGATACAATAAATTTACTGGCATAAAGTTGTCTCACTAATAACAAAGCACTTAGTGTGAGATCTATTCCTGGTCTCACATATATTATCAATTATATTCATAATTGTACTCAATTTATTAGAGAAGAAGAATGTTATACTTTTTTGTGAGTGTTTTGATCCTGTTTTAAAATGGTCCTTTTATTATTTTTTTCTATTCTTTTTTCATGATATTATTTTAAAACGGTTCTACAATTCTAATTCCGTATTTTTAAACCTTTTTTGTTCTTATGCATTTTCACGTTCATTCCAATTAACGCATTCATCAAAAAATATTCTGCTGTTTATTCTTGTGTTATGAGGCATTAAAATTTCATTCTGATTACGTGGATTTTAATTATCATATTAGGTATCTTAAATATGTAGCCAGCTTTATAGGCTACAAATCTTCTACTTTTTTTGCTATTCGTTGCAAATAATTTGCACCTCAAAATTGCTTTCTAACCTAGTACATTATTTATTTATACGCAATGTTATCTTCTTTGAGGAATAATATAGCTGAAATATTATCGCCAGTATGCACTTATCACTTATCCTCTGCGCAAGCGATAAGTGCAGATTGGCGTGTAGCGCATATGCTGATGCACAAATATCACATATCTAAAATTTACATTTTTCAACCAGAATCACTTCAACTATACAACTGAACGATGAGGAGCTTATACTCTCACTGTAAAAAGTTTTAAAAAAGGCACGTAATTCGTAAAGTTCTTAGCCAATCTACAAAATTCGGGAAATTTCAATAATCCGCCAAATGTCTCCAAGTTATTGATATTTTTATAACTTTAACATCAAGGTCAAATGATTTGGATCTTCTATTTATAAAAATTGTTTTCTGTTACGCATTCAAAACAATATAATGCCATTTTTGTTACATACTTCCGTTTCATCCGCGTCACATTTCTTTTATGATTTACTCAATACCCTATAACCGAAGATGTTTCACATCAAAATTGCATAAAATAAATTGATCGAGTTTAATCTTGTTTTTCGTTCTAAAAGTCTTTTTAATTTACTTGCGCAGAATTTAGAGCCGGGTTAAAATACTTAATACATTGATCGAGTATCTTCCATTGACTGATATTTCATTAACTGGAAAAATTTATCAGCTAATTAAATTACACTAATCTGGACTTTTGGATTTAATTAATAATGGTATATTCGATTAACTGATATTCTTTAAAAAGAGTTCTTCAATATGCAACATATTTTGAATATATTCATGTTTAAAACTCCATCGCCAGGGAGCTGATTGATTCTACAACTGTGGCCTTTGACTATTTGGCCATAAAACTAATCCCTCTTGACATGCGGAATAGAAAGTTATTTGGCCGTTACTTTGATGATGAAATCTCGGTAAAGTGATCTCAAAGCTTGCTTGAAGGGCAATGTGTCAAAATTCCAACACTGGATATTAATTGATTCTGGAGAAATAAGAATATAAATGTGGAGGTTGAATGAAAACTTATCGTCAAATGAGGAGAATCATTGCTTTTCGGGATGATATTTGTTTATTTCTCCGCTCCATATATAAATACGCTGTTTGTGAAGAATTTTCTTCATATTCAATATGGTTTTTATCTCGTGACAACAGGTAACCTTGTTCCTATTTCGAGTTTGTTGGCCCAAGATTTGCGGAGCTATTAGTAAAAACGCTTCCATAGAATTCTAATTATGCAGATGAATTCTTTCCGAAACTTTTTTTTTGAAAAACAAAAATGATACCATATTGTTACATTGTTAAAATGTAACAATAGGTACATTTTAACAACATCGTTAAAATACAACATCGTAAGATTTGGATGGATCTCCACCTATGAAGGTGGTCCCTATATTTCTTTTAAAATAAATATACGTTTCCCCGGAAGGACACCTGGAAAGGAAATAAGAACAACGTTTCTTCGACTTCGTCAACGGATACGTCTCATTACAAAGACTGACTTAGGGGGCGGGGAGCCAAGGGGAAAAGGCGACCTCTTGACCGCCACTGGTAACTCGAGATCGTGAGAACCCGGGTCAGCTGACACATATTAATTCTTGGGTCCTCACCAAACCTCCGAGATGACAGCACCCAATAACAGATAAGTAGCATTATGCTGTTCAATTGAAATCGCAGGGACTACAGGGGCAGACCAATTACAACTAGGGGCGTAGTTATGTAGGAGGCAACAATTTTTAGATGTTCGTGAGAGAGTCAGATAAAGTGCTTAGAGCAAAATGAACGAAGACATAAATCAAAGTTGATGATTTTAACTGTACTTTATGGGAGTATATAATTATATGATATGTACGAATTAACATTAATTTTGAGGTAATGAAATTGAATTATGTGATTAATTATGTGTAATTATGAGAGCTGGTATTGTTGAATGGAGAAAATATTTTTTCCGTGAAATTAGATGTGAATACCACTAATGTTTTTAAATAGAGTAATTTTGCGATGATGGTATTGAGAATACTTATTTCTAAGTTAGAATGTTAATTGGGTATTTTCTAACCATTTTTAATCATTTGTAAATAGATTTATTATTGTTTTATATTTTATTCGCTGTCCTCATTGTCTTACTTAGTGTGTTGGATTATTATGTTATCATGTACGATACGACCAGTGTCGAATTGGAGTAGAATGAAGAATACTAATAATTTTTACATTCTGACCGGACGTGTGGTTAAGATCCAAGCTACACATATTGTTAATACTTGAAGCATAGCTATCTTGAATATGCCGTGTACTAATCACTCAGATTTTGTGTTCATACGCAAATTATGCATTCATTAACTAACTATATAACATATCGGAGGTTTATAGTTTTTCCTATACCTCTCTCTTGTTAAGTTAGGTTTGCTGCAAGTTTAGTAACAGGATTAAATTAAATGTGTTTAAGTGGCTGACGATTTTTATTCTATTTTTCCTATTTCAATCATAAAGAAATTAATGCAAAATGATTGAAGTAATAAAAAAATGACATATTCCATTAGCCGATGTTGCGCTAAAAGAGTTCAGCATTTTGGATATATTTATGTTTAGAAATCCATCGCCTGGGAAATGATGGATAGTATAACTGTAACCTCACCTTTGACTACTTGCCTATAAAATAAATTCTTCTTGACATATGGAATAGAAAGATATTTGGCCGCCACTTTGATCACGAAATCTCGGTAAATGAAAGAGTTCTTAGAGTTTCCTTTGAGGGCAATGTGTCAAAACTCGAGCCGAGAGTTATTAATCTATGAAGGAGAAGTGGGAATATAAATATGGAAGTTGATTGGAAAGGCATAGCCAAATGAAGAAAATTATTACTTTTCAATGTTGAAATTTAAAGAAATATAATATAAAAATAATGTAATGCAATATATTTGAGCAAATGTAATATATTTAAAAAATAATACATTTATCTCGTGAATTATGCTCAAAATTAGTAGCTATTACTGCGTTGCGTTATAAAACAACACATCTTACTTTTCTAACAGCTTCCAAAGTTGTAATACATTTTTTTCTTAGTTCATTTTTATTAAAATATAAAAACAATAATATCACTGCTATTTCCTAACTACGCTATTATAACAATCAGTTCAATTTTTAACACTTTACAACATAGTTGAAAAGTGTTTATGACTTAGTTCATTCTGTCTGTCTGTCTGTCTGTCTGTCTGCCTGTCTGTCCGTTAGCACGATAACTGCCTTAAAAATGACGTAATCAAAATGAAATTTTAGTATGTTGTTCAGCCGGTCTGTAGGACCTATGGAAATATAAATGAATAATATCACCCAATTAGTTTTGGATTGAACCCGGGTTGAAAAAATGAAATACATTGAGCCCTAAGGGACCTAATTCTTCAAGAATTTTGTAAGCGGATTTAAAATTCACAAATTGCTTCGAAAATTTTAGGCAATATTCAAATTGTTCCATAAAATATATAAAAAAAATTCATCGAAATATATTCAGTAGTTTTTTAAATAAAAATTAAAATAATAATAACACCTCTTATATGAAGCGATCACGTGACCATGATATGAAACGATCACGTGACATACTTCGAAATGATATATGGTATCCATCTTGTCTCAAAATCATGATTTTTAAAGTTCTTTTTAATTCATATTGGGTGTTGTATTCGTCCTAAAACTACTTTATTTGTGCCTAAATTCTGTGCATCTACATACTGAAACAACGCAATGACAATATATTTGTGTTTAAATGCTCATCCAAATTTGATTATTTCTTCAACGAAGCCTATTTTTCACCTATGTAAAATGTAAACAGCAAAATATGTAGAATGAGTTGTATTAGAATTGCTGTAATTCTTTAACATAGAATCATTTAGTCCATGGAGTCTGCTTAGCTGAGATGAATGAAATATTCATTGATTTTAGAAAGAGAAGGACGATATTTTTCGATGAAGTTTTACGATAGAGTTTAATTACTTGCAGCTCCATGGTCTTAGTTTTTAAATAAAATATATTATTATAGTATTGTGATGAATGGGGGAATTATTTATGAATGAAATGTTGCTTTTATAGAGAGAGCCAGGCGTGTTATTTTTTCTATGACGTCATTTGAATGGATTTCAGTTTTTTTCGATGAAGTTTTCAAATATAATAAATTATCGTAGTGTTATGATAATTCTAAAATTATTACCGAGGAATGTATCACATTTTAGAGATGTTTAAACCAGGCAATTTATACTTTAATGCCGTCATTTGAATGAAGTTAATGTTTTTCGATGAAAGTTTAGGTTTCAAATATAATAAATTAATGTAGTATTGTGATAAGTTTTAAAATATTACCGAGGATGTATTGCATTTTAGACATGTTTAAATAAAATTGCATTGAAGTTGGAAAGTGTTTCATAATCAATGCTTTAAGCATGATTGATCCTTGTTGTTTAAATAAAAATTATTTAATATAGGGAGAAAAACAAATTCAATTAAATTCTGACTCTTGCCATATCCTCCAGAAAGAAAAGAGAAATATATTATATAATAAAATATTTCCAAGAGTTGAATTATTGTGTATATGAGAGAGGCTTGACATTTTAAAATAAATAAATTATTATAGTATTGTGATAAATGAAATGATTGGAAAAATGTTTATGAATGAAATATGCTGCTTTTACATAGAGGCGATTTATATTTCGATGACTTCATTTGAATAAAGTTCATTTGTTTTCGATGAAGTTTTCAAATATAATAAATTATTGTATTATTATGATAATTTTAAAAATATTTCCGAGGAATGCATCACATTTTAGAGATGTTCAAACCAGGCGATTTATATTTCGATGACTTCATTTGAATAAAGTTCATTTGTTTTCGATGAAGTTTTCAAATATAATAAATTATTGTAGTATTATCATAATTTTAAAAATATTACCGAGGTATGTATCGCATTTTAGAGATGTTTATATAAAATTGCATTGAAGTTGGAAAGTGTTTCATAATCATTACTTTATGTATGATTGATCTTTCTTGTTTGATTTTATATTAATACATGGAATTTTATTCAATTTTTCTTTTTTATTTCATACAGTTAACAATGGCTTTAACGAGCTGAAGTTGTATTTAACTCAGAAAGAGTCCTTTATGTTAAATAACTATACTTCTGAGAAAAAAAAGGGGGGGGGGGTTGATTAAAATTTTTAGTAATTGTGAAATTAATTTATGTTGTTTCATATTCTTTTTTCTTTTGTTAAATGTTCATCGTTTACGAATTCTTTAAGTTATGAAGGAATTGCGTTGCGGATTCGCTTCAAAGCTCATTCTAAAGATTGTCTTCAAGATTTTTTCAATGGCATCCCTAAGGACGTTGTTGGACAGAAAATCTTTAATAATATTTTCTATCAAGCTCAGTAAGGCACCGATTTGCGTGAAAGCTGCATAAAACTGCTCTTCAACATAAAATAACTAAAAAATTAATTCGAATTTTGAAAAAAATTGCTACGAGGTATTTATGAACCTGATTTAAAGTATCATTGTAAGGCATTTTGTAGATATGGGTAGCTTATATTTTCCTCTACCGGACTAACAGTCTGACAAACAAACGTGCATATACACTTATTATTAAAGATGGAGATCTTTCCTTGATACCTCTGTGATAAAAATGTATGCATATACTATACTACATGTGTTTTAAAGTGTATCGCCATTATCAAATAATTGATCTTTAGATGGACTGAATTTAAATTTTTCGTCTATTTTAAAGGTTTCAGACTTCCTTATAACAAAAGCTCCCTACAAATGATTTAAAAGCTCTGTAAAAAATGAACTGTAGTTTTTTGCAACTGCTCGTTTTTTCACAGTTTTTTCGTAAATAAACGACAGTTCTTTTGTAAATAAAAAAATGTCTTTAAAATAGCTTCAAGTATCTAAGAGATAAAACTTTGTGTATAAAATTAATAAAAAAGATTAACGCATGAATAGAGAAAGGATATTTTTAATGTCTTTATAAAATTCTGAAGTTTAAATAATTCGTAGCTGTAACATTCGCTAGTTCCATACAAACATACAAATTAATCTAAAAGGGCAATACAATCAAACGACAGCTTCAACTACAGAATATAAGAATACCTCATAGCTCAATGGTGCGTCAACAAGTTAGGGTTCACAGTTCAAATTCTGATTGGAACACGAGTTCTTCTTAAGGCACTTTAGCAACTTAACAAACCTCTCAGTTAGCACCACCTGCAAGTTAGCAGCACCAGTGGATCATCTAGGTCTGGACATGTTGAATTTTTAATTTTCTGAGGACTGCCTTTATATGACAGCATTTTCAATGTACCAGTGTTACGGCGAACAAGGTGTTATTTTACTTGAAAACAAACACAGAAACGAGGAAGTTGTACATACCGGAAGTTGCAGTTTTGTCTGATATCTTAAGGAAAATGTGGGAATATTTTAACTACAGAAAAAAATCCATTTCAGTAAATCACTAAATAGCGTTAATTTACCTAACACAGATATTTTAGAACTTAATTCATCAGATAAAAGTTAAGTGGATATTAGTAGATTTTCCAGAAAGATAATGCTCCAGTCCATATATAATGTGAAATCATTTGAGGAACAAAGGATCATGGAAATGAAACATTCAGTACTGTCTCTAGATTTTAACCCAATTCAGAATATTCAATATACACTGAAATCTATTTGATTAAAAGCATCAACTTGTATAGGTGACAAAATTCAGCCTCTTTCTATATTCACTGAGATTTTCAGTAGTTTTTATTTTTATTAGTTGCATACGTAAATCACACATCTTCTGAAACAGGTGATATATTTAAATTTTTTGTTGTTTAGTATTTTCGTAATCTTTTATAAACTGGTATTTTTACAGTAATTTGAATGAACATTTGAAATTTTTGAGGTAGTTGGTTTATTTAGCTCCCGAAAAATATAGTTTTTATCATTTTTATTATTTACAACATAATTTCATTGTTTTGTGTCCACAAGATTTTTTACAATGATTTTGCGCATGTTTTTGTAAGTTGATGATTCTTATGTTGTCTAGGCTAACTGTCTCGTGTAATACGCGATGGATTTTGATGAACCTATTAATGAATTGAACCCAAAGACTGTTTTTGATTTTAATTTATCCTGTTACTTTTCCTGGGGAAATATATGAATTAAAATACCGAGTTTGACGTGATTTTAATGACTGTTTATAGTTCTCGAATGGCTCAATGAATTTAGATATTTTCCCACTATTTTGTAAAGTTAGAATGTAAGTTGGGTTTTGGAAATATATTTTAGATTTTGTATCGCGTTAATTTTATTTTCGTTTCATCCTTGTCAACAACGGGCATTTGTTACATACTATTTGTTACATAGTATGAAAAATTATCATTTTCTGAAATTTCGGGATAAATCTTATTGGATCGTTGATTTGAAAGATTTAGAACTTTGTTCGTTATAACAAAGGTTCCTGACAAGTGATTTATGCATCCAGTAAAAAAAAGGATTTTGGTTTTTTTATTTGATGAGAAAAAGTCTTATCTTAAGTACACTTTCAAGTTTCTCAGGAATAAAAATTTGTTTATCTAGCTTACGAAAGAAAATAAGCATTGTGTTAAGAAGGATGAAAATTTATATATTTAAAACATTTTTTATCTTCAGAAACAGAGCCTATTGTTACTATATTGGCAATTTTCAAGTAAAATTTATCTAATTTGATTCACATTTCTCATAAAACGTGTTTGAAAGTGTTTTCCGATATCAAGCCGTACATACTATACTATATTCATAGAAAAATCATTGTGATGGGGGTAAAATATCTGATTCTTGGACTTTCATGGATATAATAGTTGTTGACTATTCCTAAAAACGCATTAACCATTTTCCAAATGATGTTGCATGCCTGTTTGAGTATGTATATGTCTGTCTGCATCTTCACGGTTTTGGGTAATGATATCTGTCTAACAAGTGGAGGAAGTAGAAGGAAACTTAAGAAGATTATTTCAAAGGAGGGCCTTCAAGGGCCTTCTGATTTTTTAAATAAGTAAAACAAGGGAATACAAATCGATTTTTTTTTTTGAAAATGTAAAAATGTCATGAAAATATAGTTGAGAATATATTTAGGGTTTAGTATTTTTACTGAGGCTATCTACCCGCTATGTAATGCTAATGAAACTATGGACAAACACCCTCTGCGTTGCTGTGGTGTCCTCCATGATACTACTGCGGCTTCCAGATATTAGGAGGCGAGAGGACTATTGGGGCGACAACCTCCGCTTATATTTTGAACTGTTGTCGCTCTTCGCATTTTTTTTCAGTTTTCCATTTTGTTTCTTTGCTCTGCGACGTGGCAAAATTTCACATATATATATACACTACCACCACTTACCAGAGTGTCTCCAGCTGACTCAGAGATCGTATTAGTGACAGCTGAAAGATTAAGTACATTGCGCATATTAATTCAGAAACCAGAAGATTTTGTAGCAACTAACTTTTATTACATATAATTATGAAACAATTTAATAACAAACACACATTTACATATTTAAATCATACCTAAACTTGACTTCAGGGTTTGCTAAATTAGCCAACATTATATTTACCAAAATTTATGATTGAATCATTACACCTAAACTCGACCGGCCATTCAAATGGTTTCTCTAAGTCTTCGGACGAGACGGATGGTCTGGGTTTTCGACACCTAAACTCGAGCGTATATTGCTAGGTGATCTTCCAAAGCTCAGCGCATATGAATGTGTTATCTATACATTCTATAAGTGACAATCGAATTCAGTCAATTTTTTGTATATTACGAAATTGCAATTTCACTGTTTCTATTTTTTTATATTTAAATATATATTTTTGTTTTGAAGAAAAATATTTGGTACGTCCATTAAAATTCATTTATGTTAAATGCATAGAGTCCACCTTATGGTGCCGCAATGAAGGAGTTTACAAAATAAATTATAATTGCTTATTGAATATTTTATAATTTATTTTATCCTAATACATATGTTTTCTAAATGCAAATAAATTATTATAACTACATAAGTTTCTTGTTTGTACACTATGGATCTCATAATATTGATTTATAAAAAAAGGACCCGACATCCATCACGGATTTATCCTATTTCACGTTTTAATTACACTTTTCATGAACATTATCTGTTATTTCAAAAATATAATTTCCGACTGTTTTACTTCGCTCATTATACATAGTAATGTATAGGGAAAACATTGGAATTGTGTCGAAAATCTGAATTCGTGTTTCGTATACCTGTCAGGCATACGAAAAATACATATGTTTTCAGCGTGACGTCTCTGTATGTGTGAGTATATCTTTCTATCTGCGTAGTGTATGCATCCACTCTAGTTCAAAAACTACTCAACGAAATATTACAAACTTTATAATATAAGTTACATGTGGGATACACTGATGCTGATGACTCACAAGAATCGCCAAACTATGAGATATATGACTAAATGTGCTTATATATATTAATTAAATACTTGTTTCATACTTAGTTTTTAGTGATAAAACGGCTAAGACCCAACCTCATAACTTTATGATGGACCCTTCTAGAGATATTAATATTTTGGATATCATAATTAAGTATCCGGGTCAATTTGAGCAATTACACTTAATTTCGTGGATTATGAGTTTAAGTATGTAGGGAAAGTCTTATGATGCCCACATCAGAATTTTCTTTTCAGGAAGCAACTGAGGCTAGATTTGCTTCAAAATACGATAGTCCAACACAATAAACATTTCCCGAATTATTGCGATGAGTAAACCCATCTTCATAGGAAACACGAAACTGAAGTTTCTGGTTTAACGACGAGTAGCGACCATGAGTCTAGACGGGACTATTATAGAACTCAGTATTGCGAAAAATAATGCAGCATAGAGTTCCTATTTCACATTAACAAAGTAGCAAGATATTAATGAAATTATAGTATAGAGGTGTTTATATAATTGGAAATGCTAGCCTTGGTTCTCCTATTTTCGCTCCTTATTATTTTTGTATTTGTCAAATGGTGCTTTTTTCACATTTTTATTTTCTCAACAATATGTAGTATATATAAAACGACAATATTGTGATAAACCCAAAAATCTATAATTGTCCTTGTAATTGTCTACTGTTTGGTAAATTTTCGATATGGCTTGTAGGATAGAATAGCAATTGTTCGTCAACTATTTGCCTATCACAATGAAAAGCCTTATTATTCTGCCCAAAGCCTATTTATTCTCGAAGTGCATAAACCAAGGGAAAACGTTTTATTTTCTAAATACTTTGGGGAAAATAGAAAACATAAAACGTTCAATCATGCATAAAGCATTAATTATGAAATACTTTCAGCTGAAATGCAATTTTACTTAAACATCTCTCAAATGCGATACATTCAGCGGTAATATTTTTAAAATTATCACAATACTACATTAATTTATTATATTTGAAAATTTAAAACTTCATCGAAAATAAGTGAATTTTATTTAAATGACGTCACCGAAATATAAATCGTCTAATTCTCTATCTAAAAGCAATTAATATTTCAATCATATCACTTTAGTTCCAGACTCCAGAGCTAAATAATTTTGCGTAAAAAAAGAATTGAGCCGACAGACATGCGACGTCCAGACATATATGAATTCATCTTGAACCTTGTGGAGGACAGACCAAACACAAGTACAAGACAGACCCAACACAAGTACAAGAGCTATTGCACATCGTGTAGCTGCCAGTCAACCCACCGTTTGGAGAGTCTTAAACGAAGAACGAATACACTCATTCCATTTTCAGAGAACTCAAGCTTTGAAAACTGAAACTTACCCTCTGCGTGTGGGATTCTTCCAGTGGATTTTGCAGCAACAAGTTTAAGAATGCCACAGCATGTTATGTTCTGGCATTCTTAAAACTTGTCCAGTCCTTCTCAATCTTCGGTTTTTAACACTTTACAACAAAGTTGAAAAGTGTTTATGACTTTGTTCATTCTGTCTGTCTGTCTGTCCGTTAGCACGATAACTGCCGTAAAAATGACTTAATCAAAATGAAATTTTAGTATGTTATTCAGACGGTCTGTAGGACCTATGGCAATATGAATGAATAATATCACCCAATTAGATTTGGATTGAAAAAATGAAATACATTGAGCCCTATGGGAACTACCCTATGGGAACTAATTACATCCCTTATATGAAACGATCACGTGACCATGATATGAAACGATCACATGACCCACTTCAAAATGATGTATGGCATCCATCTTGTTTCAAAATCATGATTTTTTTAAGTTCTTTTTAATTCATTTTGAGTGTTGTATCCGTCCTAAAACTACTTTATTTTTGCTTGGATTCTGTGCATCTACATACTGAAACAACGCAATGACAATATATTTGAGTTTAAATGCTCATCTAAATTTGATTATTTCTAAAACTAAGCCTATTTTTCACCTATGTAAAATGTAAACAGCAAAATATATAGAATGAGTTGTATTAGAATTACTGTATTTCTTTAACACAAAATAATTCAGTCCATGGAGTCTGCATGGCTGATATGAATGAAATATTAATGGATTTTATAAAGAGAAGGACGATTTTTTTCGATGAAGTTTTAAGCATAGAGTTTAATTATTTGTAGCTCCATGGTCTTAAATAAAATGTTTGAATAAAATAAATTATTATAGTATTGTAATGAATGAAATGAATGGGAGAAAGTTATGAATGAAATCCTGTTTTTATAGAGAGATCCAAGCGTGTTATTTTTTCTATGACGTCATTTGAATTAATTTCAGTTGTTTTCGATGAAGTTTTCAAATATAATAAATTATCGTAGTATTATGATAATTCTAAAACTATTACCGAGGAATGTATAACATTTTAGAGATGTTTAAACCGGGCAATTTATATTTCAGTGCCGTCATTTGAATGAAGTTCATTTTTTTCGATGAAGGTTTAAGTTTTCAAATATAATAAATTAATGCAGTATTGTGATAAGTTTCAAAATATTACGGAGGAATGTATTGCAATTTAGACTTGTTTAAATAAAATTGCATTGAAGTTGGAAAGTGTTTCATAATCAATGCTTTAAGCATGATTGATCTTTCTAATTTTATTTCTGTTTCAATTGGTTTGAGTCCAGTACTCATGTAAAGTTCGGTGCTAGTAATAATATAAAGCCAAAATACTCCCAAAATTTATTTTCCTCAGACATTTATCTAACAGGCATTCAACTTGTTGCGTTGGCCGTTTGTTAATGTCCATGTTTTGAGTCTGTACAATAAAGCGCTCCTCACTAAGGAATTAAAATGGTTAATTTTGGTTTCACAATTAAGATTAGTAGCTCTCCATACTTTATTTAGTTTTCTAAAACAATTTTGAGTTTTTACAATTCTTATTTTGATTTCTTCATGTGTTCCACTCTCGTTGTTCACTAGTACTCGAAGTTAAGTAAAGCTGTTTACATCTTAAATGGGTACATCATCTAATTTTACGTTTTCAGACGTTTTTACATTAATTCTTTCCACTTTTGTTTTACTTTTATTGATTAGTAAACCAGTAGTTTTAGTAAACTTGTCAATGTCATTAGTTTTCTGTTGTAGATTACAAAATCTAGAGACCAAAAGAACAATTTCATCTGTTAATAATAAAGATGCAGTATTTTGTGTTAGCTGCTTAAACTGTGACAGATGATACATTAAATGAGCATATAGTCTTTTTTCTCGCAAATGCATTTATTATGTTCAAACCATTGATATTATGCAGCTCATTTATATTGGATAAATCATTTTGATATAACTCTTCAATTGTGCTTGGTATACATTTAATATAGATATATTTAATTTAATCTCAGTTATATTGACTGTAATTGCAGTACAATATCTGGTCTTCCTTATTATAGCCAACAAACGTCAATACATGCAACCCTGATTGAATGCCAAAACCATTGCGTGTCGTAAATGCAATGATGTGACTACAACAGATCATTTTAGAAAATGCCAATAAATTACATGATGCCGTATGATAAAAGATTGCATATACATAACATCTAAATCATAATGTTTAATTAATTCCATGTGATTGCATACAAACTGTTATTAGTTTTCAATTTAATATTCTGACATTTTCAAGGTCTGTTAAAATCGGAGGTATTGTCAAAGTTATTTAGAACTTTTTTTATACTAAACATGTTTATAAGACACTTATGAATACTTAAAGATCTGAAGTTTATTAAATTGATAACAACATTGTAAATGAGCATGCAATTCTTTTTCAGCACGCATTTCTATATTTAAACCAAATATGAAAGATTAGTTATTGCAATTTATATATCTGCCAGTTTGGAATGATGCGTTTCTGTTTTATAGTGCCAGATATTTGTTTCCTTTGATATTGAACAGATTATTATAGTGAAACCTCTATCTCTTATATCTGTATTCTATGCAGTTACATTATAAAGAAATATTATTCCATAAAAAATACAGAATCTATTTTAACAATGCAAATGCATATATGTATTATATATAATAACAAAGTACATTTATATTTTCTAATGTTGGCACTTATTAACGTTATCTAATTTCAAAGAAAAGTGCAGTAAATTGTACATGTTATATGGTTGCTACGTCAAAAATATGAGTACAGCATTTAATAGTAAGTATACGCTGTTCAACAATTTATTAATAAACATATAATTAATAATATATTTTAATAATAAATAATATCTTAAAGTTTATCAATTCAGTTGGATTTATGTTACACAGATTACTTTAAGAAGAATTTATTGAAAATGAATCCTAAGCAGACATGTATGTTTTTTCTGAAAAAAGTTATCCAACGGAACTAGAGCAAATTAGAAGCAGAACAAAATTCAGGAATAAAATTTATTAATTTCAGTTGCAAGTAACCTGAAATAAAGTATAACTTGAAAGAAAATTCTTTAAGTCATGTTAAAACTCTAAAGTGCTGTTAGCAGAGTTTTAAAAGTTCAGTACGATTGGAATTATTTAGTCAAAAGTTGATTAGGCAATCTATAATAAAAAATAGTAATAGAAGAAAATATTCAAGTCTATAGATCTTAATTATTTGTTATATATAATCCTAAGCATTCCTCGTATAATCTAAAAATTATGAATTCAAAACGCTTAAACAAGAAACATCTTAAGGAAGACTACATCAAAGTTTTTAAGCCCTTGTTTCTGATCTTTTGCATTCTAGGTTTTGGTGATGACTTCAGTCCAAGTAATAAATTCTTCACTTTGTTACTATCAAAATTTGTTTTACTAGCCAGTCCCATTATTAACGTACTTTTAACAGTGTCCATGCTAATTTCTAATGCCGCATTGCCTTTGACATACAAGCTGCATCTAGTATTAAATGTAAGCGTTAGTGCAGTTCAAGCATGCTTGTTGTTCCAGAAGAGGCACATGCTACGACGCACAATTATGTATTTGTGGAAACATTTTAGAATGGCTTTCACAACGGAAGATTTAAGACAGATGAAAAAATATGTCTTTGTTTCTTGCTCCATTGTACTTGTTTGGTTCGTGATATTGAGTTCAATTTCATACTCAGTTTTTCTTGAAACTAGTCATTTTAGTTTCAAAATTTTCCTCTATGGACTGAATGTTACAGACAGAAAGTTATCTTATTTGTTTAGTTTCGTCATAGCTACTGTATGGACAACGTTTATTTTAATTATGACCATATTTGCAATATTTTATTGCTGCCTGTGCAAACTTCTCCAGAAGATATTTATTAATTTTGCATACTGCATGCAAAAAATAAAGAATTGGTACATCTTGACAACTACATATAATAAAATTACGGAAACTGTAGTTCTTGTTGATGACCTATATTCAATTCACATATTATTAAGCTCTATACTTACTTTAAACCAGATATTTGTTGTGGCCTACTTGGAATCTACATCAACTTCGAAATGGGTAGTGTACAATATTCTTTGTAGTGCATGGCTCGTTTTCGTACTTTGTTATGTTGTTTCTGCAGCTGCTTCAGTTACCGATGCTGCCGGGGAAGTGAAAAAGATGGTGTACTGGAAACAAGTAGAAGATAATTCCGTCAGAAGTACACATTTCATTTTAAAAGTCTGTTTTACTGATGTTCAGTTGACAGTTTGGAAGATCGTGGGTTTAAAGAGAATGACAATATTAAGTGTGTTTGGAGCATTTGTTACATATTGTGTTCTTATCAAATCACAGGAAAATTCGTATGTGGCCGATGAGTTGCGTTTTCAAAAGGTGTGATATTGCTTGTTTGAAATCTGAACTGTGCAAGAATTTACAGTTCCTCGTCATCAATCAATATATGATTTGTTACTTTTCTCGCAGTTAACTATTACACAAGCCTATTTCAATTGCATAAATTAGGTAGATGGCAGATTGGACCTTCATTGAAATAACTCAATAATTATATATATTTTATATTCGTAATAATAAGTAATTATCGACAAGCTGGTATTCGCTGTGTCCCATATATATTTTCAAATACAGTGACTGCCAACTTTTTATGAACATAGTGTCATAGTTGAGTCTGTTATAGTCTCGTTGACAGCACATGCACACATAGGCACGCATAAGCACAGATGTTCTCAAGCGCATGCACTCATACGTACAAATGTACTCAATCGTGCGCATTTATAAGCACACATGTACGCAAGCAAATTCAACTGGCAACTATCCTATTTAACCAAGTAGAATAGAGGTCATCCTATGGCAATTACTTAATATCCTCAGGGTAATGGTGAGATTCGTTTTACATTTTTTAGGAAAAATCTGTCATGCAATTATCACATTTTCGAAGGATTATGAAAACTCACAAAGCTTGTTTAAAGTAACGGAGCTAATGAACCGCATTCAAAACTGCATTTAAATCCATAGCATCACACCTATTCAAACACATAGGGACAAGTACTGGGGTACTAAGGATCAAAATATTCAAATATTGAGGAAATTTTCATACCCAGACGATTCAACCAACTCAAAGGTATAAGGTAATTGTTTTCACTGTAGTGACAGTAACTATATAATTAACGTGACCGTACTCTGCGTAGACTCCGTGATAGTTTTAAACGGCGTGGATAGAACTCGTGTCAACCGTATGCGATACCAAATTCTCAATCACAGGGTTATCTCTTCCCCTGCGGTCTGGACATTGAAAGGAACCACACAACCGAACACTTGGTCTTCTAGACTTTACATCCATAGGAGTCTAGTACGAATCCCGAGTAAGCATGCGCGTCTTGAGCATGTATGCAAGCATCCCTCTGTATTAATACATGAAAAATAGTTTAACATTTTTATCCTGTATAGCTTTAACTACTGGGTTATCTCGGCCCATGCATTTGGCTTTTCCATTACTCAGACCATCCAGCCCAAGTATGGGATCTAATATAGCTACAACGAATTTGAAATAATTTTTCAAACTGTGGAATGCGTTCTTTCACTATATTTTGCCTTTTATAATGCATATTTTAAGATACAATTTGTCGGTCACCTACTTTAACATATCAAGTTGTAAGGTCTATGTAAATGTTGATTATGATTTCGCTTAGTTTACTTTATAAATTATGTTTAACTTTATATTAACATATTTTGACTCGTTCCGTTATGCAGACCAATCAACTATTCAAGTAACATTTCTGCGTTCCTGCGGTACAGCAGGATAAAGTGTCAGTTCTTTAACGAAAGAATAGGATTGCTTGAATATGTAGCCGTTATCATTGTGCATATTCGAATGTTCCACGTCAGTCTGTGCATGAGAAACTTGTGAGAGAGTATAATGACGATAGGGAAGTTCTAGTACCTGATAGTGTACTAGGACATATCTAGTTGTCTATGTAAATTGGTAAACATCGGCTATTTGTATTTATTTCTGTGTTTAGAGTATTCTATCACTAAGCCCATTATTAAATTCATATTTGATCCTTAAGTTATTATACGGGCAAGTGCTATCTGACTGTTGCATATGCATAAATCTATAGTTAATATATAAATTTAGTTATACAGCCAGCTGCTGTATTAGTTATTGTGTTCTCAATAAATGGTTTCATTTGAGCTCTTGAGTCTGTGTGTTATTAATTGATAGTAAGGCAATTAAGTCACTTAATAGCAAGACTTGGAGTTATGTCAGTTTGATCCGATTGTCTGTAAAACTCCCGTCACGTACTCCAATCTGATACCCGAGAAAATATAAGACTTCACCTTGGTGATCGAACGATCAAAAAAGTAACATACAGAAAGACGAAAGTAGCAGATCTTTAAAAAATTGTTTTCAAGTGGTATTAAATAAATTTAAAATTTAATCAATTGTGGCCCAACTCATCCACGCATTAAGATTATCTGAAAAAGCAGAGTGTAGTTTTAATAGCCAAGGATCTGTGAAGGGCTATTTGAAAAAGTTCGACATTTTCTTTATAAGAGTGTCAAGAAATGACGATAAAAATGGCAGTGAAAGGAGCCACATTAAAAGTACAAGTTAAATACAGGTGGGCAGTGTTAGGATACGAAAATTACAAAACTTAGGAGCGAATATAGAAAATCTTAGTAGTAGAATCTTAGGGTTAGAAAATCTTAGTAGAATCTTAAGGTTAGAATTTTAGGGTTAGAAATAAATGATATAGACATGGATGTGGTACTCTATGGAAGACTGAAAACACTAGTACAACATATTTCCTTTAGCAGAGTTCCCAAAACTGTCAACGCATTTTTGGAGTTAGCCGTAAGATACGATGAAAGGCATCTATTAGAATGAAATAAGGTGGCCAAATATAACCCAAACCAAGCGTTTAGATGGCACAAAGACAAAGACCACAGTATGGTTAATCAAGAACAAATAACAGTCGTAGTCCAAGAAAAATTGTAGGTCCACAAGAGATCCTAAAATATGGTGGATTTGACATAATGGGCTATGAACATACAGGGGCTTTACACTAGGACGGAACTACTCGAATAGAGGCGAGCAATTCTTAAACGATGCAAAACCCTCTAAAATATCGGTCAATACGCAGCGGAATCTAAAATGTCGAAAATAAGCGGGAAAGAGATGCGGAAGTTGGCTAATGCCTGTAAGGAATGGGCCGATTTGAGGAAATTTAGTATGGTCGAGCCGTTAAAACGGATCTCGCGTTCAAAGTTTTTGTTGGTTGGCTCTAGTATAATGCCTATATAATATTTAATTATGGTTTTCCTTAGTTTACGTAACTTATGTTTTGCTAATTAACAACTTCTAAATTAACAACTTCTGACTTGTTCCGTTGCGTGTTCCAATCACCGAACCAAATAAAATTCCTGGTTTCTTACAGTATGACAGGATAACGTTTTGGTTTGTGAAAAGAGAATTGAATTGCTTCCCTCACACCAAAGATCGTCACATGTGTGACAATGACGTTGTAGTCACGTGACACCTAGCTAACATTGTGACACCATATTTGCGACTTCTATGCGACGTTACGTATTAGTAACTTTGTGACTTAATTGTGACTATATTCTGTGACGTTTCCACAGTTTAATTAACCCGTAAGAATGTGACTACATTACAATGGCAGTTACAATGTGACGCCACAAACAATTTAATATGCGACGTCACTAACGACCATGAAAATGACCAAAATGACTTCGCTGTGATCTCAATATGACATTGGCGAGACGTACAGCGAAGTCCTCTGACGTCCCAAAGTCACAGTGTGACGTAAATCTTACGTCACTGTGAAAACAATTGCTGTTAGGGTTGTATGTTCAGCCGCTGTGAGTGTACGTATTCAAAGTCCGTCGGTTTATGAGATACTAGTGAGGGATATAATGTCGGTCGAAGGGATCTAGTGCCCGAAACTGTTCTAGGATATATCTAGATATCAGCTTGATCTGATTCGTCTGCACAACTTCCGCTATATACTCTAATCTGACCGTCGATAAAATTTAAGATTTCACAAATGTTTAAATACTTCAAAAGGCAAAGTTTCACAAAATACGTGTTAATTTACATAGAGTGCTTAAATTTCTGTACCAAAAAACTTTCACCATTCTCATTTCTGATAAATAGCAATGACCATAAAAACTGTCGAAGAGTAATAATGCTACTGTTCTGGTTTCAGTTTTCGTCATGTGCAAACATCTATTTTAGGTCAAAATGGTATTTTATTAATTATATTTTTAAAAAGTTATGCGTTTTCAAATCAGCTAGGACTGAACATCGCTCAAAGTACTCATATAATGTCAGATTTTCAAACTGTACTGAGTTTTGTAGCTCCATTTCATCAATCGATACTTATTCAGGATGAACAATAACACTTGAGGAAGGTGGTGATAAGATTTATAATGGTTGGAATTCTCTACATCTTATGTAACATCTAATTTGGATGGAAATTCCACTTTGTCCATCTTTTTCACTATTTTAAGAACACGCAACGTTCCGCCCCACCAAGTCGTCTGCGTCCCAATCTGTAGTGACAAGTATACCGGGTGGTCAGAATTAAAACACCCCTACTCTAAGCTCTCTATACATCGAACTCCTTAGTGTAAGGGCTCCAAAATTGTTGAACCTACTATTCAAGACATAGGGAAGGGGATTACGTAAAAAAAAAAAAAATTAGTTCCTGAAACACCGATAGTTGGCGCTGTACAATAGAAAATATGCTAAAATGACATAAAATATTCACAAAAAAAACAAACACATGCGATTTTTCCTTTTTAATTTCTTTTGCTGATATGAAAAAAAAGAAGATAAAAAAAGTGAAGAAGCTTAAACTGTCATTGTAATTGCAATTTCGCTCTGTAAGCACAAAAATTTGCATAAACCCTTGGTTTGCAGCTACTATGTTCGGGGCTTAAAAGGTGATAAAACTGCGAAATTTTCATTCTTATCAGCGATGGCTGTCACACTGCCAGAACGCACTTTGCTTGTGAAGGTGTTTTATGAAAACAAAGGACATGCTGCAGCTGCACTTCGAGAGTTTCGTCGACTTAAGAATTTGCTCAAAGGACCATTACTTCCACAAGCTCTCAGGAGAACGATCGCTCGATTCGAGAAAGCTGGACATCTTGGCGTTCAGCCGGGTCGAGGACGCAAATCGACTCGTTCAGATGTCGTTGACGATGTTGCCACCACTATTGTTGAACAATCAATGGATAACGTTATAGGCTGTAGTAGTGCACGTGGGTGCACGACAATTGGGTGTTCCCTACAGCACAGTACGCAACGTACTGAGAAACATAGTGCATTTTTTCGTGGACAAAATTAGTCACAATCACCACTTGCTGACCATCGACAGGGTTGAAGACCCAGACCGTCCGACTCGTCCTGAGGACTTAGAGTAACTAGTTGGACGGCCGGGACCATCGACAGGGTGAAGCGGCTGACCTTTGCATTGACATTTCTGGCTAGAGTTGAAGTGGATGCATCGTGGGCATGGCATATTCTATGGAGCGATGAAGCGCATTTCCATCTAAGTGGAACAGTCAACACCCATAACTTTCGCATTTGGGACACGGAAAACTCTCGTGCCTTCGAAGAGATTCCACTTCACTCAGTAAAAGTTACAGTCTGGTGTGGATTCACAGCCACATTCATTCTTGGACCTTTCTTTTTCGAAGAGGCTACTCCCAATGGCCCTGTGACATGCACCGTGACGGCCAGGAGGTATAAAAACATGCTCTAAAATTTTGTTGTACCCCAACTGCAACAGCACCAATGTCTTGATTCAATTACCTTTATGCAAGATGGAGCGCCTCCACACATTGGACTCTACACCTTTCTGGTAGGTCGGACGGTCTGGGTCTCAACAACAACAACACATTGGACTCTGTGTACAGCAGTTTCTTCGGCAACATTTTGCTAATGGTAGAGTAATTAATCGTGCGTTTCCGACAACCTGGCCATCTCGTCCTCCAGATCTTAATCCCTGTGATTTTTGGCTGTGGGGATACTTAAAAAGCCTTGTTTATCGAGGACCGCTGGTAACCTTGGCAGATTTGAAAGACAGTATCACTCTGCATGTAAGAAGCATTTCAATCGACCAATTACGATCCGCAGTTGAACAAGCTGTCCACAGACTGCAGATTTTACATCTTGAAGAAGGGAACCATATTGAGCAGCATTCCCTGCATCGATAAGGTCCTTGTGATATGAATGTTTGGTACGTTCGAATAAAATGTGTTACAAATGTGTATTTTGTGTTCAAGCATATTTTCTGTTGTACAGCGCCACCTGTCATAGTTTCTGGAACTAATTTTTTTCACGTAATCCCTTTCCCCATGTCTTGAATAGTATGTTCAACAATTTTGGAGCTTTTACACTGAGTAGTTCGATCTATAGAGAGCTCAGGTTAGGGGTGTTTTAATTCCGACCACCCGGCATATTATACCTGAAAACCCGCGATATCTAGGAGTCTGTAGCTCAGCCTCCATTTATCTCTGTAAATCTGTATCAAAGCTGAGAAAAAGAGGTACATGGTTTTCTTTAAAAACTAAAAGACGAATTTGATTTTGAATATCAAATATTGAAATAATATTAATAAATCGTTCTTGGTATTAAAGTGCAATTTGCAATGCTTACTCAATTATTTTCTGTAACTATGTAATAAAATATAAAGTATTGTTTTAGCGAAAAATTTCAGATTCGAGATTTTGATAACAATATATGGTTTAAGAGCTCCTGAACGTTTTTTGACAATTTTTGGAGCGCTGTCTATCTGTCTGTCTGTAGTCGATTTCTTGTGTACACAATAGCAGACATAAATATCAATAGATTTTCACGGAACTTTATCTCCGGATCTTATCTGCATATTCAAACCCAACTACCGAGAACTAAGCCATAATTTCGCCCTAAATATATTCAATGAACCCATCCCTTTCTGCCACTCTGTAAAATATTTGGGCGTCACTCTCAACGCCCATATGCTGCTTTCAGAGCATATTACTGATAAGATTCAAATCGTAAACAAATCATATTCCGCCCTCGCCCCACTTATCGATAAAAAATCTCACCTCTCCATAATAAGCTTATTGTTTACAACCAACTCATTGCACCGTCTTTTCTGTATGCCTGTCCTGTCTGGGAATCGGCTGTAAAAACGCAGATTGAGAAACTGCAAGCATTTCAAAACAGAACATTACGATGCATTGTGAATGCTCCTCGATTTGTACAAGACGAAGTCAGTTACCATAACTCCAAAATCTCTTGCGTTGAAGAGCATGTTCATTGGAGTTCGTTGAAGAGCATGTTCGTTGAAGAGCATGCACAGAAGAAATTTTAACAAGAAGCATTCAAGCAAACCATGTTTGAGAGACGCAGCTCAAAGCTACGACAACACTTCCCTTAGTTACCTAAGGAAGCGTTGTCCATCCAATCTATTAGTCGGCCCTTTAAAGGTCCCCTGGGAAAAGCCGAGATATGCGTCTCCCAATCCCTGTGTCACCTGAGCAGAATTCGATCTAACGACGACAGATGACGCCACAGCTGCATCTGTTCGTCATTAGATCAATATCCACTAACATGGCGCGATTACTTATTAGCTAGCTGTTTTTGACGCCAGCTCTTTTGCAATCCACTGTTGAATTTCCCCCTTAATTAATTTTAACTTGATTTATATCCTTATGCTTTCACGTCGTCTTGTAAATTTATTTTTAATTTAGACTAATGGTAAATTCCACATAGTCAGAGCTTTCCGTTAGCTCCACCCCTTTCTTACCTCTTCTAGGCAGTCGGCCAATACCAAGACAAGATCACCATTCAACAATATCGATAAAATCATTCCATCTACATCATGCTCAAAAATGACGAAAAACCATTAACAAAGTGAACATTACAAAATCGGATATTTTTCTATATTCGATGTGGGGATAAGTGCTAACGCACAGGCGCCCCGTAACATATCGTCTTGGCTCTTGGCTTAATGAACCAATTGGTTCTAACCTGGAGGGTTTCGTCCAGGGGGATGACTGACAATTATGTATACCTCACTCCACGCGTATGATGACATGGGAATTAAGAACGCGCGTCTTTTGTTCTCGAGCTCTCAAGAAGGGACGGATTTGCTAACTGCAACTCTTATTTTACTTCAAGGACGTCACTAAATATCCTTGAACATCACTGGATCCTGTGTGCATAGCACAATTTAAAATCTTTGCACAATTGTTTACGCCTGGATACTGCCACTTCGAAATTAACAAACTATTTTTAACTGTAGTAATGCGTGTGGTTTGACAACACCTCTCAAAGTTTACTCTGGACCATGATATCATGAATGATGAGTCTGTAGTCCCATTTCGTCAAGCTGATAAATTTGTCATTGGTTGTCGGGCAGAGGGCTCAAACTTATATTAAATAACTTTTGTTTCATCTTTATTTCAAGAACGTTGCACCGTAATAAAGGGAGCAGCTAGTTGAAATAAGCAGAAAAACATGCTCGGATTAAATGCGTAAAAACTTAAACAACGCAATTAAGCATAAATAAGTAGCTTACGAGTTAATGTAGTTTACGAGATAGTTTTATTATTTTACATTTGGAATGGGTTGAGATACCAAAACCATCATCATGCATCTCTTTTGGTTTCATATTAAGAAGCGAAGTATATGAAACACATAAGATATCCCAATTTTGTATAGTCTGGAATTCTCAAAATTGCTTAACATAGCAACTTCCGTGTGACGCGTATTTGATAATGTCGTTACGAAAATAGAAAATTTCAAGTGACAAAGATTGAAAGAAGAGCGATTTGGGACAAAATAAATGCTGCGTGATGGCGAGCATCTTAACAATTAGAAATCTTATCTCTAACATTGCACCCTATTTCTCAAGAAATGTTCATTTTTGGTAGGAATTTGTACAAATGGGTTCAAAAATTTATATAATCAAGAATTTTAGAATTTTATTGGCCCATCGTTATTTTAAATCTCCTTTGGTCCTAGCTGAATGCATTTCAATACATAGAAACCTTTTTATAAATAAAATATAATGGAAGACAAATTCTAGGCTAAAATAGGTTTTTGCTTATGCAAAAACTGAAACTACAGCCTTATATTACAAGCCTTTGACGTACTTTGTCGTGATTGCTGTTTATCTACTAAGATAATGCTCACATGCTTCCTGTAAAATATTTGAGAATAATTTTCTATACAAGTTTGCATGCATTTTGTCACGCTTTTTCTATATAGCATTACTTTAAATGCTACATTAGGCGAAAGGATATGCAAAGAACAGCGGAAGAATGCATTCATCTGGTCTAAAATAATTTTCCATGAAATGCCTAAAATTCAGATTAACTATAGAATAGATGAATATTTTTAATCTTAGCTTCCCCATCGTTTTTTTTCAGTGGTATTTTTGTGAATTTGAAAGTTGTTCTTTACTACGCATAGTTTAGGATATAAATTCGAGTTTGCGTATTTTTAAACAAACGTTTTGTTTATTGACATACACATCGCCACCATAGCTATCAATACACTTCAGATCAAATTGTTTTAGATCTCAAACTACTTCATATTCCATCACTCCAGCTGAAAATGTCGACTACTACCTAGAAGAGTGATAATAACGATGTTACCTATCACAATATGGTGATATTATACTTGAAGCAATTGAAATTCCATCTTCACTGCTCTACTTCAGTTGAATTACCTTAAGAGGGGCTTTACCATGCTATAGAAATGGCTAAGTGCAGAACAAAGTGTGGTATCTCCATCTAATGAGACAATATAACTCATACTTTTATATAGAACTTTATATAGTTCCATAGGAAACATATTTACATATAAATATATTTTCACAAGTAGAATCCGTTCCTGTACTAATCAGTTCATTTTTGATACACTAAAACAATATCAATAAATAATAGGTAAATGAGTATGACTCATACATTTACCCGTATTACCCCAACTGTTCGAATCTTATTAAATCCGTTTGAATATTGGAATACACGTAAGGCTATTTTACAGCAATTTGAATCACTGACAATCTCTTTCCGAACCTGTTAACAGCTACCGTTCAGGAATACTTTTCCTATTATCTGTCGTTGAAGATGCTATCAAAATGGCCTCGAGCACTCTGAGAACTAATATAGTTTCCAACTTCGTAATAAAACTCACCGATGACAATCATCTTCTCTCTGGAACTAAATAAACTTCTTATCAACTTTCTGTGCCCAAGAATTGTTAGCAAAGTTCCCTCAAGGCAACTTTGTATAATACTCTAATAAGATTTTACCGAAAGGTGGCAGTTAAGTGACGGCAGATGATCTTTGTTATCTAGCTTATGCTTTTTACATTTTTCAGTTGTACATATTATAATGCATAGGGAAAGTATTGGGACGGGGTCGAAAAAATAAAATTTGGAACTTTTAGTAGAATCGGTAAATACTGGAACCTTATTAATTTTAAACGTAATCAATTGTTCAACCCCCTCTTCCCCAAGCAAATTTTCGAATGAAACTTTGAAAAAATCTATAAATAAACCAGATCCTAAAGTAATGTTAAAGAAATAATTATTCTATATATAATTTTCATCTGCATACGAATGACATAAACGTTAGAAAACTAGCATTAACCTTTCTGAAAATATTGCGAGTGTTTCAAATAAATTTTTAAAATAAGTTATATGTAATTAAAAAAATATCAACAGTGGTGAGATATTGTCAATTTTCAGATGCAATATTATCCGACACAATTTTTTTAACGCCATTCTTGTGAATCTAGCTCTTTACATTCAACAGGGAAGATACTTTGCATAGCAGTTTTGTATTTTGATGCCAAACTATTCGCCGATAGTTACTTATATATAAAATAAAGTCTTCTATCCGTCTGTCTGTCACACTTGGCAATGCATTTGACAACATATTTAATAAAGCGAAATTGACAAAAATATAGAAAAAAATGAAAAATGAGGCTCAATTAATAAAAAGGAATAAGGAATTATTTTTTTATTATAATTATTAAGGAATTATTTTTTTATGTATATGGGGGACAGTCTGGTATTTTGTAAATTAAAATGTTATTTACTTTAGTAAAGTCAGCAGCTAATTGCACAGTCTAAATTATTGCAAAATGTAAGTATGTAATTTTGAATATTTTACTCGTTTGATTTTGTTATCAATATGCATTGTCATAAAAGGCATTGTCATAAGAGAAAAATCAGCTGACTCACATCACTTTTCACTGATATTTAACTGTATGCGTTTAGTAATTAAGGACCAAAAATTTCTATAAAGAATATCCTGAAATTAAGAAATAAAAGGATATTAAGGAACAAAATTTCTATAGTTCATGAGTAAACAGTTAGCTCAAATAAACAAAATGTACATACCTGAAACAAAATTTTTCGGTATGATTCTCCATTCATTAAATTCTAAGGTATCGTAATGATCGGTGCTTTTTATTCATAAATAAACATGTGTAATGGTTCCAAAATAACTTATATAAAATGTTATAAATGTATTACTGCTATACAATCTTCAGATTGAACTGATACAAGAAATCCACGAGGTGCAGTATCCGCCATGTTTCTTAAGAATTCGCAGCTGAGTGTTTGGAATTGTGGGTAAATCTTCTATCTAACTCCATTTTTTCTTCTCCAAAGAGAGAATAAAATTCTACTTACTGTTAACCCTCTTTTAAACGGGTATTTTACACGTTTAGACATGTGAACGGTGTCACGGCCAAAATGCAGCCATAATATCGGCTTGAAAATGTGCATGTGAACGGGCTAGTCATACTCATACACACAGATATCGCCTTAAAATCGTTCAATTCAAGTTCAGGGATACTTGAAACGTGATCTTCCGTCGAACACCAGATTTCGAATTATCGTCCCCATTGTATCCCCGTATCCTATATACATATTATAAAAATACATTATAATATGTATATAGGATAAGTAATAAAAGAAAAATAACATATTTCATGAGGATAATTTATATAGGTACTAAAATGTTTTTATGTGAATGTAGATTTTTTGGATTAGTAGAGATTTTATAGTTTTCAATCTTACATATTAGTTTTTGCATATATAATAAACATAAAACCCACAACAGCTTATGCGTTTTTTCCTAAAAAAATATTTTTGATTTTCTTCCATTCAATATTTTAAAGATAAGCGTTTGAAAATTAAAAGTAGCAAAATTTCCGAAAAGGAAATAATGTCTTACTAAAAAGTCTTTTATGGAAAATGAAACTAAAATAATTGTTAATATATAATTTCACAAATACATATCAGACTTACATGTAAAAATATATCTGTCAAATCTTATGAATGATCTTTTGAAAAACTTGCTAACTTTAATAAATTTTAATATTTATCGAGTGTTGTTTCAAATAATAAAGATGCAGTATTTTGTGTTAGCCGCTCAAACTGTGACAGATGGTAAATTAAATGAGTATAAAAGATTTTCTCTCACAAAAGTATTTATTATATTCAAAACATTGGACATTATGCAGTTATTTTTTTGGATAAATCATTGTGATATATTACTTCAATTATGCTGGGAATACTTTTATTATAGATTATTTAATTTATTCTCAGTTATATTGACTCCAATTACAGTACAATATCCAGTCTTCCTTATGATAGCCAATGAATTTCAATAAATGCAACATTGATCAAATGTCAAAATTATTGCGTGTAGTAAAAGTAATGATGTAAATACAACAGATAATTTTAGCAAATGCCAATAAATTACAAAATGTCATGTCGTGAACGATTGCATATACATGACATCCAAATCACGATATTTAATTCATTCCATTTGATTGCATATAAATTTTTATTTTATAGTCTTCAATTTATCATCCTGTCAATTTCGGGATCTCTAAATATCGGGGATTTTGTTAAAATTATTTATAATATTTTTTCGTTCTGAACATGTTGAAATGAAACTTATGAATACTTCTCTGAAGATCTGAAGGTTATCAGATTGATAACAACATTGCAAATGAGCATGAAGTCCATATTTAGCACGCATTCCTGTCTTTGAACCCAATACGAAAGTTTAGTTATTGCTTTCCACACATTTACCTCGTGTGAATGATGCATTTATTTTTTAGTATTCCGAACATTTATTTCTTTTGACGCTGCGTAGATTGTTATATTGAAATTCTTATCTCTTAAAAATGTGTTCTAGTATGCAGTCAAATTAGAAAGAAATGTTCTTCGAGAAATTAAACAGAATCTATTTTAACAATGCACATCTATATATGAATATTTATTATAACAAAGTACTTTTATATTTTCTAATGTGGGTACTTATGAACATTTTCTAATTTCAAAGAGAAGTGAAATAAATTTTGTTTGTTATATTATTGCTACGTCAAAAAATGAATACAGCATTTTATTATTTTAAGTAGTTAAGCAGCTCAGCAATTTATTTATAAACATAAAATTAATCAGATATTTTATTGATAAATAAAACTTAAAAGTTGATCCTCTTAATTGGATTTATGTTGGACAACTTATTTTAAGCATAATTTATTTGAAAATTTTCAAATATGATTTATCTGTAAAAGTTATCAAACAGAGCACTAGCAAATGAGAGACAGAAAATAATTCCTGAATAAAATTTAATAATTTCATGTGCAACTGACACTTGAAAGAGAAGATTTCAAAGCAAGTACTAAATCTAAAGTGCTGTTGGCAGAATTTTAAAAGTTGAGTAAGTTTCGAATTATTTGGTCAATATATTAGGTTAAGTAATACATGACGAAAATAATTATAGAAAAAAATATCCAAGTCTAATCATCTTCATTAATTTATATATATATATAATCATAAGCATTCCTCGTAAACTCTAAAACCTAAATTCTCAAACAAGAAATATCTTAAGAAAGCTTACTTTCAAGAGTTTAGCCCTTGTTTCTGGTGTTTTACACTCTAGGTTTGGATAATGATTTCAGTCCATGTTATAAATTTTTCACTTTCTTACTATCAAAAGTTGTTTTACTAGCCAGTTCCATTATTAGCATACTTATAGCAGTGTCCATGGTAATGGTAACTTCTGATGTCACATTTCCTTTGACGTACAAACTGAATCTAATAATAAAAGTAGGCATCCGTGCAGTCCAAGCATGCATGTTGTTCCAGAAGAGACACATGCTACGACGCACAATTATGCATTTGTGGAAACACTTTAGAATGGATTTTACAGCTACAGATTTGTGACAAATGATAAAATATGTCACTGTTTCTTGCTCTATTGTAATTGCTTGTTTCGCGATGTTAACTGCAATTGCATACTCAGTTGTTATTAAAACTAGTCCTTTTGCGTTCAAAAATTCCCTCTTTGGACAGAAATTAAATATTCTGTTTTATCACGTTTAGAGTTCATGTCTCTTATAAATCCAGAAATTAAGTGAAATGAGATAAATGACGAGTTTCTAGATAATTATGGAACTACACGGAAGAAAGGGGATTAATTTAATTGTTTGTCGTAAAAAAAAATCTGATGGGGGCAACGCATGACTTTCCTTATATAATGCAATGAATGTACTACTCTTACAGTGAAAAAAAATAGGTTTTTCTTATAGTAGATACTTATATTCTTTCCAAGATAATAAATTTCCGACAATTTGTCGTCATTTTCATTGATGTAGTGTCATTTTTATCCTTTTGGCAAGATTTTCGCTGATTTGGCAACATTTCAAAAAGTCGCCAAGTTGGCGACATTCCACCAAATTCGTCGCTAAAATCTCGCCCAGCGTTATGGACGGAGAAATAAGTTATTCTTATAGCAGATAAATGACTATTAGGGTTCAAATACAAAAGTATTATTTAAGTATCTTTTCTCATGAATGAAACGATCTAGATCCACGAGAATGATGTCACCAAATTTATCGCATGATATTACATGTGAAAAGTGAACATGTTTCTCAACAGTTAATATTTTTTTTAATTTATGGGATTTTTTGATAAATTTATTTGAAAAATGTGCAATATCTCGAGAACGGTTCATGCTAGCGTTCTAAAGTTCATAAGATACATAAGAAATATTTATTTGTGTAACTTTATTAATGATTTTGATTTTTTGATGATTTTTTCAAAATTTCACTCGAACATTTAGAGGGGTTCTGAATATTCGATTACGTTTAAAAACAATAGGCTTCCAGTATTCACGAATTGTGATTTTTGTACCAAATTTCATTTGAATCGCTCCATTCATTCATGAGATATCGTCTTCACACACACACACACACAGACATCACCTCAAAAATGTTTGATTCCTGAGCAGGGATGCTGGAAACGTGCTCTCCTGTCGAAAACTCGAATTCGAATTTTCGACCCCGTCACAATACTTTCCTTATACATTATGTATATAAGGAAATTAAAAATATGAGAAATTATATTTCCTTATTTTGTGGATATTTTAAACTATTTCTTTCTTTGAAATACATTTAGAAATATATATATATATATATATATATATAATATACTATATATATAATATACTATATATATATATAATATATTATATATATATAATATGTAATATATATATATATATATATATATATATGTATATATATATATATATATTAGATGTATATATATATATATATATATATATATATATATATATGTATATATATATATATATATATATATAGATGTATATATATATATATATATATATATATATATATATATATATATATATATATATATATATATATATATATATATATATGTATATAATTGAATAAATATGTGATGTACGCAATACAATATTTTTATGACATACTGTTATCAATCCACACAATATGACGGAGTTAATAAAGTAGTCGTTAGGAAATATTTCACTTTTCATTTATGCCATCCATATGAAATCTCAAGTTAATATTTTAATCCGAAGAATTTTAAGACTGCTTTATTAAGTATTTCTCATGGACCCGCAGGGGAAATTTTTCAATCTAACTTTCAACCTTTTCTACAACAAACTTTCAAAGTATCAACTGTCTCAGCTACTTCATTTTAAATGGATTTCAACACTGAATTTTGGTATATAGAAGTTTAATAAATTAATCGTCAGTGACTCCAGTACGATGGAGCAGAAATTGTACTGCTTGAATAACATCGATAGTTTACTTCCTTAGTCAATTTTAAAACACCTAAAACTATTAAAATAGCGAAATTAGAGACATGCTTTTAAATAGTTTAAAATATTATAATATTGTAGCAAACATGTAGAACACTTGGAGGTGTTTTTTTCCTCTCCTTAATTTCGTCTCTTTCGAATACCAGATAGAGAAAACACTCGTACAGGCATCCTTACCCATGACTTGAATCTACACTTTCCAGAAACTGAAGTTAGGCAAAGGATTGTCAGATTTACTGATTTTGTCACCAATTTGGTGACATTTGCGAAAAGTTTTGTCAGAATTTCGTGAAAACGTAATCTAAACAGGAATGAGATCAAGACTATTCCGGGTCAGTTTTTTTATTTTTTCAACTCTGTATAAATTTTTAATTTTTTTTAGAAAAAAAGAATGAAATATAAAGATATATGGCCATGAAAAAAAAGGGAAATGGGCCATAACCCACTGTTTGTAAACTCTACATGTAGTAAAAAAATCTAATGTGGGCAGCACATGCCTTTCCTTGTATAATGCAATGGATTTACTAGTTTTACAGTCAAAATATAATGTATAAAAACCACGTCGTTATGTTTTTATCTTTGAATTGTACATTTGGCGATTTTCCGGATGACGACATGTAAAACTATTTTAAAATACTCAATTTACTGATACTTCGCGCAACTCTAAATAAACAATTATCGATAGCATCCTCAATAAGCGATAGAGTCCATGTACTAAAATACTTTAGTAATTCATCAATTAGACTTAACTTTCATTAATTTAAGGACATTTGTGACGATATTTTTGTCAATCTGGGGCGAAATATCGCCAAGTTGGCAATACTTTGCTAAATTATTTGCAAAGTTTGCCAAATGCATCACCAGGTGTTACAGGCAAATAGAGAGACGAGTATTTCTTATATATTAGAAAGTGTTCCATGGCAAATATGTAACATTGTGAATTATGGAGGGAGTGCAACCTCTAAAGATGGTCCCTGTACTACTTCTACAATACATATACATGTCCCTTGGTCAACACCTACAAAAGGGTGAAGAAGCAATGTTTCTGCGAAAAATGGACAGAGAAGGCTCAGTTGCAGAGGGACTCACAGCAGGGCGCTTTTGGGGAGAGTTGACCCTTGACCGTTTCCGGCCACACGTGCGCCCGGGTTCATAGGAATTTTGGTCCAGATGGCACCCATTAATTCTTGGGTGCTCACCGACCCTCTGTCATGCAGCACCCAATGGCTGATATGTAACTATACGCCGACCTATGGGGAAATGCAAGGGCTTCGGTTTCAAACCTATGGAAACCAGGGGCGTAGCCTTGTAGGAGGTGTTAATTTTCAGTGTGGGAGAGAGAGGGAGTTCTTGAGAGAGTTTGAGAGTGGGAGATCTGATTTTGTGATCTCGAGCAGTGAGGTCCTGATTTTGTGGGACTCGTTTTCCCCGAGTCCGAGACGATAGGTCCTTACTCTACGGACCCCGTAATGGGACTTCGACGCCCCAATGATTTGTCCGGCGAGATGCTGAAGGTATGCCATGCATGTACTTTTACATACTTTATTGTTGATACGAAATGATATTTCTCTCTCTCTAGACAATTATAGAGTCAAAGCTCCATATTCAGATGAATTGTTTATTTTGTATAAAATTAGCACAAGAGCAATTTTAACGTATCACATATTTAGATAGGAGTTAATTCCAAATTTTAATGCAGTCTAACTACAGAGAGACTATAATGTATTAAATGGATAATTTTTGAAATTCATTATAGAAAATTGTTAATTATAACGGGATCTGTATTTTTGCACAGAGATGCTGTCTGAGGTAAATCATGTCTATGTTAGGATGTTAATAGAATATTTTTCATTGTTAATTTTGTGTGTGAATAAATTCGGTTATTGTTTTATATCATGTCCGCTGTCCTCATTTCTCATTCATAATTTCTAATATATTACTGATTGCTTATCTGTATTTTAATCGACACGGCCAATGTCGAAGATCTCCTTTATCGATAAAAAGGATTTTTTACGTTCTGACCGGACGTGTGGTGAAAATCCACGCAACAGAAAGTATGCTCGTCATATGACGGAAATCAGAATTTGCGAGACATTACTTCTCATTTGGTGTTATTTTCATCAATTTGGCGAAAATTTTGTCATTTTAGCAACATTTAAAATAGTCGCCTAGGTGGCGACGTCTCGCTAAAATTTCTCGCTAAGCGTTACGGACGGACGGACGGAGAAATGTGTTCTTATAGTCTACACTTATGTTCCTTCCAAGATATTAAACTTTCATCATTTAGTCATCATTCTCATTGATTTAGAGTCATTTTTATCAATTTGGTGACATTTTCGTTAATTTGGCAACATTTAAAAAGTCGCCAAGTTGTCGACATTCCGCCAAAATCTCACCAAGCGCTATGGACGGAGAAATACATTATGCTTGTAGCAGATAAATGAACACCAATTACAAAAGTATTACCAAAAGTATCTTTTCTCATGAATGGAGCTTACTAGATCCACGACAATGATGTTACCAAATTTATAGCATGATAATACTTATGAAAAAAGAATATATTTCACAATAGGTAATATTTTTATATGATTCTTTGATAATGTTTGTGAAAAATTTACAATACCTCGAAAACGGTTCATCCTATAGTTCTAAAATTTGTGTCAATCATTTTCTAATGAAAAATTACATAAGAAATGACTATTTGAGTAACTTTATTAAAGGTTTTAATTTTTTTATGATTTTTTCAAAATTTCACTCAAAAATTAGTGCGTTCTGAACATTCGATTGCATATAAAAACAATAGGCATGAATTGTATTCATGGTTTGTAATTTCTGTACCAAATTTCGTTCGAATCGGTCCATTCGTTCGTCAGTTATCCTCTCCACAGGCTCACTGATACACATACACGCACACACTTACAGACATCATCTCAAAAATGTCTGATTCGTGTTCAGGGATGCTTTAAACGTGCTTTCCTGTCGAAAACTCATTCGAATTTTTGTCCCCGTCACAATACTTTCCATATACATTATATGTATATAAGGAAAGTAAAAATGTGAACTGTATTTCCAGCCAAAATACTGGATTTTCTATTTGTTAACTACGAAACTCTAAAAATTAATGGCATTATTTTTATCGGGCGTTTTCACCTGCTGTACTAAATATATTCTACGTTTTAGATATAAAATAGGGAAGTAAATCATAATCAAGTTTAATATGTTCACAATTGTTAAATGATTAATTACATTTAAACAGATAAACGGAAATGAATGATTACACCATTTAAGCATTAAAACGATGTTTTTACGATATATTATAGGAAAATCAACAATTTTCATGACATTTGATATTGTTACGAACTTGTAAAATTCTTTGGAGTCCCTTTTCCCCTCCTTACTTTTGTTTTATTCTAGGGTTGAAATATGCTGTAGTCAAGGGAGAGCTGCCAGATTTGGGCTATTTGTTGCCAATTTAGCGATATTTGGTGACTTTTTGAAGGTTCGAGAAACATCGCGAAATGGCCAACATCTATGTGATATGAAAGTGTGGGAAAAGAAATCTAAAGTTATACTTTTACATATTAAATTCATTAAAGATATGACATGGCCGTTAATTCTCATATTAGTGGACTTATTATTTAATCGTACATTGCTAGTTGTGCCGCTATATAAAACCCTCCAATTATTTACGTTTCGTGTGAGTCCTGTAAAGGAATAATTATTAAATAAAATGCTAAATGGATCACACCATTTAAACTTAAAGAATAATACATTTATTAACAACATCAAATCTAAATTATTTAATTACATCAATTATTCATATTATTAATTATATGCTTAACAACAATTATTCTCATTAATTATTGCGGCGGAGTGGACAAATGTGACCAGTACTATAAAAATTACTAACATGTGTCTATGACCTGTGATTGCTAATGAGCACATACCTTCAAATGTCTTGGGCTTTGATCATATATCACATGCTTGCATCAGTGATTTTCACCGCCATAACTCTTTGGTGTGTGGCTCCTTCTCGTACATCTGATTGCACTCACACATTATATAGATCTAGCCAGTATTTTTGGAACATTTGCACAATTCTTTAAGTCATGTTGTACAAGCTATATGTGCACAAGTTTCACAAATCTGCTCACGTCCTTCTTAAGTCAAAATCCTCATTATTTCTTTTCTGGTCTGCTCTTAAGTCAAATCTCCATAATTGTCTACTGGTATGCTCTTAAGTCACATTTCAATAATTGTCTGCTTGATTCTCGGGTCACAGGCTGTGGTTCCCTCGTTGGGGGGGGGGGGTAACTCCTCATTTTCTTTCATTTGGCGCTTATTGGTTACTCCTTTACCCAATGGCTCCATTCCACATCTCGTTAGATCCAGCTCAGCCGCTCTGTCATGGCCCCCTAAATTTATGGTCTTCTGACCTTTAGGTTCACGTAGTGATAAAATTCGGTGCCAGCCAGACTACACGTATTGTCCGCCGTTTTGGCCACCATAGATTTATACATAAAGGTGTCTCATCAAATGTGAGATCTATTTCTGGTCTCACAGAAAGATTTTCAGAATTTTCTGTGGATATACTTTAAAAATAAAGACAACTAAAAAATTGGCTAAAAGTCATTTATTAAAATCTCCATTTATGACGTACTAAAATTACACGGCCATAACGCTTTCGGGCATTGGCCGTTTTGAGCCAATGGGAGATTTTAATAAATAACTTTTAGCTACATTTTTGGTTGCCTTTATTTTTTAAGTATTAATTACTTTGCCGTGTCTCTATACTATTTTATTGCTATAGAGAGTCTTTAAAAGCACTCATCACTCAGTCGGTGAACATTTGTTAATATACGACCTAGATTGAACTGTAACTTTCGTCAATGATTTAAGAACAGTAGCGGCTGTTTTGTGAAATTAGAGAAGCATTTAAGTGTTTTTTTAATACCAACGATTTCAGAGGATAAGTTCGTAACAATTTAGTGGAAAAGGAACTCTAAAGCATTTCACGAGTTTGTAACAATATTAATCTTTTGCTTACGGGTGGGACAGAGTCAATCCCAAACGAAGAACCTCTCAAAAAGACAGGTAATTGACATACCCTATACCAAATAGTTCGATCCGCAGCCTGCAAAGTGGGATCAAATTGTTGGACAAAAAAAAATCAAAACCAATAGAGTTCGAAACAACGTTCGAGTCACTTGCAACTCTCTAATTGGCATTTTTTACTGAACACCAGTTCGTCGAGAATTGCAGTTCACACAGTCTTGCTGTAAACACAAAAGTTTTTAGCACATCATCATACACTAAATATCAAAGTTATGTACACATCAAATCCATCAGATCAAGCTTTCAACTGAAGCACATTTAAATTTTGATTTTATTAAACGATTTTAAAAATATATGCACATTCACTTTGAAATGTTACACACTAACTACTTAACTTTTATATTTTTAGCACAATTCACATTTCTTTACAAATTACACAGTATATTATTTTTACCACAATTCTTTCCATACTTCATCAATTTTCATAATTGATAACTTCATCACATATATAATACTTTTGCTTAACCTTAAAACATTGGTACATAATCATTAATACAATCACACATTTTTTTTATTCAACCATTGAAAATATACTTTTCACAGAATTCTGTAACTCCCATTACAATTGCCTACGGGGTTGACACACATTGACATCTTCCCTTTAAATTTTTTTTAACATTGTATGTAAACACAACAACACCCCTTGCACTTGATGACAGCTACTGATTGATCATTTGCAAAAAGATCATTAGAAGAACCCTTCTTTAAGACCCCTTTTTTCCCAGCGGAAGTGAATCTCCGGAAATGTTCAATTACCCTTTCCGAAACTCGGAAGGTGACCAGCCAGATAAGAGACCCTCGAAACGATTATTTTTCTTTTAATCGTTTTTTTTAATTGACTGATTAGCAGCAAAGCATCCTCTCAACTTAACTCACCTCAAATGACAATGCCTTTTGAAGACGTTTGGTTGCCCGCGTGATCTGCTGAAAACTGAAGATGAAGATTGTAAGGCGCGATCCAAAGGCTTGTAACCAAGTATTGTAAACCTTTTATTTATTCCACTCGGCGTATTATATAAACGTCGACTTAGTCTATTAAATATATATTTCCACCTTATTTAATTATTAATCATATCTGCTAATCAACTTTTTATACTAGAATGCTGCAGATGGGCTTTACATTATTTGTATTGCATAACTCTTTTTTTTTACACTCAACTGTAACTCAATTTAAAAGAAGAATTTTTCTTGATAATCCCCTATTTAAATTTATTTAGTTGGTTCCTTTGGGGTGACTTGTATTAAATATCAAAGTCATCTCTATGGTGCCTTCTATTACTGCATTTATACCTTTTTATACTGACTTCATTCAATATTTTGAAAATCATTTTACTGTGTTATTTTATTTAAATTTTATTTCACCTTTCTATCTGTTATTGAGATTCTCTCTTATTTAATTTGTTTTCTCTATACCTTCCATATGACTTCATGAAATTAAAAAAAAATTAATTTTTTTTTAATTTAACTTTAAACTTTTTAAAATTTTTTATATATAATTTGTTTAAATTTTTATTTATTTTCACTCCTGGCTTAACACGTTCATAACTTTTAAATTTTATATAAAATTATTTTCTTTTCTTTTAAAAAGAAACTGAAATTTAATTTTCAGAAAAGTTTCTGAAATCTTTCTTTCGCAAACGTTTGCCTATTTGACCGACTATCATTTCTTTCCGTATTTCTTTCTCTGTTTCCGCTATTTTGCGTATTACGAAATCCATTAATTTGCCCATTTCTAAATCCGTTACTGTTTTCATTTCTAAATCCGTTATTTTGATCATTCCTAAATTCACTTCTTTTATTCCCATACTTATTTACTTCATAATTATTTTGTGCGTTTTGGTTGTGCCAACAGGTATCAAAATAGTGCCCTCTTTTTCCGCATCCTATACAATATTTATTCTCTTGGGATATTTTATTTCTACTTTGGTTACAAGGGTTGTGCGCACATTCTTCCCACACATGGTTGGTCATTTCGCACCCTATACAATATTTAATTTCATTTTCTGAATTTTCATGCCTTTCATATTTTACTTGCTGAGGTTCAAATTTTGAATTTTGTAAATGCCTTTCCATTTGTCTATCATTAATTTTTCTGCCATTATTTTCATTGTGATAAATTGCATTAATTTCTGTACGGTCGCAATCCTCTTCCAAAATTTTCACTAAGTGCTTTGCATATTCTACCGCTTCAAAATTCTGAATATTTAGTTTTTTAATTTCAAAAGCAAGATCTTGTCTTAAAGTTTCCATAAATTTCGCTAACATGAAATTGTTCTTAATTTCGTACATCTCATTATTTGCGTAATTTCTTAAAAATTCATTAGTCGAATTTGAAATATTTAATGCCAGCTCAGTTACCGTCGTACCTGGCGACATTTTAATTTTATTTAAATTTGTTTGCTTTTGAAGCATTGTAAGAGATGTTTTAAATTGTTTCATCAATATTTGTTTAATCGCTCCTATATTATTTGCAATCAGCAATTCTCTTTTTTTTGACAAAAATTCCAAAGCTTTCTCTTTTAACTTAGTTTTTAAAATTACGACTTTATTTTCTTTCGACCAGTCGGCCATTTTTGCGACATTTTCGAATTGCGCTAAAAAAATTCAATATCCTCGTCTTTCTTCCCATTAAAAACTGGCAATACATTAATTAATCCAAACTTTTCCGTTTTTACTCTCTGATTTTCAATATTTTCTCTCTGTGACCTATCCGGAGACTTTTGTCGTCTATAATTTCTATTGTTTCTTTGAGGCATTTAAAACAAAAATGATCCTTTCCAAAATCCTACTTAAAATTAACAGCATAAAATACACTTCAAAAATACTGCACATAAAACACTTCAACATGCAAACTAAATATTCTTACCATTATTGATCAATTTTTCCAACATTATTTTGATTATTTCAAATATATTCAAATTCTTTTCACTTCCAAAGTGACTGTGCATATTTAATTTTAACAATGCAAAAATCTGGTCAACACATGCTCCTCCATTAAACTTATTCATCTCTTTATTTAAATTATTTTTATCCACTTTAATATTATTAAAATTTTCATTTAAATTTTTACTCACATAAAAGCGTCACGAAAACCAAATGTGGGACACGGGTAAAGTAAATTTAAGTCCTGTAAAGGAATAATTATTTAATGAAATACTAAATGGATCACATCCATTTAAACTTAAGAAATGAAACATTTATTAACAACATCAAATCTAAATTATTTAATTACACCAATTATTCATATTATTAATTATATGCTTAACAACAATTATTCGCATTAATTATTGCGGCGGAGGGAACACATGCGACCAGTATTATTAAAATTACTATCATGTGTCTATGACCTGTGATTGTTAATGAGCACATACCTTCAAATGTCTTGGGCTTTGATCATATATCAAATGCTTGCATCAGTTATTTTCACCGCCATAACTCTTTGGTGTGTGGCTCCTTCTCGTACATCAGATTGCACTCACACATTATATAGATCTAGCCAGTATTTTTGGAACATTTGCACAATTCTTTAAGTCATGTTGTACAATCTATATGTGCACAAGTTGCACAAATCTGCTCACGTCCTTCCTAAGTCAAAATCCTCATTATTTCTTTTCTGGTCTGCTCTTAAGTCAAATCTTCATAATTGTCTACTGGTATGCTCTTAAGTCAAATTTCAATAATTGTCTGCTTGATTCTCGGGTCACAGGCTGTGGCTTCCTCGTTGGGGGGGGGGGGTGTAACTCCTCCTTTTCTTTCATTTGACGCTTATTGGTTACTCCTTTACCCAATGGCACCATTCCACATCTCGTAAGGCCCAGCTCAGCCGCTCTGCCATGACCTCCTAAATTTATGGTCTTCTGACCTTTAGGTTCACGTAGTGATAAAATTCGGTGCCAGCCAGACTACACGTATTGTCCGCCGTTTCGGCCACCATAAATTTATACATAAAAGTGTCTCATCAAATGTGAGATCTATTTCTCATCTCACAGAAAGATTTCCAGAATATTCTATGGAGATACTTTGAAAATAAAGACAACTAAAAAATTGGCTAAAAGACATTTATTAAAATCTCCATTTACGACGTACTAAAAGTATACGGCCATAGTGCTTTCGGGCATTGGCCGTTTTGGGCCAATGGGAGATTTTAATAAATAACTTTTAGCCAAATTTTTGGTTGCCTTTATTTTTTAAGTATTAATTACTTTGCCGTGTTTTTCTATACTATTTTATGTCTATGGAGAGTCTATAAAAAGACTCATCACTCAATCGGTGAACATTTGATAATATACGACCTAGATTGAACTGTAACTTTCGTCAATGATTTAAGAATAGTAGCGGCTGTTTTGTGAAATTAGAGAAGCATGTAAGTGTTTTTTTACCACACCAACGATTTCAGAGGATAAGTTCGTAACAATTTAGTGGAAAAGGAACTCTAAAGCATTTCACGAGTTTGTAACAATATTAACCTTTTGCTTACGGGTGGGACAGGGTCAATCCCAAACGAAGAACCTCTCAAAAAGACAGGTATTTGACATACCCTATACCAAATAGTTCGATCCGCAGCCTGCAAAAGGGGATCGAATTGTTTGGGATAGGGTATGTCAAATACCTGTCTTTTTGAGAGGTTTTTCGTTTGGGATTGACGCTATCCCACCCGTAAGCAAAAGGTTAATTACATGCGACATTTTTGTACTTACATTTGATACTTATTACTTTCCTTATATACATAATGCATAAGAAAATTATTGTGACGGGGTCGAAAATTCGAATTCGAGTTTTCGACGGGAGAGCACGTTTCAAGCATCCCTGATTACGAACCAAACATTTCTGAGGTGATGTCTGTGTGTGTGTGTGTGTCAGTGAGTCTGTGAAGACGATATCTCACGAACGAATGGAGCGATTCGAATGAAATTTGGTACAAAAATTACAATCCGTGAATACTGGAAGCCTATTGTTTTTAAACGCAATCGAATGTTCAGAACCCCCTTAAATTTTCGAGTGAAATTTTGCAAAAAATCATCAAAAAATCAAAACCTTAAATATAATTACGCAAATAGACATCTCTTATGTAATTTTTCTTTGGAAAGCGATTGACAGAACGGTAGCACGAACCGTTCTCAAGATATTGCACATATTTCAAATACATTTATCAAAAAATAACATAAATTAAAGAAATATATTAACTGTTGAGAAACATGATCATTTTTCATATGTAATATCATGCGATAAATTGGGTGGTATCATTTTCGTAGATCTAACTCGCTCCATTCATGAGAAAAGATACTTTCAGTAATACATTTGTATTTAAAAGCCAATAGTCATTCATCTGCTATAAGAATAACTTATTTCTCTTTCCATACCGCTTGGCGAGATTTTGGCGACGAATTTGATAGAATGTCGCCAACTGAGCGACCTTTTTAAATGTTAAAAAATTAAAGAAAATATTGCCAAGTGGTTAAAAATGACGCTAAAGCTATGAAAATGACGATTAATTGACGAAAATTCAATATCTTGAGAAGAATATAAGTATCTACTATAAGAATAAGCTATATTTTGCAGTAAAATTTGTAAATTTATTGCATTATATAAGGAAAGTTATGTGCTGCCCATATCAGATTTTTTTTATATACATTTGATGTAGCATTTTGCGAGTTCGCAACAATATTAATTACATGTGATATTTTTGTACTTACATTTGATGCTTATTTTATATGCATCTGATATAACATTTTGCGAGTTCGCAGCAATGTTAATTACATGTGATATTTTTGTACTTACATTATACACTTATTATATATACATTTGATACACTCATGATTAAATATATATAGCTTCGTCATTTTGGGCAAGTTGATACATTTAAAATATGGTAAGTGAAACATATGAAATTAATTAACTCAATTACATTTAATTAATTAATTTTGTTTTTCTCAAGGAATGTCTTTGGAAGTGTCTAAGTCTCACTAAGTCTTACAGGAAGTTGAGGGGAGATTATTGAAATTTAAATACAAAAAAGACGAAATATTAATAATACCGACTAATATAATATATAATGCATTTATTATTATTATTTTATTATACTTAATATCAATAACAGCAAAAATAATAATTTGCTCGCCATACAACACAGCTTGCTTACAATCCGGGAGAGATGGCGAACGTTTTGTTAAATCCATATTCTGAGACCCATGGTGCACAAACAAGAAACTTGCGCAGTCATAATAATTTGTTTACATTTAGAAAACATATGTATTAGAATAAAATAAAATATAAAATAATCAATAAGTAGTTATAATTTATTTTGTATAACCTTTCATTGCGACAACTTTCCCGGATGAGTCGGGAGTTACGCCGCACAATAAGGGATGACACTCCACGTTTAACATAAATGAATTTTAATGGATGTACCAAATATTTTTCTTAAAAGAATATTTATACTTAAATATAAAAAAATCTGATGTGGGCAACACATGACCTTCCTTATATAATGCAATGAATTTACTACTTTTACAGTTAAAAAAAATGTTATATTTATAGTAGATACTTATATTCTTTTCAAGATATTGAAATTTCTTCAATTAGTCGTCATTTTCCTTGATTTAGCGTCATTTTTACCCATTTGGCGAGATTTTTGTTAATTTGGCAACAATTAAAAATATTGCCAAGTTGGCGACATTCCGCCAAATTCGTCGCCAAAATATCGCCAAGCGTCATAGACGGAGAAATAAGTTATTTTTACAGCAGATAAATGATTATTGGCGTTCAAATTCAAAAGTATTGCTCAAAGTATCTTTTTTCATGAATGGAACGAGCTAGTTCCACGAAAATAATGTCATCAAATTTATCGCATGGTATTACATGTGAAAAGAGAACATGTTTCTCAATAGAAAATATTTTTTTTTATTTTATATGACTTTTTGATAATTTTTTTGAAAAATATGCAATATCTCGAGAACGGTTCATGTTAGCGTTTAAAAATTTATGCCAATCGTTTTCTAATGAAAAATTACATAAGAAATGCCTATTTTCAGCAAAATATATTCGGTAGTTTTTGACATGAATAATAAAATAGTATGTACACCCATATTATATGAGGAGATCACGTGACCCACTTCAAAATAAAGTATGGTATACATCTTGTGCCCAAATCGTGATTTTTAAAGTTCTTTTTCATTTATATTTAGTGTTGCAGCCGTTCAAAAACCGTTTTATTTTTGCTTAATTTCTGTGCATCTACATTCTAAAACAGCACAATTACAATATATTTGAGTTTGAATGATCAATGCGATTCATCTTGCGTGAAAATCGTGATTTTCAAAGTTCTTTTTAATTACCACTGTACAACAGAGTTGAAAAGTGTTTATGACTTTGTTCATTCTGTCTGTCTGTCTGTCAGTTAGCACGATAACTGCCGTAAAAATGACTTAATCAAAATGAAATTTTAGTATGTTATTCAGACAGTCTGTAGGACCTATGGGAATATAAATGAATAATATCACCCAATTAGTTTTGGATTGAACTCGGGTTGAAAAAATGAAATATATTGAGCCTCATGGGACCTAATTTTTCAAACATTTTTTAAGCGGATTTAAAATTCACAAATAGCTTCGAAAATTTTAGGAAATATTCAAATTGTTCCATAAAATATATAAAAGAAAATTCAGCGAAATATATTCAGTAGTTTTTTAAATAAAAATTAAAATAATAATAACACTACTTATATGAAGCGATCACGTGACCATGATATGAAAAGATCACGTGACCCTCTTCAAAATTATATATGGCATCCATCTTGTCTCTAAATCGTGATTTTTAAAATTCTTTTTAATTCATATTGAGTGTTGTATCCGTCCTAAAACCACTTTATTTTTGCTTAAATTCTGTGCATCTACATACTGAAACAACGCAATTACAATATATTTGAGTTTAAATGCTCATCCAAGTTTGATTACTTCTACAACGAAGCCTATTTTTCACCTATGTAAAATGTAAACAGCAAAATATGTAGAATGAGTTGTATTAGAATTGCTGTATTTCTTTAACACAAAATCGTTTAGTTCATTTAGTTCGTAGCGGATATGAATGAAATATTCATTGATTTTACAAAGATAATGACGATTTTTTTCGATGAAGTTACATAGAGTTTAATTACTTGTAGCACCATGGTCTTAATTTTTAAATAAAATAAATTATTATAGTATTGTGATGAATGACATGAATGGGAAATTATTTATGAATGAAAAGCTGCTTTTATAGAGAGAGCCAGGCGTGTTATTTTTTCTATGACGTCATGTGAATGAATTTCAGTTGTTTTCGAAGAAGTTTTGAAATATAATAAATTATCGTAGTATTATGATAATTCTAAAATTATTACCGAGGAATGTATCACAATTTAGAGATGTTTAAACCAGGCAATTTATATTTCAATGCCGTCATTTGAATGAAGCTTTTTTTTTTCGTTGAAGGTTTAAGTTTTCAAATATAATAAATTAATGTAGTATTGTTTTAAAATATTACCGAGGAATGTATTGCATTTTAGACATGTTTAAATAAAATTGCATTGAAGTTGGAAAGTATTTCATAATCAATGTATTAAGCATGATTGATCTTTCTTGTTTATATTTAGTGTTGTTAAAACCGCTTTATTTTTGCTTAATTTCTGTGCACTATATTCTGAAACGACGCAATTACAATATATTTAAGTCTAAATGATCATCAAACTTTAATAATTTCTACAACGAAACCTAATTTTCACCTTTGGAGAATGTAAACACATACAGATGTAGGTTGAGTTGTGTTAGAATTGCTGAATTTTTTTAATGCAAAATTATTTCGCTCTGGAGTCTGCAATATAGCTGACATGAATAAAACATTAGTCAAGTGACGAAAGCGATTTTGAACCAGTTTACCACAAGAAAGGTCGCGTATTGTCAGACTACGAAGGATAATGGTTATATGTTTTGAAAAGTTTTGTATGTGTAAAATAAGTACATATGTAAATAAAATATTTAAAAATGTTCGCATGTGTATTTTCTAGATCAGATTCCAAAAGGTTTGGCAAGATTCCAAGTAGCTGCCAAACCTCGTGTCTTGATTTCGTTTAAAAAAGCAATTCCTAGATATTTCGTAAGGTTTTGAGTTATTTTCAACATGAGACGCTACTCGTGAAGTTTTGTGCGATTTTTTTTATGCGTTTTCTTTTATGCGCCCTATCCACCACACAAAAATTGGTTTGAGTGCACAGTATTAGTAAACAGCATATAATGATTGAATAACATATCATAAGGTTTCAATGGCTGAAAGAGCCTTCTGTAAGTTAAATTAGAAAGTGGCGAGTATTAACGTGAGCAAGTAAGCGTCTGTCAATAAATAGTTGTATCTGGCGACCTAGGAATATAATCGTCATCACCAAAAATTAAAGAAAAAGTAACAGGAAACTGATTAAAAGAAACACTAGAAGTATTTAAAAACTTCCTCAGTGAATTGTCCCAATAAACGCGTAAATTGCAGACTAACTCTAGGAAAAATTAATATTTGGAACCTTAGCTGTCCTGTGGCTGATGGTTTTTGGGTGTCGACAATAACAGTGATCGATCTTTGGTAATGTTATGGATATCGATGTAGTACCTATTTTTGGATATAAATTATCTTTTGACGTATTTTGTATAAAACATTTAATTTATCAGCATGCATATAATCACCATATGTATTATTACACCTCAGGCAGAAGAGAACAAACACTACTGGAAAAATTTTAGTTTTTAAAGTAGTTCAAAAGAAATCGCGTCATCATAAACCTCCATCAATAACGTTTCATCAATAACAAAATCCATCAATAACAAAATCCCATCAATAACATAAAAAGAAGTAAGAAAAGGGGGCGAAATATGGTGATATGATTACTATGTGGTTGAGTGTGTCTAGCTGGTGATATGATATTACTAGCTTTGTATAATACTCATTTAGAGTGGAACCAGTTTTCTCATCATGATCTATACTGACAAAGTGAAGATCCTAAACTAGCAAATGACTTTATCCGAGCTGGAAAAATTGTATCATGAATAGGTATAGAATAGCCATAGAAGGAATATGGAGGAGTTTAAAATTGCTTTTGATAAATAATCCTAATTTTTAGTTTCTGTAAGTAGGCGCTCTAAGTAGCAGGAGGCCAGAACGCGCGCTAGTTAACAAAAAGAAAATGTAAGTTTTTGTTCTTTAAAAGGTTAGTTTTCTAATTTAAAAAGTTATATTTTGTTCTTTAAAAGGTTGTTTTTGTTTTTAATTACTGCTTTTCTGCACTAAGCAAATTACTACCTATTGCTGTAATAAGCTTTTAAATTGAATTTATACATGAAAAACCATTTTTTGCTTTCTGCATGCTTGATACAAAATGTAACTTTCTAAATACACCCTTGATCAAAAGTATTAGGCACCTTACTGAAATCCATTTATTTTAAACTACTAATGTGTTGGGATAAAATAAAAATGCAGAGATTCAAAATAATCATTTTTTATTGAAACTTATCGATATTTGGTTGGACCTTCTTTCGCCTTTATGAAGGCATTTATTCTTTTAGGTATACAGCGTACTAACCTACTGCATTCCCCTCTCGATATCGTTTTCCATTCCTCTTCCAATATGCATTTTAAGGTTGTTTTAGAAGTAATGGAATGCTTCCTGATCTTGCGTTTGAGAAAAGTCCACAACTCTTCAATGGGGGCGCGGTAGCCCATTGGTTAGCGCGCTGGAGTTGCACTCGGTAGGCCCGGGTTCGATTCCAGCCGCTGCCAAAAAACTGCCGCCGTGTTCATGCGGAGTACGATCACGTTAAACATGTGGGTCCGAAAGTCCTTCCGAGAGGTTGGTGGTAAGGGAAGGAGGGTACGGTCCTTGTGGATGCCTCCCCCCACTGGGTTCCGGTCTAAATTGGGTGGCACTTCCCGACCGTCCAAACAGTTACCTTACACTTTTCTGGTAGGTCGGACGGTCTGGGTTTCAACAACAACAACTCTTCAATGGGGTTGAGGTCTGGAAACTGTGGAGGAGAATGAAAAGATGTACACCATTTTCACTGAACCACTTCATAGTCACAGCAGATGTGTGACAAGTTGCTTTTCGTGTTGGAGTCTGACCCCATCCGTGTTTGTATCGCCGGAAATACGTAAAAATAATGCTTGCAGTGTTGTTTCTAGTACATTTATGCACGCCAAAGAGTTCACTCACCTTAACAGATGTATATTTCGCGCACACCGTCGGCTGCCATGCATCCCCAAATCATTATGGTGGAACCACCATGTTTCACAGTGAACACTATGCACTCTTCCTTATATTCCTCAACTACACGTCTCCTCACATAAGACACACCAGGTGTTCCAAATACCTATAGTATTGAAATTATTTCACTAACATCCTAAAGAGCATTACAAAAAAAGTTGCTACATATTGCCAATTTCAAGCTAGTTTTGAAGAAAAGCAAGTGAAATGAAACATACCTGAACGTTTGATTCATCAGACCACAGAACTTTCGCCCAATCTTCTTCAGCAAAATAACAATGTTTAAAAGCCCAACCCAACCGTTTCTTTTTTTTATTTCGGAAATCCATTGCTACTTTCTGCCCTTGCAGCCTTTCAATCCAGCATCTACAAGCCGTCATCTAGCGGTTGGAGCAGAGAATATTTTTCTTGTTGCCTCTGACAATTCATCAACTAATTGAAATGAAGATTTTCTACAATTTTTCAATGCAAATCGTTTCAAAAGTCGGCCATCCCTGAATGTAGCGATCTTTTTTCTCACACTTCTTCAACGATTAAAATGACTGCCAGTATTCTTAAGACGTTTGATAGTGTATTGCACCGCTTATCGCGAACATTTCATTTTTCTTGCAATTTCACATTGGTTATTGCCTTGCTCGTATAAAAATTGAATTTTCAACCGTTGTTCGTTACTAAGTTCCTTAGTTTTCGGCATTTTACACAGACAAGACCCCAAATTTAGATGAGATAAGCAACAATCGCTTGCACGTGTACAAACCAGACTAGTGAATGCAACCGACTGTTTCCACAAAAACTTAGAGTTTCCAATTATCGTCCTAGAAATGTTTCATTGGTTGTCAATTGAACTGACGTTTACATTTTCATTTCAACTTCCTACTACGTATGCAGTCATAAACAAATAAGGTAATTTCAAGTAACACACCCGCAGTTAAAGTAGAAAAATTAGGGTGCCTAATATTTGTGATTAAGGCTGTATTTATAAAGTTCTCAAAATCGTAGTAAGAGGGCGTGGAATGAGCCCCGCTCCCTTAGAAACTGAATCGGTTCAAGATAAAGTGTTTTTAGATCATTATTTTCACAATAAAAATTGGCTCTTTGTTAAGTTCTATGACTTATTAATTATTTTGTGGATTAATCGTATTTTTACAACTTTTTAATCTGGACTACACTTTGCTTTCATATTTTTGTAATAAATCTGATGTTTTAAAATATACATTTAGGGTCGCGAATGAGAGGGGGGTAGGAGACAGTTGTATGTTTGCATTAGAATCACCATATCATTTAAAATTATAAAGGAAAGAGTTAATTTCTAATAAATTAAATATTACCTTTTACATAGAACTATATTTTTATTAAAATACCTAAAATGCAAAATTCTGTTAGAAAGGGAGATAGCAATTTTCAAATTTAGAAATGTAACTAAACAAGATACAATTCTGTATGACTATTCAAAATGCTAAATATTATTCCTAGATTATTTAATAGTTACTTTATGTATTAGTAACTGCAGAAACTGCTATTTTAATTTTTGTTGTACTGCGGGCAGGTGTAAGTGGATAAATGTTATATTGAAACATTTTCAGTGTTCGGTATGACCGAATTTCGAAGTGACCAATTAAATTTATATTTCAGAGAACTCTAAATTATCAATTATCAATATTGTTAGCATACGCAATGAACAATGTATTCCATATAGTAAAACATTTTAATAATTTATTCATCAATTGGGCGCCATTTTCCTTGACTTAGTGTCATCTTTTGCCATTTCAACGATATATTCCTCGATTTATCAAAATTTCATTCGCAAATTTCAGGATCTTCGGAACATTCGGTCGTGTTTAATATCAATAGGCTTCCTGTATACACCGATTGTAATTTTTGTATTAAACTTAGTTCAAAACGTTAGTTTGTTAGATAATATCTCCTCGGACACACAGTCATCATCGCAAAAACAATTAATTCGAGTTAAGATATGTTTGAAACGTGTCCTTCAGTCGAAACTAGAATTCGAATTTTCAATCCCGTTACAATACTTTCCCAATGCATATAGGGAAAATAAAAATCTGTAAAATAAGAATATTTCAATTATCTGAAAGGTAAAAATATTTCAATACCTATCTGTTTCTCTGGAATACTTGGGGGGGGGGGGGTAAATATGGCCAAAAACTTTGTGCATCGGCAACGAATTTATCGACATTTTAAAAATATCGCCATAGTGGCGAAAATAACAATAAATTGACGATAATAAAGACATATCAATAACATTTAAAACCAAACTATAAGTAGAATTTTTGTTTTATATTTTAGGAATGGGTTGGAATGTAAACAAATTAATAAACAGATGGCATTTATTAAATTATGTACCAATAGTGTATATCTGTATGTTCCGTTTGCTGACAAATTTGGTGACTTTGGAGACGAATTTGGCGCAAAATTGTTTAACTTCGGAAAATACAATAACTCAGAAAATCTACACTTTTAATTAAATTTAATTTCTTTAGTAATCTTAGTCGGTATGAGGAAATGATTAATTTAATCTTCTTTATTTAAAAGATATGGAGTTTCCCATATATGTGGGACAGCCATGATTTTTTGTTAGGTCTACGGAAGTGTATATTGATTGTGCTATGTTATATTTGCTACAATGTGTATATTTCGATAAAGAGTCGTATATGAACTGGTGACATTGAATGGAAGGGGTGTATGACTAGCATGTGTCGGTGGATCTTAGGACAGGAGAGTTGCAGACGGAAGGATGGGAGGAAATCTTTTCCAAATTTACTTTTCATTACGACGGGCTTACACTTATAGGATCAGAATGTATATAATAACAAAATAAGTTGTCTGCCTTTTTGTTTGCTTGTTGTATTGTAGCAGAAAACCTAAGCGATCCACAGCTACAAAACTTGGTACATCGATACTTGGAGTGAGATTTAAAGACCCTTTGTAACGATTTTTGAAAATTTGAATTAATTTTATTAGCTAGTTTACGTTGAAGCGCAATTTTGAGCGATTGTGAAACAAAGCAATTCCTTCTTATATTGTATTCTTCTCATTTGTTAAGATATTTCGTATTGTCACTTTAGTAAATTTATATAACATACTTGGAAACTATATAAAATGGACATCTAAAAGCCCGAATACGTATGCGTTTTATGAAGCAAGCATGTGACAAGTCAGAGAGGGTATCTTTTTCTAGCTGTTGGTGTAAGATGTCACCACAGGTAAAACATAATTATAATGTGATTGGCTATTTCATTTACACAAACACTGACGTACAATTTTTGTATTGCCGCATTAGGCTTTAGCATTTAAAATATCGTGGATGCTACAATTTTTATTAAATGCTTATCTAAAACAAAATTATTACTATTTCAGACATATTGCGATTTATATGACAGCTATGACTTCAAGAAGGTTCTCAGTGTGACTGGATACAGTTTGTTCTCTGAACGCAATTGGCTCACGAAGATTGTGTACATAGCAGTGATTAATGTATCAACGGGTTTCGAAGGTAAGCACCGTCATGATAAACATGAAGCGCGACATGCACCAACACCTAGTGGATTCCTTAAGGAATGTAGCCTGCACTCGGCAAAAGGAGTTGGTCAAATAGCCTGTAGAACTGCAAAATGACCAGTTGATACAAATTATTTTGTGGGTTATGCTTAGGGTTGCCATTTTCAGAGTTAATTATTACTTTTATTTCATTGGTGGCAGTTTGATGGCAGATGTAGTAGCTAAATAAAATATTTCTTATATTGGTTTGCATCCCATACTTTAGGTAATTTAATCGCTTTTTCTATATATATAAAGGTGTAGTGCAGCGGTTAGCATAACTGACAATAAACCTGGCAGTCTATGTTGAATTTCTGGTTTTGAAAGCTAGAGTTTTATTGACATAAATTAATATAAAATATATATCAAAATCTGAAGCGAAGTTACACGTAAATTCGGTAAATACTCAGAGAACCATATAAATTAGTAGTCTTCAAAAATTTATAAATCAAGGCCCAGATATGAGTGTGTTGGAGGTGTGTGGGCCGCACATATAAACGCATGTGTATGCATCCACGAACGCAAGCAGACTCATTCATACCCACACATCTTTGCAACGAGAATCACCTCAATCAAACGTGAGTGTTACATAAATCGAATCTGGCTATGGCCACCCACAATCTGTCCTTATGTAATCAACAAGCCAATTTTACGAATTTCTTCAAATAATAAGAAATAAAATGTTTAATATACAGAGGATAATAGCAAACACTAATGTTAATACAGTGTAAAGAAATATAAATAGGATTGTTTTATCTGTCTAGTGCGGATGTTCTCGAAGTTATGTGTTGCCAGACCGTATAAAGATTAAACAAAATCGACAGGTATCTAACGCTGGGAGGTACAGTTATTATATACATTTTAAAAATGGCATGCTTATCTACCATTAAAGCTTTTCATAGAACATTTTATAAAATGTAAAATGTCATTTAATCGCAATATGTCCCCAACAGACAAGGTTACTATATCCTAAAATAGGTTGATTTTAGCGATGCGCTCGCTGTCATTGGCTACTGATCGTGACGTCACCATCGAGTAAGTCAGAGCCAAGCCGCAACGGCGAAGCCCGAGAATCGTGTATTTTAAATATCCCAACTTCTTGTCACACGTCTCTTCCAAAATATTTTGACAAAATTAAAATCTCTATTAGAAATTTCATCACCACCACCAAAATTGGGCCCGTTATTTGAGCCCCTATCGCTTCTTTTATTTAAAATACATTGCTTGTAGTCCACTATTGCCGCAAAAATTATCAATTGAACACAGACTACGAATCAGTGGCGAAGGGTTGCGATATTATTAATCATCGGTTGAGCCAATAAATTCGCTAAAGGCAAATACGATTGCCTTAAAACTTAGGTTTGCTAACAAACAAGTGGAAAATCCCCCTCCCCTCACCCCCAAAAAATGATTTTTTGAAATAACAATCAGTTTTCAATATTTCTCAAAACATAACAAAATTGCTTCCAAACCTCAAAATTAATTGGCCTACTACATTGTTTCAGTGTTGTTCTTTTCCTTCAATTAAAGAAAAATCTGATGAGGGCAACACATGATTTTAATTATATAATGCAATGAGTTTACTATTTTTACAGTAAAAAAATAGGTTTTTCTAATAGTAAATACTTATATTCTTTAAAATATATTGAATTTTCGACGATAAGTCGTCATTTTCATTGATTTAGCGTCATTTTTATCCTTTTGGCGAGATTTTCGTTAATTTGGCAACATTTAAAAAAAGTCGCCAAGTTGGCGACATGCCGTCAATTTCGTCGTCAAAATCTCGCCAAGCGTTATGGACGGAAAAATAAGTTATTCTTACAGCAGATAAATGACTATTGGCTTTCAAATACAAAAGTATTACTCAAAGTATCTTTTCTCAAGAACGGAACGAGCTAGATCCACGAGAATGATGTCACCCAATTTATCGCATGATATTGCATATGAAAAGTGAACATGTTTCTCAACAGTTAATATTTTTTTAATTTTATATGACTTTTTGATAATTTTTTTGAAAAATGTGCAATATCTCGAGAACGGTTCATGTTAGTGTTCTAAAATTTATGTCAATCCCTTTGTAATGAAAAATTACATAAGCAATGTCTATTTGAATAACTTTAATAGAGGTTTTGATTTTTTGGCGACTTTTTCAAAATTTCACTCGAAAATTTAGGGGGGTTCTGAACATTCGATTGCGTATAAAAACAATAGGCTTCCAACGGTGTTTACGGATTGTGATTTTTGTACCAAATTTCTTTCGAATCGGTCCATTCGTTCGTCAGTTATTGTCTCCACAGACTCACTGACACACACACATACTTTCACACACACACACACGGACATCACTTCAAAAATGTTTGATTCGTGATCAGGGATGCTTGAAACATGCTCTCCCGTCGAAAACTCGAATTCGAATATTCGACCCCGTCACAATACTTTCCTTATACATTATTGTATATAAATAAGGAAAGTAAAAATCAAACATGAGAATTTCAATACTAAATATTTTATTAATTTTAGGCTCTGAAATTCACCACCAAATTTCTCTATTTACGCTTGTCCCTTCACATTCGGTCCATGTTTTTTGGCCGTATTTCTTTTTACTTTCCTTATATACATAAAGTATAAGGAAAGTATTGTGACGAGGTCGAAAATTCGAATTCGAGTTTTCGACGGGAGAGCACGTTTCAAGCATCCCTAATCACGAATCAAACATTTTTGAAGTGATGTCTGTGTGTGTGTGAAAGTAAGTGTGTGTGTGTGTCAGTGAGTCTGTGGAGACGATAACTGACGAACGAATAGACCCATTCGAACCAAATTTGGTACAAAATTCACAATCCGTAAACACTTGAAGCCTATTGTTTTTATACGCAATCGAATGTTCAGAACCCCTCTAAATTTTCGAATGAAATTTTGAAAAATCGTCAAAAAATCAAAACCACAAATAAAGTTACGCAAAGAGACATTTCTTACGTAATTTTTCATTAGAAAACGATTGATATAAATTTTAGAACGCTAACGTAAACCGTTTTCGAGATATTGCACATTTAAAAAAAAATAATCAAAAAGTCATATAAAATAAAAAAAAAATTTCTTATTGAGAAACATGTTCACTTTTCATATGTAATACCATGCGATAAATTGAGTGACATAATTCTCGTGGATCTAGCTCGTTCCATTCATGAAAAAAGATACTTTGAGTAATACTTTTGTATTTGAAGCCAATAGTCATTTATCTGCTGTAAGAATAACTTATTTCTTCGTCCATAACGCTTGGCGAGATTTTAGCGACGAATTTGGCGGAATGTCGCCAACTTGGCGACTTTTTGAAATGTTGCAAAATTAACGAAAATCTCGCCAAATGGATAAAAATGACGCTAAATCAATGAAAATGACGACTCATTGTCGAAAATTCAATATCTTGGAAAGAATATTAGTATCTACTATAAGAAAAACTTATTTTTTTACTGTAAAAGTAGTAAATTCATTACATTATATAAGGAAAGTCATGTGTTGCCCACATCAGATTTTTTTTTTGGTGATATGCTAGTAATTGTAGAAAGAGCTCGTTTCCTCACTTCTCTGGATACACATCTCGTTCTTCTTTCCGATTTCGTGTTTACAATACAATTTTCTTCGGAATTTTTACTTAAAAAAATCACAGCTATTATTTGCTGGAGTGCTTGGCCTTGGACTAGAAATATTCAATTTCTGAGATGGAACAGCAGTGAGGTTCAATCTTCTTGACGGGGCTAATTGTAAAAGTTCAGCTCTTAAATCTCTAGCATAGTCCTCCTCCACAAAATGCTCGGAACATACACATGCATTTGAAAAATTCACTTTATCCAATCTTCGGCATTTTTTTCGCATAGATTCATTCATCTTTAGGGAAACTATGAAAAATAATTCCCATGCCTTTTGTGTTGCGATTTGTGTTCTTACATGTAGTAACTGCACAATTCGGCATGATGTTGATGAAATTATTAAGTACTAAATAAAAGTAAAATAGCTACACTTGAATGTGTAAAAGAAATCAAACGATACAAAACAATATGTAAATCCAAGGTCAATATAAACAACGAAACGGCGGGAAGAGCAGCAAGCAATCGAGAAATTGTGACTCGATGATGACGTCATGCGCAGATTCCGAAAACAGGTGTCGCGTTGCGCATCGCTTTTACGGTCCCCCCTGCCCAACAGATATATGCCATCCAGCTAGTGAGCTGTTACGAACAATAACGGTTCGCAAGAAATTAAAATGGTTAATTATCTTCACCTGAATAGTGCTAGTAGAGAAAAAAGATCCTAAGAGTATCTGCAAAAATCTCTGTATTATAACAATCTGTTATGCGCAAAATGATAATGATTGTTGGGTATATTAGAATGGGGGAGGATGCTCATACTTATTATGTTTTCCATTCCATTTTCAAAAAACATTTAAAGAATTAATACCTTCTGAAAATGCAAATTTAGATCACGAATTAAGTTATTAGATCTCTTTCTCATATTCAACATGCATAAAGCAGAAAAATTATAATTAAATTAGCATCTTTTTCTGGTGATGCAAATTTGAATCACCATTGTTGAAGTTCGTTTTGCATTTATCAAATATTTTAATGCAAATCTTTCATAAATGTAATGAGCATAACTTATATGTTATAACCACACTTACAATGTCAAAAATTCTCATATCTTTCCTATAAAGCTTATTTTTTCGTTTCCTAAAATAACTACTTTTTCATTTTTTGAAAATACAAGTCCCACTATAATTAAGTGATCACGTTTAACTCCCTGAAGCCGAAATTTACATATTTTAAAAGAAAAAAAGAGACTTACATAACTGCTAAAGTTTGTTTTTCATTTATCTGACAAAGTTCACAAATATTAATATATTTATTTAATTTTTTCTAATAGTTAAATCGCTCTAATAATTCCGGACGTGGTTGATATCTTCAAAACAAACAATTTTTCTTTTGAAAGAATAAACACCAATTTCTTATTGATGTTCGATATTCCCTTTCCTGACAAAGTATAAAATGTCAGTAATTTTTTAAAGAAAATGCAAATCGTATTGAAAATTGATGGGTGTGGCTGATATACTGAAACAATACTTCATTTGAAAAATAAATACTTCATTGAAAAACAGCATAAAAGGATTGAATATTATATCGAAAAGTTTCAATGGCTGAAAGAGACAGACATCTGTAAGCTAAATCAGAAAGTGCACGAGTATTAACGAGAACAAGTACGCGTTTGTCAAATAATAGTATCAGCGACCAGGGAATGTAATCGTCATCAAAAAAAATTCCAAAAATTCAAGAAAAAATAAAAAATAAAATGACAAATAAAAACACTAGAAGTGTTTAAAAACTTCCTCAGTGAATTGTCCCAATAAACGCATAAATTGCAGGCTAACTCCAGGGTAAATTTATATTTTGAAACTTGGCTATCACATGGCTGGTGGCTTTTGGGAGGTCAACGATAATAGAGATCGATCCCTGGTAACGTTATGGATGTCGAATTGGATAATTTTGGATATAAATAATCTTTTAACGTATTTTGTATCAAACATTTTATTTTTCAGCATGCATAGAATCACCATATTTATTATTGCACCTCAGGCAGAAGAGACCGAACACTATGGGGAATATTTTAGATTTTAGGCTAGTTCAAATTAAATCGCGTCATCTTAAACCGCCGGCTCTATTAATAACAAAAAAATGTTTGTCGAAGTAAGGTGATATGATTACAATATAATTGAGTGTTACTATCTGGTAATATGATAACTATAAATTTGAGGGTTACTATCTGGTGATATGATTACTGGCATTGTATAATATCCATTTAGAGTAGAACCAGTTTTTTCATATTGGTCTATGCTGATAAAGTGAAGGTCCAAAACTACCAAATGACATTTTCCGATCTTGAAAAATTGTGTCATGAATACGTATAGAGTAGCCATAGAAGGTATATGGAGGAGTTTAAAATTCCTTTTGATAAATGATCGTAATTTTTAGTTTATGTAAGGAGGCGCTCTATGTAGCAGGAGGCCAGAACGCGCTGTAGTTAACAATAAGAAAATGTTAGTTTTTGTTCTTTAAAAGGTTACTTTCCTTATTTAAAAGATTAACTTCTGTTCTTCAAAATGTTGTTTTTGTTTTTAGTTACTGCCTTTCTGCACTAAGCAAATTACTACTTATTGCTGTGGAATAAGCCTTTAAATTGAATTTATACATGTAAAACCATTTTTTGCTTTCTGCATGCGTGATACAGAATGTAAGTTACTAAATATTTGTAAGGTTCTCAAAATGGTAGTATGGGGGCGTGAAATGAGCCCGACCCCTTAAAAATAGAATCAGTCCAAGATAAAATGTTTCTTATTTCATATTTTTCACAATAAAAAGGGACTCTTTGATAAGTTCTATGACTTATTACTTATTTTGAGGCTTAATCTTATTTTTACAACTTTTTAATCTGGACTACACTTTACTTTCATATTTTTGTAACAAATCTTAGGTTTTAAAGTATACATTTAGGGTCGCGAATGAGGGGGGGGGGGAAGAAAGTTGTATGATTGCATTAGAGTCACCATGCCATTTAATATTATAAAAGCAAGAGTTAATTTCTAATAAATTAAATATTACTTTTTATATAAAGCTATATTTTTATTACAAAATCTAAAATGATAAATTCTGTTAAAAAGGGAAATGGCAATTTTCAGGTATAGAAATATAACTAAACAAGATACAATTATTTATGACTATACAAAATCTCAAATAATATTCCTAGAATACTTAACACTGGTATTTTAATTTTTGTTGTACTGCGTGTAGATCTAAGAGAATAAACGTTGTATTAAAACATTTCCGGTATTCTGTATAAATGCATTTCGAAGTGACCAATTAACTCATATTTCAGGCAAGTCTAAATTAACAATTATCAATATTGTTACCATCCGCAATGAGCAATATATTCCATATAGTGAAACATTTTAATAATTAATTCATCAATCTGGCGTAGTTTTCTTTACTTTGTGTCGTATTTTGCAATTTCAACGATATTTTAGTCGATTTTTCAAAATTTCATTAGCAAATTTGGGGGTCTTCGGAACATTCGATCGTGCTTAACATCAATAGGCTTCCTGTTTTCACCGATTGTAATTTTTGTATTAAAGTTCGTTCAAAACGTTCGTTTATTAGATATTCTGTCCTCAGACACGTAATCACTATCTCAAAAATAATAGATTCGAGTTAATGTATACTTGAAGCGTATCCTTCAATCAAAACTAGAATTCGAATTTTCAGTCCCGTTACAATACTTTCCCTATTCATATGGGGAAAGTAACAATCTAATATTTTAATACCTATATTTCAACATCTATGTGTCTGTGTGGAACACTTGGGGGGGGGAGTGGGTTGCAATTTAAACAAATTAATAAACAGATGACACTTATTAAATTATGTGTCAATAGTGTATATCTATATGTTCCAGTTTCTAACAAATTTGGTGACTTTGGAGACAAATTTGGCACAAAATTGACAAAATATCACAAATAGAGGAAAATATTGTTATACCGCTCCATTGTTAATCCGCTCCATCCTCCGATGTTATGTACCGTTCCATTTCCCAAATAATAATCAATTTAAGAGTAAAAATAAAAATAACTTTCCTCGTTTAAATGATGCTTTTCACGTTGAAATTTCTGCACCTATTAAACTTAAATCAAATAATAATTTAATTATATTATCGGCTGACAAAACCTAACAACTCGTGCTCATTGATAGATCTAATTATATTGAAGCAATGCGGAGGTGTATTACTGAGATGGATTGTACCAATGTTAAAAAATTCCCAATTACTGCTATTAATTCAAAAATTGCCCAACGTAAAATGTCTATTGATTTTCCTCCTATTATATAATCGGCTACTTTTCGCACTTCCCAGCTATTACAGCAACTTTTTGGCCAAATTAAATTACATAAAGTTAACTATCCAATGCGGCCCATTGTTTCTAAATGTAACTGTCCCACCTATTTTTTGGGAAAGGCTTTGGCAACGTTACTAAAGCCCTTCTTCGATAGCCACCCCTTTTCAGTCAATTCTACAGAACAATTTATTAATAACCTTTCCAGTGTAAAATTTGTTCCTAATTATACTTTTCACAGTTTCGACGTAGTTTCTTTATTTCCAAGTGTTCCCCGTTGATAAAGCCATTAATATTATAGACAATAAACTTTCAGTACATAATTATAAGCCCTCTTCCATCTTCTCAATAGCCATTGAATACCTCTACATTGAATACCTTGGCGGGGACCAATTATTTTGGTTTCCGTACTGTTATTTATTTACAAAATCCGGGTGTCCCTATGGGCAGCCCACGTTCTGGTATCTTTGCTGAAGCTGTTTTACAGGAACTCGAGAACGAGGTTTTGCCTTTTTTATCCCATAAACCTATCCTTTGGCAATGTTATGTTGATGATGTGTTTATAATTTGGGAGCATGGTTTAAATGATCTTTTTAATTTGCTTGATTTGGTCCATAATTTTTATCCCTCCTTTAATTTTACTGTAGAACATGAATCTAACTGTTCCTTGCTTTTTTAGATGTTATTATTTCCCATAATTATACTAATTTTCTGTCTTCTGTTTTTCGCAAACCCACTTTCACTAATACGTGCATTCCGGCTAATTCGTTTCACCTCATTTCGTCTAAAAAGGCTTACTTTAATGCTAATTTCAACCGCGCTTTTAATGTTAGTTCCACTATTACTTCTTTAAAAAGTGAAATTGATTTTATTTTTAAACTCGGTCAATATGCCTGTTACTCTTATGAGTTTGTTCATAATATTTTTGCTAAAATTCGCCATCAGTTTTTACAACCCATTTCTAAGGGCCAACGGCCGTACCGTGCTGAAAACACCGGTTCTCGTTAGATCACCGAAGTCAAGCAGCATTGGGCGCGGTTAGTACTTGGTGGGTGACCACCTCGGAACACCGCGTGCTGTTGGCCATCTCGGGTGCGGTATCCCCGTGGTTTGCGCGCTGGATTTGCACGCTACCACAAATGCCGCCGTGTTCATGCGGAGTACGATCACGTTAAACATGTGGGTCCGTAAGTCCTTCCGAGAGGTTGGTGGTAGGGGAAGGAGGGTACGGTCCCTGTGGATGCCTCTCCCACTGGGTTCCGGTCTAAATTGGGTGGCACTTCCCGGCCGTCCATACAGTTACCTTACACCTTTCTGGTAGGTCGGACGGTCTGGGTCTCAACAACAACCCATTTCTAGTCTTATTTCTATCAATGATCGTTTACCGTTTAAATCTAGCTGTCCTTATACCATCCTAAAAGTTTTCGTCCTCTTATCAATTTTTGTACCGAATTTAATTTTAAACCCGTTCATTCACCTGTTTCTACTTTGTTCAATCGTATTAATACTGATAAATTTAGGGGTAATGTTAATTTTAAAAATCTCGTCGGGGTGTTTGTTGTACCCCTTCTTTCTCCGGATAATGTCTATAAATTTTATATCGGTAGTACTAAACGTACGATTGGTATCCGTTTGTCTGAACATGCAAGTTAATTAAAAAATGGTAAGCAAACGACTGCTCTTGCTCAATGAGTAAATAAAGATAATTCCGGCCGCCTTTTGAAATTATTTTCTTTTATTTAGTTGTAATAACACTCGTTCTATCTTACTTTACGAATCCCTTTTCATTTATCTATATCGCCCTTCTATTTGTAATTTTGACCCTGTTCAGGTCTTAAGTTATGCTTGGCGACTCGTTCTCGATTCCGTGTAAGTTAAACCTTTACATTATTACCTTAATTTATAATATTGTTCTAAAATATTCAATGCCTTTAAACAGTTTCTTAAGATATTTATTTTTGAGCTATGTATATATTTTATAATTTATATCTGTTTTATAATTCACCAATTTGTACGGCTGACAGTTTCTAAGATATGCACATTATGCTGACAGTTATTGCAGACAGTTTCTAAGATATGCACTTAACGGCGATGGATTGTATTGTAATAACCCTCGTTCTATCTTACTTTACGAATCCCTTTTCATTTATCTATATCGCCCTTCTATTTGTAATTTTGACCCTGTTCAGGTCTTAAGTTATGCTTGGCGACTCGTTCTCGATTCCGTGTAAGTTAAACCTTTACATTATTACCTTAATTTATAATATTGTTCTAAAATATTCAATGCCTTTAAACAGTTTCTTAAGATATTTATTTTTGAGCTATGTATATATTTTATAATTTATATCTGTTTTATAATTCACCAATTTGTACGGCTGACAGTTTCTAAGATATGCACATTATGCTGACAGTTATTGCAGACAGTTTCTAAGATATGCACTTAACGGCGATGGATTGTATTTAAGCATATTGGCATGTGTTTTTAATTATATCGCCACTGAAGATGAACATGAGGATGTTCGAAAGCGCTTTGGTAGTATTTGATGTGCGTCTGTAGGATGATTGTTTAATAAAAGTGACCTTTGGATCTGGTTTTAAGATGTGTCATTTTAGTTGATTTAATGATTTGAGATTTTGACGTGTCACCACTTCGGGTATTTAGAAAATACAATAACTCAGAAAATCTACACTTTTAATAAAATTTAATTTATTTAGTAATCTTAGTCGCAATCTAAATCTTTTGCAAATTTACTTTTCATTATGACGGGCTTTCACTTCTAGTATAAGAATGTCTATAATAACAAAATAAGTTGTCTGATTTTGGTTTTCTTGTTCTTGCGTGGCAGAAAATATAGGCGACCCACAGCTATAAATCTTAGTACATTGATATTTCGATTGAGATTTATAGACCATTTGTAACGATTTCTAAAAATTTGAAATAATTTTTTTAGCTATTTTATGTCAAAGCGCACTTATGAGTGAGTCCGAAACAAATCAGTTCCCTCTTATATTGTATTCACGTTTGTTAATATATTTCGTAATTTCTCTTTAGCAAATTTATATAACATACGTTGAAACTATGTGAAATGGATATCTAAAGGCCCGAATAATCATGTCATCTATGAAGCAAGCATGTGGCAGGTCAGAGAGGATATCTTTATGTCGATGTTAGTGTAAGATGTCACCCCAGGTAAAACATAATTAAAATGTGACAGGCTATTTTATTTAAACACTGACATACGATTTTTGTATTGCGGCATTAGGCTTTAGCATTTAAAATATCGTGAAAACTACAATTTTCATTAAATGCTTATCTAAAACAAACTTACTTCTATTTCTGACAGATTGTGATTATTATGACAGTTATGACTTCCACACGGTTCTCAGAGTGATTGGATACAGTGTATTCTCTGCAATCAATTAGCTCACGAAGATTGTTTACATGATAGTGATTACTGTATCAACCGGTTTCGAAAGTAAAAGCCGCCATGATAAGCAAGGGGAGAGTGACATGCACCAACACGTCTTAGAGTCCTCAGGAAATGTAGCCTGCACTCGGCAAAAGAAGGTGGTCAAATAGACTGTAGAACAGCAAAGTGACCAGTTGATACCAATTATTTTGTGGGTTATGCTTAGGGTTACCATGTTCAGAGTTCATTTTTACTTTTATTTCATTGGCAGCAGGTTTCAAATATAAAAGTTAAATAAAAAATTTCTTATATTGATTTTCTTCTCATACTTTAGGCAATTTAATCGCAATTCCTTATATAAGAAGTGTAGTGCAGCGGTTATCATAACTGACCATAAACCAGACGGTATATGTTCAACTTCAGGTTCAGAATGCTAGATTTTTACTATCATGAATGAATATATATTATATATTCTACAATTTGAAACTTACCTATGCTACATCAAACCTACGAACGTTTCAGCAATTACTCACGGAACCATAAAAATTAATGGTCTGCAATAATTTATAGACCAATTGCCAGATTTGAGTCTCAGGTACGTGGGCCGCGCATATAAACGCATGTGTACCCATACATGGACACAATCAGGAGCATTTATATACGCACATGTTTGCAAAGAGAATCAGCGGAATCAAACGTGAGTATTACATAAATCGAATCTTGCAATGGCCTCCTACATGCTATCGTTTTAAAATTAACAAGCCAATTTTACGAATTTCTTCAAATCATATGAAATAAAATATTTAATATGAGGAAGATAACAGCAAACACTAATGTTAATACAGTGATAAGAAATATAAATAGGATTGTTTAATCCGTCATTTAATGCGGAAGCTCTCGAAGTTAGGTGTTGCCAGTTTGTATAGAGATTTAACAAAATCGACAGTTATCTAATGCTTAGATTCACAGTTATTATATACACTTCTAAAATAGCATGCTTATGTACCAATAAAAAATTTTATAGCACGCTCTATAAATTGTAAATTTCGTTTAATGGTAATTTTATTTGCTCTGAAAAGTTCCATCCAGCTAGTAAACTGTTATTAACAATAACTGCTCGCAAGAAATTAAAACTGTTAAGCATATTTCATGTTTAAAATCAATAGGCTTCCTGTATTCACCGATTGTAATTTTTGTATTAAACATCGTTCAAAACGTTCGTTTCTTAGATATTCTGTCCTCGGATACGCAGTCATCATCTCAAAAACGATAGATTCGAGTGAAGGTATACTTGAAACGTGTCATTCAATCGAAACTAGAATTCGAATTGTCAACCCCGTTACAATACTTTCCCTATGCATATAGGGAAAGTAACAATATGATATTTAAATACCTATATTTAACATCTATGTGTCTGTGTGGAACACTTGGGGGGGGGGAGTAAATTTGGCAATAACTTGGTGCATTGGCAACGAATTTATTGACATTTTAGAAATATATCCATAGTAACGAAAACAAAACTTAGTTTTCGGAAATAAAGGCATATAAATAACATTTAAAAGCAAAATAGAAATAGAAATTTTGTTTTACATTTTGGAAATGGGTTGGAATTTAAACAAATTTATAAACAGATGGCAATTATTAAAATATGTATCAGTAGTGTATATCTGTATGGTCCATTTTCTAACAAATTTGGTGACTTTGGAGACAAATTTGGTGCAAAATTGACAATATATCACAAATAGAGAAAAATGTTGTTAAATTTTAGAAAATACATTAACTCAGAAATTATACACTTTTAATTAAATTTAATTTCTTTTGTAATCTTAGTCGCTATGAGGAAATGATTAATTTAATATTCTTCATTTAAAAGATATTGAGTTTCCCATGTATGTGCGACAGCCACGTTTTTTGTAGGTCTACGGCAGTGTATATTAATTGTGCTAAGTTATGTTTGCTACAGTATGTATATTTCTATAAAGAGTCGCATATGAACTTGGTGAAATTGAATGGAAGGGGTGTATGACTAGCATGTGTCGGAAGATCTTAGAACAGAAAAGTTGCAGACAGAAAGATGGGAGGAAATCTTTTGCAAATTTGCTTTTCATTATGACGGGCTTACACTTCTAGTGTCAGAATATCTATAATAACAAAATAAGTTTTCTGACTCTTCGTTTTCTTGTTGTCGTGTGACAGAAAATATACGCGACCCACAGCTATAAATCTTGGTACATTGATACTTCGAGTGAGATTTAAAGACCCTTTGTAACGATTTTTGAAAATTTGTATTAATGTTTTTAGCTATTTCATGTTGAAGCGCAATTTTGAGTGATTGAGAAACAAATCATTTCCTTCTTATATTGTATTCTCATTTGTTAAGATAAATCGTAATTTCTCTTTAGTAAATTTATATAACATAATTTCAAACTATGTGAAATGAATATCTAAAGGCCCGAATAACCATGTCATCTTTGAAGCAAACGTGTGACAGGTCAGAGAGAATATATTTTTCTCGCTGTTCGTGTAAGATGTCACCTCAGGCAAAACACATAATTATAATGTGACAAGCTATTATATTTACACAAACACTGATGTACGATTTTTGTATTGCCGCATTAGGCTTTAGCATTAAAAAATATTGGGAATACTACAATTTTCATTAAATGCGTATCTAAAACAAACTTCTATTTCTGACAGATTGTGATTTATATGACAGCTATGACTTCAACAAGGTTCTCAGTGTGATAGTTTGTTCTCTGCACGCAATTAGCTCACGATGATTGTGTACATAGTAGTAATTACAGTATCAACCAGTTTCGAAAGCAAACGCCGCCATTATAAGTAAGAAGAGAGACATGCACCAACACGTCCTTGAGTCCTTAGGGAGTGTTGTCCGCATTCGCGAAACAAGGGCGTCAAATTGCCTGTAGAACAGCAAAGTGACCGATTGATACCATTCATTTTGTGGGTTATGCTTAGGGTTGCTATATCCATAGTTAATTATTACTTTTATTTCATTAGCAGCAGTTTGAGTAGTAGTGATTACTGTATCATCCGGTTTCGAAGGTAAACACCGTCATGATAAGTAAGAAGTGCGACATGCACCAAGACCTCTTAAAATCCTTATAGGGAATGTAGCCTGCTCTCGGCAAAAAAGTGGTTAAATAGCCTGTAAAAAAAGAAAAGTGACCAGCTGATACCAATTATTTTGTGGGTTATGCTTTGGTTTGCTATTTTCAAAGTTAATTTTCACTTTTATTTCATTGGCAGCAGTTTTCAGATGTAAAAGTTAAATAAAATATTTCTTATATTGATTTCCTTCTCATACTTGAAGCAATTTAATCGCAATTCCTTATGTAAGAGGTGTAGTGCAGCGGTTAGCATAATTGGCCATAAACCAGACGGTCTAGCTTCAATGTCAGGTTTTGAATGCTAGATTTTTACTGTCAGAAATTAATGTAATATATTCTACAATTTGAAACGTACCTATGGAATAGCGCACCTACGAACAATTCGGCAATGACTCACGTAACCATAAAAATTAGTCGTTTGCAACAATTTATAAACCAATTGCTAGATTTCAGTCAGTTTTTGGTTCGTAGGCCGCACATGTAAACGCATGTGTAGGCATACATGCACACAATCAGGCGCATTCATACACGCACATGCTTGCAAAGAGAATCAGCGGAATCAAACATTGTTACATAAATCGAATCGGGCAATGTCCTCCTACATGCTTTTGTTATAAAATTAACAAGAGTTTTGCGAATTTCTTCAAATCATATGAAAAAATATTTAATATACGGAGGATAACAGCAAACACTAATGTTAATACAGTGATAAGAAATATAAATAGGAATGTTTTATCTTCATCTAGTGCGGAAGCTCTCGAAGTTAGGTGTTGCCAGTTAGTATAAAGATTTAACAAAATCCACAGTTATCTAACGCTTAGGCCACTGTTATTATATACACTTTTAAAGTGGCATACTTAGCTACCAATAAAAAATTTCATAAGACGTTCTATGAATTGTAAAATTTCTTTTAATGGTAATTTCTTCCAAAGTAAAATTTCCATCCAGCTAGTGACCTGTTATGAACTATAACGGCTCGCAAAAAATTCAAACTATGAAGCATATTACCCTCAATAGTGCTAGTAGAGAAAAAGTCGCTGAACTGCGTTCAAAATCCTATGATTATCTACAAAAATCTCTACACTATAACAATATGTTATGTGCAAGTAATGATTGGTTGGTATATTTAGGATGGGGGAGGGTGGTCATACTTTTTAAGTCTCCCTTTCCATTTTCAAAAAACCTTTGAAAAAGTAATATTTTCTGAAATTGCAAATTTAGATCACCAATTAAGTTATTAGATCTCTTTTTCATATTCAATATACATAAAGTAGAAATATTATAATTAAATTAACATATTTTTCTGGTGATGCAAATTTGAATCATCATTGCTGAATTTCGTTTTGCATTTATCAGATATCTTACTGCAAATCTTTCATAAATGTAATGAGCATAATTTATACGTTATAACCACACTTACAATGTCAAAAATTCTCATATATTACCTTTGAAGTTTATTTTTCCGGTTTCTAAAATAACTATTTTTTATCTTTTTGAAAATACAAGTTATACTATAATTTAGTGGGCGCGTTTAACTCCCTGAAACCGAAATTTACACATTTTAAAAGAAAAAAAGAGACTTACATTCCTGCTAAAGTTCGTTTTTCATTTATCTGACAAATTTCTAAAATATTAATATATTTATTTAATTTTTTCTAATAGTTAAATCGCACTAATAATTCGGGAGGTGGATGATATCTTCAAAACAAATATTTTTTCTGTTGAAAGAATAAACACCAATTTCTTATTGATGTTCAATATTCCCTTTCTTGACAAAGTATAAAATGTCAATATTTTTTTTAGTGAAAATGCAAATTGTATTGAAAATTGATGGGTGTGGCTGATATACTGAAACAATACTTCATTTGAAAAAAAAATACTTTATTGAAAAACAGCATAAAAGGATTGAAAATTATATCGAAAGGTTTCAATGGCTAAAAGAGATTTCTGTAAGCTAAATTAGAAAGTGCACGAGTATTAACAAGTACGCGTCTGTCAAAAAATAGTTGTATCAGCCGACCAGGGAATGTAATCTTCATCAGCAAAAATTTAAAGGAAAAAAAATGATAAATAAGAACACTAGATTTGCTTAAAAACTTCCTCAGTGAATTGTCCCAATAATCGCATAAATTGCAAGCTAACTCCAGGATAAATTATATTTCGAAACTTGGCTATCCCATGGCTGGTGGCTTTCGGGTGGTCGACATTAATAGCGATCGATTCATGCTATTGTTAAGGTTTTCCATATAGCACCTGTTTTTGGATATAAATGATCTTTTAACGTATTTTGTATCAAACATTTTATTTATCAGCATGCACATGATCACCATATGTTATATTACACCTCAGGCAGAAGTGAATAAACACTATGGGGAAAATTTTAGATTTCAGGCTAGTTCAAATTAAGTCGCGTCATCTTAAACCGTCGACTCGATCAATAACAAAAAAGAATGTTTGTCGAAATAAGGTGATATGATTACTATGTGATTGAGTGTTACTATCTGGTAATATGATTACAATAAATTTGAGTTTCATTATCTGGTGATATGATTACTGGCATTGTATAATACTCATTTATAGAGTAGAACCAGCTTTCTCATCTTGGTCTATGCTGACAAAGTGAAAGTCCGAAATGACATTTTCCGATCTTGAAAAATTGTGTCATGAATAGGTATACAATAGCCATAGATGGTATATGGAGGAGTTTAACATTGCTTTTGATAAATGATCGTTATTTTTAGTTTCTGTAAGGAGGCGCTGTAAGTAGCAGGAGGTCAGAACAATAACTCTAGTTAACAATAAGAAAATGTAAGATTTTGTTCTTTAAAAGGTTATTTTTCTGATTTAAAATATTATCTTTTTTTCTTTAAATGGTTGTCTTTTCTTTAAATTTATGGCTTTATGCACTAAGTAGATTACCACTTATTGCTGTAGAATATGCTTTTAAATTGAATCTATACATGAAAAATCATTTTTTACTTTCTGCATGCGTGATATAAAATGTAACTTTCTAAATATTTGTAAAGTTCTCAAAATCGCAGTAAGAGTACGAGGAATGAGCCCTGCCCCCTTAGAAATAGAATCAGTCCAAGATAAAATGTTTCTTATTTCATATTCTTCACAATAAAAAAAGATTCTTTGATAAGTTCTATGACTTATTACTTATTTTGAGGCTTAATCGGGTTTTTACAACTTTTTAATTTTGACTACACTTTACTTTCATATTTTTATTACAAAACTGAGGTTTTAAAGTATACATTTATGGGCTCAAATGGGGAGGGGTTGCGGAGGAAGTTCTACGTTTGCATTAGAGTCACCATGTCATTTAATATTATAAAAGAAAGATTTAATTTCTAATAGATTAAATATTACTTTTTAAATAAATCTATATTTTTGTTACAAAATGTAAATTGTAAAATTTTGTTGAAAAAGGAGATGGCAAGTTTCAGGTTTAGAAATATAACTAAACAAGATACAATTACTTAGGACTATTCAAAATCTCAAATAATATTCCTAGATTGCTTAACTCTTACTTTATGTATTAGTTACTGCAGAAACTGGTATTTTAATTTTTGTTGTACTGCGTGTAGATCTGAAAGGATAAACATTGTATTAAAACATTTTCGGCATTCTGTATAAATGCATTTCGAAGTAACCAATTAACCCATTAGAGACTGACGTTGCATTTTCGCAACATTAATTTAAATATTTGAAAATTATTTTTTAAGTTATGTTTTAAAATATTTTTTTTCGTATGTTGTAGAAAAAGCTTCAGTGTTTTTGGAAAAAAAAAAGTGACTTTTGTCTCAGATTGTAAATTTTTAGAGAAATTAATAACTGCATTGAGTCTTTTTTCAAAATTTTATTTGTTAACTTTGAGTTGTCCTCACATATGGCAGCACATGTCCTGTTAAATTATGAAGCAATTCTTATTTTCTACAGACGTTAGTTTACGAAATGGCGTCGAATGGTAAGGAAATTCTTCTGTTTTCATTATTGTAGATAATAGTCATTTGAAATGTTGCGAAAACGCAACGTCAGTACGTAACAATGTATAAATGAACATAAACTGATATTTTATTTGAAATTGGATTTCCTTTTCAGATAAATCTAGATCTCGAAAATAACAATTTCTAACGTTGAATGAAGCCATGGACTATTTGCAAAAATTAGATGATAATGATTCAGAATTTTCATCAGATGAAGATTGTGAAAGTAAAATTGATTTAGTTATAATCCCACCGGAAACCCGACGTTCTGACAGATGAAGAATACATTGATGACGACATATTAGAATATAAATTGCCTATACCAAAAACCATAATATTTGAGATTGAAATTTTTTCTTCTAAAAAACATGTAAAACATCCAACTCATCTAAAAAAAGAAAGCAGATATTTCTTGATCAAAATATTCTCCCATATATGCGATGGTGCCTGATGACAAGGAATCTATAGAAAAGGCAAAAAAAAAAAAAGATTTTATTATGGAAAAAATGCACAATCTCGAGCCCATGGATGTAGTTTTAAAAATGTATAGTGAGGATCTCTTGGAGCACATCGCTCAAGAATCTGAAAAATATACACATCAGAGAAATATTCAAACTTTTTCTCTTTCTGATACAATGTTGACGGGCTTTATAGGCTTTCTCTTTTACACTGGATATGGATGTCTTCCGCAGAAAAAACTACACTGGTCAGTTGCTGGCGATGTCAGTTGCCAAAATAGTGCGTACAACAATGTCATTTGCTATATATACTAGTATAAAACAGAATATCCATATAGCAGATAATAGTGCTTTGGATAAAACCGCTAAATTGGAAAAGGTTCGGCCATATATAATTATCTTCAATGCCGATTTTAGAAATATTATGTTTTTTCAACACGTCTTTGAATTTTAAATCTCAAGTTAAACCTTTACATAATTACCATAATTTACAATATTGTTCTAAAATATTTAATGCCTTTTAACAGTTTTTTAAGATATTTATTTTTGAGCTATGTATATATTGTATAATTTATATCTGTTTTATAATTCACCAATTTGTACGGCTAACAGTTTCTAAGAGATGCAAATTTCACTTAACGGTGATGGATTGTATTTAAGCATGTTGGCATCTGTTTTTAATTATATCGCCACTGAAGATGAACATGAGGATGTTCGAAAGCGCTTTGGCAGTATTTGATGTGAGTTTGTAGGATGATTGTTTAATAAAAATGACCTTTGGATCTGGTTTTAAGATGTGTCATTTTAGTTGATTTAATGATTTGAGATTTTGAGGTGTCGCCACTTCGGGTATTTAGAAAATACAATAACTAAGAAAATCTACACGTTTAATTAAATTCAATTTATTTAGTAATCTTAGTCGCTATCTAAATCTTTTGCAAATTTGCTTTTCATTATGACGAGCTTTCACTTCTAGTATAAGAATGTCTATAATAACAAAATAATTTGTCTGATTTTGGATTTCTTGTTCTCGCGTGGCAGAAAATATAGGCGACCCACAGCTATAAATATTAGTACATTGATATTTCGAGTGAGATTTAAAGACCGACGAGTAACGAGTTTTAAAAATTTGAATTAATTTTTTTAGCTGTTTCATGTTAAAGCGCAATTTTGAGTGATTGCGAAACAAATTAGTTCCTTCTTATATCGTATTCGCGTTAAGATATTTCGTAATTTCTCTTTAGCAAATTTATATAACATACTTTGAAACTATGCGAAATGGATATCTAAAGGCCCGAATAATCATGTCATCTATGAAGCAAGCATGTGGCAGGTCAGAGAGGATATCTTTTTCTCGCTGTTGGCGTAAGATGTCACCCCAGGTAAAACATAATTATAATATGACAGGCTATTTTATTTAAACACTGACGTACGATTTTTGTATTGCCGCATTAGGCTTTAGCATTTAAAATATCGTGGATACTAAAATTGTCATTAAATGCGTATCTAGAACAAACTTACTTCTATTACTGACAGATTGTGATTTCTATGACAGCTATGACTTCCACCAGGTTCTCAGTGTGACTGTATACAGTGTAATATCTGCAAGCAATTACCTCACGAAGATTGTGTAAATGGTAGTTGTCGTACGATATCGAACGACATGTTCACATTTCAATTACGGATGGCAAGCAAGCTAATGAGCACTGTAAATGCAGCAGAGAAAACAAATGGGAACGCAAACATAAATAAACAGCGTTCATCCCCTCCATCTCAACAACGAATCATAAGGGAGGTGGTATGACACTGCAAGGTGAAAAGAAAAAGCGTTTCAAGAATGTGCTAGAAATTTCCACGAGATCCAACTTCGACAGCGTCCTAGACGCATCTAATGTGTTTTTAGGAGTATTCAAAAATATATCCTGCTATCGCACAAAGAAAACGCTGATCGGCCAAAAATGTGATGTGTGAACTAAATATGAGAAAAGTGAAATAGTGGCGTATTAAAATAATATACGCAATCGTCCAAAGTGTGATATCGACAAAATGTCAAAGTCAAAGTAATAGGAGGTATTTATGCAGTTTTATCTCTTACATTTATCACGGAAGGCACACCAACATGTATCGTATAATTAACAATAAGGTCGTACGAATCCCAATCGTAATAACGAGCTCTTGTATTTAAGCTAAAAGAACTACTTAGATTTTCGGTAGATATTACTAATATGTTCTAAATATATGTGTCAATTAAATTATGTGTTATAAATAGGTGTGTTAATTAAATATTGGTAGAGCGGGATGTGTCATAAAAAATGGATTTATGAATAATCTTAATAATCAAGATATATATAGATATATATGAAATTAAATTTTAAATAAATTGATCAATTTAAATAAGAGTGCTTATTTTATATCTTGTGTGTTTTTCTCTTCGGTTCAAGAACCTGGAGTTTCCATACTCCACCCTTAGTGAAGGCATCAAAGGTAGGTCCTGGTATAGTAAATTGGGTAAGGACAATTTACCTTATGACATGATGCCGACACGTTCATTTGTGCCGTATGTAGACGAGTACAGAGAGATACGTGATATTATTTAATAAAAAATAATTTTAATAAGTAAAAGTCAGAATTGAATTTAATAATAAATTAAGGCATTGGATTTAATAATGAATTAAATATATTAAAGCAGTAAATAAGATAGAGATGTGCATGAAAGTTATAATTTAAAATATGTGTATTACATTATTGTATATATATATATATATATGTAGTAGCATAAATATTTAGTACATAGTATAGTAAGTGTATAACAGTGTATCTAAATCATGACGCCGAAAAAGACTAAGCATACAAACAAAAGAGCGAGGCAAATCCTTCTATAAACAATAACATAGAACAGGATGTCCATATAAATGGCACAGTAACAAATACTTCTGCTATGACAAACAACACTTTTCGCATGGAAACAGCGACCAATAAAGCGCATCAAAATTCCTTCTTGCCAATTACGCAAATGTTGCTATCATTTGATGGTCAAAAAGATGACAATGTGCATTTTTTAATAATGCAGTTTAGTGAAATATCAGAATTAGCATCTTGGACAGAACAGGAGAAAATTATTATATTAAAATCTAGATTCAAAGGAAAAGCGCTGCAATTTTTGTCAGTAAATATTGCTATGCTAAAGGAAAAATCATATACATAAGTTATTGAAATTTAAAAAAAAAAATTTCAAAGAAAGCAGACCTTGGTACAAAAGCACAACAATTTCAATAACCTTAAACATTTTCCGAGCATGACAATAAAGGAGCTGGCAAAAGAAATTGAAAACCAAGAACTCATATTTTTAGAGATAGAAGAAACAATTGACCCAAAAGTAGAGACAATTATCGAAAAAATAAAACTTACAAAATTCTTACAAATACTTAGAGCGGACTTACGCACGGAAGTAAAAAAAAATGATCCTAAAATCTTTTCCGAAGCAGATAAAACAGCAGAAGTAATTAAAACCGCATTAGAGGAAGCAAACGATATTGTAAATAACGTAAGTAGAGGTCAATACAGTTGAAAATGTGGAAATAAATAATATAAAAAGTGAAAATACGACAGAAAAGCCACCACAAAAATTTTGTATAGCTTGCGGTCGTAATAACCATTGGATGACCGAATGCTTTACGCTTCAAAAAGTACAAGAAAATTTAAGAACGGCGATGACAAATGAAAACAACAATCAGGAAACCGCAAATTACCAAGAGAAAGCCGCAAATCAAAATAATGATGTACAATATCAAAGGACCAATTTCAGGAGAGGCAATTACAGAAATAATCGAGGAATACGACGTCGAGCAGAAAACAATAATAGGCAATTTCAATACAACGGTTAGACTATATCAAGGCAATAGCAGACCATATCAAAGCAATAGTAGACAATATCAAAGCAATAGTAGACAATACCAAAGCAATAGCAGACAATATCAAAATAATGAATATTTAAACTGAAAAAGGGACCTCGAAATGAAAGACAAATAAAAAAATTATAATGCATCAAATGAGGATTCGAGATCCCATAAAATTTCAAACAAAATTAATAAGGATATACAGAAAAATCATGAACATTTACTAAATTCAACTTAACGACAAAATGACGCGCTGCCTATGATAAATATAAATTTAGAGGATATAAAAACAGTTGCTCTCATAGACAGTGGTGCTATTGTTAGTTTATTGTCAGAACAAATATTTCAGAAAATCAAAAATAAAATCAAAATTAACTATTTATCTAGACATGTCAAAATCCAAACTGTGACTAAGGAAAACATATAGTTCTCTAAGTGCATCAGTTTCAGCTTTAAATTTGAAAACAAAAGATGTAACAATTCCTTTTTTATTACTAGACAATTGAACAACACCCCCCTAAGAATTAATTCTAGGATATGACTTCCTCAAAAATCATCACGTTGTCATAGACACAAATAAATCAACATTAAAATTTGTAAAAGAGTCAATATCCATTCCATTTAAAAATAGAAATCAGAAAAAATCACAGGAACCAAAAAATGAACATACATAAGTGGAGTATATCCAATGTTTAAATGCAAGCTTAACACATAAAATTAAATTACTCCCCCAAGAAACAAAATCAATAAAATTAAAATTAAGTGAAAACTATTTTGAAGATAAGGATGTAATGTTAAACATTACAAATGCATTGAAAGAATTACATGCTGAGTATTCGCTGCACTATGTAAATAATAGAAAATTCATTTCCACAATTGTTACAAATAAAACAGAAAAAGAGATACAACTAAATAAAAATATGATTTTTGGAACGGTAACACCGCAATTTGAAATTTTCGAAGAACAACATAATAATGATAAAATTTTACAGGTTAAGAATATAGAAAGTTTAAATGACCCACAAAAAAAAATCGAGATTTCAGCCTTACGAAAAGCGGAATTAACACCGCAAGACTTTCATTTAAGTCATTTACAAGACAATGAAAAACATATATTGCTTAAAGTGCTATTACAAAATTATGACGTATTTTCAAAAGCATATAAAACGCTGGGAATGACGAAGGAAATTGTACCTGATTTTAAACTTTTACATAAATATCCAATTTAATGTAAACCTTATCCCTTGCCAAAGATGTTAAAACCTGTACTCGAAAGTGAATTAAAACAATGGTGTGAAGCAGGGATAATTGAAATAAGTCCAAGTAACTATTCCTTTCCATGTTTACTAATTAAAAAGAAATCCAATAGTAATAACAGCAGCAGCAGTAAAGAACAAAAATATCGTTTATCAGTAGATTATTGTCTCCTCAATCAGTTTACCGAGTTATTGCCCATAAATATTGGTAAAATTAGCGACATACTGCACAACATAGCAGGCCAAAAATATTATACTGTCATTGGTTTAAAAGCTGCATTTTTTCAAATTAAGATAAAATCTGAATATAACTCAAAATTGACGTTTGCGACGAACGAAGGATTATTTAAACTTAATAGAATGTGCAAAAATTCATCAGCGTATTTTTCATTACTTATGATGAAATGTTTAGGAAATTTAAAAGAACAGAAAATTGAATTTTATTTAGACGATATTGTAATTGTCGCAAATGCATTTGAGGAAATGTTGGAGAGAATAAAAAATGTGTTTTCAAGATTATGTAAGTTTGGTGTAACCATCGACCCTTCAAAATTGCAACTATGTAAACAGAAGATCAAATTTTTGGGATTTCAAATAAGTGAGGAAGGCATAACACCTTCTGATGCTAATGTACAAAAAATAACGAATTTCCCTGTGCCATCGTCAGTAAGAGAAGTAAAATCATTTTTAGGTATAATTATTTTTAGGTATAATTATTTAGGTGTAATTATTTTAGAAACATCATTCCAAATTTTTCTGAACTATGCAACCCATTAATTAAATGAACAAAGAAAGACAAAAAATTTATATGGACGGAGAAATGCGCAGAAGCTTTTGTAAAACTGCAGAATGCAATTTTGTCGAAACCGGTTGTCAGGGCAGCAGATATGTCGAAACAATTTTTTCTTTCAACAAATTGTTCAAAAATAGCGGCGTCAGGAATTCTCCTTCCATTAATTGATGGAAATTATCATCCTGTTGAATATTATAGCAGAAAACTTTCCAACAGTGAAAAGAAATATCCTAGCATGAAACTAGAATTGCTAGCTATTCATGATGCTATAATACATTTAAAAGATTTTTTATATAGCACCCACTTTACAATTTTTACAGATTCTAAAGCATTGACGCATTATATTCATTTAGAAAATCAAAATTCTGATTTAATCGCAAGATGGCTATTAAATTTGCAACAATTTTCCTTTGACATAAAATATATTAAAGGACAAGACAACTCTAGCGATTTTATGTCACGTCAAATTTTTTCTGAGCAAACTAAGACTAAATTAGTAAATAATATTATTGCTAGTGGCAGCGCTATAACAATAACCAAAATTCTAGAAGAGCAAAACAAAGATAAAGAGATAAAGAAAATTATTAACGGACTGAATGCAAAATCTAAACAGCCAAAATATGTCGATAAACATTATAGAGATGTAAAAACACAATTAATTATGATAAGAACTGCTAGAGCAATAAACAATTCAATGCAAAATGATAGAATTGTTATTCCACACAGTCTCAAACATGCAGTTATTGAGTCAGCTCATTCACAGCACTTCGGAATAGAAAAGACCTATCAAATTTTAAATAGAAAATATTACTGGAAAGGTGCGTACAAAGATGTGAAAAATTTTTGTGCATCATGTGATGCATGTTTATGTTATAAAAATAAGGCTATAAGACCGATGGCATTAAAACGAGTTCCACGTCCAAATCGATAAAATCAAACAGTTGCATTAGATATTGTGGGGAAATTACCCAGAAGTAACGGACAACACGAATACATAATTACTATGATGGATCGTTATTCGAGATTCCTGGAGGCAGTACCCGCGAGAAATATAAGTACTGCGATCGTATTACAGATATTGACGAATTGGATATCGGTAAATGGAGTTCCAGTGTGACTGCTAATGGACAATGCCAAACAACTTAAAAGCGAGGAATTTAAAGAATTTGCAGAACAACATGGTATAAAACTGAAGTATGCTTCAATTTATAAACTTAGCTCAAATGCAATTTTAGAAAGAAGTCACTTAAGCATAAAAAATTCGTTAGCAGCAATGGCGAATGAAACGTTCAACTGGCATAAAGTATTGCCATATGTAAAGTTATTTCATAATGCTACACCGAGTGCAAACATTGAACACAGCCCTGTTATTATGTTTCTTACTAGAGATTTGAAATTACCGGGAGATAATAATCTGGAAGTGACAAATCCAGATGACATCCCGATCTTGACTCAAAGCGAGTATAATAACGATGTCAGTGAAGCACTTACTTTAGCGGAGAAGATTAATAAATATACAAAAACCAAACAAATACAGGCGCAAATTCGCGAGGAAAATATATGTAAAAGAGTGAGAAAAAAAAGTTATTAAAAGGACAAGTTGTTTATGTAAAATCTTTACGACCCACCACAGCGTTATAAAAAAAATTTCAAGGACCATATCGCATTGTAAAGGTCATTCGTAATAAAAATTACTCTATCACGCCGGTGTGTGATCAAAATCAGAAATGGATCGTTGTTCATGCCAACAAATTGCATAAGGCAGAACTGCGCAAAAAATATTTGCAGAAGAATAATGTACGAAAAACGGATATGTCAACAAATCACTCGCATGCAAACAAAAATTATAACTGCAGGAATAAACAGAATATGAGTCCTACGAGATATAATTTGAGAAAACGCTAAAAGGTAGATTCAAATCAGAGGTGATAAAAGTAAGAAAATAAATGTTTTACTCATTAACGTTTTGTAAATATTAGGAAAATAAAATTGTAAATAATGAAATAATGCACAATACAACAAATAAATTTATGAAAAAATATGTATAAGTGGTATATAATAACATACAGCCCCTCAATGTTTAAAATAACATAAATTTGTGTTTAGACACAAAGTAGAGAGATATCAATAAATTTGTCTTACTTGTAATTTGTCGTACTTGTACAAAGTCTGGTGAATGATGTAAAGGTAGGAGTTGCGTCTTATAGAGCTTGCAATTTGAGGATGAAAAACGGGAGTTTCATGTTATTCTATTCTTGTGCGGGTTTTGAAAAAATACGTACCGGAAAATTAATAAAATGCAAAAATCAAGTGAATAGAACATGGCAAAAGCAAGTACATAATAAGTAAAACCATAAAGTTATTCATTAGTTCATAAAAAGACGGTAGAACACAAGCAAAATCATAAATAAATAATTAAATAAGCAAATTTTGAAGTCAAAATAAACAGAGACAGCTGATGTAAAAAATAGTTAGTAGACTATATTGCATAAATAGTTTATGCAGACCTTTACGAAAACACGTAACCTAAAAACAAAATAAAAATTAATTTTAAAAATTAGTTAATTAGTCTAGAATGAAGCGAGTCGAGTGTCCCATCCGTAATAGTTATAGTAGAAAGTCCTTATTTGGGCATGTGACGTCACATACGGCGAAAACAGCTTTTCCCATTCAAAACAGATCCAGGCTATAAATAAATATCAGGAGAAAAACTCCCCCGGATAGTACGCTAATAATACAAATGCTTTTATAAACATACAGATATTGTGTCAAAATTTTAAAATTTGAACTGCAGGCAGTTAGAATTTTCCTTAACAAATACTGGCCGGTATGCATTAGACAGTACATTAAATGTGTGTTACAATAATAAGTATTGAGTATTATTAAGAAATTATTTCAGTAAACAACCTTCGGAATAAATATAAAGAAAATAACAGATTAAATTAAATATGAAAGAATGATATCAAAAATATTAAATATGTAAAATTATGCTGAAATGGGAGCATAGTCAAATCAATAACATAACAATTAAAGCATATGATAATAGAAATAAATAATAAAGTATATATAAAAATATACCACGCATTGTTGCAACAAATAATAAATGCAATGAATTAAGAGCACATGAAAATTAAAATAATAATTATTCAACAGCAGATCTGCTTTAAATGTAAAAACAAAATAAAAAGTTAATAAATATATATAAAATGATAAATAGAATTAATAACAAGATATGTAGAATGAATATAATAATACATAAAGTATAAATTGTGGAATTCCAGAAATCTCAAAGGATACACGTAAGCTTACCGCTTGAAAGTATAGCGTACGCAGTCAGTATCGGACAGTCTGAAGGACGCGCTTAAGATGATAAATACCGCCGAATCACAAACGATTACGATTATATTTTGGCAGAATGGGGAATGAGACAGTTAACCCCTCTTACGTAATGTTGCGCACTGTAGAAGGTGAAAGTGCGAAGGTCGCCATGCATTAGGGGATACGCAGTTGCCATGCCGACACTTGTTCTTCCTGGTCGACAACCGTGAGGACCTGATCTACCACAAGGCTAACAGGTTTGTTATCCCCACGACTGAGGGTTGCCAACATGCGACCTAGCTGAGGTCCAGAAGAAAGGGTGCCGTGGTAATTGCCAAACAGATCACCAAGAATGGACATAACGCCAGAAAAGTACAGATCAGCTTCTTGAACCAAGACCACACACACCCCACCCCCAAGAGCAGCAGCGGCACAGACGACCCCCGGGGAACCTCCCCAAGAAGAGGCCAACCGGACTGAGAGAAGAGCCTCAACTCCTGAAGGGAGAAGAGGCACCATGGCAGCGGAAGACGATAGATGTTGATTGCAGTGACCATCCAGGAGGACCGAGGAAAACGCCAATTTGTATGGCAAACCAGAGAGATTTGTTTTTTTTTGCAGAGGATTTCGACTTTCTACCCTTCGGTAGTTATGCAGAGGCAGTATACAACTTAAAGAGGCGCTGTCGTAACCCGGACCTATACCTGTACTGCCAGGTTAGCAGACCCTATAAAAATAACCTAAGAAAAGGAAAAAGAAATAATAACCTAAGAGAGAGGAAAAAGAAGATAGACTAAGGCCTAGGAAAAAGGAAAGACCCCCGGGAGGGCCAAGCAAAGAGGCGCGCGTACATGGCCTTAAGGATACACTTGTTCTTCCTGGAAGAGGGAGAAGTTTTTTTTGGTCAAGCAAAAATTTTTTTTCTCCGCTTGTTTGGATTTCCAGGACAGCTCAGCTGGGCAGGGCGACTGAGTTAAAAGGACGACGGCGTGAATGTGAAACACGTTATTTTTTAGCGTAGCAAAAATAGTAGATATTTCGATGCTCATAACTGCAGCGTGATAAATATGTGTTCGTAATTGCCATGAGTATGACATGCATGTAAACACATTTGTATTTTATGTAGTTTTATAATACTGTAAATAAGAATTGTAAACATCTGAAGAATTGTGTAAAAAAGATACGTCTGTAAAAAAAATAAAAGATTAAGGTAATGAATTGCATATATATTATAAAGAATGTATTTAATATGCATATAAATGTAACTACAAGTAACAATATGATAGCATAATTTACATTCAAAGTGTACAATGGATGTATTAAGAGAGATAGTGACAATAGGGATATTTAAGTCCCAGAACTTGTGAAAGTTAAGTCACAGAACAATGACTCATTCTTCTGTGCTGATATACTATGAATTCCAAGTCAATAGTGTGCCTTCCAAAAATATGATAGTATGCCTTCCGAAACATAAGTAGTGTACATTCTGAACAGTAATAGTTTCTTCATGTGCATCGATATATGTATTTTCAATGTTACAGTATAGTGTGCCTTCCGTACGGTGATCTACATGTCATTGAGAGATATGTTTGCAGTGTATCGAAACAATATTTCCTCAATGTACTCAATGTGTACGCATATTTTCAGTGCTTCAGTACAACGGTGCATCAATGCATGTACATTTCAGTGCATCATATAATACTTTCTCAAGTGCATATATGTGTATCAGCGATCCATGATACTAGTGCCTCTCTGTGAAGGTTTTTTTTCTCAGTGCATATGCTTTTTACCGTGTTTCGGATTTTCTCTCATGCAGAGGGGGATATCGCATGACATGTTCACATTTCAATTACGGTTGCCAAGCAAGCTAATGAGCACTGTAAATGCAGCAGAGAAAACCAATGGGAACGCAAACATATATAAAGAGCGTTCATCCCCTCCATCTCAACAACGAATCATAAGGGAGGTGGTATGACACTGCAAGGTGAATAGAAAAAGCGTTTCAAGAATGTGCTAGAAATTTCCACGAGATCCAACTTCGACAGCGTCCTAGACGCACCTAATGTGTTTTTAGGAGTATTCAAAAATATCTCCTGCTATCGCACAAAGAAAACGCTGATTGGCAAAAAATGTGATGTGTGAACTAAATATGAGAAAAGTGAAATAGTGGCGTATTCAAATAACATACCCAATCATCCAAAGTGCGATTTCTACAAATAATTAACAATAAGGTAGTACGAATCCCAATCGTAATAACGAGCTCTTGAATTTAAGCTAAAAGAATTACTTAGATTTTCGGTAGATATTACTAATGTGTTCTAAATGTATGTGTCAATTAAATTATGTGTTATAAATATGTATGTTAATTAAATATTCGTAGAGCTGGATGTGTCATAAAATATGGATTTATGATTAATCTTAATAATCAAGATATATATAGATATATATGAAATTAAATACTAAATAAATTGATCAATTTAAATAAGAGTGTTTAATTTATATGTTGTGTGTTTTTCTCTTCGGCTCGTGAACCTGGAGTTTCCATACTCCACCCTTAGTGAAGGCATCAAAGGTAAGTCCTGGTAAAGTAATTTGGTTAAGAACAATTTACCTTACGACAGTAGTGATTACTGTATCAACCGGTTTCGAAAGTTAACGTCACCATGATAAGCAAGATTAGCAACATGCACCAACACGTCGTAGAGTCCTCAGGGAATGTAGCCTCCACTCGGCAAAAGAAGGTGGTCAAATAACCTGTAGAACAGCAAAATGACCAGTTGATACCAATTATTTTGTGGGTTTTGTTTAGGGTTGCCATTTTCAGATTTAATTATTTCTTTTATTTCATTGGCAGCAGTTTTCAGGTTTAAAAGCTAAACAAAATATTTTTTATATTGATTTGCTTCTCATACGTTAGGTAATTTAATAGCAATTCTATATATACACTGAAGAACCAGAAAAACTGGTACACCTCCCTAATATCGTGTTGAGCCAATGAGGTATAAATTAATATCAATGAGGGTACTTTGTACAGTTCGTACGCTGATACTTGTGGATGGCCCTGCATTCAAATCCGCAGCAATTTGAGGAAGTGTTGCCCGTCTATCTCTTGTAACGATTCCTTTCAGCCGTCGATGATCTCGTTCTGTCATAGTCTTTTTCCGGCCACACCCCTGTCGGAGATTTGAGGTTTTACCGGAAACCTGATATTCTCGGTACACTCTTGAAATGGTTGCGGGCGAAAATCCAAATTTCATCGTTACTTCGGAAATGCTATGCTCCATCTCTCGTGCGCCGACTATTACTCCTCGTTCAAAATCACTTAAATATTGATAACCTGCCATTGTAGCAGCAAGAACCGATCTAATAGCCTCCTCAGAAACCTTGTTGTCTTATATATGCACTGTCGACCGCATCGCGTTACGCTGATTGGCTGCATACCTCCATTATTTTCATACGCTCGACTGTACCAGTTTTTCTGGCTCTTCAGTGTAAGAGGTGTAGTACAGCGGTTAACATAACTGACTATAAACCGGGCTGTCTATGTTGAATTTCTGGTTTTGAAAGCAGGAGTTTTATTGTCATAAATGAATGTAATATATTCCATAATTTGCAGGGAACCTACACTTAAATTCGGCAAATACTCAGAGAACCATATAAATTAGTGGTATTCAAAAATTTATAAATCAAAGCCCAGATATGAGTGAGTTGGAGGTGTGTGGGCCCTACATATAAACGCATGTGTAAGCATACATGAACACAAGCAGACTCATTCATACGCATACATCTTTGCAACGAGAATCACCTCAATCAAACGTGAGTGTTACATAAATGGAATCTGGCTATGGCCACCCACATGCTTTCCTAATAAAATTAACAAGCCAGTTTCACGAATTTCTTAATAATCGAAATAATATGAATTAAAGTGTTTAATATGCGAAGGATAATAGCAAACACTAATGTTTACAAAAAACTATATTTTTATTATAAAATCGAAAATGTAAAATTCTGTTAAAAAGGGAGATGGTAATTTTCAAATTTAGAAATATAACTAAACAAGATGCAATTCTGTATGACTATTCAAAATGCCAAATATTATTCCGAGATTATTTAACAGTTACTTCATGTATTAGTGACTGCAGAAACTGGTATTTTAATTTTTGTTGTACTGCGGATAGATGTAAGAGGATAAATGTTATATTAGACCATTTTCAGTATTCGGTATGACTGCATTTCGAAGTGACCAATTAACTTATATTTCAGACAACTCTAAATTAGTAATTATTAATATTGTTAGCATCCGCAATGAGCAATATATTCTATATAGTAAAACATTTTAATAATTAATTCACAAATCGGACGTCATTTTCATTAACTCAGTGTCGTCCTCTGCAATTTCAACCATATATTCGTTGAGTTTTCAAAATTTCATTACCGAATTTGAGGGTCTTCGGAACATTCGATCGTGTTTAAAATCAATATACTTCCCGTATTCATCGATTGTAATTTTTGTATTAAACTTCGTTCAAAACTTTCATTTGTTAGATTCTCTCCTCGCTAACACAGTCATCATCTCAAAAACAATAGTTTCGTGTTAAGGTATACTTGAAACATGTCCTTCAATCGAAACTAGAATTCGAATTTTCAATCTCGTTACAATACTTTCCCTATGCATTTAGGGAAAGCAACAATATAATATTTCAATACCTAATTTCAACATCCTAATTATACATTATTAATTTCAATACCTATATTTCAACATTAATGTGTCTGTGTGGAACACTTGGGGGGGGGGGAGTAAATTTGGCAAAATACTTGGTGCATTGGCAACGAATTTATCGACATTTTAGAAATATTGCTATAGTAACGAAAACAACACCAAGTTGACGGAAATAAATGTTGGATTTCTATATTAAATTTATCATATATATATTGATATAAGTGGTAAGATAAGGTGTGAAATAAAAGTCACTTACCTTAATAACATCTTTTTGTTGGTAGCGAGCGCCTCTTTCCTTGAGCAATATAATTTGATATTGAATCATAACAGAATTTTCCGCGCAGTGACTACTACTGTAACAATTTTAATTATATTTTAATTATGCATTATTAATTTACAATATTATGTACAAATGATATTATTTACATTCAGTTCTTGCAAGATTACGACTATTAACGTCAGAGTCTGTGAGAGGGAAAGTTCTGTTTTGAAGATGAAGGGTTGCAGGAGGTTGGCGAGAAAGTGAAAGTCACAAATTGTTTTTTATCGCTCAAACGGCGATTCATCAGAGATATCCAACATCCCTACTTGATGTGAGCCGTTTAGAGTCCAATTGGGTTTCTAAGTGTCTGAAATTGGGGTCTTCCAAGTGGTTTTGTGAGTATATTTGCCACCATTTCATTGCTTCTGCAATACTCTAATTCTATTTGTCTCTTTTCTTGAAGTTCCCTTAGGTAGTGATGATTAATGTCTATGTGTTTCGTTCTTTAACTGTTTTTAACACTTTACAACAAAGTTGAAAAGTGTTTATGACTTTGTTCATTCTGTCTGTCTGTCTGTCTGTCCGTTAGCACGATAACTGCCGTAAAAATGACTTAATCAAAATGAAATTTTAGTATGTTGTTCAGACGGTCTGTAGGATCTATGGGAATATAAATGAATAATATCACACAATTAGTTTTGGATTGAACCCGGGTTAAAAAAATGAAATACATTGAGCCCTATGGGACCTAATTTTTCTAACATTTTTTAAGCGGATTTAAAATTCACAAATTGCTTCGAAAATTTTAGGTAATAGTCAAATTGTTCCATAAAATATATAAAAAAAATTCAGCTAAATATATTCAGTAGTTTTTTAAATAAAAATTAAAATAGTAATTACACATCTTATATGAAACGATCACGTGACCATGATATGAAACGATCACATGACCCACTTCAAAATGATATATGGCATCCATCTTGTTTCAAATTCGTGATTTTTTAAAGTTCTTTTTAATTCATATTGAGTGTTGTATCCATCCTAAAACTACTTTATTTCTGCTTAAATTCTGTGCATCTACATACTAAAACAACACAATGACAATATATTTGAGCTTAAATTCCCATTCAAATTTGATTATTTCTACAACTAAGCCTATTTTTCACCTATGTAAAATGTAAACAGCAAAATATGTAGAATGAGTTGTATTAGAATTACTGTATTTCTTTAACACAAAATAATTCAGTCCATGGAGTCTGTATGGCTGATATGAATGAAATATTAATTGATTTTATAAACAGAAGGACGATTTTTTTCGATGAAGTTTTAAGCATAAAGTTTATGAATTGTAGCTCCATGGTCTTAATTTTTAAATAAAATAAATTATTGTAGTATTGTGATGAATGAAATGGAGAAAGTTATGAATAAAATCCTGCTTTTATAGAGAGATCCAGGCGTGTTATTTTTTCTATGACGTCATTTGAATTAATTTCAGTTGTTTTCGATGAAGTTTTTAAATATAATAAATTATCGTAGTATTATGATAGATTTAAAAATATTACCGTGGAATGTATTGCATTTTAGAGATATTTAAACCACGCAATTTATATTTCAATGCCGTCATTTGAATGAAGCTCATTTTTTTCAATGAAGGTTTAAGTTTTCAAATATAATAAATCAATGTAGTATTGTGATAAGTTTTAAAATATTACCGAGGAATGTATTGCATTTTCGACTTTTTTAAATAAAATTGCATTGAAGTTGGAAAGTGTTTCATAATCAATGCTTTAAGCATAATTGATCTTTCTTGTTATTTTTTTGTGATAGCATGATGCAGGATTTATTGTCTTCATACAGTGTTATAGGTAGAATTTGCTTTAGTCCGAGATCTTCTGTTAGTCCAATTAACCATTGTGCTTCTTGTGCTGCATTTGCTGCTGCCACGCATTCTGCTTCTGTGGAGGATAAAGCAATGCAATTTAGCCTTTTTGAATTCCACGATATTGTATTATTTCCAATTTAAAATATGCAACCACTTGTTGATTTTCTTGATACCTTATCATTTCCCAGTCGGCATCGGTGTATCCTTTAAGGACTGGTTCTTCGGTTTTGGAGATTAGGAGTTTAAGATCTTTTGTAGTTATTAGATATCTTATTATTTTTTCTATGGCAATTCAATATTTTTGTCTAGGTTTTTCATTTCTTCTGCGTAGTAAGTTGACTGAGTTTGCAATGTCTGGTCTAGCAATTGTGGCTATGTAAAGTAATGTCCCTACTGCTTTCCTATAACTGGTATTATCTTCTAAGGCATCATCATCATCATCCATTTTGCAATAGTCTGTGTTCATTGGTGTGTAGGTTGGTTTTGAGTCTTGTAGAGAGAAATTTTCTGCAATATCTTCAATTTTGCTCTTCTGAGATAATGTGAAATCTCCATTATTTGATCTTTCAATTTTGATTCCGAGATAATAGCTAACTTCTCCTAAGTCTTTGACTTCAAATTCCTTTTTCAAGTTTCTGATGATTTCTTGAATTGTTGTTTCATTTTTACTTGATATAAGGATGTCATCAACGTGTAAGATGATATATACAGGTTGTTCATCATTTCTTATGAAAATACAAGGATCTGCTTTGCTCTGTTTGAATGAGTTTTCTAGTAGTTTCTCTCCAATTTTTAAGTTTCAAGCTCTTGCTGCTTGTTTGAGTCCATATATGGCTTTTCTTTGTTTGCTTACTTTATTATCTTGTAATTTGTTTTGTAACCCACTGGTTGATCCATATAAATGTCCTGTTCTAAAACACCTTGGAGGAATGCTGTTTTTATATCAGTGTGGTGAACTTTCATATCCTTATGTGCTGCTGCAGCCAGGAATGTTCTTATTGTTGAATGCTTTACGACTGGTGCGAATGTCGTAACCTGTGCCAAATTTTTGACTGAAGCCTTTTGCAACTAGTCTGGCTTTGTATCTTTCAATGTTTCGATCTGCATTCAGCTTCGCTTTGAATGTCCACTTGCATCCTATGGTTTTCCTTCCTTTAGGTAAATTTACGAATTCCCAGGTGTTATTTTCTTCTAGAGAATTTATTTCTTCTTTAGTTGCTTCCATCCATTTCATTATTTCTTCTGGTTCCAAAGTTTGCATTTCTTTCCAGTCTTTTGGTTCAATGACTTTTGTATCTTCAGTACAGTAACCAAATCTTTCTGAATGTTGTCCTTTATTTACTCTTTCTGATCTCTTTGGTTCTTTAGTTTCAGATTCATGAATTTCTGTAATAGGAATTTCTACCTTTTCTTCTTTTATTTCTTCTACGAATCTTGCTGCTCTACTGATTATTATGTTATTTTCCCTTACTTTAATTAGGTTACCTTTGCTCCTGTTGTCATATCCAACAAAGATTCCTTCGATGGCTTTGTCATCGAGTTTTCCCCGCTTTGTTTTGTCTATGCAAGCGAATGCTTTACAGTCAAATATTTTAATATGGTATAAATCGGGTTTTCTTCCCGTCCACAGTTCGTGTGGTGTTTTCTTGTTCGGTTTTGTGGGCAAGCGATTTTGTAAATAGTTTGCAGTGTTAACTACTTCACCCCAATATTTATGTTGTAATCCTGCTTCCAATAGCATGCATCTAGTCATTTCTACTAAACTGCGGTTTTTTCTTTCACTTACTCCGTTTTGTGACGGTGAGTGAGGTACGGTAACCTGATGATGGATCCCGTGATCCTTTAGGTAGTCTTCAATTTCCTTACTAATATATTCTCCCCCATTGTCAGATCTTAGTGAGTGTATTTCTCTTCCAAATTTATTTCTAGTCGTTGCTATGCATTCCTTAAGTTTGGTGTATACTTCAATTTTCTTTGAAATGAAATAGATCATAGTGAAACGACTGTAATCATCTACAAAGGTAAGAAAATATAATTTCCCGCTAAACGTAGGAGTACGCACTGGACCGCAAATATCTGAATGTACTAAATCAAGTGCTTTGGTTGTTCTGTATTTGCTTTCTTTAGGGTAAGGTAATTGAGATATTTTACCTTTGATACAGTTGCCACATGTATTCTGATGTTAGCACTTATCACTCTGAATACCGTCAGCTAGCTTTTCTGAAATTAATTGTTTTATGGCATCATTATTTCTATGACCAAGTCTTTTGTGCCATGTTTCTATGCAATTTTTATTTTTGCATTGTAAGGCAAAATATGTTGAAGTATTTTCATTAATATCCCTTTCTGCCATGACTTGGTATAAATTATCATACGCCCTAGCTTCTAAACGTACACATCCATTTTTCATAATTGTGCATTTATTTTCCTTAAATATAACTGTACAACCATTTTGAGTTGCCATTTTAACTGACATTAGATTACTTTCTAATTCAGGAACATATAAGGCATTTTGTAGTCTTATTTTATTTCCCGAGTTGTCCGGTTTCTTAGTTAAAATTACACATTCACCACATCCTTTAGCTTTTAACTTATTGCCATTCGCGACAGTAATCGTGCTTCAAGCTTCATAGTTTATTTCCGTGAGGAAATCTGGTTCATTACACATATGGACTGACGCCCTCGCGCGCGCGAATCTATGGGCCAAGTGCAACTGACATTGTTACTTTCCTTATATACATAATGTATAAGGAAAGTATTGTGACGGGGTCGAAAATTCAAATTCGAGTTTTCGACGGGAGAGCACGTTTCAAGCATCCCTGATCACGAATCAAGCATTTTTGAAGTGATGTCTGTGTGTGTGTATGTGTGTGTGCGTGTGTGCGTGTGTGTGTGTGTGTGTGTGTGTGTGTGTGTGTGTGTGTGTGTGTGTGTGTGTGTGTGTGAAAGTATGTGTGTGTGTCAGTGAATCTGTGGAGACGATAACTGACGAACAAATGAACCGATTCGAACCAAATTTGGTACAAAAATCGCAATCCGTTAACACTGGAAGCCTATTGCTTTTATACGTAATCGAATGTTCAGAACCCCCCTAAATTTTCGAATGAAATTTTGAAAAAATCGTCAAAAAATCAAAACCGCTAATAAAGTTACGCAAATAGACATTTCTTATGTAATTTTTTATTAGAAAACGATTGGCATAAATTTTAGAACGCTAACATGAACCGTTCTCGAGATATTGTACATTTTTCAAAAAAATTATGAAAAAGTCACATAAAAAAAAATTTCCTATTGAGAAACATGTTCACTTTTCATATGTAATACCATGCGATAAATTGAGTGACATCATTCTCGTGGATCTAGCTCGTTCCATTCAAGAAAAAATATACTTTGAATAATAGTTTTGTATTTGAACGCCAATAGTCATTTATCTGCTGTAAGAATAACTTTTTTCTTAGTGCACAACGCTTGGCGAGATTTTGGCGGCGAATTTGGCGGAATGTTGCCAACTTGGCGACTTTTTTTAAATGTTGCCAAATTAATGAAAATCTCGCCAAATGGATAAAAATGATGCTAAATCAATGAAAATGACGACTAATTGTCGAAAATTCAATATCTTGGAAAGAATATTAGTATCTACTATAAGAAAAACCTATTTTTTTTATTGTAAAAGTAGTAAATTCATTACATTATATAAGGAAAGTCATGTGTTGCCCACATCAGATTTTTTACATTTGTTGCAGCGTCTGAAGAGAGCGATTTTTGTTTTGGTTTTTCACAAATCGGATCCTCAATTAGTGCCGAACTTCTCGCTTGTTTTTGAGAGGGATTATAAGTTTCTGATGCGTCATCACCTGATTCGCTTTTCGTTTCAACATAGAAAGAAGACTTTTGTTTGGGTTTAATAGAATTCTTTGAGGGATATTTCTGAAAGTTGGAATTCTTATTTTTAAGATGCCAGCATTCGGATTTGAAATGACTCTGATTTTGGCAATATGTACAAAATTTATTTTCTCGATTTTTATTTCTCTTAAAGATTTTGTAAGCTTTAGAGTTTAGATGGTTCATGTATCGAGTATTCTTTTCTTCGATTGTACTCATCTATTAATTTTCCTCTAATGAAATCCGGAGTTAGTTCATTTTCCGGTCTCGCCTCAAGAGCGGTTATAAGTCCGTCGTAACTTCTTGGTACTGAACATAGTAGTAATGCTGAAATATGAGAATAACTTGTAATTTCACCAATAGCTCGCAACTTATCAATTAGCTCTAGCATATTTACAATGTGCGTGTTCATGTTACCACCTTCTTCCAGCTTAGTGCTGCTGAGTTTTCTCAGTAAAAAGAGTTTACTTGAGAGATTTGACTTTACATAAATTTTTCCTAGAGCTTCCCATGTAGCTTTAGCAGTGGTTTCATATTTAACATGAATAATTTGATTATCCTCAATGCATAAATTTATTAGTGCATGTCTGTTGGTCGGATTTTTGCCACTTCGTCGTTATCGGATTGGGCGATTCATCTTGTATGATACCATGCAGATCTTCTTTTATGAGATACATTTCCATTTTAAACTTCCATGTGGCATAGTTAGTTGCATTTAATTTTGCAATTTGAGTGCTGTCTTTTATGAGAGACATTTCGTTACAAATTTTTATATACTCAAAGATATTTATGGGCGAGACGTCAGTCTCATAATCTGTTTGATTTTTATATTAAATTTATCATATATATATCGATGTAAGTGGTAAGATAAGGTAAGATAAGGTAGTGAAATAAAAGTCATTTACCTTTATAACATATTTTTGTTGGTAGCGAGCGCCTCTTTCCTTGAGCTATATAATTTGATATTGAACCATAACAGGATTTTCCGCGCAGTGACTACTACTGTAACAATTTTAAATTATATTTTAATTATACATTATTAATTTACAATATTATGTACAAATGATATTATTTACATTCAGTTCTTGCAAGATTACGACTATTAACGTCAGAGTCTGTGAGAGGAAAAAGTTATGTTTCGAAGATGAAGGGTTGCAGGAGGTTGGCGAGAAAGTGAAAGTCACAAATTGTTTTTTATCACTCAAACGGCGATTCATCACAGATATCCAACAATAAAGCTATATAAATAACATTTAAAATCAAAACATAAGTAGAATTTTTTTTAAATTTTTGGAATGTGATGGAATTCAAACAAATTAATAAACAGATGTGTTGGAATACAAACAAATTAATAAACAGATGGTATTTATTAAATTATGTATGAATAGTGTACATCTGTATGTTCCACTTTCTGACAATTCTGGTGACTTTGGAGACAAATTTGACAAAATATCACAAATAGAGGAATATGTTGTTATACTTTAGAAAATACAATAACTCAGAAAATCTACACTTTTAATTAAATTTAATTTCTTTAGTAACCTTAGTCGGTATGAGGAAATGATTAATTTAATCTTCTTTATCTAAAAGATATTGAGTTTTCTATGTATGTGGGACAGCCACGTTTTCTTAGGTTTACGGGAGTGTTGTTGTTGTTGAGACCCAGACCGTCCGACCTACCAGAAAGGTGTAAGGTAACTGTTTGGACGGCCGGGAAGTGCCACCCAATTTGGACCGGAACCCAGTGGGGGAGGCATCCACAGGGACCGTACCCTCCTTCCCCTACCACCAACCTCTCGGAAGGACTTTCGGACCCACATGTTTAACGTGATCGTACTCCGCATGAACACGGCGGCAGTTTTGGCAGTGGCTGGAATCGAACCCGGGCCTACCGAGTGCAACTCCAGCGCGCTAACCAATGGGCTACCGCGCCCAGGTTTACGGGAGTGTATATTAATTGTGTTATGTTATGTTTGCTAGAGTATGTATATTTCGATAAAGAGTCGTATATGATCTGGTGACATTGAATGGAAGGGGTGTATGACTAGCATGTGTCAGTAGATCTTAGGATGGAAAAGTTGCAGACAGAAGGATGGGAGGAAATCTTTTACAAATTTACTTTTCATTATGACGGGCTTATACTTCTAGTATAAGAATGTCTATAATAACAAAATAAGTTGTATGACTTTTTGTTTTCTTGTTGTCGTGTGGTAGAAAATGTACGCGACCCACAGCTACAAATCTTGGTACATTGATACTTCGAGTGAGTATTAAAGACCCTTTGTAACGATTTTTGAAAATTTGAGTAAATGTTTTTAGCTATTTTATGTTGAAGCGCAATTTTGAGTGATTGCGAGACAAATCAGTTCCTTCTTATATTGTATTCTCGTTTGTTAAGATATTTCGTAATTTCTCTTTAGCAAATTTATATAACATACTTTGAAACTACGCGAAATGGATATCTAAAGGCCCTGACAACCATGTCATCTATGAAGCAAGCGTGTGACAGGTCAGTGAGGATATGTTTTTCTCGCTGATGGTTGAAGTGTTGAAAACCCAGACCACACGATAGACCCGAAGGTTTACTGTAGCTAAGTGTGTGGCCGGGAACTTTATTTTAGATCCAAAACATTAGAAAACAGGTTAAAATTGAATCACAACACAGTTACAACAAGACAAATAAAAGAATGGCAACGACAAAACAAAACATAAAAACAATACAATACAATACAATTCAAGAGAGACATAAGAAGGAAAAAAGAAAAGAGGGGAAAACCCCGAAGGGAAAAAAACCCAAGCACAAATGTAGTATAACCAACTAAAACAAAACGAAAAGAAGAACATGAAATACATAAAATTCACAGAACAAGCAAAAGAATGGCAACGACAGAACGAAACATAAAAACAATACAATATAGTACAGTACAATACAATGCAATACAAGAGAGACAAAAGGCAGAAAATTGTAAAGAGGGAAAAACCCCGAAGGGAAAAAACCCTACACAAAATACAAATGGGAAAACGGAAAAAGAAAAGGGACAAGGTAGGAAGACAAAAGGATTAAGACGAAGTTTGAAAAACCAGAAATTAAAAAAAATATTAATAATAATAATAATGAAAACAAAACAGAAAACCACAAAGAGATTTTCAACAACAGTACACACAAGTATACAAAAATACACAAGGTTAAGGCTGGAAGCACCCGAAGCAGGAAAAAAGTTAAATTCAACGTAATTAAATTCATTAAATAAAGGAAAATATCAAAGTTAAGAGTTTAGGCAAAATAATGAACAAGAGTTATAAAGTTTGCAATGCGAAAACGCAAAAGGATTTGTAAATGAACAAAGTTAACAGTGTTAAAAGGGTAAACAAGAAAAACCCTTGAGTGCAAATTAAATATTTTAAAGAAAAAAAAATAATAATAATAAAAAAAAAATTAGATGCCAAAAACGGACGGCTGTACGCCAGGAATCCAAGCAAAAAAAAAAAAAAAAAAAAAACCGGACGGCTGCAGGACAGGAATCCGCGAAAAAAAGAATAAAAAGTAACAAAAGATAAACAGAGAAATATATGACAAAATAGAGAAATTTTAGAAACCAAAAGCGGACGGCTGATGGTGTAAGATGTCACCTCAGGTAAAACATAATTATAACGTGACAGGTTATTTTATTTACATAATCACTGACGTACAATTTTGGTATTGCCGCATTCGGCTTTAGCATTGAAAATATGATGGATACTACAATTTTCATTAAATGCGTGTCTAAAAGAAACGTATTTCTTATTCTGACAGATTTTGATTTATATGACAGCTATGACTTCCACAAGGTTCTCAGTGTGACTGGATACAGTGTATTCTCTGCAATCAATTAGCTCACGAAGATTGTGTACATGGTAGTGATTACTGTATCAACCGGTTTCGAAAGTAAAAGCCGCCGTGATAAGCAAGAAGAGCGACATGCAACAACACGTCCTAGAGTCCTTAGGGAATGTAGCCTGTAGTCGGCTAAAGAAGGTGGTCAAGTAGCCTGTAGAACAGCAAAGTGACCAGTTGATACCAATTATTTTGTGGATTATGCTTAGGGTTACCATTTTCAGAGTTAATTTTTACTGTTATTTCATTGGCAGCAGTTTTCCAATGTAAGTTAAATAAATATTTTTTATATTGATTTGCTTCTCTTACTTTAGGTAATTTAATCACAATTCCTTATATAAGAGGTGTAGTGCAGTGTTTGGCATAACTGACAATAAACCAGACGGTCTGTGTTCAATTTCAGGTTTTGAATGCTAGCATTTTACTGTTTTAAATGAATATAATATATTCTACAATTTGAAACGTACCTATGCAACATTGAACACACGAACAATTGGGCAGTTACTCACGGAACCATAAAAAATAGTGGTCTACAACAATTTATAAACCAATTACCAGATTTGAGTCAGCTGGAGGTTCGTGGGTCGCACATATAAACGCATGTGCAAGCATACATGCACACAAGCGGGACGCATTCACACACGCACATGTTTGCAAGGAGAATCAGCGGAATCAAACGTGAGTGTCACACAAATCGAATCGGGAAATGGCCTGCTACATACTTTCACTAAAAAATGAACAAGCCAGGTTTACGAATTTCTTCAAATCATATGAAATAAAATATTTAATATACAGAGCAGCAAACACTAATGTTAATACTGTGATAAGGTGGTGTCAGTTCGTAAAAAGTCTTAACAATATCTACAGGTGATTAGAAGCACTGTTATTATATGCAGTTTTAAAATGACAAGCTCAGCTACCAATAAAAAATTTCATAGAACATTCTATAAAATGTAAAAATTCGTTTAAATGTAATATCATTTAAATTATTAAATTCAATCCAGCTAGTGAACTGTTATGAACAATAACAGCTCGCAAGAAATTAAAAGTGTTAAGCATATTACCCTCAATAGTGCTAGTAGAGACAAAAATCGCTGAACTTCGTTCAAAATCCAAAGAGTATTTACAAAAATCTCTACACCATAACAATCTGTTATGTTCAAGTAATGATTGGTGGGTATATTAGGATGGGGGACGGTGCTCATACTTTCTAAGTTTTCCTTTCCATTTTCAAAAAACATTTTAAAAAGCAATATTTTCTGAAAATGGAAATTTAGATTACCAATGAAGTTATTTGATCTCTTTTTAATTTTCAAGATATATAAAGTGGAAGAATTATATTTTAATTAAAAAATTTTTCTGATGATGAAAATTTGAATCATCATTGCTGAATTTCGTTTTGCATTTATCAAATCTCTTCATAAATGTAAGGATCATCGTTTATATCTTATAAACACACTTAAATGTCTCTAAAAAGTCGAAAATCATATCTTAGGTATAAAGTGTTTTTTTCATTTTCTAAAATAATCATTTCTTAATTTTTTGAAAGTGTAAGTCATACTACAATTTAGTCGGAGCGTTTAACATCCTGAAACCAGACTTTACATATTTTAAAAGAAGAAAAGAAAATTACATTCTTGCTAAAGTTTGCTTTTCGTTTGTCTGAAATATTTCTAAAATATAATTATATTTATTTAATTTTTCTAAAAGTTAAATCGCACTAATATTTCGGGGGCGTGGTTGATAGCTTCAAAACAAACAATTTTTCTTTTGAAAGAATAGACACCAAATTCCTACTGAAGTTCGATTTTTCCTTTCCTGACAAAGTAAAAATTATCAATTTATTTTTAGTGAAAATGCAAATCGTTCTGCAATTTGATAGGTATGGCTGGTATACTGAAACAATATTTGAAAAATAAATACTTCATTAATAAACAGAATAAAAGGATTGAATAATATGTCAAGAGGTTTCAATTTCTAAAAGAGCCTTGTGTAAGTTAAATTAGAAAGTGCAGGAGTATTAACGAAGGCAAGTACGCTTCTGTCCAAAAATAGTTGTATCACGTGACCTGGGAAGGTAATAGTCATCAGCAAAAATTTAGGAAAGAGAAAAAAGGGAAAATGATAAATAAGAATACTAGAAGTATTTAAAAACTTCCGCAGTGAATAGTCCCAATAAACGCATAAATTGCAGTTTAACCCCCGGATAAATTAATATTTTGAATCTTTGCTGTCTCATAGCAGGTGGCTTTTGGGTGGTTAAAAATAATAGTAATCAACTCGTGGTAATGTTATTGATTTTGATGTAGCACCTATTTTTGGACATAAATTATCTTTTAACGGATTTTATATCAAACACTTTATTTATCAGCATGCACATCATCTCCATATGTATTATTAGACCTCAGGCAGAAGAGAACAAACACTAAGTGATAAATTTTAGATTTCAAGCTAGTTCAAATTAAATCGAATCATCTTGAACCTCCGACTCCATCAGTAACAAAAAAATCTGTCGAAATATGGTGATATGATTAGTATATGGTTGGGTGTTACTATCTGGCAATATGATTTTACTAGCTTTGTATAATACTCATTTAGAGTAGAACCAGTTTTCTCATCTTGATTTATGCTGACAAAGTGAAGGTCCTAAGCTAACAAATGACTTTATCCGAACTTAAAAAATTGGATCATGAATAGGTATAGAATAGCTATAGGAGATATATGGTGGAGTTTAAAATTGCTTTTGATAAGTGATACTAATTTTTAGTTCTTAAAAGGAGGCGCTCTAAGTAGCAGAAGGCCAGATCGCGCTTTAGTTAACAGTAAGAAAATGTAAGTTTTGTTCTTTAAAAGGTTAGTTTTCTTATTTAAGATGTTAACTTTTGTTCTTTTAAAGGATTTTTTTGCTTTAAATTACTGCCTTTCTACACTAAGCAAATTACTACTTATTCTTGTAGACAAAGCTGTTAAATTGAATTTATACATGAAAAACTATTTTCTGCCTTCTGCATGTGTGATACAAAATGTAACTTTCTAAACACGTATTTGTAAAGTTCTCAAAACCGTAGTAAGGGGGCATGGTATGAGCCCCGTTCCCTTAGAAATAGAATAAATTCAAGATAAAACGATTTTTCGTTTATATTTTTCTAAATAGAAAATGGGTCCCTGAAAAGTTCTATGATTTATAGCTTATATTATGAATAATTCGCATTTTTTACACCCTTCTAATTTTGACTACACTTTCATATTTTTGTTTCATAATTTCAGAAAGAAAATATAAGTTTTTGTTCCTATAAAGGTTAGTTTTCTTATTTAAAATGTTAGCTTTTGTTCTTTAAAAGATTGTTTTTGCTTTAAATTTATGCCTTTATTCGCTAAGTAGATTACTACTTATTGCTGTAGAATAAGCTTTTAAATTGAATTTATACATGAAAAATCATTGCCTGATTCAAAATACAACTTTTAAAAGTTTTCAAAATCGTAGTAAGGGGGCGTGGAATGAGCACCGCCCCCTCAGAAATAGAATCAGCCCAAGATAAAACAAATTTTTGTTTATATTTTTCACAATGAAACAAATGGCTCTTTAATCAGTTCTATAACTTATTACTTCTTTTATGGATTAATCGTGTTTTTACAATCTTTTAATCTTAACTACACTTTACTTTCATATTTTTAGTTCATATTTTCGATCTCAGTAATGTCTTGTTAAACATTTTATTAACACTTTACGACAAAGTTGAAAAGTGTTTATGACTTTGTTCATTCTGTCTGTCTGTCTGTCTGTCTATCCATTAGCACGATAACTGCCGTAAAAATGACTTAATCAAAATGAAATTTTAGTATGTTGTTCAGACGGTCTGTAGAATCTATGGGAATATAAATGAATAATATCACCCAATTAGTTTTGGATTGAACGCGGGTTGAAAAAATGAAATACATTGAGCCCTATGGGACCTAATTTTTCAAACATTTTTTTAGCGGATTTAAAATTCACAAATTGCTTCGAAATCTTTAGGTAATATTCAAATTGTTCCATAAAATATATAAAAAAAAATTCAGCGAAATATATTCAGTAGTTTTTTAAATAAAAATTAAAATAATAATAACACCTCTTATATGAAACGATCACGTGACCATGATATGAAAGTATCACGTGATCCACTTCAAAATGATATATGGCATCCATTTTGTCTCAAAATCGTGATTTTAAAAGTTCTTTTTATTTCATATTGAGTGTAGTATCCGTCCTAAAACCACTTCATTTTGATTTAAATTCTGTGCATCTACATACTAAATCAACACAATTACAATATATATGAGTTTAAATGCTCATCCGAATTTGATTATTACCACAACGAAGCCTATTTTTCACTTATGTAAAATGTAAACAGCAAAATATGTAGGATGAGTTGTATAGGAATTGCTGTATTTTTTTAACGTAAAAGAATTTAGCTCATGGAGTCTGCATAGCTGATATGAAAGAAATATTAATTGACTTTACCGAGAGAAGGACGATTTTTTGCGATGAAGTTTTAAGCATAGAGTTAAATTACTTGTAGCTCCATAGTCTTAATTTTTAAATAAAATAAATTATTATAGTATTGTGATGAATGACATGAATGGGAAATTATTTATGAATTAAATGCTGCTTTTTTAGAGAGAGCCAGGCGTGTTATTTTTTCTATGACGTCATTTGAATGAATTTCAGATGTTTTCGATGAAGTTTATAAATATAATAAATTATCGTGGTATTATGATAATTCTAAAATTATTATCGAGCAATATATCACATTTTAGAGATGTTTAAACCAGGCAATTTATATTTCAATGCCGTCATTTGAATGACGTTCATTTTTTTCGATGAAGGTTTAAGTGTTCAAATATAATAAATCAATGTAGTATTGTGAGAAGTTTTAAAATATTACCAAGGAATGTATTGCATTTTAGACATGTTTAAATAAAATTGCATTGAATTTGGAAAGTGTTTCATAATCAATGCTTTAAGCATGATTGACCTTTCTTGTTTCTTTTATATCCTGTTAAGATTTATGACATTATACAACATTTGTACATATTTTGTGTATTTAGCAGGAATTATTATGTTAAAGCTAGTTTCATGTAAACAGTTTAAAAAAAAACATGAGGATGCAATATTAATTATGTTCAATTAAACATAAGATACATATAAATTTTAAAAATTTATCCTTTACTCTATAATAATATCTAATATAATTATCATATTAAAAAAAATATAGAATTGGTATTAATAAATTATTGGAATTAGAAAAATGATCAGAAAAATAATCACTAGAAAAGTCAGGAAATTATTTCAACTGTCTGTACTCTTTTTAAAGCTTACTTTCGGAGCATGATATATACTTGGATGTTTTTCCAGTCATGCTTTTATGAATAATTTCGTACTACACAAGCGAATACTATTAACAAGATATAAATAAGTAAAAAGGGAATTCTCAGTTTGATAATTTGGCAATACCAATATTCAGATTATGCCTGTTTTGGTAATTTTATAAAATTTCTTAACTATTGCATCTCTGAGAGCGGAGAATACCACCTTTACTTAGGTAATTTGATCATGTAATTTTAGCTCTAATGCAGAATTGTCTAACTGCCAAATTTTCGAACATTATGGTGACACCTCCTACTTTTAACACCAACAGCGTGTAGCCAATAATAGAAACCACTTGTGATTTGTTTCAGTGGGTATATAAGGTGTGGTGTAGGCATTCTGAAAACACTTCACTGGTTGCTGTCATAGCTAAAAGGAGCGATTTATCAGATTTCAAAAGCGGGTTGAGTATAGGCTTTCGAGCTGAGGGAGGCAGTATTTCTGAAAGAGCCAGTTTGTGAGTTGTTCGCTTGCTGGTGTGGTTAAAGTGTATCGTCAATGGAGAAATGGTACCATTGCGAATAAGCTATGTAGAAACTGCAGAGCACCGCTTACTGTTGATGGTAGAAATGAACATCGGCTTAGGTTCGTGAGAGCTGATCGCTAACAATAAAGTGGAGCAATTCATTGATCGAATGAACCAGAAGGCTACCCGAAGTGTGAAGACCCAGACCGTCCGACTCATCCAGAGGACTTGAGTATCTAATTGGACGGCCGGACTACCCGAAGTGTGTCTCAACAGACAGTTCAACTCTGCTACACATGGACCTCCGAAGTAGAAGGAGGGTCTCTGCACCTACTCTAAAGAGAAGATTCATCGGCCTAAAAGACTTATATTTACACGGCCTTCTCTGGCTGGCAAAATATTGCCTTCTCTGATAGGCAAAAATATGCGGCGGCATAAAAGCGCAGAGTGGTGAATATTTTTTGTTGGTTTCTTGATATTAATTTGCGTTTCAATACTTTTAAAATGTTTTAAATTTAATTAATTAAATCAGTAAGATCGGTGATGTTTGATATTAACGCATCAAAATTATATTAACGAATTACAAACCAGGTTTAAATGTATACATTCAATTCATTGCAAATAACAATGCAGAGGTTTAAAAATATAGACTCAATTCATTACAAATAACAACGCTGAGGTTTAAAAGTATACATTCAATTCATTACAAGTAACAATGCTGAGGTTTAAAAGTATACATTCAATTCATTACAAATAACAATGCTGAGGCTTAAAAGTATACATTTTATTCATTACAAATACCAATGCTGAGATTTAAAAGTATACATTCAATTCATTACAAATATCAATGCCGAGGTTTAAAAGTATACATTCAATTAAATTACAAATAACAATTCTGAGGTTTAAAAGTATACATTCAGGGTTGCAAATGGAGAAGGGGCGAGAAGGTTGTATGTTTGCGTTAGTCACCATACCGTTTAATATTATATACATTCAAATCATTACAAATAACAATGCTGAGTGTTTAAAAGTATACATTCAATTCATTACAAATAACAATGCCGAAGTTTAAAAGTATACATTCAATTCATTACAAATAATATTTCTGAGATTTAAAAGTTGCAAATGGAGAAGGGGCGAGAAGGTTTTATGTTTGCGTTAGTCACCATACCGTTTAATATTATATAAATTCAAATCATTACAAATAACAATGCTGAGTGTTTAAAAGTATACATTCAATTCATTACAAATAACATTGCTGAGGTGTAAAAGTATACATACAATTAATTCATTACAACTAAAAATGCTGAGATTTAAAAGTATATGTTCAATTCATTACAAATAACAATGCCGAAGTTTAAAAGTATACATTCAATTCATTACAAATAATATTTCTGAGATTTAAAAGTTGCAAATGGAGAAGGGGCGAGAAGGTTTTATGTTTGCGTTAGTCACCATACCGTTTAATATTATATAAATTCAAATCATTACAAATAACAATGCTGAGTGTTTAAAAGTATACATTCAATTCATTACAAATAACATTGCTGAGGTGTAAAAGTATACATACAATTAATTCATTACAACTAAAAATGCTGAGATTTAAAAGTATATGTTCAATTCATTACAAATAACAATGCCGAAGTTTAAAAGTATACATTCAATTCATTACAAATAATATTTCTGAGATTTAAAAGTTGCAAATGGAGAAGGGGCGAGAAGGTTGTATGTTTGCGTTAGTCACCATACCGTTTAATATTATATAAATTCAAATCATTACAAATAACAATGCTGAGTGTTTAAAAGTATACATTCAATTCATTACAAATAACAATGCCGAAGTTTAAAAGTATACATTCAATTCATTACAAATAATATTTCTGAGATTTAAAAGTTGCAAATGGAGAAGGGGCGAGAAAGTTGTATGTTTGCGTTAGTCACCATATCGTTTAATATTGTAAAATCGACAGTTAATATCTAATAAATTAAATATTACATTTTATATAATACAATATTTTTATATAAAAAGTGAAATTCTGGTAATAAAGGAAGATGGTAATTTTCAAATTTAGAAATATAATTGTACAAGATACAGTTCTTTATGATTATTCAAAATCTCAAATATTATTCCTAGATTGTTTAACAGTTATTTTCTTTAATAGTTTACTGTAGAAACTAGTAATTTATTACTTTCCTTATATACATAATGTATAAGGAAAGTACTGTGACAGGGTCGAAAATTCGAAATCGAGTTTTCGACGGGAGAGCACGTTTCAAGCATCCCTGATCACGAATCAAACATTTTTGAAGTGGTGTCTGTGTGTGTGTGTGTGTGTGTGTGTGTGTGAAAGTATGTGTATGTGTGTGTGTGTGTGTGTGTGTGTGTGTGTGTGTGTCAGTGCGACTGTGGAGACGATAACTGACGAACGAATGAACCGATTCGAACAAAATTTGGTACAAAAATCACAATCCGTAAACACTGGAAGCCTATTGTTTTTATACGCTATCGAATGTTTAGAACCCCCCTAAATTTTCGAGTGAAATTTTGAAAAAATCGTCAAAAAATGAAAACCGCTAATAAAGTTACGCAAATTGATATTTCTTATGTAATTTTTCATTAGAACACGATTGACATAAATTTTAGAACGCTAGCACGAGCCGTTTTTGAGATATTGGACATTTAAAAAAAAAATAAATAAGTCATATAAAATACAAAAAAAAATTTCCTATTGATAAACATGTTCACTTTTCATATGTAATACCATGCGATAAATTGGGTGACATCATTCTCGTGGATATAGCTCGTTCCATTCATGAAAAAAGATACTTTGAGTAATGCTTTTGTATTTGAACGCCAATAATCATTTATCTGCTATAAGAATAACTTATTTCTCCGTTCATAAGACTTGGCGAGATTTTGGCGACGGATTTGGCGGAATGTCGCCAACTTGGCGACATTTTTAATTGTTGCCAATTTAACAAAAATCTCGCCAAATGTATAAAAATGATGCTAAGTCAATGAAAATGCCGACTAATTGAAGAAAATTCAATATCTTGGAAAGAATATAAGTATCTACTATAAGAATAACATTTTTCTTAACTGTAAAAGTAGTAAATTCATTGCATTATATAAGGAAAGTCATGTGTTGTCCACATCAGATTTTTTTTGTTATAGTGCGGGTAGATATAAGAAGATAAATGATAAATTGAAACATTTCAGGTATTCGGTATGACTGCATTTAGAAGTGTCCAATTAACTTATATTTGAGACAACGCTAAATTAAGAATTATTAATATCGATAACATCCACATATAGCCCATATATTTAAATATTTTAATAATTATTTCATCAATCGGGAGGCAATATCGTTAACTTAGCCAATCGTTAACGTCGTCTTTTGCAATTTTAACGATATATTCGTCTATTTGTCAAAATTTCATTCGCAAATTTTTGAGGACTTGAGAATATTCGATGGTGTTTAAAAACAATAGGTTTATTGTATTCACTGATTGTAATTTTTGTGTTTAATTACGTTCAAAACGTTTGTTTGTGAGATATCGTTTCCTCGGACACATAGTCAACATCTTAAAAACGATCGATCTAGTTAAGGGATGCTTGAAACGTGTTCTTACATCGAAACTAGAATTCAAATTTCCAACCCCGTTGCAATACTTTCCCCTTACATTGTACTGCGCATATCGGAAATTAACAGACTGATATTTCAATAGCTATATTCAAATATTCATCTGATTGTATGGAACACTTGTGCGTGTGTGTGTGGGGGGGGGGGGAGTTTGCAGAAACTTGGTGCATTGGCAACAAATTTATCGACATTTTCGAAGTATTGCCATTGTAACGAAAACAACACTAAATTAACGAAAAAGGCCATTTTGGTAACATTTAAAATCAAAACATATTTAGAATTTTTGTTTTAAATTTCAGGAATGGGTTGAAATTCAGACAAATTATTAAAGAGATGGTATTTTTTAAATTACTTATCAATAATATATATCTATATGTTCCACTTTGTGACAAATTTTTTGACATTGCCGACAATTTTGGCTCAAAATTGACAAAACATCGCAAATCGACAAAAATGTTGATAAACTTTAGAAAATTCATTAACTTTCAAAATCTACACAATTAATTAAATTTAATGTCCCTAGTAATCTTAGTCGATGTAAGGAAATGATTAATTTAATGTTCTTTATTTAAATAAAATATAGTGAGTTCCTACTATACGTGGGATATTCACGTTTTGTTAGGGGAATATGGGAGGGTATATTAATTGTGTTATGTTATGTATGCTACAGTACATATTTTTTGATAAAGAGACGTATAAGAAGGGTGACATTAAATGGAAGAGGTATATGGAACGCATGTGTCGGCGGATATTAGGACAGAAGTGATGCAGGCGGGCGAATGGGAGGAAATCTTTTGCAACTTTGCCCTTATTATGACAGGCTTACACTTCTAGTATAAGAATGTCTATAATAAAAAAATAACATGTCTGTCTATTTGTGTGCTTGTTCGTCGTGTATTAGAAAATCTAAGCTACCCACAGCTACACAACTTGGTACATTGATATTTCGACTGAGATTTAAAGACCCTTTGGAACGAGTTTTGAAAATTTGAATTAATTTTTTTAGCTTTTTTATGTTGAAGCACAATTTTGAGCGACTGCGAAACAAATCCGTTCCTTCTTATATTGCATTCTCGTATGTCACGATATTTCGTAATTTCTTTTTAGTGAATTTATGTAACATACTTTGATACTATGTGAAATGGATATCTAAAGACCCGGATAGGAATTTCTTCTATGAAGCCTGTGTATGTGACGAGTCTGAGAAGGTATATTTTTCTCGCTGTTGGTAAAATATGTCACCTTCGGTAAAACATAATTATAATGTCACAGACGATTTTATTTACGCAAACACTGACGCACAATTTTTATATTGCCGCTTTAGTCTTTAGCATTTAAAACATTGTGGATACTACAATTTTCATTAAATGCGTATCAAAAGCAAAATTAACATTATTTATGATAGATTGTGATTTATGTGACAGCTATGACTTCCACAAGGTCCAAAATTTGACTGGTTACAGCGTATTCTCTGCAAGCAATTAGCTCACGAAGATTGTAAAGAGGGTAATTATTACTGTATCAACCGGTTTCGAAGGTAAACTCCGTCGTGATAAGCAAGACGCGCGACAGGCACCAACACCTCCTAGAATCCTTAGAAGTGTTGCCTGCCTTCGGCGAAACAAGGTCGTCAAATAGAAAGTAAAGTAGCAATGTGGCCGATTGATACCATTAATTTTGTGTATTACGCATATAGTTGTCATTTTCAGAGTTAATTATTACTTCTATATCATTAACAGCAGTTTGAGATATAAGAGCTAAATAAAATACTTCTCATACTGATTTATCTCATACTTTAGGCAATTTAATCATAATTCCATATATACGAGGTGTAGTGCAAAGGTTAGAAAAAATGTCCTTAAACCCGTCGTTCTAGGTTAAATTTCAGTGCAATTTCAGAATGCTCGAGTTTTACTGTCATAAATGAATATAATATATTCTACAATTTGAAGCGAACCTACGAACAATCCTGCAGTTAATCACAAAACCATAAAAATTAGTGGTCTTCAACAATTTATAACCAATTGCCATATTTGAGTCAGTTTGAGGTTCGTGTTCCGAACATATAAATACATGTGTAAGCAAACATGTACACAAGCAGACACATTTATACCCACACATGTTTGCAAGAATAATCAGCGGAATCAAACGTGAGTGTTAATTAATTGAATCGGACAATGGGTCTTCCACATGCTTTACTTATAAAATTAACTGGCCAGTTTTACAAATTTCCTGAAATTAAATATTTAATATACCGAAGATAACAACAAACACTAATGTTAATACAGTGTAAAGAAATATACACTGGATTGTTTTATTTGTCTTCTAGTGCGGTTGTTCTCGAAGTTAGGTGTTGCCAGTTCGTATACAGAGATTTAACAAAGTCGTTAAGTATCTAACGCTCAGAGGCAAAGTTATTATATATACTTTTAAAATGGCATGCGTAAGTTCCATAAAATAATTTCATAGAACATCTTATAACATGTAAAATTTCGTTTAATCGCATAGGTTCAAGGTGATAAATGTTCCATACAGATAGTGAACTGTTATAAGCAATAACGACTCGCAAGAAATTAAAACGGTTAAATGAATTACCCCAATATTGCTGGTAGACACAAAAATCGCTGAACTTCGTACAAAATCCTACGACTCTAGAAAAATTTCTACACTATAATAATCTGTTATATGAAAAGTAATCATTGGTGTGTATATTAGGATGAGGGAGGTGCCCACACTTACAAAGTTGTTGACAAATTTGGTGACTTTGGAGACGAATTTTGCTCAAAATCGACAAAACATCGCAAATCTAGGAAAATATTGTTAAGCTTTAGAAAATTCAATAATTCATAAAATCTATACTATTAATTAAATTTAATTTATTTAATAATCTTTGTCGCTATGATGAAATTATTAATATAATCTTCTTTATTTAAAATATAGTGAGTTTTCCATGTATGTGGGACAGACATGTTTTGATATAAGTCTATGGGAGTGTATAATAATTGTGTTATGTTATGTATGCTACAGAATGTATGTTTCGATAAAGAGTCATATCAGACGAATGTCATTGAATATAAGAGATGTATGACTTGCATGTGTAGGTGGATATTAGGACGAAAATGTTGCAGGCGGACGGAAAGGAGGAAAACTTATGCAAATTTACTCTTTATTATACCGGGCTTTCACTTCTATTATAAGAATGTCTATAATTGCAAAATAAGATGTCTGTCTTATTGTTTTCTTTTTGGTTATGTAGAAGAAAATCTAAGTGACCCACAGCTGCAAAACTTAGTTTGAGTGCAAAACTTAGTGCGCTTCAACATAAAATAACTTTTTTAAGTTATTTTATGTTGAAGCGCAATTTTGAGCGACTACGAAACAGGCGACTGCAGGTTCTTCTTATATTGTATTCTAGTCTGTTAAAATATTTCATGATTTCTCTTTAGTGAATTTATATAACATACTTTGAAACTATGTGAAACAGATATCTGAAGATCAGTAGAACCCTTTCTTCTATGAAGCCAGTGTGTGACAATTTAGAGAGTGTATCTTTTTCTCGCTGTTGCTGTAAGATATCACCTCAGGTAAAACATAATTATAATGTGACAGGCAATTTTACTTACACAAACACTGACTTACGATTTTTGTATTGCCGCATTAGGATTTCAAATATCGTGGATACTACAATTTTCATTACTTGCGTATCTAAAACAAAATTACAACTATTTATGATAGATTGCAATTTATATGGCAGCTATGACTTCCGCATGGTCCTGAGTGTGACTGGATACAGTGTATTCTCAGCAAACAATTAGCTCACGAAGATTGTGTACATGGTATTGATTACTGTATCAACCGATTTCGAAAGTAAACGCCGTCATGATAAGCAAGAAGAGAGACATGCACCAACATCTCCTAGAGTCCTTAGGGAGTGCAAGGTCGTCAAATAGAAGGTAGTATTGCAAAGTGATAGATTGATACCATTAATTTGTGTGTTATGCTTAGGGTTGCCGTTTCCAGAGTTATTATTACTTTTATTTCATTAGCAGCTCTTTGAGATGTAAGAGCTAAATAGAATACTTCTTATATTGATTTGCTTGTCATACTTTAGATAATTTAATTGCAGTTTCGTATGTAGACGGAGTAGTGCAGCGGTTTGCATAACTGACCGTAAACCGGGAGATCTACCTTCAATTTCAGGTTTTTGATACTAGAGTGTTACTGTTACAAATGAATATAATGTATTCTAAATTTGAAATGCTCCTATGGAATTGCGAACCTACGAACTATTCAGCATTTACCGACAGAACCATAAAAATAGCGGTTTGAAACAATTTATAAACCAATTGCCAGATTTGAGTCAGTTGGAGGGAGGTTCGTGGGCCGCAAGCATAAACGCATGTGCACACATACATGCACACAAGCAGACGCATGCATAACCACACATGTTTGCAAGGAGAATCAGCGGAATCAAACGTGAATGTAATATAAATCGAATCGGGCAAAGGCCTCCCACATACTTTTCTTATGAAATTAACAAGCCAGTTTTACGAATTTCTTGAAATAAAATGTTTAATGTACGGAAGATAACAGCAAACACTAATGTTAATACTGTATATAATTACACTGTGTATAATGTGTATAATGTTTATAACTATACTGTGTATACTGTTAGTACTGTGACTGTGTGAGGAATATAAATAGGATTGTTTTATCTGTCATCTAGTGAGGATGTTCTCGAAGTTAGGTGTTGTCAGTTCGTATAAAGATTTAACAAAATCGACAGGTATCTAACTCTCAGAGGCACAGTTATTATATACACTTTTAAAATGACAGGCTTTGCTTATCTACCATTAAAAGTTTTCATTGAACATATTATAAACAGTAAAATTTCATTTAATCGCATGATTTCCTTCAGCCATGAGCTCTATCTTGCTAGTGAGCTGTTATGAACAATAACGGCTCCAACAACTTATGAATAATAAAATTTCGTTTAATCGGGAAGCATCGAACGTCAATAATATCCATCCAGCTAGTGAGCTGTTATGAACAATAACGGCTCCCAAGAAATTAAAACTATTAAGCATATTACCCTCAATAGTGCTCATAGAGACAAAAATCGCTGAACTTTGTTCAAATTCCTAAGAGTATCTACAAAAATCGCTACACTATAACAATCTGTTATGTGCAAAGTAATGATTTATGACCATATTAGAATCGGAGAAGGTGCTTCATACAAAGTTTTCCTTTCCATTTTCTAAAAACATTTTAAAAAGTAATACTTTCTAAAAATGCAAATTTAGATCAACAATGAAGTTATTAGATTTCTCTTTTATTTTCAAGATGCATAAAGTATAAATATTATAATTTAATTAAAATCTTTTTCTGGTGATGCAAACTTGAATCACCATTGCTGAAGTTCGTTTTGCATTTATCAAATCTCTTATTGCAAATCATTCATAAATATAAGGATCATGGATTATATCTTATACTCAAAATGTCTTTTAAAAGCCATAATTTGTCATATCGTACCTATATAGTTTATTTTTCCGTTTGCTACCTAATTATTTTTTAAAATTTTGAAAATGCAAGTCATACTATTATTTAGTGGCCACGTTTAACATCCTGAAAGCACAAGTTGCATATTTTGAAAAAATAAAAAGAGAATTATATATTATCGCTGAATTTTATTTTTCATTTGTCTGAAAAATTTCTAAAATCTCAATATATTTATTTAATTTTTTCTAAAAGTTAAATCGCACTAGCATTTTGGGGGCGTGGTTGATACATTCAAAACAAACATTTTTTTTTAAATAATAGACACAAAATTCCCACTGAAGTTCGATTTTCCCTTTCCTGACAATGTAAAAATTATCAATATATTTTTATAGAAAACGCAAATCGTATTGAAATTTCATGGGTGTGACTGGTATACTGAAACAATATTTGGAAAATAAATACTTCATTAATAAATAGCTTAAAAGAATTGAATAATATATCAAAAGGTTTCAATGGTTAAAAGTGACTTATGTAAGCTAAATTAGAAAATGCACGAGTATTAACGAGAGCAAGTACGCGTCTGTCAAAATATAGTTGTGCCACGCGACCTGGGAATGTAATCGTCATCAGCAAAAATTAAACAAGAAAGATCAATCATGCTTAAAGCATTGATTATGAAACACTTTCCAACTTCAATGCAATTTTATTTAAACATGTCTAAAATGCAATACAGTCCTCGATAATATTTTAAAACTTATCACAATACTACATTAATTTATTATATTTGAAACCTTAAACCTTCATCGAAAAAAATTAACTTCATTCAAATGACGGCATTAAAGTATAAATTGCCTGGTTTAAATATCTCTAAAATGTGATACATTCCTCGGTAATAATTTTAGAATTATCATAATACTACGATAATTTATTATATTTGAAAACTTCATCGAAAACAACTGAAATTAATTCAAATGACGTCATAAAAAATAACACGCCTGGCTCTCTCTATAAAAGCAACATTTCATTCATAAATAATTCCCCCATTCATGTCATTCATCACAATACTATAATAATTTATTTTATTTAAAAATTAAGACCATTGAGCTACAAGTAAGTAAACTCAATGCGTAAAACTTCAGCGAAAAATATCGTCCTTCTCTTTCTGAAATCAATGAATATTTCATTCATATCAGCTAAGCAGACTCCATGGACTAAATTATTTTATGTTAAAGAATTACAGCGATTCTAATACAACTCATTCTATATATTTTGCTGTTTACATTTTACATAGGTGAAAAATAGGCTTAATAGTAGAAATAATCATATTTGGATGAGCATTTAACCCTGAAATATATTGTCATTGCGTTGTTTTAGTATGTAGATGCACAGAATTTAGGCAAAAATAAAGTAGTTTTAAGACGGATACAACACTCAATATGAATTAAAAAGAACTTTAAAAATCACGATTTTGACACAAGATGGATGCCATATATCATTTTGAAGTGGGTCATGTGATCGTTTCATATCATGGACACGTGATCGCTTCATATAAGAGGTGTTATTATTATTTTAATTTTTATTTAAAAAACTACTGAATATATTTCGCTGAATTTTTTTTATATATTTTATGGAACAATTTGAATATTGCCTAAAATTTTCGAAGCAATTTGTGTATTTTAAATCCGCTTAAAAAATGCTTGAAAAATTAGGTCCCATAGGGCTCAATGTATTCCATTTTTTCAACCCGGGTTCAATCCAAAACTAATTGTGTGATATTATTCATTTATATTCCCATAGGTCCTATAGACCGTCTGAACAACATACTAAAATTTCATTTTGATTAAGTCATTTTTACGGCAGTTATCGTGCTAACGGACAGACAGACAGACAGAATGAACAAAGTCATAAACACTTTTCAACTTTGTTGTAAAGTGTTAAAAAAGAGAAAAAAAGGAAAATGATAAATCAGAACGCTATAAGTATTTAACAACTTCCTCAGCGAATTGTCCCAAAAAACTCATAAGTTGCAGGCTAACTAAATTGCAGGCTAATAAATTAATATTTTGAATCTTAGCTGTCCCATGGCTGGTGGCTTTTGGGTGGTCGAAAATAATAGTTATCTATCCGCGGTAATGTTTTGGATTTCGATGTAGCACCTATTTTTGGATATAAATGATATTTTAACGTATTTTGTATCAAACATTTTATTTATCAGCATGCACATCATCCCCATATGTATTATTACACCTCAGGCAGAAGAGAACAAGCACTACGGGAAAAATTTTAGATTTCAGGCTAGTTCAAATTAAATCGCGTCATCTTAAATCTCCGACTCCATGAATATCAAAAACAAATCTGTCGAAAAATGGTGATATGATTAGTATGTGTGTGAGTGTTACTATCAGGTGATATGATTACTAGATTTGTATAATATTCGTTTAGAGTAGAACCAGTTTTCTCATCTTGGTCTATGCTGACAAAGTCAAGTTCCGAAACTACCAAGTGGCTTTATCCGAGCTTAAAAAATTGGATCATGAATAGGTATAGAATAGTCATAGAAGGTATATGTAAAAGTTTAAAATTGCTTTCGATAAATGATACTAATTTTTAGTTACTGTAATTAGCCGCTCTAAGTAGCAGGAGGCCAAATCGCGCTCTAGGTAACAGTAAGAAAATGTATTTTTTTGTTCTTTAAAAGGTTAGTTTTCATATTTAAGATGTTAACTTTTGTTCTTTAAAAGGATTTTTTTGTTTTAAATTACAGCCATTCTACACTAAGTAAATTACTACTTATTGTTGTAGAATAAGCTGTTAAATTGAATTTATACATGAAAAACCATTTTTACTTTCCGCATGAGTGATACAAAATGTAACTTTGTAAACACATATTTGTAAATTTCTGAAAACCGTAGTAAGGGGGCATGGAATGAGCTCCGCTCCCTTAGAAGTAGAATCAATCCAAGAAAAAACGCTTTTTGGTTTATATTTTTCTCAATAAAAAACGTCTCTTTGATACGTTCTATGACTTAATACATATCTTATGGATTAATCGTATTTTTACAACCTTTCAATCTTGTTACCTTACAACTTTCTGGTAGATCGGACGGTCTGGGTCTTAACAACAACCTTTCAATCTTGAATACACTTTACTTTCATATTTTTGTTTCATAATTTCACTCTCAGTATTGATTGGTTGTACATTTTATTTCTGTAATACCATCTTAAGTGTTATAACATTAAACAACATTTGTAAAAATGTTGAGTATTTGGCAGGAATTATTATGTTCAAGATAGTTTCATGTAAACAGTTTTCGAATAAAACATGAGGATGCAATGTTAATTATGTTCAATTAAACATAAGATACATGTAAATCTTAAAAATGTATCCTTTACTCTATAATAATAACTAATATGATTATGATAGTAAAAGAAAGATTAATTATGATAGTAAGAGAATTGGTATTAATTAATTATTGGAATTAGAAATGTGATCAGAAAAATAATCACTAGAAAAGTCAAGAAATTATTTCAACTGTCTGTACTTTTTTTTACTTTCGGAGCATAAGATACATACTTGGATATTTTTCCAGTCATGTTTTTATTGATAATTTCGTACTACACAACGGATACTATTAACAAGATATGAATAAGTGAGAACCGGATTCTCAGTTTGAATTATGGCTGTTTTGGTAATTTTATAAAATATCTTAACTATAGCATCTCTGAGAGCGGAGAATACCACCTTTACTTAGATAACTTGATCATGTAATCTTAGCTCTAATGCAGAATTGTATGACTGCCGAATTTTCTAACATTATTGTGACACCTCCTACTTTTAATGCCAACAGCGCATAGCCAATAATAGAAACCACGTGTCGTGAGTTGGTTTAGAGGGTATATAGGACGCGGTGTAGGCATTCTGAAAACACATCACTAGTTGCTGTCATAGCCAAAAGGAGCGATTTATCAGATTTCAAAACCGGACTGAGTATAGGGTTTCGAGCTAAGGGACGCAGTATTTCTGAAACAGCCAGTTTGTGAGTTGTTCGCTTGCTGGTGTGGTTAAAGTGTATCGTCAATGGATAAATGGTACTATTGTGAACAAGCGAGGTAGAAACTGCAGAGCACTATGCACTATTGATGCGTGAGGTGAACGTCGACTTAGGTTCGTGAGAGCTGAACGCTACGCTACAGAAGCAACTCATTGGTCGAATGAACCAGAAGGCTACCCGAAGTGTCGAAAGGCCAGATCGTCCTGCTCATTCGAGGCCATAGGGCAGCAGTAAGGTCGGTCGGGCTACCCGAAGTGTGTATCAACAGACTATTCAGCGAACTCTGCTGCATATGGACCTACGAAGTAGACGGAGGATCACTGCGCCTACTCTAAGGAAGATGCATCGGCAGAAAAGACTTACATTTACACGGCCTTCTTTGACTGGCAAGATATTGCCTTCTCTGATTGGCAAAAAAATGCTGCGGCATAAAAGCGCAGAGTGGTGAATATTTTTTTGGTTTCTTGATAAATTTTGGTGTTTCAATACTTTTAAATTGTTTTAAATTTAATTGATTAAATCAATAAGATCGTCTTTAACATTGTAGCAGTAATTATATTATAAAGATCGGTGATGTTTGATATTAACACATCAAAATTATATTAACGAATTACAAACCAGGTTTAAAAGTATACATTCAAGTCATTGCAAATAACAATTCCGAGGATTAAAAGTATACATTCAGGGTTGTTAATGGGAGAGGGAGAAATTTGTATGTTTGCATTAGCCACCATTCCGTTTAATATTATAAAAGCAGCAGTTAATATCTAATAAATTAAATATTACATTTTATATTAAACAATATTACTTTCCTTATATACATAATGTATAAGGAAAGTATTGTGTCGGGATCGAAAATTCGAATTCGAGTTGTCGACGGGAGAGCACGTTTCAAGCATCCCTGATCACGAATCAAACATTTTTGAAGTGATGTCTGTGTGTGTGTGTCAGTGGGTCTGTGGAGACGATAATTGACGAACGAATGGACCGATTTGAACCAAATTTGGTACAAAAATCACAATCCGTAAACACTGGAAGACTAAGGTTTTTATACGCAATCGAATGTTCAGAACCCCCCTAAATTTTCGAATGAAATTTTGAAAAAATCGTCAAAAAATTAAAACCACTAATAAAGTTACGCAAATAGACATTTCTTATGTAATTTTTCATTAGAAAACGATTGACATAAATTTTAGAACGCTAACACGAGCCGTTTTTGAGACATTGTACATTTTTCAAAAAAAATATAAAAAAGTCATATAAAATACAAAAAAAAAATTTCCTATTGATAAACATGTTCACTTTTCATATGTAATACCATGCGATAAATTGGTTGACATCATTCTCGTGGATCTAGCTCGTTCCATTCATGAAAAAAGATAATTTGAGTAATACTTTTGTATTTGAACGCCAATAGTCATTTATCTGCTGTAAGAACAACTTATTTCTTCATCCATAACGCTTGGCGAGATTTTGGTGACGAATTTTGCGGAATGTTGCCAACTTGGCGACTTTTTGAAATGTTGCCAAATTAACGAAAATCTCGCCAAATGGATAAAAATGACGCTAAATCAATGAAAATGACGACTAATTGTCGAAAATTCAATGTCTTGGAAAGAATATTAGTATCTACTGTAAGAAAAACCTATTTTTTACTGTAAAAGTAGTAAATTTATTACATTATATAAGGAAAGTCATGTGTTGCCCACATCAGATTTTTTAAAATGGACCAAAGAAAAATAAAGAATACACGGAGCTAACATATGTGTGCTAATATTGTACACGCTGCGTCACGTTTATAACTACACAATAATATTCTAACTGGCGAAATTATCTGTGTTTTTAAAGTTTATTTTTACTAATAACATGCAAACTTCAGTTACTTACTACAATATAGAGCGAGAACTTAAGATCAAATTATAGATTTCAGGGTTTTTATACAAAATGGTTGGTATTTATTTTCCCTACCGTGTAAAAATGACATGTATTGGGATAGGGCATAAATCGTATTTTGATATACCCTCACGTTTTGAGTATTCTTCAATGCAATCAACCATTTTTCAATGATATCTACCTGTGAGTAAGTGGCACTCTGCGTATGCGTTTGTCAGAACAATATATCTCGAAAAAATTGAGCAAATAAAATAAAACCTAGTTCTTTTATTTTAGTTCGTAAACTTATGAGGTTTATTAATTTTCTAGAAGCTCAAGCCAGAGGAATGTCTGACATTTTTCGAACATTTTTACTTTCCTTATATACATAATGTATAAGAAAAATATTGTGACGTAGTCGAAAATTCGAATTCGAGTTTTCGACGGGAGAGCACGTTTCAAGCATCCCTGATCACGAATCAAACATTTTTGAAGTGATGTCTGTCTGTGTGTGTGTGTGAAAGTATGTGTGGTGTGTGTGTGTGTGTGTGTGTGTGTGTGTGTGTGTGTGTGTCAGTGAGTCTGTGGAGGCGAAAATTGACGAACGAATGGACCGATTTGAACTAAATTTGGTACAAAAATCACAATCCATAAACACTGGTAGCCTATCGTTTTTATACACAATCGAATGCTCAGAACCCCCCTAAATTTCCGAATGAAATTTAAAAAAACTCGTCAAAAAATCAAAACCGCCAATAAAGTTACTCAAATAGACATTTCTTATGTAATTTTTCATTAGAAAACGATTAACATAAATTTTAGAACGCTAACATGAACCATTCTCGAGATATTGTACATTTTTTAAAAAAAAATTATCAAAAAGTCATATAAAATAAAAAAAAATATTTCCTATTGAGAAACATGTTCACTTTTCATATGTAATACCATGCGATAAATTGGGTGACATCATTCTCGTGGATTTAGCTCGTTCCATTCATGAAAAAAGATACTTTAAGTAATACTTTTGTATTTGAACGCCAGTAGTCATTTATTGCTGTAAGAATAAGTTATTTCTTCATCCATAACGCTTGGCGAGATTTTGGCGACGAATTTGGCGAAATGCCGCCAACTTTGCGACTTTTTGAAATGTTGCCTAATTAACGAAAATCTCGCCAAATGGATAAAAATGACGCTAAATCAATGAAATTGACGACTAATTGTCGAAAATTGAATATCTTGGAAAGAATATTAGTATCTACTATAAGAAAAACCTATTTTTTTTTACTGCAAAAGTAGTAAATTCATTACATTGTATAAGGAAAGTCATGTGTTGCACACATCAGATTTTTTTTATATAAGAAGTGAAATTCTGATAAAAAGGAAGATGGTAATTTTCAAATTTAGAAATATAACTAAACAAGATTCAGTACTGTATGACTATTCAAAATCTCATATAGTAGTCCCAGATTATTTAACAGCTACTTTCTTTAATAGTTTACTGTAGTAACTTGTAATTTATTTTTAATGAGTGTAGATATAAGAAGATAAATGCTAAATTGAAACATTTCAGGTATTCGGTATGACTGCATTTCGAAGTGCCCAGTTTACTTATATTTCAGACAACTCTAAATTAACAATTATTATTATGGATAGCATCCGCAAAACGGAATATATTCCATATATTAAAATATTTTAATAATTAATTCATTATAGCAGTATTTTTGGATATAAATTATCTTTTGACGTATTTTATATCAAACATTTTATTTTTCAGTATGCACATCATCATCATATGTATTATTATACCTCAGGTAGAAGAGAACAAACGTAGGAAAAATTTTAGATTTCAGGCTAGTTCAAATTAAACCCTGTCATATTAAACCTCCGACTATATCAATAATAAAAATAATCTGTCGAAATATGGTGATATGATTACTATGGGGTTGAGTGTTACTATCTGGTGATATGATTACTAGCTTTGTATAATACTCATTTAGAGTAGAACCAGTTTTTTCATCTTGATCTATGTTGACAAAGTGAAGGTCTTAAACTACCAAATGACTTTCTCCGAGCTTGAAAAATTGGATCATGAATAGGTATAGAATAGCCATAGAAGGTATATGTAAAAGTTTAAAATTGCTTTCGATAAATGATACTAATTTTTAGTTCCTGTAATTAGCCGCTCTAAGTAGCAGAAGGCCAAATCGCGCTCTAGTTAACAGTAAGAAAATGTATTTTTTTGTTCTTTAAAAGGTTAGTTTTCTTATTTAAGATGTTAACTTTTGTTCTTTAAAAGAATTTTTTTGTTTTAAATTACAGCCTTTCTACACTAAGCAAATTACAACTTATTGTTGTAGACAAAGCTGTTAAATTGAATTTATACATGAAAAACTATTTTTTGCCTTCTGCATGTGTGATACAAAATGTAACTTTCTAAACACATATTTGTAAAGTTCTCAAAACCGTAGTAAGGGGGCATTTTATGAGCCCCGTTAACTTAGAAATAGAATCAATTCAAGATAAAATGCGCTTTCGTTTATATTTTTCTGAATAGAAAATGGCTCTTTGATAAGTTCTGTGATTTATAACTTATTTTATGGATTAATTGTATTTTTACAACCTTTTAATCTTGCCTACTTTTTACTTTCATATTTTTAGTTCATATTTTCAATCTCAGTAATGACTTATTGAACATTTAATTTTTTTAATATTCTATTAAGTTTTATAACGTTATTCAGCATTTGTAAAAATGTTGAGTATTTGACAGGAATTATTATGTTAAAACTAGTTCCATGTAAACAGTTTTCGAATAAAACATGCATATGTAATATTAATAATGCTCAATTAAATATAAAATGCATGCAAAATATAAAAAATTATCCTTTACTCTGTAATAATAACTAGTATAATTACGGCAGTAAAAGAAATATAATTGGCATTAATAAATTATTGGAATTGAAAAGATAATCAGAAAGAGAATCAGTAGAAAAATCAGCAAATTATTTCAATTGCCTGAACTTCTTGTTAAAGCTTACTTTCAGAGCATAAGACATACTTTGATTTTTATCCAGTCATGCTTTTTATGGATAATTTCGTGTTATGCAGGCGGATTCTATTAACAAGATATAAGTAGCAGAGAAGGGGATACTCGGTTTGAAAATTTAGCAATATCAAAATTCAAATTATGGCTAATTTGGTAATTTTATGAAATATCTTAACTATTGCATCTCTGACTGTGCGGGGAATATCGTCTTTCCAACTAGATCGCATAATCAAAGTTCTAATGCAGAATAGTCTAACTGCCGAATTGTCTAACATTATTGTGACCACCGCCTTTTAACGCCAACAGCGTGTATCCAGTAAAAGGAGGCTCGAGTCGTGAGCTGGTTTAGTGGGTATACAAGATGTGGTGTAGGCATTCTGAAAACATGTCACTGGTTGTTGTCATAACTAAAAGGAGCTATTTATCAAATTTTGCAAAAGTGATGATTATCGGGTTTGGTACCAAGGGTGGTGGTATTTCCTAAACAACGCAGTTTCTGGACTGTGCGCTTGCTGCTGTGCTGCTGTGGATAAAAAGTATCGTCAATGAAGAAATGGTACTATTGGAATTTAGCGTCTTAGAAACTACAGAGCACCATGCACTATGGGTGTCAGAGATGAACGTCGGCTTAGGTTTGTGAGAGCTAATCGCTACGCTTCAGTGGAATAACTTATTGGTCGAATTAACCGGAAGGCTACACGAAGTGTGTCTCAAAAGACAGTACATCAAACTCTGCTACATATGGGCCTCCGAAGTAGACGGACGGTCCCTGCACCTACGCTGACGAAGATGGGTAAGCAGAAAAGGTTTACATTTGTACGGCAGTACCGGAATTGAACCTTCTCTGATTGACAAAAGATTGCTTTCTTCATTGAGTCACATTTTCTGTTTCATCGAACGGATGAACGCTGGCTTATAAGGCGTGAAAATTCCGTCTCCTTGAGCTATACGTAGAAGGGCGCATTGCTATTGAGAGTAGCTTGGAAAAATTGTATATAATGGATATAATTGATATACCACCTGAATACTGGTCAAGTCTTCCTAGACTTGGCTTCTTATCGCTGCGCTTGGCGATATAATATGTTTCCTAATAGGCGGTGGCATAAAAGCGCGCAGTGGTGAATATTTTTAAATTTGGTGATATTAATTTGCTTTTTAATACTTTTAAATTGTTTTAAATTTAATTAATAAAATCAGTAACATTGTCTTTAAAAAAAAATAATCAATAATTATATTATTTGAGATCGATGATGTTTGATATTAAAGCATAAAAATTGTAGTAACAAGTTACAAACAAGGTTTAACATTTTACATTCAATCCATTGTAAATAACAAATTCGAGGTTTAAATTATACACTCAGTGCCGCGATTGGGTGGTGGTAGTGTGTGTGTGGGGGGGGGGCGGGGGGTAAGTTGTACGTTTGTATTAGAATTACCATACCATTTAACATTATAAAAGCGAAAGTTAATTTCTAATAACTTAAATTTTATTTTTTATATAAAACAATATTTTCAAAACAAAATCTAAAATGTAAAATTCTGTTAAAAAGGGAGATGGTATCTTCAAATTTAGAAATATAACTAAACAAGATACAGTTATATATGACAATCCAAAATCTCAAAAATTATTCCTCAATTATTTAACAGTTACTCTATGTAATAGTTACTGCAGAAACTGGTATTTTAATTTTTGTTATATTACGGGTTGATGTAAGAGGATAAATGCTGCATTAAATTATTTCCGGTATACGGTATAACTGCATATCGAAGTGACCAATTAACTTATATTTCAGGCAACTCTAAATTAACAATTATCAGCATTGATAGCATCCGCAATTAGCAATATATTCCATATATGAAAACATTTCAATAATTCATTCATCAATTGGGCGTCATTTTCTTTAACTCAGTGTTGACTTTTGCAATTTCAACGCTATTTTCGTCGATTTTTCAAAATTTCATTCGCAAAATTGGGGGTCTTCGGAACATTCGATTGTGTTTAAAATCAACAGGCTTCCTGTATTCACTGAGTGTAATTTTTGTATCAACTTTCGTTCAGAACGTTCGTTTGTGAAATATTGTCTCCTCGGACACACAGTCATCATTTCAAAAACGATCGATTCGAGTTAAGTTATGCTTGAAACGTGTTCTTCCTTCGAAACTGGAATTCGAATTTTCAACCCCGTTACAATAATTCCCCTATGCATATAGGAGAAGTAACAAACTGATATTTAAAAACCTATATTTCAATATCTATTTGACTGTCTGGAACTCTTAGGAGGGTTGGGGAATTTTTCAAAAAGCTTTGTGCATTGGCAACGAATTTATCGGCATTTTAGAAATATCGCCATAGTAACGAAAACAACACTAAATTAATGGAAATAAAGCCATATTAATAACATTTGAAACCAAAACATAAGTAGAATTTTTGTTTTAAATTTTAGGAATGTGTTGGAATTCAAACAAATTAATAAACAGACGGCATTTATTAAATTATGTATCAATAGGGTATGTCTGTACGTTCCACTTGGTGACAAATTTGGTGGCTTTGGAGACAAATTTGGCTCAAAATTGACAAAATATTGCAAATAGAGGAAAATGTTGTTAAACTTTAGAATATTCAATAACTCTAAAATCTGTACTATTAATTAAAATTAATTTATTTAGTAATATTAGTCGCTATGAGGAAATTATTAATTTAATCTTCTTCATTTAAAATATAGTGAGTTTCCCATGTATGTAGGACAGCTACGTTTTTAGGTGTCTATGAGATGTATATTAATTGTTATGTCATGTTTGCTACAGTATGTATGTTTCGATAAAAAGTTGTATAAGAACGGGAGACATTGAATGGAAGAGATGTATGACTCGCGTGTGTCGGTAGATATTAGGACGGAAATGTTGCAGGCGGACAGATGGGAGGAAATATACGCAATTTTTGCAAATTTACTCTTCATTATGACGGGTTTTCACTTCTAGTATAATAACAAAATAAGATGTCTGTCTTTTTGCTTGCTTTTGGTCGTGTAGCAGAAAATCTAAGCGACCCACAGCTACAAAACTTGGTAAATTGATAGTTCGAGTGAGAGTTAAAGACCCTTTGTAACGATTTTTGAAAAGTTGAATTAATTGTTTTAGCTATTTTATGTTCAAGCGCAATTTTGAGTGATTGCAAAACAAATCAGTTCCTTCTTATATTGTATTCTCGTTTATTAAAATATTTCATAATTTCTCTTTAGTAAATATATATAAGATACTTTGAAACTAAGTAAAATGGATATCTAAAGACACGAATGACCATTTCTTCTATGAAGTCAGAGTGTGACAGGTCAGAGAGGGTATAATTTTCTCGCTGTTGATGTTAGATGTCACCTCAGGTAAAACATAATTATAATGTGACAGGCAATTTTACTTACACAAACACTGACGTACGATTTTTGTATTGCCGCATTAGGATTAAAAATATCGTGGATACTACAATTTTCATTAAATGCGTATCTAAAACGAACTTACTACTATATCTGGCAGATTGTGATTTATGTGATAGCTATGACTTCCACAAGGTTCTCAGTGTGACTGGATACAGCGTATTCTCTGCAAGCGAATAACTCACGAAGATTGTGTACATGGTATTGATTACTGTATAACTGATTTCGAAAGTCAACGCCGTCATGATAAGCAAGAAGAGCGACATGAACAAACACCTCCTGGAGTCCTTAGGGAGTGTTGCCTACACTCGGCGAAACAAGGGCGTCAAATAGAGTGTAGAACAGCAAAGTGACCGGTTGATACCATTCATTTTGTGGGTTATGCTTAGGGTTGCCATTTTCATGGCTAATTATTACTTTTATTTCATTAGCAGCAGTTTGTGATGTAAGCGCTTATAAAATACTTCTTATATTGATTTCCTTCTTATACTTTAGGTAATTTAATCACAATTCCTTCTATAAGAGGTGTAGTGCTGCGGTTAGCATAACTGACCATAAACCAGACGGTCTAGGTTTAATTTCAGGTTTTGAATGCTAGAGTTTTACTGTCATAAATTATTATTATACATTCTACAATTTGAAACGTATGTATGCAACATCGAACCTACGAGCAATTCGACAATTACTCACGGAACCATAAAAATTAGTGGTTTGCAACAATTTATAAACCAATTGCCAGATTTTAGTCAGTTGGAGGTACGTGAGCCGCATATAGAAACGTATGTGTACGCATACACACAAGCAGACGCATTCATACACACACATGCTGGCAAGGAGAATCAGCGGAATCAAACGTGAGTGTTACATAAATCGAATCGGGCAATGACCTCCTACATGCTTTTGTTATGAAATTAACAAGCTAGTTTTACAATTTTTTTCAAATAATATGAAATAAAATCTTTATACGGAAGATAACATCAAACACTAATGTTAATAGAGTGATAAGAAATATAAATAGGATTGTTTTATCTATTATCTAGTGCGGATGTTCTCAAATTTAGGTGTTGCCAGTTCGTCGATTCGTTCGATTTAACAAAATCGACAGCTATCTAACCCTTAAAAGCACATCCATTATATACACTTTTAAAATGGAATACTTATCCACCATTAAAAATTTCATAGAACAACTTATAAATAATAAAATTTCGCTTAATCGGGAAGCATCGAAAACTAATAATATCCATCCAGCTAGTGAGCTGTTATGAACAATAACAGCTCCCAAGAAATTAAAACTATTAAGCATATTACCCTCAATAGTGCTCGTAGAGACAAAAATCGCTGAACTTTGTTCAAATTCCTAAGAGTATCTATAAAAATCGCTACACTATAACAATCTGTTATGTGCAAAGTAATGATTTATGACCATATTAGAATCGGAGAAGGTGCTTCATACTAAGTTTTCCTTTCCATTTTCTAAAAACATTTTAAAAAGTAATACTTTCTAAAACTGTAAATTTAGATCAACAATGAAGTTATTAGATTTCTCTTTTATTTTCAAGATGCATAAAGTATAAATATTATAATTTAATTAAAATCTTTTTCTGGTGATGCAAACTTGAATCACCATTGCTGAATTTCGTTTTGCATTTATCAAATCTCTTCATAAATGAAAGACAAGTCTTTCACAATTATAAGGATCATGGTTTATATCTTATAAACACACTTAAATGTCTCTAAAAATCCAAAAATTCTCATATCTGATCTATAAAGTTTGTTTTTCCGTTTTCTAAAATGATTATTTCTTAATTTTTTGAAAATGTAAGTCGTACTATAATATAGAAGGCGCGTTTAACATCCTGAAACAAAACTTCATATTTTAGAAGAAGATAAAGATAATAAGATAAGAAGATAGATTTAGAAGAAGATAAAGATAAGAAGATCTAAAAAATTTCTAAAATATCAATATATTTATTTATTTATTTTTTAAATTTAAATCGGATAAATATGTCGGGGGCGTGGTTCAGATCTTCAAAACAAACAATTTTTCTTCTGAAAGTATAGACACCAAATTCCTACTGAAGTTCGATTTTCCCTTTCTTAACAAAGTAAAGAATATCAATATTGTTTCAGGGAATTTTTACTTTCCGGTATTTTTACTTTCCGTATATACATAATATAATGTATAAGGAAAAAATTCGAATTCGAGTTTTCGACGGGAAAGCACGTTTCAAGCATTCCTGATCACGAATCGGATATTTTGGAGGTGATGCCTGTGTGTGTGTGTGTGTGTGTGTGTGTGTATGTGTGTGTGAATGTATGTGTGTGTGTGGTGTGTGTGTGTGTGTGTGTGTGTGTGTGTGTGTGTGTGTGTGTGGTGTGTGTGTGTGTGTGTGTGTGTGTGTGTGTGTGTGTGTCAGTGAGTCTTTGGAGACGATAACTGACGAACGAATGGACCGATTCGAACTAAATTTGGTACAAAAATCACAATCCATAAACACTGGTAGCCTATTGTTTTTATACACAATCGAATGCTCAGAACCCCCCTAAATTTCCGAATGAAATTAAAAAAAAATCGTCAAAAAATCAAAACCGCTAATAAAGTTACGCAAATGGACATTTCTTATGCAATTTTTCATTAGAAAACGATTAACATAAATTTTAGAACGCTAACATGAACCATTCTCGAGATATTGCACATTTTTTTAAAAAAAATTATCAAAAAGTCATATAAAATAAAAAAAAATATTTCCTATTGAGAAACATGTTCACTTTTCATATGTAATACCATGCGATAAATTGGGTGACAGCATTCTCGTGGATTTAGCTCGTTCCATTCATGAAAAAAGATACTTTAAGTAATACTTTTGTATTTGAACGCCAATAGTCATTTATTGCTGTAAGAATAAGTTATTTCTTCTTCCATAACGCTTGGCGAGATTTTGGCGACGAATTTGGCGAAATGTCGCCAACTTTGCGACTTTTTGAAATGTTTCCTAATTAACGAAAATCTCGCCAAATGGATAAAAATGACGCTAAATACATGAAATTGACGACTTATTGTCGAAAATTGAATATCTTGGAAAGAATATTAATATCTACTATAAGAAAAACCTATTTTTTTTTACTGCAAAAGTAGTAAATTCATTACATTGTATAAGGAATGTCATGTGTTGCACACATCAGATTTTTTTTATATAAGAAGTGAAATTCTGATAAAAGGAAGATGGTAATTTTCAAATTTAGAAATATAACTAAACAAGATTCAGTACTGTATGACTATTCAAAATCTCATATAGTAGTCCCAGATTATTTAACAGCTACTTTCTTTAATAGTTTACTGTAGTAACTTGTAATTTATTTTTAATGAGTGTAGATATAAGAAGATAAATGCTAAATTGAAACATTTCAGGTATTCGGTATGACTGCATTTCGAAGTGCCCAATTTAGTTGTATTTCAGACAACTCTAAATTAACAATTATTATTATTGATAGCATCCGCAAAACGGAATATATTCCATATATTAAAATATTTTAATAATTAATTCATTATAGCAGTATTTTTGGATATAAATTATCTTTTGACGTATTTTATATCAAACATTTTATTTTTCAGTATGCAAATCATCATCATATGTATTATTATACCTCAGGTAGAAGAGAACAAACGTAGGAAAAAATTTAGATTTCAGGCTAGTTCAAATTAAACCCTGTCATATTAAACCTCCGACTATATCAATAACAAAAATAATCTGTCGAAATATGGTGATATGATTACTATGGGGTTGAGTATTACTATCTGGTGATATGATTACTAGCTTTGTATAATACACATTTAGAGTAGAACCAGTTTTTTCATCTTGATCTATGTTGACAAAGTGAAGGTCTTAAACTACCAAATGACTTTCTCCGAACTTGAAAAATTGGATCATGAATAGGTATAGAATAGCCATAGAAGGTATATGTAAAAGTTTAAAATTGCTTTCGATAAATGATACTAATTTTTAGTTCCTGTAATTAGCCGCTCTAAGTAGCAGGACGCCAAATCGCGCTCTAGTTAACAGTAAGAAAATGTATTTTTTTGTTCTTTAAAAGGTTAGTTTTCTTATTTAAGATGTTAACTTTTGTTCTTTAAAAGAATTTTTTTGTTTTAAATTACAGCCTTTCTACACTAAGCAAATTACAACTTATTGTTGTAGACAAAGCTGTTAAATTGAATTTATACATGAAAAACTATTTTTTGCCTTCTGCATGTGTGATACAAAATGTAACTTTCTAAACACATATTTGTAAAGTTCTCAAAACCGTAGTAAGGGGGCATTTTATGAGCCCCGTTCCCTTAGAAATAGAATCAATTCAAGATAAAATGCGCTTTCTTTTATATTTTTCTGAATAGAAAATGGCTCTTTGATATGTTCTGTGATTTATAACTTATTTTACGGATTAATTGTATTTTTACAACCTTTTAATCTTGCCTACTTTTTACTTTCATATTTTTAGTTCATATTTTCAATCTCAGTAATGACTTATTGAACATTTAATTTTTTTAATATTCTATTAAGTTTTATAACGTTATTCAACATTTGTAAAAATGTTGAGTATTTGACAGGAATTATTATGTTAAAACTAGTTCCATGTAAACAGTTTTCGAATAAAACATGCATATGTAATATTAATAATGCTCATATAAATATAAAATGCATGCAAAATATAAAAAATTATCCTTTACTCTGTAATAATAACTAGTATAATTACGGCAGTAAAAGAAATATAATTGGCATTAATAAATTATTGGAATTGAAAAGATAATCAGAAAGAGAATCAATAGAAAAATCAGCAAATTATTTCAATTGCCTGAATTTCTTGTTAAAGCTTACTTTCAGAGCATAAGACTTACTTTGATTTTTATCCAGTCATGCTTTTTATGGATAATTTCGTGCTATGCAGGCGGATTCTATTAACAAGATATAAGTAGCAGAGAAGGGGATACTCGGTTTGAAAATTTAGCAATATCAAAATTCAAATTAGGGCTATTTTGGTAATTTTATGAAATATCTTAACTATTGCATCTCTGACTGTGCGGGGAATATCGTCTTTCCTTAGATAACTTGATCGCATAATCAAAGCTCTAATGCAGAATAGTCTAACTGCCGAATTGTCTAACATTATTGTGACCACCGCCTTTTAACGCCAACAGCGTGTATTCAGTAAAAGGAGGCTCGAGTCGTGAGCTGGTTTAGTGGGTATACAAGATGTGGTGTAGGCATTCTGAAAACATGTCACTGGTTGTTGTCATAACTAAAAGGAGCTATTTATCAAATTTTGCAAAAGTGATGATTATCGGGTTTGGTACCAAGGGTGGTGGTATTTCCTAAACAACGCAGTTTCTGGACTGTTCGCTTGCTGCTGTGCTGCTGTGGATAAAAAGTATCGTCTATGAAGAAATGGTACTATTGCAATTTAGCGTCTTAGAAACTACAGAGCACCATGCACTATGGGTGTGAGAGATGAACGTCGGCTTAGGTTTGTGAGAGCTAATCGCTACGCTACAGTGGCATAACTTATTGGTCGAATTAACCGGAAGGCTACACGAAGTGTGTCTCAAAAGACAGTACATCAAACTCTGCTACATATGGGCCTCTGAAGTAGACGGACGGTCCCTGCACCTACGCTGACGAAGATGGGTAAGCAGAAAAGGTTTACATTTGTACGGCAGTACCGGAATTGAACCTTCTCTGATTGACAAAAGATTGCTTTATTCATTGAGTCGCATTTTCTGTTTCATCGAACGGATGAACGCTGGCTTATAAGGCGTGAAAATTCCGTCTCCTTGAGCTATACGTAGAAGGGCGCATTGCTATTGAGAGTAGCTTGGAAAAATTGTATATAATGGATATAATTGATATACCACGTGAATACTGGTCAAGTCTTCCTAGACTTGGCTTCTTATCGCTGCGCTTGGCAATATAATATGTTTCCTAATAGGCGGTGGCATAAAAGCGCGCAGTGGTGAATATTTTTAAGTTTGGTGATATTAATTTGCTTTTTAATACTTTTAAATTGTTTTAAATTTAATTAATAAAATCAGTAACATTGTCTTTAACAAAAAAAACCAGTAATTATATTATTTGAGATCGATGATGTTTGATATTAACGCATAAAAATTGTATTAACAAATTACAAACAAGGTTTAACATTTTACATTCAATCCATTGTAAATAACAAATCCGAGGTTTAAATTATACACTCAGTGCCGCGATTGGGTGGTGGTAGTGTGTGTGTGTGGGGGAGGGGGGCGGAGGGTAAGTTGTACGTTTGTATTAGAATTACCATACCATTTAACATTATAAAAGCGAAAGTTAATTTCTAATAACTTAAATTTTATTTTTTATATAAAACCATATTTTTAAAACAAAATCTAAAATGTAAAATTCTGTTAAAAAGGGAGATGGTATCTTCAAATTTAGAAATATAACTAAACAAGATACAGTTATAATTGACAATCCAAAATCTCAAAAATGATTCCTCAATTATTTAACAGTTACTCTATGTAATAGTCACTGCAGAAACTGGTATTTTAATTTTTGTTATATTACGGGTTGATGTAAGAGGATAAATGCTGTATTAAATTATTTCCGGTATACGGTATAACTGCATATCGAAGTGACCAATTAACTTATATTTCAGGCAACTCTAAATTAACAATTATCAGCATTGATAGCATCCGCAATTAGCAATATATTCCATATATGAAAACATTTCAATAATTCATTCATCAATTGGGCGTCATTTTCTTTAACTCAGTGTTGACTTTTGCAATTTCAACGATATTTTCGTCGATTTTTCAAAATTTCATTCGCAAAATTGGGGGTCTTCGGAACATTCGATTGTGTTTAAAATCTACAGGCTTCCTGTATTCAGAGTGTAATTTTTGTATCAACTTTCGTTCAGAACGTCCGTTTGTGAAATATTGTCTCCTCGGACACACAGTCATCATTTCAAAAACGATCGATTCGAGTTAAGTTATGCTTGAAACGTGTTCTTCCTTCGAAACTAGAATTCGAATTTTCAACTCCATTACAATAATTCCCCTATGCATATAGGAGAAGTAACAAACTGATATTTAAAAACCTATATTTCAATATCTATTTGACTGTCTGGAACTCTTGGGAGGGTTGGGGAATTTGGCAAAAAGCTTTGTGCATTGGCAACGAATTTTTCGGCATTTTAGAAATATCGCCATAGTAACGAAAACAACACTAAATTAATGGATATAAAGCCATATTAATAACATTTAAAACCAAAACATAAGTAGAATTTTTGTTTTAAATTTTAGGAATGTGTTGGAATTCAAACAAATTAATAAACAGACGGCATTTATTAAATTATGTATCAATAGGGTATATCTGTACGTTCCACTTGGTGACAAATTTGGTGGCTTTGGAGACAGATTTGGCTCAAAATTGACAAAATATTGCAAATAGAGGAAAATGTTGTTAAACTTTAGAAAATTCAATAATTCTAAAATCCGTACTATTAATTAAATTTAATTTCTTTAGTAATCTTAGTCGCTATGAGGAAATTAATAATTTAATCTTTTTTATTTAAAATTTAGTGAGTTTCCCCTTTATGTGGGACAGCTACGTTATTAGGGGTCTATAGGAGTGTATATTAATCGTGTTATGTTATGTTTGCTACAGTATGTATGTTTCGATAAAAAGTCGTATAAGAACACGAGACATTGAATGGAAGAGATGTATGACTCACATATGTCGGTGGATATTATGACGGAAATGTTGCAGGCGGACTGATGGGAGGAAATAATCGCAATTTTTGCAAATTTACTCTTTATTATGACGGGCTTTCACTTCTAGTATAAGAATGTCTATAATAACAAAATAAGATGTTTGTCTTTTTGCTTGCTTTTGGTCGTGTAGCAGAAAATCTAAGCGACCCACAGCTACAAAACTTGGTACATTGATAGTTCGAGTGAGAGTTAAATACCCTTTGTAACGATTTTTGAAAAGTTGAATTAATTGTTTTAGCAATTTTATGTTCAAGCGCAATTTTGAGTGATTGCGAAACAAATCAGTTCCTTCTTATATTGTATTCTCGTTTATTAAAATATTTCATAATTTCTCTTTAGTAAATATATATAACATACTTTGAAACTAAGTAAAATGGATATCTAAAGACTCGAATGACCATTTCTTCTATGAAGTCAGAGTGTGACAGGTCAGAGAGGGTATAATTTTCTCGCTGTTGATGTTAGATGTCACCTCAGGTAAAACATAATTATAATGTGACAGGCAATTTTACTTACACAAACACTGACGTGCGATTTTTGTATTGCCGCATTAGGATTAAAAATATCGTGGATACTTCAATTTTCATTAAATGCGTATCTAAAACAAACTTGCTACTATATCTGGCAGATTGTGATTTATCTGATAGCTATGACTTCCACAAGGTTCTCAGTGTGACTGGATACAGCGTATTCTCTGCAAGCGAATAGCTCACGAAGATTGTGTACATGGTATTGATTACTGTATAACTGATTCCGAAAGTCAACGCCGTCATGATAAGCAAGAAGAGCGACATGCACAAACACCTCCTGGAGTCCTTAGGGAGTGTTGCCTACACTCGGCGAAACAAGGGCGTCAAATAGAGTGTAGAGCAGCAAAGTGACCGGTTGATACCATTCATTTTGTGGGTTATGCTTAGGGTTGCCATTTTCATGGCTAATTATTACTTTTATTTCATTAGCAGCAGTTTGTGATGTAAGCGCTTATAAAATACTTCTTATATTGATTTCCTTCTTATACTTTAGGTAATTTAATCACAATTCCTTCTATAAGAGGTGTAGTGCAGCGGTTAGCATAACTGACCATAAACCAGACGGTCTAGGTTTAATTTCAGGTTTTGAATGCTAGAGTTTTACTGTCATAAATTATTATTATACATTCCACAATTTGAATCGTATCTATGCAACATCGAACCTACGAGCAATTCGATCATTACTCACGGAACCATAAAAATTAGTGGTTTGCAACAATTTATAAACCAATTGCCAGATTTTAGTCAGTTGGAGGTACGTGGGCCGCATATAGAAACGTATGTGTACGCATACACACAAGCAGACGCATTCATACACACACATGCTGGCAAGGAGAATCAGCGGAATCAAACGTGAGTGTTACATAAATCGAATCGGGCAATGACCTCTTACATGCTTTTGTTATGAAATTAACAAGCTAGTTTTACAATTTTCTTCAAATCATATGAAATAAAATCTTTATACGGAAGATAACAGCATTAATGTTAATAGAGTGATAAGAAATATAAATAGGATTCCTTTATCTATTATCTAGTGCGGATGTTCTCGAATTTAGGTGTTGCCAGTTCGTCGATTCGTTCGATTTAACAAAATCGACAGCTATCTAACCCTTAAAAGCACATCCATTATATACACTTTTAAAATGGCATACTTATCTACCATTAAAAATTTCATAGAAAAATTTATGAATAATACAATTTCGTTTAATCCGGAGTTTGAATCATCAGTAATATCCATCCAGCTATTGAGCTGTTATGAACAATAATGGCTCCCAAGAAATAAAAACTATTAAGCATATTACCCTCAATAGTGCTCGTAGAGACAAAAATCGCTGAACTTTGTTCAAATTCCTAAGAGTATCTACAAAAATCGCTACAATATAACAATCTGTTATGTGCAAAGTAATGATTTATGACCATATTAGAATCGGAGAAGGTGCTTCATACAAGTTTTCCTTTCCATTTTCTAAAAACATTTTAAAAAGTAATACTTTCTAAAAATGCAAATTTAGATCAACAATGAAGTTATTAGATTTCTCTTTTATTTTCAAGATGCATAAAGTATAAATATTATAATTTAATTAAAACCTTTTTCTGGTGATGCAAACTTGAATCACCATTGCTGAAGTTCGTTTTGCATTTATCAAATCTTTTCATAAATGTAAGGATCATGGTTTATATCTTATAAACACACTTAAATGTCTCTAAAAATCCAAAAATTCTCATATCTGATCTATAAAGTTTGTTTTTCCGTTTTCAAAAATGATTATTTCTTAATTTTTTGAAAATGTAAGACATACTATAATATAGAAGGCGCGTTTAACATCCTGAAACCACACTTCACATATTTTAGAAGAAGATAAAGATAATTACATTCTTTCTAAAGTTTTTTTTCATTTGTCTAAAAAATTTCTAAAATATCAATATATTTATTTATTTATTTTTTTAATTTAAATCGGACAAATATGTCGGGGGCGTGGTTCATATTTTCAAAACAAACAATTTTTCTTCTGAAAGTATAGACACCAAATTCCTACTGAAGTTCAATATTCCCTTTCTTAACAAAGTAAAGAATATCAATATTTTTTTAGTGAAAATGCAAATCGTATTGAAATTTGATGGGTGTGGTTGATATACTGAAACAGTACTTCATTTGAAAAATAAATACTTCATTAATAAACAGCATAAAAGGATTAAATAATATATAAAAAGATTACAATAGCTAAAGTAGCTTTCTGTAAACTAAACTAGAAAGTGCACGAGTATTAACGAAAGCTAGTACGCGTCTGTCAAAAAATAGTTGTATCACCTGACCTGGGAATGTAATCGTCATCAGCAAAAATTAAAGAAATAGAAAAAAAGGAAAATGATAAATAAGAACTCAAGATGTATTTAAAAACTTCCTCAGTGGGTTATTCCCAAAACGTATAAAATGCAGGCTAACTCTAGGATAAATAATTATTTTGAACTTTAGCTGTCCCATGGTTGTTGCCTTTTGGGTGGATGACATTAATAGTGATCGTTCCATGCTATTGTTAAGGATTTCGATGTAGCACCTATTTTTAGATATAAATTATCTTTTGGCGTATTTTGTATCAAACATTTTATTTATCAGCATGCACATATGTATTACTACACCTCAGGCAGAAGAGAAGAAACACTCACGGGAATAATTTTAGATTTCAGGCCAGTTCAAATTAAATCGCGTCATCTTAAACCTATGGCTCCACCAATAACAAAAAAAATCTGTCGATATATGGTGTTTACTGTATGGTTGAATGTTATTATTTGGCAATATGATTACTAGCTTCGTATAATACTCATTTAGAGTAGAACCTGTTTTCTCATCTTGATCTATGCTGACAAAGTGAAGGCCTTAAACTACCAAATGATTTTATCCGATCTTGCAAAATTGGATCATGAATAGGTATAAAATAGCCATAGAATGTATATGGTGGAGTTTAAAATTGCTTTGGATAAATGATACTAATTTTTAGTTCATGTAAGGAGGCTTTCTAAGTAGCAGGAGCCCAGATCGCTAGTTTGTTCACAGAAAGTGAAATGTAAGTTTTTGTTCTCTAAAAGGTTGTTTTTGCTTTAAATTTATGCCTTTAGATTACTACTTTTTGCTGTAGACTACTTTTTGCTGTAGAATAAGCTTTTAAATTGAATTTATACATGAAAAATCATTACCTGATACGAAATGCAACTTTCTAAATATTTCTAAAGTTTTTAAAATCGTAGTAGGGGGGCGTGGAGTTAGCGCCGCCCCCTCAGAAATAAAATCCGTCCAAGATAAAACACTTTTTTGTTTATATTTTTCACAATGAAACAATTGCTCTTTAATAAGTTCTATAACTTATTACTTATTTTATGGATTAATCGTGTTTTCACAATCTTTTAATCTTGACTACACTTTACTTTCATATTTTTAGTTCATATTTTCAATCTCAGTAATGTCTTGTTGAACATTTTATTTCTTTAATATCCTGTTAAGATTTATAACATTAAACAACATTTGTGTAAAGGTTGAGTATTTGGCAGGAATTATTATGCTAAAGCTAGTTTTATGCAAATAGTTTTCGAATAAAATATGATGATGCAATGTTAATTATGTTCAATTAAACATAACATACATATAAAATTAAAAAAATTATATTTTATAATAATAACTAGCATAATTATGACAGTAAAAGAAAGATAATTGGTATTAATAAATTATAGAAACTGGAAAGATGATCAGAAAAATAATCACTAGACAAATCAGCAATTACTTTCGTAGGATATGACATATTTAGATTTTTTTCCAATCATTCTTTTTGTGGATAATTTCGTACTACACAAGCGGATACTATTAACAAGATATAAATAGCAGAGAAGGGTATTCTCGGTTTGAAAATTTGGCAATATCAAAATTTAAATTATGGCTACGTTGGTAATTTTATAAAATATCTTAACTATTGCATCTTTGAGACGGGGAATACCACCTTTCCTTTGATAACTTGATCTACTAATCTAAGCTCTAATGCAGAACTGTCTAACTGCCGAATTGTCTAACATTATTGTGACCACCTCCTTTTAACGTGAACAGGGCGTAGCCAATAAAAAAAGACTCGTGTCGTGAGTTGATTTAGTGGGTATATAAGACGTGGTGTAGGCATTCTGAAAACATATCACTGGTTGCTGTTATAACTAAAAGGAGGGATTTATCAGACTTCGACAAAGGGATTATTTTCGGGTTTCGGACCAAGGGTGGCAATATTTCCGAAACAGGGCAGTTTGTGTGTTGCTAGCGTGTTGCTGTGGTTAAAGTGTATGGTCAATTATGAAATGGCACTGCGTAGCATCTATTTTGTATTATTGAGTACTATTGAGAATTCGGATCAGTAAATTTAGACCTGTTATTTATATGTTGATAAAAATTAATGAAGAATTAAGAAAAAAACTGTGGCTTTGACTAAAAGAAACTATCCAGTCTTGTCTCGCAATAGAAATATACTCATTTTTACTTTCCCTGCAATACATGGTAATGTATAGGGAAAGTATTGGAATCATGCCGAAAATCGCAACTCGAGTTTTCGACGGATCTACACGTTTCAAGACCTCTAGAATACGAAAAAACCATTTTTAGCGTGACGTCTGTGTGTGTGTCTGTGTGTCTGTCTGTCTGTCTGTGTGTCTGTGCAGATTTTGTATCCACTCTAACTAAAAAACTAATGGACCGAATTTCACAAAATTTTGTAGGTAAGTCACTTGTGGGCGGGGCTGGTGCTGATTAGTTTTGGGTACAATTCGGAATAAAAGAACCCGCCTTTTTTTGCGAAATGGCCCGCAAAAGCTTGTATCCACTCTAGCTGAAAAACTAATGGACCGAATTTCACAAAATTCGGTAGATGAGTCACGTATAGGTCACCCTGGTGCTGATTAGATTTTGGTACGATTCAGAAAAAAATAACCTGCCTTTTTTTGTAGAATGGCCCGCAAAAATTGCCAAAATCTAAAATAAAAAACTGGGTATACTCAAATATATCCATTAAATGCTGATTTAATACGTAATTTTTAACGATGAAAAGAATAAGATCAACCCCATTACACTAGGTCTAGCCGTTCTCGAGATATTTTAGTTTTTCGTACTTTCCCTACGCCACCTTTGAAAATAAGCCCGGTTACCGAATGAGAACAAAAATTGAATAAAAGTGAAATAAATTTAATTAAAGTAAAGAGAACGTTATTATAAGTTTGCAGGGAAAGTCATGTGCTGCTCACATCAGTTTTTACTTTCCCTGCAATACATGGTAATGTATAGGGAAAGTATTGGAATCATGCCGAAAATCACTACTCGAGTTTTCGACGGATCTACACGTTTCGTGACCTCTAGAATACGAAAAAACTATTTTTAGCGTGACGTCTGTGTGTGTGTCTGTGTGTCTGTCTGCGTGTCTGTGTGTCTGTCTGTGTGTCTGTGTGTCTGTCTGTGTGTCTGTCTGTCTGTGCAGATTTTGTATCCACTCTAACTAAAAAAACTAATGGACCGAATTTCACAAAATTTGATAGGCAAGTTACTTGTGAGCGAGTCTGGTGCTGATTAGTTTGGGTACGATTCGGAATAAAAGAATCCGTTTTTTTTTACGAAATGGCCCGCAAAAGCTTGTATCCACTCTAATTGAAAAACTGAGGGACTGAATTTCGCAAAATTCGGTAGATGAATCACTTGTGGGTTACCTTGGTGCTGATTAGATTTTGGTACGATTCGGAAAAAAATGACCTGCCTTTTTTTGCAAAATGGCCCGCAAAAATCGTCCAAATCTAAACTAAAGAACTGGGTATACTCAAATATATCCATTAAATGCTGATTTAATACGTAATTTTTAACGACGAAAAGAATAAGACCAACCCCATTACACTAGGACTAGCCGTTCTCGAGATATTTTAGTTTTTCGTACTTTCCCTACGTCACCTTTGAAAATAAGCCCGGTTACCGAATGAGAACGAAAATTGAATTAAAAGTGAAATAAATTTAGTTAAAATAAAGATAACGTTAATATAAGTCTGCAGGGAAAGTCATGTGCTGCCCACATCAGATTTTTACTTTCCCTGCAATACATGGTAATGTATAGGGGAAGTATTGGAATCATGTCGAAAATCGCAACTCGAGTTTTAGACGGATCTACACGTTTCGAGACCTCTAGAATACGAAAAAGCTATTTTTAGCGTGACGTCTGTGTGTGTGTCTGTGTGACTGTCTGGGTGTCTGGGTGTCTGTCTGTTTGTGCAGATTTTGTATCCACTCTAACTAAAAAACCAATTGACCGAATTTCATAAAATTTGGTAGGTAAGTCACTTGTGCACGAATTTGGTGCTGATTAGTTTTGGGTATGACTCGAGTTAAAAGAACCCGCTTTTTTTTGCGAAATGGCCCGCAAAAGCTTTTATCCTCTCTAACTCAAAAACTAATGAACCGAATTTCACAAAATTTGGTAGATAAGTCGCTTGTAGGCCACCCTGGTGCTGATTAGATTTTGGTATAATTCGGAAAAAATGACCTGCCTTTTTTTTCAAAATGGCCCGCAAAAATCATCAAAATCTAAACTTAAGAACTACGTATGCTCAAATATAGCCATTAAATGCTTGTTTAATACGTAATTTTTAGCGAAGAAAAGAATAAGACCAACCCGACTACACTAGGACCAGCCGTTCTCGAGATATTTTAGTTTTTCGTATTTTTCCTACACCATTTTTGAAAATAAGTCCAGTTTTCAAATGAGATCGAAAATTGAATTAAAAGTGAATTAAATTTAATTTAAATAAATAGAACGTGAATATAAGGCTGCAGGAAAAGTCATGTGCTGCACACACCAGATTTTTTGTAAATAACTTATGAACCGGAAAGGCTAGAAAATTCAACTTTAGTTTTTAACACTTTACAACAAAGTTGAAAAGTGTTTATGACTTTGTTCATTCTGTCTGTCTGTCTGTCTGTCTGTCTGTCTGTCTGTCTGTCTGTCTGTCCGTTAGCACGATAACTGCCGTAAAAATGAGTTTATCAAAATGAAATTTTAGTATGTTGTTCAGACGGTCTGTAGGACCTATGGGAATATAAATAAATAATATCACCCAATTAGTTTTTTATTGAACCCGGGTTGAAAAAATGAAATACATTGAACCCTATGGGACCTAATTTTTCAAACATTTTTTAAGTAAATTTAAAATTCACGAATTGCTTCGAAATTTTTAGGAAATATTCACATTATCCCATAGAATATATAAAAAAAAATTCAGTAAAATATATTAAGTAGTTTTTTAATTAAAAAAATTATTTAATATAGGGAAAAAAACAAATTCAATTAAATTCTGACTTTGGGATATCTTCCAGAAAGAAAAGAGAGAGATATTATATAATAAATATCTCTCCATTTGTTTAAACGTTTTGCATATGGGAGTGGCTTCATATTTTAAAATAAATTTGGTAGATAACAATTTTTCATTTTTTTTAAATTTTATATAACTTTTCTTGATAAATTTAATTGATGGCATTTTAAATGCACTTTCCTACGTCCTAGAGAGTTAAAATTTGGTACACAGCTTAAATTTGTTGAACATTTTATTCGACAAAAATTTGATGGATCTTTAAATATAGATCATACATTTTTTTCGAAATGGCCTGAAAATAATCCCCGTTCACTTCTATAAATCATTGGTGTAATATTGTTAAAAATTCTGATGTGGACAGCACATGTCTTTCTCTGCAGACTCATATTCGTTCTCTTTATTTATTCAATGATAATTTGAGTTTATCTGCACAACATAAGTATTTTAAATGACATTGAATTTACACGTTAAACTTAAATTTGGTTCTCATTTGATAGCTTGACTTATTGTCAAAGGTGGCGTAGCGAAAACGCGAAAAAACTAGAATATCTCAAGAACGGCTAGTCCTAGAGTAATGGGGTTAGTCTTATTCTTTTTGTTGTCAAAAATCACATATAAAATAGGAATTTAATTGATATAATTGAGCACACGTAGTCTTTAATTTTTATATATAACGATTTTTGCTGGCCATTTCGCAAAAATAGCCCGTTCCTTTTTCCCGAATCGTAGTAGAATAACCTACAAATGATTTATATACAAAATTTTGCTAAATTTGGTATATAAATCACTTGTAGGTTATTGAAATATTATACTCCAAATTTTGTTAAATTTGGTTCATTAGTTTTTAGCTAGAGTGGATAAAGGCAATTTCTGCGGCCATTTCGCAAAGAAGGCAGATTCTTTTATTACGAATCGTACTATAATCTAATGAACATCAGGATTTCCCACAAAAAACATACTTACCAAATTGTATGAAATTCGGTCCATTAGTTTTTCAATTAGAGTGGATGTAATATCCACACAGACACACAGAAACATACACAGATACACCCTTACACACACAGACGTCTTCCTAAAAGTAGTTTTTTCGTGTTCTAGAAGTCCCAAAACGTGTAGATCCTTTGAAAATTCGAGTTCCGATCTTCGGCACGATTCCAATACTTTGAGTACATACACATACACATATATATTATCTGTGTATTATCTGTGTATCTAAATTCCGTGCCTATGCAATTACAATAGTTGTGATTTTAAATGATCCCTAAACTTTTATTAATTCTTCAAGGAAGCCTAATTTTAACATATGCAGAATGCAAATATCTCAAGCGATTGTAAGATGAATTACATAAGAATTGCTGAATTTTTTTCACACAAAATTATTTAGCTCTGGAGTCTGGAATACAAGTTATATGAATGAAATATTCATTGATTTTGCATAAAGAATCAGATGATTTATATTTCGATACAGTTTTAAATATTTAAGTATAATAAATTACTGTAGTACTGTGATAATGTAAAAGATATTACCACTGAATGAATCACATTTTAGAAATTTTTAAATGAAATTACATTTCAGTTGGAAAGTGTTTCATAATCAATGCTTATGCATGATTGATCTTTCTTGTTTGTTGTTTTTCGTGGGATGTTTTATTTTTTGGAATTTTAACCTTTTCGGGCCGGAGCAAACGGCCGTGGTGTGCTGAAAACACCGGTTCTCGTTAGATCACCGAAGTTAAGCAGCATCGGGCGCGGTTAGTACTTGGGTGGGTGACTATCTGGGAACACCGCGTGTTGTTGGCACATATCGGGCGCGGTAGCCCGGTGGTTTGCGAGCTGGACTTGCACGCTGACACACCTGCCGCCGTGTTCATGCGGAGTACGATCACGTTAAACATGTGGGTTCGTAAGTCCTTCCGAAAGGTTGGTGGTAGGGGAAGGAGGGTACGGTCCCTCTGGATACCTCCCCCACTGGGTTCCGGTCTAAATTGGGTGGCACTTTTCGGCCGTCCAAACAGTTACCTTACACCTTTCTGGTAGGTCGGACGGTCTGGGTCTCAACAACATTTTCGGGCTGTCTCGTCCTTGACTCGCCATAGAAATATATCCGTTTCTGAGGAAATAACTCAAAAACCGGAGCAGTTAGAAAGTCCAAATTTAATAATTCTTTACCTTTGGTGATATATGTTAATTTTTTGGATTTTTAATCTTATTAGAATAGAAATACAATTGTTTCCGCGGGAACAACGAGAGAACTAAAACAGCTAAAAAATCCAAATTTAGTACGCCTGTGCTTTTTGTGGTATATTTTAATTATTTGGATTTTTAATCTCATCGGTCTCGTTCGCTATATGAGCCCTTCCATAGAAGTGCGCTCGTTTTGGGGCGAATAACTAGAGAACCGGAGCAGCTATAAAGTCCAAATTCAGTATGTCGTTGCCATTTGTGGTATATTTTAATGCTTTGGATTTTTAACTTGATCGGGCTGGCTCGTCCTCAGCCCGCCATAGAAATGCATTCGTTTTTGAGCGATTAAAACGAGAACCGGAGCAGCTAGAAAGTCCGAATTTATAATGTTGTTACCTTATTCGGCATATTTTAATTTTTTGAATTTTTACTTTCCCTGCAATACATGGTAATGTATAGGGAAAGTGTTGGAATCATGCCGAAAATCGCAACTCGAGTTTTCGACGGATCTACACGTTTCGAGACCTCCAGAATACGAAAAAACTATTTTTAACGTGGCGTCTGTGTGTGTGTCTGTGTGTCTGTCTGTGAGTCTGTCTGTGTGTCTGTCTGTCTGTGTGCCTGTCTGTGCAGATTTTGTATCCACTCTAACTAAAAAACTAATTGACCGAATTTCATAAAATATGGTAGGTAAGTCACTTGTGGGAGAATCTGGTGCTGATTAGTTTTGGATACGATTCGGGATAAAAGAACCCGCCTTTTTTTGCGAAATGGCTCGCAAAAGCTTGTATCCACTCTAGCTAAAAATCTAATGGACCGAATTTCACAAAATTTGGTAGATAAGTCACTTTTGGGTTACCCTGGTGCTGATAAGATTTTGGTATGATTCGGAAAAAAATAACCTGCCTTTTTTTGCAAAATGGCCCGCAAAAACGACAAAATCTAATATAAAAAACTACGTATGCTGAAATATATCCATTAAATGCTTGTTTTATACTTAATGTTTAACGAAGAAGAGAACAAGATCCACCCCATTACACTAGGACTAGCCGTTCTCGAGATATTTTCGTTTTTTGTCTACGTCACCTTTGAAAATGAGTCCAGTTACCAAATGAGAATGAAAATTGAATTATAAATGAATTAAATTTAATTAAAATAAGGATAATGTGTATATAAGTCTGCAGGGAAAGCCATGTGCTGCCCACATCAGATTTTTATTTTCCCTGCAATACATGGTAATGTATAGGGAAAGTAATGGAATCATGTCGAAAATCGCAACTCGAGTTTTCGATGGATCTACACGTTTCAAGACCTCTAGAATACGAGAAAACCATTTTTAGCGTGATGCCTGTGTGTGTGTCTGTGTGTCTGTCTGTGTGTCTGTCTGTGAAGATATTGTATCATCTCTAACTAAAAAACTAATTGACTGAATTTCATAAAATTTGGTAGGTAAGTCACTTGTGAGCGAATCTGGTGCTGATTAGTTTTGGGTGCGATTCGGAATAAAAGTACCCGCCTTTTTTTGCGAAATGGCTCGCAAAAGCTTGTATCCACTCTAACTGAAAAACTAATGGACCGAATTTCACAAAATTCGGTAAATGAGTCACTTATGGATTACCCTGGTGCTGATTAGATTTTGGTATGATTCAGAAAAAATAACCTGCCTTTTTTGCGAAATGGCCCGCAGAAATCGTCAAAATCTAAACCAATGAACTAAGTATACTCAAATATATTCATTAAATGCTCGTTTAATACGTAATTTTTAACGACGAAAAGAATAAGACCAACCCCATTACACTAGGACTAGCCGTTCTCGAGATATTTTAGTTTTTCGTATTTTCTCTACGCCACCTATGAAAACAAGTCCGGTTACCGAAGGAGAACGAAAATTGAATTAAAAGTGAAATAAATTTAATTAAAATAAAGAGAACGTTATTATAAGTCTGCAGGAAAAGTCATGTGCTGCCCACATCAGATTTTTAATCTTATCGGCTTGTCTCGTCCTCAGCTCGCCATAAAAATGAACTCGTTTCGGGAGGAATAATTCGAGAACTGAAACAGCTAAAAAGTCCAAATTTATGGCAGTGTCTTTTGTGGTATATTTTTACTCTTTGGATTTCTAATCTTATCGAGCTGACTCGTTCTTAGCCCGCCATCGGAATGCCTTCGTTTCGGGGAGGACTAACTTGAGACCCAGAGCAGTTTGAAAGTCCAAATTGAGTATGTCGTTGTCTTTTGTGGTATATTTTAATTCTTTGGATTTTAAACCTTATCGGGCTAGCTCGTCTTGGGCCCTCCATGGGGAAGTACATATATCGGGGGAATTGTTCGAGAACTGGAGCAACTAGTAGATCCGAATTTATTATGTGATTCATTGTATGCCTCTTGCGATATATTTTAATTCTTTGGAAATTTTGAAGATAATTGGACTAGTCAGTCTTGGTCCTGCCTAAGGAATATGCTCGTTTTATCAGGAAAATGACAAACCTGAAGCATGGGAGGGGATATAGGGGTGGGCAAGGGATACTTTCCCCAACTCCGGACATTCAAGGTCACAGAGGTGGCCTTGAATTTCAAAGCACAAAACTAGGAGAAATTGGCTGTGATAGGCGATGATTTCCTAGACATGCAGAATTCACTTAGACAATAAAAACTTACAACTCCGTTTCAGTAGCTCAAATATAGAGCGTTTGACGGTCAGTTCAATGATACAGAGTTCGATTCCCAGTTGGGACAGCAAGATTCTTTACAATTGCAATCGAACAAATCAACCCTATGGGTTAGTGAAAATATGTTAGAGGTTTGAAAGTGATCATAGTTCGACTAGCACGGATTCTGTGGACTCTGGTAAACTGAGCGCCGATTTCAAATCGGGAGGATAACAATTACGTAGGAAGCTAATCTGGAGGATAAGAATAGTATCAGGCGGCCTAAATGTGATAAAATCGCAGTTGGTGGTTAGTCAAATTGTCAGTTGCCCACCGATCTGACATTAGATAGTGGAGATACTGGAGTCCACTTCAAACTTCAATTATTTTGTAGTAATGACCTTCTAAATATATTCTTTGAAATGACCGTAACAGATGTTATACGTTACAATTCATGTATTTTGAATGAAGCACACACACTTTTCTTACCATTTTCAATTTTCTTATTATATCCCAAACATAATCAGATTTTGAAGTTCCTGGAATTGATGTCGAAATCTGATTACTCTTATGCAAAATTCAATAATCCAATTTAAAGAGGAACGCAATTTAATGGCATTTCCAGCTTTTCTTAGTTCTTAAATGAGCTTCTTATTGTTTGAAATAAAAATATTCAAGAGGGGGGAAAATATACTAAAATGCAGAACAATTGATTTCTTCTTTTTTTAATTTTATTGCTATATGACATTTTCTTTAAATTGTTTATTTTGTTACGGCAGAGCATCGATTTAAAGATATTAAAGGTTTCTGATCTTCTGAATTTGAGCAATTTAAAGTTAATGGAATGGTATAAAGATATATGTTATTAAAATTTATCATTTTGTGTTTTGAAAACGCTATTAATACTACTATAATGACATAGTTCTATTTATCTGACTATCTGGAACATTTGGGGGGGAAATTTGGCTAAATCTTGATTCCTTGTTAACGAATTTATCGACGTTTTAAAAACATTGCCATAGTAACAATAATAAAACTAAATTATCGAAAATAAAGTCAAATTGATAACATTTAAAAACAAAATATAAGTAGAATTTTTGATTTAAATTTTAAGAATGGATTGAAATTCAAACAAATGAATAAACACACGGTATTTTTACATTCCGTATATATATAATGTAATGTATAAGGAAAAAATTCGAATTCGAGTTTTCGACGGGAAAGCACGTTTCAAGCATTCCTGATCACGAATCGGATATTTTGGAGGTGATGCCTGTGTATGTGTGTGTGTGTGTGTGTGTGTGAGAGAGAGAGAGAGAGAGAGAGACTGTGGAGAAGATAGTTCGCGAACGAATAGAGAGATTCGAATAAAATTTGGTACAAAAATTACAATCTGTGAATACTGGAAGCCTATTGTTTTTAAACACAATCGGATGTTCAGAACCCCCCCTAGAATTTCGAGTGAGATTTTGACAAAATCATCAAAAAGTCAAAACCTTTAATAAAGATACGCAAATAGATATTTCTTATGTAATTTCTCATTAGAAAACTATTGACATGCAGAACCTGAACACGAATCAGGCGTTTTCGAGATGACGTCTGTGTGTGTGTGTGTGTGTGTGGAGACGATAACTGATGAACGAATAGAGCGATTCGAACAAAATTATTACTAAAATTGCATTCCATGAATACTGGAAGCCTATTGTTTTTACACGCAATCGGATGTTCAGAATCCCTCTAAATTTTCGAGTGAAATTTTGAAAAAATCATAAAAAAAATTAAAACATTTAATAAAGTTACGTAAGTAGTCATTTCGCATGTAATGTTTCATTAGAAAACGATTGACTTAAATTTTAGAACGCTAGCATAAACCGTTCTCGAGATATTGCACATTTTTCAAATAAATTTATCAAAAAATTCCATAAATTAAAAAAAATATATTAACTGTTGAGAAACATGTTCACTTCTCATATGTAATATCATGCGAGAAATTGGGTGACACCACTCTCTTGGTTCTATGACCTTCCATTCATGAATAAAGATACTTAGAGTAGTACTTTTGTATTTGAACGCCAGTTGTCATTTTTCTGCTATAAGAATAACTTATTTTTCCGTTCATAGCGCTTGGTGGGATTTTGGCGACGAATTTGGCGGAAGGTCGCCAACTTGACGATTTTTTAAATGTTGTCAAATTAACGAAAATCTCGCCAAATGAAAAAAATGACGCTAAATAAATGAAAATGACGACTAATTGACGAAAATCCAATGTCTTGGAAAGAATATAAGTATCTACTATAAGAATAACCAATTTTTTTACTGTAACAGTAGTAAATTCATTGCATTATATAAGGAAAGTCATGTGCTGCTCACATCAGATTTTTTTTACTGTAAAAGTAGTAAATTCATTGCACTATATAAGGAAAGTCATGTGCTGCCCACATTAGATTTTTTTACTTATGTATCAATACTGTACGTATATCTGTATCTTCCACTTGGTGCTAAATTTGGTGACTTTGGAGACAAACTTGGCGACTTTTTGAAACTGTCGCAAAATGGACAAAACATCGCAAACCGAACAAAAATGTTGTTAAACTTTAAAAAATTCAATATTTTAGAAAATCTACACTGTTAATCAAATTTAATTTCTTTAGTAATCTTAGTCGCTCTGGGGAAATTATTAATTTAATCTTCTTTAGTCACGTTTCGTTAGGGCCGCCTGAGAAGTGTATATTAATTGTGTATGCTATAGTATGCTATACTATGTATGCTATAGTATGCATATTTCGATAGAGAGTCGTATAAGAAAGGGCGACATTGAATGGAAGAGATTTATGGCTCGCATGTGTCGGTGGATATTAGTACGGCAGTGTTGCAGTCGGACGTATGGGAGGAAATATTTTTCAGATTTACACTTTATTATGAGGAACTTACACTTCTAATATAACAATGTCCATAATAACAGAATAAGATGCCTGATTTAAAGTCTCCTTGGAACAATTTTTGAAAATGTGAATTAATTTTTTTAGCTATTTTATGTTGAAGAGCTTTTTTGAGCAACAGTGAAAAAAATGAGTTCCTTCTTATATTTTATTCTCGTTTGTTAAGGTATTTCATAATTTATCTTTAATGATAGTGAGTTTATGTAACATACTTTGAGACTATATAAAATGTGTATATAGCCCTTTCTACTATGAAACCTGTGTGTGACAGGCCAGAGAGAGTATATTTTCTAGCTGATGGTGTAAGGTATTACCTCAGGTAAAACATAATTGTAATGTGACAGACATTGACGTAAAATTTTTGCATTGCCGCGTCAGGCTTTAGCATTTAAATATCGTGGATACTACAATTTTCATTATCGTTTTCAAATTAATAACATTTTGTTATAGACATCAAAGCAATCTCTTGTATTTGAAATAATTTTTCGTTTGTTCTTCAAATATCTCTATATCAGATTTCCGTGCCATAAGAGATAAACTTTTCCACTGCTTTTAAGTAAATTTCTTTTAATATAGCTGGTTTATTTCCCCAGGTGGCTCTTGTGTACCTAACCAATTTACTATGGACTTTTAGCACTTTATTCTTAATTTTATTTAGATGAGGTGGCCAAAACATCCGTTTATAAAATTGAATTCCTAAATATTTAGGTTCTTATCATAACTTATTCTTTTATTATTTAGATTTATGTTATGCAAACTAGTCAGTAGTTTGCCAAATGGAAACATTATTAATTTAGATTTCTCTGTACTGAACTGTAAACTGAACTTTTCTGAACAGTTTTCCAGCTTTTTGATTGCCGCTGTTCCCATATCACCAAATAATTCGGAAGCACTTGCACTCATTGTGATGGCTATATCATAAGTAAAAGCCTGGATATTTATATCTTCATTGTTGAAGTCAATTTTCAACGCTTCATCTAAAATAATGAGCCACAGTATCGGTGCTAAACTCGATATCTGTGGAACTTCACTATCATATTCCCAATAAATATCTGAATTTTTCATGTAGGCTTTTCCCTTATCTAAGGCTATATTTTAGAGCTTAATTTTTTTTAAGCAAAACGCTATTCTATTTGTAATCAGTTTTTCTAAAACTTTTCCCCTTAGCGGTAACAAACGGATGGTTCTATAAAAACTTGGCTGTTTTAAATCTTTTAAGATTTATTAAAATATCTGAATTTTTCATGTAGGCTTTTCTCTTATCTAAGGCTATATTTTAGAGCTTAATTATTTTGTTAAGCTAAACGCTATTCTATTTGTAATCAGTTTTTCCAAAACCTTTCCCCATACCGGTAACAAACGGATGGTTCTATAAAAACTTGGCTGTTTTAAATCGTTTCATTCTTAGGAATAAATATCACTTTTGCAATTTTCCATATCTCTGGAAAAATTGAATATTCCAAACATTTATTCATAATTTTTAGAAACCATTGCCTATTTGTATTACAGAGTTCCTTGATTATTTTCAACGTTAGCCCATTATGACTAGGGGATTTTTTGTGATTCATACTATTAATAGTTTTACTTAATTCATACTCCGTGAAAGGGACTTCTTTTAATCTTCTTTTTCTATTACTCTATATCTGAAGATCTCACCAATTTCCGTTCTGTGGAGATCTCTCCCACGATCTCTGAACCCTCCATAGATATCTACTGCATACTCAGAAGCGTATTCTATTAGGGTGATATTAGGTCGATGTCTCGCACATCCGCGACTGAACCTGCAGAGCTTTCCGTAATGGATGGGCAGCTACTACTGTGGCTAAGGTTATCCACAGTTAACTCAGGAGGGCTAGCAAAGCTGCACTCGACTTCATCAACAGAGTATGCAGTACTAGACCAGTCACCGCTGGGGATTGTCACCCTCTAAAATGAAATCTTATAATTTCCTCAATAGTCTGAGTTGAGTTTACCGTTTCTGTCCCATCACTTTTTTCCACACTCGTATCAATACTATGTATTTTAAATTTGCCCATAGCAATTTTATAATGAGAACCAGAAGTATTATTACTCATTATTCCATTGAGATAGCTTCTAAAGCTCTCTTTCTTGATGGCTTTCATAATCTCTCTTTTATAAATCACAAATTGATTACTATATTTCATTATTTTTAATTTTATATTTTCTACATCGTTTTATTTCTGAAATAATCTTCTAAGAGCTCTTGTTTTACTCCACATAATCCTTAGTTTTTCATTCCACCAAATTGCGCTTTTCGCTTTATTATTCTTTCTCGCCATTTGGTTTTTTTAAACATATTTGTTCTAATTCTTTTCAGTTGTGCTAAGAATCTCATGATGATTATTACGAGTGATCTGCATACTACTAATTCTATTAATCATTTCTTCTATCCCTTCTTTAACCTTTAACTATTCTAAATTTTTAATTCCCTTCTCTTTGTCTTTTCTTGCCTCTATAAGAAATTTTGTTACATTATGATCGCTTAAAGTTAACTCATCAATAATTTTCGAATCTTTTTCCCTTTTCTTTGTCTTTTCTTTGTCTTTTCTTTCCCTTCTCTTTGTTTTTTCTTGCTCCCATAAGAAATTTTGTTTCATTATGATCGCTTAAAGTTAACTCATCAATAACTTTCGAATCTTTTATCAAGTTATTCATATTCTTTGTCAAAGTTAGATCAATTCAACTTTCTCCTTTCGTAGGTGAATATGTAGGTTTACTATTTATATCACTTTCAAAACTCAGGTTATGAGTTTCTATAAATTCTATTAGAATTTCTTCTCTTGTGCCCATATTTCTGGGTCCCCATGCTGTAGAATTTGCATTAAAGTCTCCACATATCAGTAATATTTTATCCAAGTTATTTAGAAGAATACTATCTAATTCTCATTTAATTTCTGTTTTCTCCGATGGTGGACAACATATAGCCACCATTAAATTATTTTCTTTATCTCTATTTGATTTGAAACAATGTCTCTTTAAACCATAATAGTTCTCATCTTATACTTTCTATTATAAATAATTATATATGTTCTAGGTTTTCCTGTGCTTTATAATATAACTTGTAAAAATTTGGAAATCCCACTATACTTTCTTCAAAATAGTAAAGCTTATTCGCCATACTTACATGTACTTTCTTATTTATAAGATCTTGAACTAATTGACGATTTGCTGAGAGTTGAAATGATTCAAATTTATCGATACACATCTGATTCCCTTTTTACTACTCTCCATAGTCAGTTTTAAGCCTGATAAACTCAATATCCTATTTGTAGATACTACAACTATATTATCAGTACTACTATTTTCAGAAATAAATTTGGTTTTAAATCTATTATTGCGCAATACACAATTTTTGCAACTTAATGTATTCTCACAATAAGTTTCTTTATGATTCAATTCACCACACTTTCTACAACAATTGTCACTATTACAATATTTTTCTATATGACCAAACTTTAGACACTAGAATATTTGTGACCTATAATTTAATATAAGTTCCACTGTACTCAAACCAAGAATTAATTTCCTTTTATCAATCAATACCTTGAATGATACTGGATCCAGTGCTATAATCCAATTATCTCCTCTCCTTCCTTTGAAACTTCGTTTAACTTCAATGTCATCTTCCGCTGTTAATTCACTATTCTGTTCTATTACAGCTGATTTAAGTGTTTCTCTACTAAATACTGCTTCAACGTAATAAACTATAATCTGTGGTTTTCTTTCTGTGGGTTTTTGGATATTAAATCCTTTACTTAATTTGCCACTTTCTTTAAAGCTCGTAATTAGCTTATCTATATCTTCCTGTTTAGTAATTTCAAGTAACATTCCTTCTCTTCCAATTTTTCGAACGTCTTTCACCGTTATTTCAAGTTTTCTTGGATATATTAAAGCCTGTATTTCTTGCTTTGTTTTTTCGGAGGTTTTTACCTCTTTTGTGTAGATACTTGACAAATAAGTTTTTGATCTACTCTTTGATCTGGTTCTTGTACCTCTTTTTTCTCTCATCCATTCTTTCACTTGTCGAGTATAAGTTGCTCTTTATCTTCCTCTTCATTCCCTTTCTTTGCTTTTTTCCACTGTTATTATCTTTTGCTGCTCTATTATTATTCTTAAAAATTTACTCACCTTTTCCCGTATTTTAGTTTAGGGCTCTAATAGCACTTTTGTAAACACAATTGTTGAAATGAGGCTCTCCTGAGCATCTAATGCTCGTTTTATATAAGCACTATAATCCTCTATGGATTCTTCAACCTGAATTTGTAAACTAGGAAATTCTCCTTCTTCAATTTCCTTCGCCATCGTATTCTAATCCAAGTGAGGTAACGGGGAGTTGAACTATCCGTAAACAAAAAGATCCATCACAAGTTTCGTAATGAAAATAACGGAACGTGAGCCCTGATGAACATTTTCCTGAAATCGGTTTCGCCCCTCAGATACTATTTATAAGGAGAGCCCCCCGACCGCGCCAAGGCATCGACTTCTGAGACCTGATTTTAACTAATTTAATACACACTTGAGCTTAAACGCTAAACCAACTGTTCAGAACACTATCCATTCCTGTTTTATCGCACTATAATAACAATAATGATAATAATCCTATTTTTCATTGGTTCCCGGGGGGGGGGGGGTCGGGAAGCTTCGCATCTTAATTGCTGACTCTCACTGACGTTCGCAGAACCCCGAGGCTCCGCCCTCCTTTGGTTGCTGTTTATTCACCCTGTAACTGGATTCGCGAGTCTAGCGTCTTCACTTCTTACTCGCTGACGCTAAGTTCACTTCACGAGCAGTTTTATGCCGCCTGCTACGCAGACGTAATGCATCCGTTAGGGACCCTCTTTTGTTACTTTACATTCATCATCCCTAGAGCTCGAATCGCGAACTCTTTCAATTCGGACTGCGCACACGATTGCCTACGTGTCATATACACGCTGAAACTCGCAAAACCTCGGGACTCCATCTTCCATTGACTGCCACTCATTAATCGCAGTTCGCCGCAGGCGTGATATCCTCGTGGGTACTTTGTCTCATTATTAGCTGACGCTCACCAACTCCCTTAACTTCGCGAACAATGTCACCAAGCTCAGACCCCAAATCGTTAAGCTCGCCAACGCCGCAGGGCCGGATTAACTACGGGGCCCCTGACTCAGGGGGGAGGGGCCCAAATGGCATGAAATGTATGTTATATATAAATTAAAAATATAATATAAATATAATATTTTATGAATTAAATTTCGACGGTATAAACGTGTAGCTTTCCTTCCAAAATAAAAATTTATCTTATACATTTTTCAGAATTAACTTTCGAAACACACTTTACAGTTAATAAAGTGTAGAAAAAATTTAGTGAATAACACAAATAGTGAATAACACAACTTGTGATGAGGTCATTAACGACATGGGTCAGAAGTTGTTAGCAGCAATTGTGGATGAAGAGAAACAAGCAAAGTACTATTCGATATCTGTGGACTCTACGCCTGATGTATCTCGCATAGATCAACTGACTTTCATAATTAGATATGTAAGAAGTGACGTCTCTGTAGAAAGGTTTTTAAAGTTCATACCAATTTATGGACATAGTGCTGAAAATCTTTTCAGCACTATGCAGAAGTTACTGGACTTCTGAAGGAAAACCAAATTTCCCTGTCTAACTGCAGAGGTCAATCTTACGATAACGCGTCTAACATGAGCGGCAGGTACAATATGACTTCAGGCCAGAATCAAGGTGGAAAACCCTTTGGCATTATTCATACCATTTGCAGCTCATACATTGAATCTTGTGGGTGTCAGAGTAGCTGAAAGCTGCAGAGAAGTTGCTGCATTTTTTGACTTCGTACAGAATCACCTTTTTTAATTCCTCAACGCATCGATGGGGAATTCTCTCATCCATGTTAGGTTCAAAAAAGAAAATTCTGAAAAATTTATCTGATACCCGGTGGTCTGCTAGAGCAGATGCAGTCATAGCCTTGAAAGAGAGCTACCCAGCTATTGCGGCAACATTAAATTCCATGTCATCAGACTTGCTTGAATCATCTGAAACGAGATTGAAAGCTGAAGGTCTAAAGCAGTACATGGAAAGGTTTGAGACACTCTTCCTCACATACTTTTGGTGTGATTTATTAAGAAAATTAATAAAGTCAATACTTCTCTGCAAAAATCAACTGTAACATTGCATGTCGCCGTGCAACTCCTGGAATCTCTCACATTGTATATTCAGGAGAAGAGGGAAAGCTATGATTGGTATGAAGCCTTGGCCACATCAAAAAAAGAGCCTAATTACCAGGATTCCATAATCCGAACAAAAAAAACGAAGTTCTAGATTGACATTTTATGATAACGAAGGTACCCCAGATGTTGTTTTATCTGGTAAAGAAAAGATGAAAATTGAAACTTTCCTTCCTGTGGAAGACAGTTTAATCAATAACTTGGATGCTCGATCTAAAGCTTACCGAAACATCTTTGAGATTTTTGGATTCTTTGAGGATCTGCTTTTCTTAGAGGAAGAATCTGTAAGGAAGCATAGTGAATGTTGAAGAATGCATCCATATCAAAGTATACATTAATGCAAATTATCCTGAGACAGCAGTGCTCTTTATGGACATCTCTGCTGATGACGAAGAAGAGGAGAGTGATGAAGACGATAATGGAGAAACAGGTTCCAGATCCATGGAGTTCCAGATGAGATACATACAGGAGAAAAGAAGGAGACTGAACCTACAAAACCTTTACAGCTATATGCATAAAGTGGAATTTCATCTGCTTTCACTAACATAGAAATATGGTTGCGAATATATAGTTGAATGATGGTTTTCAATGCAAGTGGTGAAAGTTCATTTTCGAAGTTAAAAATTATAAAATCCGAAAAACACAGTGTGATGAAGTAGGAGAAATTAAACGACCTAAGCATTGAAAACGAGTTATTTGAAGTAATGGACTTTAACGATATAATTGATGATTTTGCTACTAAAAAGTCAAGAAAAAGGATTGTGTAAGCCAGAATGTGTCTTGAGTCTTCTTCTAACTTGTTTCTCAACAAATCGTTATGTCACAGTCCCATTTTTATATTTTAATATCCCCTCTTATATGTTGTAAAGAATGTAAACATTTGATGTCAAAAACAAATGTAATATTCGTTGGAATCATCCAACTGGTGATTATTAAAACAATTTTAGTCATTTGTACATATTTAAGTATCCGTTTTACAAGTTAGTACTATTGCTGTACGTATATTATTGCGAAGAAAGAAATTTGCAAAATTTGCAGTGAACAGGGGCCCCCACTCTAAGTTCTGGCCCGGGGCCACAGATATGCTTAATCCGGGTCTGCAACTCCGAGTATCTCTTCGTGATTTGAAGGCTTTGTCTTTTACTTCCTCGCGCCCACTGAGCCAGCATCGCGAATCCATTCGTATCACCTGTTATTAAGAACGATAGCTTACTGTATTACGAAGAATCGGGAAATTTTCATAACTGTAGGTTTTGCTGCTTGTTCGTAGTACCGTTTCATAATACGTGTTACGTTGTCAGTACAGATATATTTACAATAATAAAACATTTAATTGTTGTGCAATATAACAATGAAATCTTGATGTTCATGACAACAATAGTTGAGAAACACTCTGTTTGTCAGATTAAACGATGAGTCATCTTATTATCAAAATTTTACATTTATTAAAGTGTACTACTAACGTTGTAGTCATGTTTAGAAATAAATATTTATACTTTTAAAGTGTTTAAGTCTTCAATAACTCAGTTCTCCTCCATTTTGTAGCGTTTCTGCCAGAAACAAATCAGAGATAAACTAGCAATCATCTCGATCAATTAAATCTTTGCCCGTAGAGAAGGAAAATTTTCACTTCAGAAGTGCATAGAAAATTGAATAACTCATTAACTAAATCGAAATTTAAAAAAAGGGCTCCGCGTTGCAAAAATTCAGCTATGTAGGTACATGTCAAAATTGGAGGCTTTTCTATTGCTAGTCTGTCCAGGATGCGAACTCGCAGCTAAAAATCTTTTCTTTGAATTTTGGCATTAAATATTTCTAAAACTAAATTTTAAAACAAAAAAACGGTTTATATCAGCGTGTTTCGCTATTATTTCTCTATAAATGCACCAACTTTCATATTGTTATATGCTATAGATTTTTAGGTGTCACATAGAATCTTGAGAAACGCGAAATTTGTCAAACAGCGGCGGCAACGGCAGCTGCTTTTTTGTAGTATAGTAAGAAATAACATGTTAAGAATTGCTATAAAAAAAAGATTATAGTAACCATCTGAAGCTAATAATAACAATAATTCCGATTTCCCGTAATTCTGAATTCTCATAATTCCGAAAACTGTCTAGAAATTTTGTTTATCAATTGTCAATAGGGAAAAGTCAACGTTTTTGTATTGCACTTTATATATAGTGTACTGCGTGTTTCTTATAGTCATTGCATTTTCTCCTATTACACGTGGTATCTTACACAGGCATAAGCGTAGGATGTCAGTTTTGCAGGGATAAATATATAGACAAATTACAACAATATATTATGATGAATTCTTCTAAGGGTGAAAAATTTATGTGGAAGCTTAAATTTATTTTTTTTTTAATTTCCGAAGCACTGTGATTATTGGTTTGTTCATATTTCTATAATATATCTTAACTATGACATATCTCACCTCGACTTATAGCAAAACTTTGCATCTTATTAATAACAAATTTGGCAATATTTGCATTATATATTTATTTACATTATTTACATTATTACATATTACATTATTTACCTTATTACATATTACATTATTTACATTATTACATATTACACTATTACATATTACATTAATACAAATTACATTATTTACATTATTTACATTTTTACATATTATATTATTTACATTATTACATATTACATTATTTACATTATTAAATATTACATTATTTACAACAACAAAAATAAAAGCTAGGTGACAAAGGTCATCAGCTGTCGCTTAACGGATGCCTAAGTTCGGAAAATTTTACCAGAACTGCACATACTGAACTGTAGTTCCACACTTACCAGAACTGTAGCCTTGAGGGGAAAAGTTATTAGACCCAGAAAGATGATAAGAAGTTTATTTAGTTTCAGAAAAGTGATGATTGCCATCGATGGAGTTTGTTATGGAGCAGGAAAGTGTATGGCTTTTCAAAGCGCCCGGAGCCATTTTGACAATATCTCAGACAGAGGCACCCACGATCGATACACATAAAAAAAAAACTACACAGTTGTAGATGGGTTTGGAATTCGAAAGCGGCTGTCAATGATTCAAAGTGTTGCTAAGTAGCTTTAAATATGTATTATCTATTGAGATCTTAAATAAAGTAGCTTTTATGAATATTTGAACTAATAAACTTGAAATTACAGTGTAAGAATACGCCGAATATTTTAATTCTCATAAAAACAGCAGTTTAAATAATACATAATAGTAAGACGCAAAAAATTTATATTTGATAAATAAGATATTTGGAACGTATGCATAAAATACTTGATTAAATAATAGCTGTATAAAAATCAACAGTTTATTACCTTTCCTTGAAAATATGATTTTTATACTTTTCCTTCCCATTATATTTATCAGAAAATGTATTGTTTTTTCGAATATTTTGTTTTTAAGAATGTGTGTGCGTGAATGTGTAATACATAATAGTATCACGCAATAAATTTATATTCTATAATTAAGACATATGGGACATGTGCATAAAATATTTGATTAAATAATAGCTGTATAAAAATCAACAGTTTATTACCTTTCCTTCAAAATATGACTTTTATACTTTACCTTCCTATTATATTTATCAGAGAATGTATTGTCTTCTCGAATATTTTATTTTTAAGAATTTGTGTACGTGAGTGTAGATGTCTTAAGCACGTATAATAATTATTAAGCGTATAATAATATATTAAGCACAATAAGTTCACATAATTTGAAATGTATTGCTTTAACAGCATTGTTTCCAACGGAGAACGATGATTAATTTCCGAAACATGATAGATGCATATAGTTGCAGAGCCATTAGATGACACTTATTGTTTGAAATGCATGTACAAGTATAAGGTAATAACATATTCTGCATTAGCATTAATAAGCTGAATGCATTCAATATTTAGAAATGATTGCCTTCAATGTAGGCATTCAATGTTCAATGTTTCCAAACGCCATCAAGCAGTTTCTTTCTTCAGATCTGCTTAAAAAGATAATTTTATATTGTCAAAACGGAGATTCTTATACTTTTTTTCAAAAGAATTAAATTAAGTATTTTAATAGAATATTTTGAAGAACAATACCGATTAAAATACTACAGGAATTTGTTCATATTTTAAATCACAGGCAACACTTTGTATTTCTGCTATTATCGATATAAATAAAGTCATAACTTGCACTTCTATCTGACCTTTTTACTTTCCTTATATACATAACGTATAAGGAAAGTATTGTGACGGGGTCGAAAATTCGAATTCGAGTTTTCGACGGGAGAGCACGTTTCAAGCATTCCTGATCACGAATCAAATATTTTTGTAGTTATGTCTGTGTGTGGGTGAAAGTATGTGTGTGTGTGTGTGTGTGAAAATATGTGTGTGTGTGTGTGTGTGAAAGTATGTGTGTGTGTGTGTGTGTGTCAGTGAGTCTGTGGAGACGATAACTGACGAACGAATGAACCGATTCGAACGAAATTTGGTACAAAATTTACAATCCGTAAACACTGGAAGTCTATTGTTTTTGTACGCAATCTAATGTCCAGAACCCCCTCTAAATTTTCGAGTGAAATTTTGAAAAAATTGTCAAAATATCAAAACCGCTAATAAAGTTACGCAAATAGACATTTCTTATGTAATTTTTCATTAGAAAACGATTGACATAAATTTTAGAACGCTAACATGAACCGTTCTCGAGATTTTGCAAATTTAAAAAAAAATAATTAAAAAGTTATACAAAATAAAAAAAAAAATTCCTATTGAGAAACATGTTCACTTTTCATATGTAATACCATGCGATAAATTTGGTGACATCATTCTCGGGGATCTAGCTCGTTCCATTCATGAAAAAGGATATGTTGAGTAATACTTTTGTATTTGAACGCCAATAGTCATTTATCCAATAGTAAGCATAACTTATTTCTCCGTCCATAACACTTGGCGAGATTTTGGCGACAAATTTGGCGGAATGTCGCCAACTTGGCGACATTTTTAATTGTTGCCAAATTAACTTTTAATATCTTGGAAAGAATATAAGTATTTACTATAAGAATAACATTTTTTTAACTGTAAACGTAGTAAATTCATTGCATTATATAAGGAAAGTCATGTGTTGCCCACATCATATTTTTTTATCCCAGTACGGGGAACTCAATCTCTTTCTCAATTTTTGTTTATTATTATAAAATAAAATCATCCCTCCAAATATTAAAAGTTCACTCTAGCTTGTGATTTTTAAGGGGTTTTTTATGTTATATATTCTGTAGGATGAAATGATATACTGGCTGTTGTAGACAATATTGTGCGTCATAGAGATACATGTAACTAACTTATATCTAGAACATGATATACAACAAGGAGAAACACATTTAGAGGAAATATATGACAACATATGAAAACTGATCATGATAACTTGTAACGAAATTTATCTGTTATATTGGTTAAAAATAATAAAAAATATTCACCATGTGATATGAGTTAGCTTATTTACTTTGATACGAAATTTTTCATTATATATATATATATATATATACATATCAATATAACTTTTATCTCATCTAAAACAATTAACTGAAAATATACCCAAAGGCGCTAAGCTGCTCAAACAAGTACATTTCTATACTACATAATAAATAGAAAAAGAAAAATGAAGAATGACATTGTATCAAAATTTCGCCGGGGGGGATTGTGACCCCCACTTCCCGGTTTAGCCAGCTTTATGTCATGACGACACTCCCGGAAGCGGATACAATGTCGCCAGCCAAGTACATATACTTAAACTATAAATGTAAAAAAGAAAAGATTTGAAAAACCTATACAGTCCCTACACCTATACAATAACAACGAGCATTACCACATCCAAACAGAAACACTAAATACTATGAAAATAACTTGCATCCAATACCAATATACCAAGAAAAACAAGCCACGCAATGTCATTCTTCATTTTTCTTTTTCTATTTATTATATGTATATATTTATATATATAAATATATATATATATACATACATACAGGGTGGCCGTAATGAAAGTAGAGGTATTTAGAGTTCGATAGTGAGAAAACTGTTGGGCCAAACTCAACCAAATGTGCAGTAAATACTATTTAGAACATGGGGGATTTTGATTTTTAAAAGAAAAACAATTGTTCGGATTTTTGCCACCGCGGGACAAAATGGCGCTGTAAGGTCCATTTTTGGAGTAAAATAGGCATAGGAAGTACAGAAAGTTAACATTTTACATGCATTTTAAAAAGGGCATCACATTTACATATTATACGTATTTAGTACATTTTATATTTACATTTACATCTTACATTTACATACGTATGACATTAATTTTTATATTGGTATCATTTACATATATGATTCAATATGTTTTTCTTGCATATGTTCCAAAACGTGCATTTTCTAAACAGCATTCTCTGCTGCAGAATGCAACAAATATCCATTGATTTGCTTGACGTGCAATGTTATTTGGTTCTTCAAAGTGACTAAATTATCCATAATCCCTTGGGATAAGGATAATTTAGTCACTTTACTTTTATATCAAGCGCTTTACATGACCCCACAACCAAAAAACACAAAAGGTCAGACAAGGTGAACTGGCTGGCCACTTCATAGGATACGCTGTTCTAATTATTCGGTTGTTGGTAAAATGCTGTCGTAGGACTTCCTGTACGTGCAGTCCAATATAAGGGCTACTCCATCCTGCATAAATATCGTAGATTCAAGACATCTACTCTGTTGAAATTGCGGAATAACAAAGTTCAGCAGCATTTTTCGATACCTCTCAGCATTAACGGAACTTTCTGCACTTCCTATACCTATTATACTCCAAAAATGAACTTTACAGCGCCACTATGGTGCGCGGTGGCAAAATTCTGAACTATTTTTTTTCTTTTAAAAATCAAAACCCCATGGTCTAAATAGTATTTACTGCAAATTTGGTTGAGTTTGGCCTAATAGTTCCCTCACTATTAGTGTCTAAAAATCTCTACTTTAATTATATATATATATATATATATATATATATATATATATATATATATATATATATATATATATATATATATATATATTAAAATAAGATATAAATAGGATACAAATGGAATAAAAATGGATGGGAAGGCTAACTGGCAATATGCTAAAAAAACCTAAGGGGGGATTTTGACCCCTTAAATCCCCGGTTTCAGCATGCTGCTAGGCCGCGGCACACTCCCGGTGTGGCAGCAATTCCCGTAGCACTTCTCCAGTGTAACTACTTCGAAAGAATAGACCTTGATATTCAAAGGAAAAAGAAGAAATAATACCTCATTCCTATAGAACGTTGTCATAATCCAAAGAACAATGTGGAATAATAATGCATCATAAATATGACTGTTTAATTTAATTTTTTATTAATTTCATAAATATGACTGTTAAAAATAACGAAGGGGAAGGATGAATTCTTATTCCATATTGTTCTTTGGATTATGACGACGTTCTATAGGAATTAGGTACTATTTCTTCTTTTTTCCTTTGAATATCAAGGTCTATTCTTTTGAAGTACTTACACTGGAGAAGTTGCCATACCGGGAGTGTGCCGCGGCCTAGCAGCATGCTGAAACCGGGGATTTAAGGGGTCACAATCCCCCCTTAGGCTTTTTCAGCATATTGCCCTGTAGCCTTCCCATCCATTTTTATTCCATTTGTTTCCTATTTAAATGGCAACTTCTCCAGTGTAAGTACTCGAAAGAATAGACCTTGATATTCAAAGGAGAAAGAAGAAATAATACCTAATTCCCATAGAACGTTGTCATAATCCAAAGAACAATGTGGAATAATAATGCATCATAAATATGACTGTTTAATTTAATTTTTTATTAATTTCATAAATATGACTGTTAAAAATAACGAAGGGGAAGGATGAATTCTTATTCCATATTGTTCTTTGGATTATGACAACGTTCTATAGGAATTAGGTATTATTTCTTCTTTTTTCCTTTGAATATCAAGGCCTATTCTTTCGAAGTACTTACACTGGAGAAGTTGCCATACCGGGAGTGTGCCGCGGCCTAGCAGCATGCTGAAACCGGGGATTTAAGGGGTTACAATCCCCCCTTAGGTTTTTTTAGCATAATGTCCGTTAGCCTTCCCGTCCATTTTTATTCCATTTGTATCCTATTTATATCTTATTTTAATATATTTCGTATAATGAGGAAAATGCTGCATTGCGCATTTCATTTATATGAATTTTTAATCTCGCACTTTTAATCTTTTAATGTTTTATCAATTTTTATTATATATATACATTATAACAAAAATGTTCGGAAAATAAGATGCATTTTTATCGCGCACCTCGAGAATACGTAAATCTTCAGCGTTATTCTATAGTTGGAATTGCGCCATATTTAATTTTCAATTACTTAATTAACTTAAAAAATATCATGCTCACAGATGCACTGGCATGGGCACAAAATCTTTTGAGAAAAGGCCGATCGATACTCAAAGTGCTCGAAATGTGGAACTACAACAATATCCGAGAGATTCATTTCTGACCTTATCAATATAATTTCCTTCTATATGTGATATGTACTGGAAAATATGAAAATGTGAGCATTAAAAAAAAATCTGTGAAAAGATGCAAAAAGCGTTGGAGAATCTAAGAAACGAAGAAAAATGTTTTCAATTAAAGATGGAAATATTTTATCATAATTGCTATCCAAATATAGCGACCTTGTTAATAAGAAATAGGAACTCCGTACTGCATTATTTCTCCCAGATTGAGCTCTGTAATAGTAGCGTCTAGACTGAGGGTCGCCACTGGATCTTAAATCGCTAGCTCCAGCAGTTTTATGTTACTATTAAGAGGAAATTTCTCCCCATAATAAATCGGGAAATGTACATTGTTGTTTAACTATCGTGTTTTGAAACAAATCTATTCCACGTTTCTTCCTGCAAAAAGAAATCAGAAATAATATTGCAGAAATAAAATATAATGTTTATATATATTATAATAAAACATAAAATAGCAGACGGATGGAAGCCTGAAGGAGTTTTAAATGGATTAATATTTATTACTTTCCTTATATGCATAATGTATAAGGAAAGTATTGTGACGGGGTCGAAAATTCGAATTCGAGTTTTCGACGAGAAAGCACGTTTCAAGCATCCTTGATCACGAATCAAACATTTTTGTGGTGATGTCTGTTGTGTGTGTGTCAGTGAGTCTGTGGAAACGATATCTCACAAACGAATGGAACGATCCGAATGAAATTTGGTACAAAAATCACAACCTGTGAATACTGGAAGCCTATTGTTTTATAACGCAATCGAATGTTCAGAACCCCCCTAAATTTTCGAGTGAAATTTTGAAAAAATCATCAAAAAATCAAAACCGTTAATAAAGTTACGCAAGTAGACATTTCTTATGTATTTTGTCCTTAGAAAACGATTGACATAAATTTTAGAACGCTAGCATGAACTGTTCCCGAGATATTGCATATTTTTCAAATAAATTTATAAAAAAATCCCATAAATTAAAAAAAATATATATTAACTGTTGAGAAACATGTTCACTTTTCATATGTAATATCACGCGATAAATATGGTGACAACATTCTCGTGCATTTAGCTCGTTACATTTATGAGAAAATATACTTTGAATAATACATTTGTATTTGAACGCCAATAGTCATTTATCTGCTATAAGAATAACTTATTTCTCCGTCCATAACGCTTGGCGGGATTTTGGCGACGAATTTGGCGGAATGTCGCCAACTTGGCGACTTTTTTAAATGTCGCCAAATTAACGAAAATCTCGCCAAATGAATAAAAATGACGCCAAATCGATGAAACTGACGACTAATTAATGAAAATTCAATATCTTAGAAAGAATATAGGTATCTACTACAAAAATAACTTTTTTTTCTGTAAAAGTAGTAAATTCATTGCATTATATAAGGAAAGTCATGTGCTGTCCACATCAGATTTTTGTTGTTCAGAATCACTTGTTGCACGATCAGTAAATTTTATAAATTTATATAAAAAGTTATTTTTATAAAAAGTTGTAAATTTTGTGATCTTCCGTTCAGAAGTAAATATTTTTATGTTTTTAACCAATTATTAAAATGCGTACTCCAGTTTTTTTCGGTCCAAGTATCTCCGAATGATAGTAATAATCAGTGACAAATTTATTTAAAAAAATTATCGTCTGTTGAATTGTAAAATATATGATACCCAATAAAGATATATTTAATTGACAAATATCCAGTACACGGCAAACAACAAAGAGTAAAAGCATTAGAGAAAATATATGCATGTCTTTAAAAGCATGAGTAAAAGGAGACAACATATTTCAACATATTGGTATCATATAAATAATACGAAATGTTAAATATAATATTTTCTTTACATATTAACAAATATATGGTGGAACAGGAAAAACGCAAACTAAAAAGATTAAATAATTTGATTTTGTTTAAAATCATTAGGCTTCTAATATCTTGAAAACGGATCATGATAACTCGTAACGAATGAAGTCCTTTATTTTGGTCTCAATATACTCGCAAAGCGTTCACCCATTTGCTAATAGTGAACAAAATTTTGGAGAACGAATTTTTTGGTGGGTTTTGTAATTATGCATATCACGCTATTAGAAATGTGACTGAATGCAATTGCAAGTGATTTAGAGATTTGGAATAATTTTGTGCAAAAATATATTGTTTAATGCAAGAAATGTGAAAAATTGAATACACAGTTTGCATTAGCATGGGCGTTAGAAAAGGGACATAGTTGCAAAAAAGTACTTCGCGGTGAGACAAAGACACGAAATTTCATTCCAATTTGTTTTTATACAACGATTAAGAAAAATTCAGCCAAAAATTTAAACTATGAAAAGGAATGAGGAATCGCATCCTCCAAAACGTTTAATGTGAAGTAATTGTAAAACTCTCTTCCTAGAAGGCTACAGACTCAAAATTTGGAACATAGGTAAGTATTTTGATATAACAATAGATATGCGAAGAATATGCGCGAATAATCGAATACCTCGAATGCTAGGAAGTATTTGAGATCGAGATCTTGAATGTAACGTCATTTGTAGAAATTCGAATACCTAGAATATCTCTCTAGGTATCACGCTAATACCTAGAATATCGCCTAAAATATCGATCTAGGTATCCTGTTAATACCTAGAATGTCGTCTTGAATATCACTGTGGGTATCATTCTAATACCTAGAAAATCGCCTAGAATATCGTTCTAGGTATCACACTAATACCTAGATTAACGCCTTGAATATCACTCTAGGTAACACCGTAATATCTAGAATATCGCCCTAGATATCACTCTGATACCTAGAATATCGTCTAGAATATCGCTCCAGGTATCACTCTAATACCTAGAATATCGTTCTGGGTATCACGCTTATACTTAGAATATAGCCTAGAATATCGTTTTAGGTATTACGCTAATACCTATAATATAGCTCTAGGTATCACGCTAATACCTAGAATATCGCCTAGAATAGAGTTCTAGAAATCACACTAATACCTATAATATCGCCCAGAATATCGCACTAGGTATCACAACAATACCTAGCATATTACCTAGAATATCGCTCTAGGTATCACACTAATACCTAGAATATCACTTAAAACATCGTTCTAGGTACCATGCTAATACCCAGAATATCGCCCAGAATATCGCTCTAGGGATCACGCTTATACTTAGAATATCGCTCCAGGTATCACACTAATACCTAGAATATCGCTCCAGGTATCACGCTAATGCCTAGAATATCATTCTGAGTATCACGCTAATATCTAGAATACTTCGTGTTCAGGAATAAAACGAACAGTTGTAACAGAAGAAGAAATCCAAAGTATCTAGAAGAAAGTTTACTTTCACCAAGTGAAAACATTTTCGTCTACTGAAAAATAACAGTATGTATCCTAGCTTGATAGAATTATCCTGAAAGAATTTAAGCGCCTCGCCGTCAACAGTGTTTCAGAGTTATTCTTTAGCACCTTTGGTTTTATTTGTAACAAAAAGTGAAACAGTCTAGATCCTGAACGTATTCGAATTCCTGTTAACACTTTACAACATAGTTGAAAAGTGTTTATGACTTTGTTTATTCTGTCTGTCTGTCCATTCGCATGACAACTGCCGTAAAAATTACTTAATCAAAATGAAATTTTAGTATGTTGTTCAGACGGCCTGTGGGACATGTGAGAATATAAATGAATAATATCACCAAATTAGTTTTGGATTGAACACATGCTATAAAAATTGTGAAAAAATTTCAGCAAAATATATTCGGTAGTTTTTTCAATAAAAATTAAAATAATGATTACACCCATATTATATTAAGAGATAACGTGACCCACTTCAAAATGAAATATGTCATACATCGTGTGTCAAAATCGTGACTTTTAAAGTTATTTCTTATTTATATTTAGTGTTGTATCAGTTCCAAAACTGCTTTATTTTTACTTAATTTCTGTGCATCTATATTCTGAAACAACGTAATTACAATATATTTGAGTTTAAATGATTTTCGAACTTTGATTATTTCTACAACAAAGCCTAATTTTCACTTATGGAGAATATAAACACATCAAGCTGTGAAATGAGTTGTATGAGAATTGTGAATATCTTTAACGCAAAATTATTTTGCTTTGGAATCTGCAATATAGCTGACATGAATGAAACATTCACTGTTTTTACATAGTTAAGCAGATGTATAGCAGATATTTTCGCTGAAGTTTAGAATTGAATTATTTTTACGTCCATTGTTTTAAGTTTTTAAGTAAAAAATAAATTATTTTAGTATTATGATGAATGAAAAGAATAGTATAAAAGTGCATGAATGAAATATTTATTACTTTTACATAGAGAGCCATGCGATTTATATTTGAATGACGTCATTTGAATAAAGTTCATTTTTTGGATGAAGTTTTCAAATATAATAAATTATTGTAGTATTGTAAACATTTTAAAAATATTAGAGATGATAGTATCGCATTTTAGTGATGTTTAAGTAAAATTGCATTGCAGTTGGAAGGTGTTTCATAATCAATGCTTTATGCATGATTAATTTTTCTTGTTATATTTTATTTTGTTTTATTAATTTATTTATTAATAATTAATAAATAATATGCAATGAATGTAGATATTATTTGTTAACAATTTGAAATAACTCTTTGGGGAATTCGTATATTCGAGATTTAGCTGATATTCGATTTCCATATTCGAATTCCAGAAAAATGTTATCAGCACGTTTATATTATTAACCCCTATATAAACCCATTAAATAAATCGAACATTTTATAAATACAAATTATGAGGTTTTTGCATACTACAATTTTTTAAGTGTGGAGTAGTGTTACAACGTGTCTTCTTAACACGTGGGTGTACTCTCAAGATACAAATATGAATCCAAATTTTTGGGAAACGGAGGCTTTTATTTAAAAGCACCAATAAACGGAAATGAGAACATTTGTATACCATCAAATGCCATGCGACCATAAGTAAATTCAGAAATAGAGGAAAGACAGAATCATAGATTCATAAATGTGATTAATTAAAAGGCCGTGCAGATAGACAGACATGCCAAGGTGTTTAATAATATTTAAAGATTGAAGTATTTAAGTACGTAGATAACGGTTTAATTTTTATGGAATCGAGGATAAGACGCCAAGCGAAACTACGTTTTTGAACAGGGTCAAAATTACAAACAAAAACCCGATATAAGTACATGAACAAGAATTCATAAAGTAAAGTACTTGTAGGATTTCTACTACGCATTAAAATGGACGTCTTATGAAATAAAGGAACATTTTGTTCATCTGGAACAAGTTGGGATAAAACAGTGAATAATTTTACAATTTTAATCTAATACTAACAGAACGTTTTATACAACTAATATAAAACTTATAAACATTGTCTGGAGAAATAGGGAGAACAACTTACACCCCAGCCTGACTTAAAAGACTAGGTTTAAATGTATCAGTCCGAATACGGCTAAACATTGCAATAACAAAGGGATGAGCAGGTCTAAAGATATTTACGACAGAACTGAACAAAAGGATGCAATATTTTAGGATTGAAAAGAAGACTATTGTTTCATATGATAAATCAGTGATGAAATAGGTGAGGGAGGAATTGGGATAAATACGTTTAGAACGAATATTAGAATAAATTTTGTAGTAAAAGTAGTCTACCTATGCAAAACGACCTATAATTTGAAAAAGATATCAGAAAGTACCGAAATGAAATAAAACAAGTCTTAAACTTCTTAAGTGAAGAATTCAATAAGCTAGTTTTTTCTGGTCAGATTTCGTAAAACGATTAACATGGAATTTACGTTTCTTTGTATATTTTGTATTTTGTATTTGCAAATAAACAAATTTCAAACAACAGAAAACAGTTGCTAATTCTATAATTATTATATTTAGAGTTAAAATATGTTATTTTTGTACACAAAATAAAAAACTGCAAGATGATTTTCCCCCAAAAACTAATTTGTTAAACGTTTATACTATCTGTTAAATCAAACAATATAGCCGAGCAAATTCAAATTAAGAGCGAAATTACATCTGTGCAGTTTTCTTGTACCAATTTTTATTAAAAAATAGATATCTTTATTTGTTTGTCCGTCTGTGTCATCTGTAGCAGAAAATCTAAGCAACGTACAGCAATGGAATTTGGTACAGAGCTACCTAGGTTTACGAGAAGAAGCAACTCGTCGAGATTTTCAATGGATTCAAATATATATTTTTTTAATTCTTTAATATTGAAGCTCCGTTTAAAGCCATGTTCGCACAAATCGTCTTAAAAATAAAGTATTATCACATATATTCCATTTTAATACCACCGGTAATATACATAAACGACCTTTCCAACGAATTTTAAACCATCTGTAAGACAATTCTTTCATATTTAATTCTTTTTTAAATTAATCAAAATACATGTCATCTATTACAATTTAAATTAAATTTCCTTGCTTTAACTAATTGAACAGTAGCACAGTTTTAGCCTTTGGTATGAATATTGATTAATATTTTCACATTCTAATGAAATAATTTTAATTACTCTTTCTGATTTTTTTATGAATTTTATGTGAAACTGTATATAAATTGTAAATCACTTTTTCAGCGTAAGGTACCTCATTGTCGCTTTTGAACTTCATATATAGGACAAAGGGGAAAATTATCTCTATGACATTTGTCTCCAAAGTCCTGACGTCACAACGCCTACTTCTTTCAAGGACAGCTCAACGAATTATTGTCATTTTGAAAGATTCTCAAATCTAAATAAGAATTTGAATTTACATTTTAATAAGAATCAATTTGTGCTCATGTTGACCGCAATCATTGAATAGTACGGAATTCTGAATATATTTCTGTATAAACTATAGTCATTTCTACTTAACTTTTCGAAATTCTGGATACCAGATTGTAGATTACGAATTGGGATTTAATTTTCTTATACCCATTATTATGCATATACGGGACTATTTGGGGTATCAAAAATTCAAATTTTGATTTTGTTCCAAAATCTGAATAAAAATCACTAAAATACTTCAAGAGTTACTTAAGACATCAGCAGAGCTTAAAATGTTTATATTTTCTTATATTTTTATATTCGTATTTTAATTTTTCATACTATGTAAGAGATATAGAGTATAGCATATAGAAGGAATCGTTTTCACGAAAGTTTTCGAATTCGAGGTTTTGATGCCAATTTATATGTTTTAAGACCTCCTGAACACGTTTTGACTATTTTTAGAGTGATGACCATCTGTGTGTCCATCTGTCTGTGGTTGATTTCCTCTGCACACGATAGCGGCAACAAATATTAATTTATTTTCACGAAACTTTATATTCGGCTTTATTATGAGAAATCTAGAACTAGATATAATTTATATTTTAAAGTCGAGCGAAAACTTCGAATATTATTCGAAATCTTATATTTTTTTAACATGAAAGCATAGGACAAAGTTTGATATAATCGTGCATAAAAGGGTTTATTTATGGCTTAATGATCACGTGACTTATTTCAATTATAGTTGTGAAAGATAGCCACCATACTCGCTATAATTGTAATTATTTGGACGCTAAATTACTCGCTATAATTGGATTATTATTATTTTTTTTAATTTTCTTATAAAATTTGAAAAAAAAAGAAAATCTTCAGAAAATGGATTCTAGTATGAGAAAGTCGAGTTGAGCTATACCACAGTTAATTTTTTGGTTATTTCAATCGCATTTACGAATATGTAAATAACAAAATACAATTTACAAATAATGTACATCCAGAATTATTATTATACTAATTGTTAAACAAAACAACTAGTTGTTATAGTTGTTCTTAATATAAGATGGATAAAAGTATAAAGCTTAAAATTACTTAAATGGAATATATAAGTTTTTTGAGGTTAAATTTGGGGTATGTAGATGACATTAAAGTTGGGCATGTGGATGACAAAATAGAGATTTTGTGATTCTTGCCAAACAATCCCCAAAGCTTTTTAAGCTTAACTTCAGTCAAGTATCTTAAAGGTGAAGGTTTATAATCAAAATCATAAACCTTCACTTTGAAGATTTGTAATTTTTACCTTGAAACCTTTTATACTGAAGTGTATAGAATTAATATATATATATATTCAAATCCTACCTATATATAAGTATGTTTATAATAAAGATTAAAATCACGTACGTTGAAAATTGATTAAAGTTCTTCGCTACTCACAAAATCTTTCAAAAACGGCAAAATAGAATCCTATTCTCTAACAACTAACTCTCATACTTGCTTTCCAGCAGTATTGCCAGTTGTAAAATTTCCCTTCGCCAGAGGAAAAAAATCCCTACTTTTCTGCCATGCAGGTGGCCAGAAATACTTGGAACAAAATTTAAGTATAGGACAGGGCATACGGATGATATCTTATTGAATTATTTTTACCCTCCCTGTAATACATGGTAATGTATAGGGAAAGTATTGGAATCATGTCGAAAATCGCAACTTGAGTTTTCGACAGATCTACACGTTTCGAGACCTCTAGAATATGAAAAAACAATTTTTAGCTTGACGTCTGTGTGTCTTTCTGTGTGTCTGTCTGTCTGTGCAGATTTTGTATCCACTCTAACTTAAAAAACTAACGGACCGAATTTCATAAAATTTGATATGTAAGTCACTTGTGGGTGAGTCTGGTGCAGAGTAGTTTTGGGTACATTTCGGGATAAAAGAACCAGCCATTTTTCGCGAAATGGCCCGCAAAAGACTGTATCAACTCTAGCTGAAAAACTAATACACCGAATTTCACAAAATTCGGTAGATAAGTCGCTTGTGGGTCACCCTGGTGCTGATTAGATTTTGGTATGATTCCGAAAGAATTAGCCTGCATTTTTTTGCTAAATGGCCCTTAAAAATCGTCAAAATCTAAAATAAAAAACTACTTATGCTCAAATATATCCATTAAATGCTTGTTTTATACGTAATTTTTAAAGAAAAAAAGAATAAGACCAATGCCATTACACTAGGACAAGCTGTTCTCGAGATATTTTAGTTTTTCGTATTTTCTCTACGCCACCTTTGAAAATAAGTCCAGTTACCAAATGAGAACGAAAATTGAATAAAAAGTGAATTAAATTAAATTAAAATAAAGATAACATGAATATAAGTCTGCAGGGAAAGTCATGTGCTGCCCACATCAGATTTTGTTTTATTTGGCATAAGAATTTATGTTTTGGGATCTGAAAATATCAGAATTATAGTATAAAGGAAGATGGAAATTTTTAAAGAGAAATATTTTTAAAATCTCCGAAATAAAAAAAAATATCACTATGGAGCACAAATATCCCTATTTTTCAGAATCACACAGAAATTATTTTATCTCTTCATAGAAATTTTATTGGCGTTCACTATTTAAGCACGTTGTGTTAACCAAATAAGAACTTTAAATAAGGAATAATATAAAGTGGTTTATTTTGGCTAAAGCGGCGCTATAAGTTTGTGAGCGAAGTTATGTAGTCTATGAACGACTACCTTTCCACTGCGTTCTTAAGTGCTTAATTGAAGCATAGTACGCTCGCTCAGAGCTGCGAGCATGACGATTCTGGTTCTGCGCAAATAATGTCACGAAACTATTAAACGCGCGCATTTTGTTCTTCGGCTCTCTGAAAAGGTGTGTTTTCCGACTCTGAAAAAGTGTGTTCTCCGACTCACAAGGCATGCGCAGCGCAATTAGAGCTCTCTGTGCGGATTGTTTATGTCTGGATATTGCCATTTCAAAATTAACAATTTTTTATTATATTAATGGGAAAACTTTCTGTGTTTTGGCAATAATTTTCCTGGTCTTTGACGTTACGAATGACGGACTGCTAAGCTCACCGACGTTAGACTGACAACTTTTTGATTGGTTATCGGGCTGATGACCCAAGCTCATATTAAAGGACCTTGTCAGACCTTGATGTGCCTAGCGATGTATTCCGTCAACATCTCGCATTCAAAAATTTTCAGGAAAGCAGTACTTTCTCTCTAGAGTATTATAAGGAAGTAAAAATATAAATTTATCCAGAGGCTAATTTTAATAGTCTGTGTTTATACCGCGAATTCAAAATGTCTCAAAGTTCCTTCTTCCCTTGAGGGCGATCTGTCAAAACTCAAGCAGAGAGCGAGATTATCTTAAGGGTAGCCAGAAGTGACGGGAGATAAACATGGGGGGATTGATTGATTAAAAATTTACTACAAGCAAGTGAAGCATTACTTTCTAATACAGAGTGACCAAATTCAGTGAAACAGTTTGATAGATTAACCACTTTGCTACGAAGATATATATATATATAATATATATATAAAGTATATATATATATATATATATATATATATATATATATATATATATATATATATATATATATATATGCATGCTTATAAATGGAGTTGAAGACCCAAGTCACCCGACTCACCCTAAAGTATGAGTAGCAGGTTGGGTGACCGGACATATAAGTAGAGTAAGTAGGCATATGAGTCGAGTAAGTAGGCATATAAGTATAGGATTCGATTAAATATAATGCCTTTGAATTTGGTTTATATGTAATTTATATTATATTATATGAATTTATGTTACATGTCCTAACTCTCCTAACTCAAAGAACCCGCATGAAAATGCATTTCCACAATCGTGCTTTCATTACAGTTAACAGCTTTCGTGGATCGATAGGGTACTTTTTATATTCGCGTTAGTAAGAAATAGTTATAAGTAATCGTATTGAGGCTTATTGCGATTATTTACACTCATATCTACTCCTCTTGAATGTTGTTATTCGCAATGGGAAAGAAAATCTACCTTTGGAACAAACCATATAGGTGGGTACTCTGATTATGACCTGGTCGTCGCAGTCTCGTGCAACCAGACCTAAATTTTGAAGAAATTTAAATCTGGTAGTGTGTGATTATTCAATTTGTCGATCTCCATATAGGTTCCTGTTGTGAACAACAAAAAAAATCATTAACGATCTTAATTGGGAAATTTGGAAAATTAAGGAATAACGTGGTCGTGAATCGTATAATTCATGCATTTTTATCGTGGACGCAATAACCCACCATTATCTCTCTGCACGAGTTCCATAACATCATCATTAATTAAAACACTACACATTAAAATCCACATTTTTAACTTTTAAAATAAATTATTGTTTATTATTTATTTATTATTGCATACTTAGAATTACATTAATTTCAATAGACGCTTAAAAAGGAAAAAAGCACCGTGTGCGACCAGGTCGTTTGAATCTTATTCCAAAGATTAACAATTGACCTAATATATATGACAACTGGCACATACCTCTGTATTTTGAGTCTGTAGCTCAGCATGACTATGCTTTCCACCTTTGACGATTCTTGTCGTGCCATTGAGTCAGACTTCATATTTTTTAAAACATTTTAAAATTTTAGGTCACGACTCACTACACTGCTTGAAAACACGACTCCTCTGAACTTTTGCATTAGCGTGCTGTATAATCATGACTCTCTCTTATCACTTTTGGATATATTCCAATATATTCGTTGACTCATTCTCCTTGTGGCCACATCATTTGGCCTGGGATTAAGATACGCCCTCCTTGCTCCCATTGGAAGCTCCTCAGTGTGATTTTGAATCTTCGCATCATTGGGTCTTTGAGACTTCAATGAAGATCGGTTTAAGTCTTGGCCCTAGGAGATTTTTGCTCCAACCACACTTACAATTTGTGTGACATAAATTTATTGGAGCCACGATCCTTCGGGCCAAGGCTATCATCAAACGGTGCCTAAAAGTCTGTGTTTTGTTTTATCGCAAACATCACGACTGCATGATTGCCTTCTGGTCTCACATTCTCACCAATTGTGGCACATAGCAATATTTTTTTTAACAATTGAATTTGTCGGTTATTTCATGCTGACAAGGGCACAAAGATCTCGAAACCGTTTTATGAATGCTGTTATTTACACTGGAAACGGGAACCTATTTATATGTTGTATAGCAATCACAAAGCATTTAAAATATTGTATCCTAAAATGGGATGTATTTCCATGGTGCAATTTAACTTTTGGAGAGTTGTTAAAATGCCTTATTTTGTATCGGACAATATGGGTACTTTTGACATGTTCTGGACACCCCTATACTTTTTTTATACCAAACAGATAAAACATTTTAATACTGTATAATTTATGTTTAAAAAGAAAATACTTATAAATTCTTACAGATCAAGAAACATGCGCAATGCATTAAGTGACAGTTTGAATTTATCTCCCATGTTTAATCACCATGCTATGCTTCTTAAAGCATTGTTAAACAAAAATAACTTATACATGGCCAACTCAATAAGTTTCCGGTCTAACTTACAAAAACAATTTTTTTTAGAAATTCGACTTTATTCATCAACATACTCTCCTTCAAGAGTGATGCATTCATTCCAACGCTACTCTAACTTTTCGATGCCTTTTTTATAGAACGATTTGTCTTTGCTCTCAAAATAGGCCTCAGTTTCGGCAATCACTTCTTCATTTGAACCAAATTTCTTTCCCTGGAGCATCTTTTTGATATCTATAAAAAGCCAGTAGTCGCTGGGGGCCAGATCTGGAGAGTACGGTGGGTGAGGAAGCAATTCGAAGCGTAATTCATATAATTTAACCATCGTTTTCATCGACTTGTGACACGGGACATTGTCTTGGTGGAACAGCACTTTTTTCTTTTGCATGTGAGGCCGTTTTTTCTTGATTTCTATTCTCAATCGATCCAATAATGCCATCTAATGTTCGCTATTGATAGTTGTACCTTTCTCAAGATAGTCGATGAACAAAATACTATGCGCGTCCCAAAATACAGATGTCATAAACTTGTCAGCTGACTTTTGGGTTTTGGGTCGCTTTGGACGATTTTCACCGGCTGCTGTCCACTCAGCTGACTATCTTTTTGATTCAGGTGTGTAGTAATGGATCCATGTTTCATCCATTGTCACATACCGACGCAAGAAATCCTTCTTATCTCGCTTGAACAACCTCAAACAGCACTCTGAATCGTCGAAGCGTTGTTGTTTTTGGTCTGATGTGAGCAAACGCGGCACCCACTTCGAAAGCAACTTAAGCAAGCTCAAATTTTCGTGTAAAATTGTAAACACACTACCTTCTGATATCTTTAAGGTGTCAGCTATCTCACGCAACTTCAAATTACGGTCTTTCAAAACTATTTTGTGGACATTTTTTATGTTTTCCGGAACAACTGCCGATTTTGGGCGACCAGAGCTTTTAGCATCGATGTTTGCACGACCGCGTTTAAATTCAGCATACAAGTCAATAATAGTTGATATCCCTGGTGCAGAGTCTCCATAACGCTTATCAAGCCACTGTTTGGCTTCAACAGTATTTTTCCCCATAAAAAACAATGTTTAATCAACACACGGAATTCTTTTTTATCCATTGTTTTGAAAATTACAAAACTGGGGTCACTAAATCCACTGTAACCTATAAACTAATTGTCAGAATGTCATGAAATTTTGACACGTGTCGTTTGAAGGCTGGTACTATCCAGAAATCATATGGGTCTGTCAACAGTGTTGCCATATATGTGTCAGACTGGAGACTTATTGAGTGAAGTGTTATTTGCACTTACAAAAGATACGATACTTGTGTAGATAATAAAATTCCAATTCAGTTACATATAAAAATATGCAATTGGTTGCAATTAGATATAAATGTGCCATTCAGTTGCACTTATAAAATTTAGTTTTATTTAATGTGTTACATATAATGCAAATTTTGCGGTTTTTATTTGATTTATCCATATAAATGCAATACTGGTTTCAGTAATATTAAATATATAATTCGATTACGGATATAAAATGTACAATTTAGTTGGAAATTAATTATAAGTGTACAATTTTGTCGCACTTATGAAAGGTGCAATTTGATTGCACTTATACATTTTCACTGTGCTTATCTTATTAAATGCTGAATTCGGTTGGACTTATAAATGGGTATTTCGATTGCAATTATAAAAGATGGAATTTGGTTGCAATTATAAAAGATTCAATTTGGCTATACTTATAAAAAACAAAATTCAGTTTTATCTAATATTTTTCACATAAGGTGTATTTTTAATGGTTTTTATTCGATATATCTATATCATGATTCTCTTCTCAACTTCGAAAACAGGTGTTGAAGAATTTGATGTCCCTTGGTTCTATCGCTGAAAATCAATAAACAATTTAAGTTAGTATTTTTATAGTTAAATTTTTAAATATTTAAGTTCAGCGTTTTCATCAATCGCATCAAACAGTTCGTTTGAGAAATATCGTTATCATAGACATATAGTCATATAAACATCATAAAAAATGGTTCATTTGGATTTATTACACAAACCGCGGGAATCAATATCATTCCGACAATCGCAATTTTGGCCCCATCATTATATTTTACTTCTATATGTATAGTATGTATTTTTAGAGAGTAACATAATTGAGTTAAACATTACTAAATATTTTATTGTACGTAAAGCAGTGCAATGAATTTTAAGTTTTAAAAGTCGTATTCTACAATCAAAATATTTTTAGTACCACAGCTCTTGTCATCAACTTAAAATATCTAATACAGTAGAATCCTCTTTAAAAATATCATAGACTCATAGTGAGATTTCGACTAGAATCCTCTTTAACAATATCATAGACTAGTGAGATTTTGTATTTAACGAGAACATTGAGGACTTTTAATTGGTACATTGATAATCTAGTATATATACTACCGTCTGTTTACCTGTAACACATTTTTAAGGTATTTTCCAAATATATAGATACTTTCAATTTGGTATCCGGTTCAATCGTTTAATAAACCCCAGGAAATCAAAAATTTCAAAAATCCAGGAAATTAAAAATTTCAAAAATGTTCATTAGAATGGGGTACTTTCACAGAAAGGTTTGAAACACATAATGATAGAAAAGCATACTTATATAAAATGTAAGAGACATAAATTTGGCTCAGATAGATAGTTCGATAAAAATAAAGTCTACAATTTCAGTTTTCCCATATTTTCTACTTTAGGGGTGTCCCAAATCAAAATGTTCGATTTGCCGAATACGTGAGAAACACTTTCTTTTAAGCGAGATATTTTGTGACTGTCTGAAGATTAGATTTTTCGCTACAGACGACACAGTCACACATACATAGATGCGTACAAACACAAAGAGAAATACGCACATATATTTTTATTATGTAAAATGATGGATGATTATGCTTTCCTACGATTTTTTTTCGAAAAATCACTAGCAAATTTGGTGGTTCCAAAACTACAAACCCGTTTATAACAATCGGATGTCAGTATTCATTCATCGCTGTAATCGTACTGAATTTCATTCTAAAGGATTCATTTTCTGTATGATATCGCATATAGACAGATCGCATACACGCACACAGACAGACACACACATACACACGTACACACATGCACGCACACAGACAGACAATGCACGCACGTACACACATATGCACACACATACACACACATGCACAGGCACACACATGGACACACATGCACACACACCGCACACACATGCACAGGCACCCGCACATACACACACACGTGCACCGGTATCCGCACATACACACACACGTGCACCGGTGCCCGCACATACACACACATGTGCACAGGCACCCGCACATACACACACACAGACTCAAGAGCACATACAGACATCACTTTATAAACGCTATATTTATGAACAAAAGTTGCCCCGACATGTGTAAATCCGTCGAAATTTCGAATTTGAATTTTCGCCCCCGTTACACTACTTATACATATATTAACTACAGAGAAAGAAAAACAGAACTCGAATGACTGACTTAAGAAATTCTTTTATAATTCATTTTCTGTTTCCTTTCTGACGGTATGATTATGTGTATTACACGCGATGATATTGGTTCTTGTTGCTATAAGAGAATTATTTTAATATAATATCCATTCGTATACACATTTAGAATATGAAATCCAAAAAAGAAATTTAGATATCTTTTAAAAGACAGCACAAGTGTTGAAAAATAAACTTTGATTCATGGGCCAATGCATGTGCCAGTTTGACCATATAATATAGCATGAAAATATTTTTTAATAATTAGGATCTATATCGTCCGATCAACATTGTGAGATGTACAATTTTTCTATGCACTCCTTATATTTTATAGTACACTTTTACTTTCCCATATTATTGTAGCAGCGGAGCCCCGTGATACGCATGCTACGCCTTGCTTGGGGCCGTTATGATGGGGCATAGGCTAGGCGAGTACTCTTTCCTTTCCATACACAGAATTGGCCGTTTCCGATTCTGAGATACACATTATTTACATTTCCGCTAAACAAATACGAACGTATACTACAAATGGAGATAAAAATTAAAAAATAACAATGTTAAGGGAGTAATGAAAACAGAAAAAACAGAGAGCAAAAAATCTGATGTGGGCAGTACATGACTTTCCCTGCAGACTTATATCCATGTTCTCTTTATTTTAATTAAATTCATTTCACTTTTAATTCAATCTTCGTTCTCATTCGGTAACCGGAATTATTTTCAAAGGTGGCGTAGAGAAAATACGAAAAACTAAAATATCTCGAGAACGGCTAGTCCTAATGTAATGGGGTTGGTCTTATTCTTTTCTTCGCTAAAAATTACGTATTAAGCAATCATTTAATGGATATATTTGAGCATACGCAGTTCTTTAGTTTAGATTTAGACGATTTTTGCGGGCCATTCTGCAAAAAGATGCAGGTTATTTTTTTCTGAATCGTACCAAAATCTAATCAGCACCAGGGTGACTCATACGTGACTTATCTACCGAATTTTGTGAAATTCGGTCCATTAGTTTTTCAACTACAGTGGATACAAGCTTTTGCGGGCCATTTCACAAAAAAGGCGGGTTCTTTTACTCCGAATCATACCCAAAACTAATCAGCACCAGCCCCGCCCACAAGTGACTTACTTACAAAATTTTGTGAAATTCGGTCCATTAGTTTTTTAGTTAGAGTGGATACAAAATCTGCACAGACAGACACACAGACAGACACACAGACACACAGACAGACAGACAGACAGACACACACACAGACGTCACGCTAAAAATGGTTTTTTCGTATTCTAGAGGTCTCGAAACGTGTAGATCCGTCGTAAACTCGAGTTGCGATTTTCGGCATGATTCCAATACTTTCCCTATACATTACCATGTATTGCAGGGAAAGTAATAAAAAAACGTAAACGCGATATTTACAATGTCTTGCGTGAAAGATATTTGCTGTGAGTAAAATTTAAACGTTTTCTTTTGTAAAAGGTTATTAGTTACTTATGGAGATAACTCAATTTAGGGGGGAATTATTTAAAATGACAAAAAACAGTTTTTGCACTAGATTCAGCATCCGTGAGTTGACTGGCATGAGTTTTTCAGCTCATGAAACGACTCAAAAACCACTTTTCTGGAATGTTCTCTCACAAAAACAGAAAAAAGCTAAATTTGAGAAGATATTTCTCCAGATCCGGTGGGTAATTTGTAAAACGGATTTCAGATTTGGATTCATCTTGATACACGTGTTTCGCATCTTTCGGAGTTGCAATCGGGAGACTGATCGGGAGACTGGCCGGGAGACTTATCGGGAAACTGATCGGGAGACTGACCGGGAGACTGATCGGGAGACTGACCGGGAGACTGATCGGGAGACTATGCCATTGCGCTTTTATATTGGTGATAATATAAGTAATCTTTACACAAAATTTTTCGATATCAAGTCTATTAAAGACTTTGGAAGAAGTCTAGAACATATTACAAACGGCTTATAATCAATCCTTCCAAAACAATAATCCAGCTGCACCATGCTCGAAATACAATATATAAAGTATTACACTGATTTTGATCTCGAACTAAAACTTTGCTGGAACAGAGTGTTAAAATGCCGGGCATACGTCCAGACGTATTACCGTGTACACTATTCCCATAAGGAATTACTTGAATTACCATACAAATTGATCAAGCGTCAATATTCGCGATATTAATATAATGTCAAGGAGTCATGATATACATTATAAACGTAGATGTAAATGAGTGAGAAAATATGATATTTTCAATATTCAGCATATACAAATACTTCGTAATACGCAAAGCCATGGAATAATCACGTGACATTCGGCGCATAGTAATAGCTATAATTTTGCATATAAAGTGAATTTTCGTACTTATCGATATTTCCAACAGGAGTGCAATCGTATATGGGATATATGTACAAAGGATCTAAAACAGAACGAGGATGGCAACATGTCTAAAAATTAAATATTAAAGGAAAACACTTTATAACAAAAGTATTTGAATTCGGTCGGACCATCTTTCGCATTGCTTCTGATGACGGACGTTTAACTGTGTTCTTAAAGAGCTCTAGATTTTATGTTATTTTAACATTTTAATGGTGTGATCAAATTAATAGTCTTCCATTAAAGTATTTTCCTTTCATAAAGTATAAAGGATCATCCGAATTTATATAATTTTCATTTAATAGAACATATAACTTAGTGAATCATTTTTTTTAGTGAATTGTCGAAATAACTATTTTGGACGATAATAGGTGAATACGATTGACTTCACAACAACAGTTGAAACTGTAGTCAATAAGTAAGGATTATTTGTTAAAATGATAATAAGAAACTCAAACAACCTTATTAAGAACGTATAGCTCAAACTGAAACAATTCTTTAAAGCATTGGTTCTCAACGTGGGCGATAACGCCCCCTTGTGGGCGTTTAAGACTTTCAGGGGGGCAGTAGAAGACCCAGAGAAAATTAGGCAGCGTTGAGATGGTACGGAGGGGCGGTGGGCAGATTAAAAAAATATAGTTTAAAACAGACAAAAAAACACGCTAATCACGTACTAACTAAAGTAAACTTTAATATTGGTTAATTTTTGTTATTGTATGTATTTTAATCATTTTTATCACGTGTGCGAAAATTCACAGATTTCGGTAGTTCGGGAAGTGGATGAAAATTGAACTTAAAGATCCCATTACATTGAGATCTACATTAAACTGGATGATATAAAAATTATTAATTTTAGATTTGAATTAAAAATTTTCAAATCTTCCAATTTCACATCAAATATCTCATATATAAATACAGGTAAAGTTAACAAAAGCCTGTTAATAAAAAATAGCAAAAAATATGCTTGTAGCAATTCAGTTATAATACGTTTTTGTTAAATAACGTAATTTTTGCAATCTTGCAAGAATTGACAGTATTATCTGTGCTTGTTCTAACCCGTAATCTGCTCCCGCATCACCCTTGCCCCCGCGCCTTACTTCGGCGCCGGGTGTTATAAACGAGTCACTGCATGTTTATATTATTCCTGTCGATGCGTGTTATATGTTTCCAACCTATATAAAAGCAGTGATTGTTCATTTTATTTTCATTAGCATTATCGCGCGCAATTTATGACAGGGTTTTAAAGTACACTAATACTACTCACGCATCTGTAAAGTAAAAACCATGTCGGAAGCGAAAAAGAAGAGGCGGCAGTATAGTGTGGATTATAGTAAGTACGGATTTATCGAAAATCCCACAAATCCATCATCGCCAATGTGCCTTATTTGTTAAAAAACATTTTCAAATGAAGCGATGAAGCCTTCTAGGCTTCAAGATCATTTTAATAAAATACACCCGGATAAGAAACACAACGGTGTGACCTATTTTCAAGACATGAAAAAGATGTACGAAATTCAGCCAACTGTATTAAAACTTTTTTCATCAGCTTCTAAGCAAGACGATGACGGACTTCGAGCTTCGTACAATATCTCATTGTTGATTGCTAAAACATGCAAGCCACATACTATTGGGGAAGATTTAATCTTACCAGCAGTAAATGAAGTAATAACCACAGTGTTCCATAAACCAGCTGCAGATATTATCCGAAAAATTCCTTTGAGCAATAGTTCTGTGCAAAGACGAATTGATGAGATGGCTGAAAACATTGTGGAATCATTGTGCAATCATCTGCAGACTTGTCAATTTTCAATTCAGCTGGATGAGTCCACTTTACCAACAAATGAAACATTGTTAGTGTCATACGCGGTTCCGGACATAATCCCGACAGCCGAAATCCCGACAAGCCAGAATCCCGACAGCCGAAATCCCGACATACCAAAATCCCGACAGGGTCGAAATCCCGACATGTCAAAATCCCGACAAGGTCGAAATCCCGACAAGGTCGAAATCCCGACAAGCCAAAATCCCGACAAGGTCGAAATCCCGACAAGCCAAAATCCCGACAGCCGAAACCCACTCTTGCACAGACTAATACAACACTGAGGCGGTCATCGCAGTGATGTCACGGGTTAGAATTTACTAATCAGCACCCCCCCCCCCGCACATGCGCTGGCCTTACGCTGGGTACACGCACATGGCTGTTTCGCCTATATGTATAGATTGATTAAAATTATCGCCTTTTTTACATCTCTACATTTTACAAATTAATAGTTTTAATCACTAAATCATAACAATTATGCCATTACTGAAATACATTTTGACAAATTGAAATGACAGTCAAAGATTAAAATGATATAACAGGTCGGTATAAGATTTAGGAAATTCATTTTATTAAAAAAGATAAAAACACTTACACATTCTGCATACGTTCAAATAACATATTTACAGTGACACAGTGTGAGCGATACCAAGAAGATATTCCATCACAGGTCGATTATTACGATCGTTCACAACAGTCATAATTTTCTTCTCCCTGTCATCATCTACCTCCCTATGTTTTGGTTGTTGTTCTCCGTGAAGAATGCATTCAATTTGGTAATCCACCTGCTCCTGTTCTTTTTGAAATTCTTCTATGCCAGAATATATGGCCATTGTCGTAGCAAGGGGATGGAGACAAGAGGGAGCGTGAGTCCAGCGCATGTGCGTGGGGGAAGGGGGGTGCTGATTAGTAAATTCCAACCCTAGTGACGTCACTGCGATGACCGCCTTACTGTTATATTAGTCTGTGTAAGAGTGGGTTTCGGTTGTCGGGATTTTGGCTTGTCGGGATTTCGACCTTGTCGGGATTTCGGCTCGTCGGGATTTCGACCTTGTCGGGATTTTGGCTTGTCGGGATTTCGACCTTGTCGGGATTTTGACTTGTCGGGATTTCGACCCTGTCGGGATTTTGGCATGTCGGGATATCGGCTGTCGGGATTCTGGCTTGTCGGGATTTCGGCTGTCGGGATTATGACCCAGACCCTTTATACGTGAGGTTTATCAAAGATGAGAAAATATGTCAAGAACTATTGTTTGCTACGAATTTGGAAACAGATACAAAAGGAGAAACCATATTTAATACACTGGAAAAGTTTTGTGACGAAAAGGAAATTCCTTTTAATAATATTTTGTCACTTGCTAGGGATGCAACGGCGGATCCAGGGGGGGGGGTCATGACCCCCCCCCCCTGAGCTGGTTCCAGGACTTAGGTGGACCACTAATTGAACATAATGATTTTATTTATATATTTTGTCACCATACAGATTTTATGTAACTACATACCTTCAATATTTAATTAATTTAATATAATATAATAACTTTGTATGATGGCAAACGTTTAGGAACGAACGCATCGAAAATTTGAATTTTACCGCGCCACACTTGCGCGCGCTTGTCGACTACGTAACGTCCAGCTAGACCTAACCTCAATCGGAATCGGAACAACTAAACTTCAACATATCATAACATAGTTCTAAGTTAAAAAACTAAAATTTCTTTCTACCTATAATGTGTTTATAAGTGTACCTTTATAAGTATTCTTAAAAATTGTTGCTGCAAATTCATTAATTACAAGAAATGGTAAGTAATCAGTTTCTCATTATTCCAGTGCGTGTGTTTTAACTTAAATGTTATTGTTGTTAATGCTCATAAAGTACCTCATAGGTAGATATGTAGGTACCTACTTACTGAAAGAGTGCTGCGTGACTTATGTACCTACTTATATATTTTTTTTGGACGAGGGAGATTGAAGAGCATTAAGCTTACTGACCTAACCTAAAATCTTAGATAAATTCACACAATGAAATCAAGTGTATCGTCGTCGTGACCACAATGATTTTAATGCTCTTTAAAAATAAAATAAGAGAGCAACCAACAGAATGAATATAGCATGATGCATAAACTTAAAAATAATCTTGGTTAAAGTTTTTAAAAGCACCTAGCGAAAACTTCGATGCAAACTATTGCGCGACACAAAAACATTGCGCTTCATTAACAGGCATGCATTTACAATAAGTAAATAGTAATCTACCTACCTACTACTTTTTACTTTATTTGTATATTACAGATTTTTAAAAACTATAAAATATTAGAGAACCTGGAATTGTTTTGCTTGTTTAACACTATACTTACCTAAAGTAAGTAGGTATTACCTATTTGATGTAAGTACCTACCTAATAAAAATTCGTGTAGGGGCCTAAACTTAAGTAAGGTCTTTATGGAAAATGCAGTGGACTGTAAAACTACCTATATTATTATGTTTTTATGTACTTATAACTCATATGTTTACAAAAGTTTGTTGTCTGATGTGGGGTGTGAAATTTGCATGGTTTTGCTTTGTTTGTGAGGTAATGCGCCTGCGCCACCAGCCTGTACTATAGCGAATGTGGGTGTTTTTATGTATATATATTTAATATGTATTTTCAACAGTCTGTTGTCTGTTGTGGGGTGTGAAATTTGCATGCTGAAATTTGCATGGTTTTGCTTGCAGGGTGATTCTAAGGGAAAAGGAGATGGTAGTGGTGGATTGAAACGTTCATTAAAAAAAATAGATTCATTTTTCCCAAAGAAACCAAGGCTTGAGATTGCTCACTCGAAAAATTCACCTACAACAACTACAGATGAAAATAATTGTATTGCCGATGCTTCTGCTTCTACAGCTACATTGCCTACATTAACCATAGATGAAGAAAAAACATGCTCTCCTGTTACTAACGATATTCAGCCTACAATATGTACATCGACTTCTGATTCTGATCAGATAAAGACTTCACTTTCTCAACCAAAGTTTGCTTCAGATATTGCTTGTTATATAGGGGGAAATATAGATGATTCAACTAAAGCTATTGCTTGAAAAGCATTGGCATCCTCCCCCTAATTATACTTTCCCGCATTGTGTTGTTAATAAAAAAGGAAAACAAACAAAAAAATATGCTCAGAAGTCTCACCTTGACAAGTTTCACTGGCTTGTTTTGTCGCATAAAGACCAGGGTCTTTACTGCAAGTACTGTGCTTTGTTTGTCGTAGCTCCTGGAGGTGGTATACAGACAAAAACACCTTTATGTCGACTCGTAAAAGAACCATTAAAAGCTTTCGATAATTTGCTAGGTGAAAATGGTGTTCTGCTAATACACCAGCGAAACAAATACCACGAATTAGCTGTCGAAGCAGGGAAGAACTTTTTATTGAGTTTTCATAAACCGGAAATTAACATAATGAACCAAGTAAATGGTCAAAGACTGAAACAAATAAATGAAAATAGAGAACGTTTGCGACCAATCGTAAAAACTATAATATTTTGTGGCCATCAAAATATATCGTTACGTGGCCATCGCGACGATGGTAAATTGCTGAACTATGACAGCGTAGTAGCCGATGAAGGGAATTTTAGAGCCCTTTTAAAATTCCGTATTGATTCTGGCGATATTGCATTGCAGCAACATTTAGAATCTTCAAAATCCAACGCCACGTACATCAGCAAGACTGTACAAAATGAGTTGATAGATGTTTGCGCAGAAATCATCCAGGAAAACATTTTACAGAATGTGCGGGAAGCTAAATATTTTTTAATTTTGTTCGATGAAACAACAGATATATCACATATCTCACAGCTGAGCCTATCATTCCGATATTTGCATGATGGTATTATTAAGGAACATTTTGTGACTTTTTGTGATACCTACGATGCTCTTAGACGTGAAGACAACAATTCAGGTGACATAGAGCCTCGATTGACAGGTGTAGCATTGGCGAAAATCGTTGAAAATCTGTGTACCAAATTTAACTTAGATTTATCTTGGTGTGTGGGTATTGGAACTGACAGCTGCTCGGTTATGGCATCAGATACAAAAGGTGCAGTGCAAGAATTGATGAAAATAGCCATTCATGCTAAACGTTGCCCGTGCAACAACCATGTGCTCAATAACTCATTGGCAAGATCATCCAAAGTAGTTTCCTGTCGCAATACATCTGGCACAATGAGAAAAGTTGTGGCATTTGCCAATGCATCCGCTAAGAGGCATGAAATTTTTAAAATAGAACTCGGAGCTGCCATGCAAGGTATTTGTGAGACACGTTGGGTAGAGAGGCATGATGGGCATCTTCAATTTCAAGGAGACAACTTAGTCAAAATTTGTAGCGCTCTGGAGAAGATTTCTGCTTGGCAAGACAATAAAACTGCCAATGATGCGCATTGCTTGCTGCAAACATTGCGCAGTTCTGACTTTATTATATCCTCCATCTGTTTAAGTGATGTATTAGGTGGGTACTTCCCTAAATTATTTTATTTCTTATTGTTTGGCAAATGAACTTATACGAGTATACTAAACCTACTTTAAAATTATGTTGTTGTTTTGTTAATATTTTATGCTACGAGTACATACCGTTTATATTAAGTTATAAATTCTTAGTTTATGCACTACAGTCACAGTCACTTACTTTTTATTTTTCAGGTACTACTGTATCTTTAAGCAGAATACTGCAATCGAACTCAATTGATTTAAAAAAAGCTACGGACGCTATTAATGATACTTTAAGTGTTTTACAAAATAAAAGAGAAAATGTGGACGTAATCTACCGACAGCTTTTTGAAGAGGCTAAAGAAGTAGCTGAGCAGCTAGATGTAGAAATTAAATGCCCCAGAATAGTATCAAAACAAATACATAGGGCCAATAACCAACCTGCTCAATCTGCTGAAGAGTATTTCCGCAGAGCTATATACATCCCTCTTCTAGATTCAATAATAAGTGATCTCCAGGACCGCCTGTCTCCTGATGTACTTAATATGTTTCAGCTAAGCGTTTTCATGCCAAAAAGCGAATATAGTAATGAAGACATTGAAACTGTGAAACAACTAGCTACCGACTATACATTATTACTAGATAACACTCCAGTTTCTGTCATTGTAAATGAATATCGGCTGTGGATGGTGAAGTGGCAGGCGTGGCAGCGGAGCCAGGACATACCGCAGTCGATTTCTGATCTTATTTTAAATTGGGACATCGATATGTATCCTAATATAAGAAAATTTTTATGTATTATGGCTACACTACCTGTCAGTGTAGCGACAGCAGAAAGGTCTTTCTCTACGTTGCGCAGAATTAAATCGTGGCTAAGATCTTCAATGGTTGAAGATCGCCTAACCGGACTGGCACTTCTCCACGTTCATAAAAACGTACCCATTGACGTAAATGACGTAGTAACGCGTTTCGGGAGAAGACGTAAAAGAAAAATTGATTTTGTTATTTAAATATATGTATTTTGTCTGTTTCTATTTTGTTTGTTGGAAACCCTTGTCGTACCACCTCTTCACTTTTGCGGAGTTTTGCGTCATACCCCTCGACATACCTCTAGCTGTTATGACAAATCATTCACCACGGTTATGGAATATAAATAGGCTGCCTCATTCCGTGCGTGATAGTGCTTCTCTGGATGTCTTCAAGAGAAGATGGCAATATGTACGTGTATATGTACAAGTTATTATGTGTTAAGTTTTTCAAGTGTACAATAAAGAATAAATATTTTTAAGTACAGTACTTACGTACATTAATAAAATACCTACTCTTTACTTGTATCTATTGTTATCAAAATTAAATTATAAGTTCTTGACTTGACCACGACTATGTGACCCCCTCCTGGCGCCAAAGCTGGATCCGTCCTTGTAGGGATGGCGCACCGGCTATGACAGGGCGTCACAAAGGCTTCATAGCGTGCTTAAAAATAAAGTTCCTGACGTGCTTGCTAAGCATTACGTAATTCATCGCCAGCATTTGGTTGCGAAAAATTTGAGTGAACCCATCCATACATCACTGCAATATGTTATCAGAGCAGTTAATAAAATCAGAAGTAACTCGTTGAATGACAGATTATTTAGTCAGCTTTGCATTGCCAATGATGAAGATTTCAACCGATTGCTGCTTCACTCAGAGGTGCGCTGGCTGTCAAAAGGTACTTGTTTTACCCGATTTTACAATCTGTTTGGGTCTGTGATAGAGTTCCTAGGAAACAAAGGCACGGAATTGCGCGACAACCTTATCTCATCAAAGAACAATATTGCGTACTTGACAGACCTGTATAAATTGTTTAATGATGTCAATCTCCAACTTCAAGGCGACGACTTAAACTTGATTAAGACAAAAAATAGCGTTGCTGCTTTCGTGTCCAAATTGCTATTATACAAAAGAAATATCGGCAGACGCGAATTCAATAACTTCCCAAATTTATCAGCAGTATCATTCAAGCACGACGGCTTGCTTGTTTACTGTCAACACTTGGAAAACCTCCACAGTGATTTCAAGGAACGATTCCAGGACATTTTAAACATGGACGTACCAGACTGGTTTTTGGATCCTTTTTCAAATGTCAACACAGCAGGATCATCCCAGTTAGAAGAAGAACTAATAGAACTGACGACAAATGAGGAATTAAAAATTAAATTCAAGAATGGCTACCAAGAATTTTGACTGCAGAAGCCGATTTTGCAACTGTACCCAGGATTATGGTCGATTGTTCAACGATTTCTGATAGCATTCCCATCTTCCTATTTAGCTGAACGTGGATTTAGTGCTGTAGCAACGTTGGTAACTAAAAAGAGAAATCGGCTCATTGTTACTGAACGCGGCGACTTACGGTTGTTTTTAAATAAAATCGATCCTGATATTAACAAACGCCTTAAAATGCATCAAATTCAACCTTCTCATTAGATAAGTTATAAATTCAATGTCTTTTGAATGTTAATAAAAATACTTTTCAATATAATTATGCGTTTTAATTGTTCTCATTGAAACAGTCTTCTTTAAACTCAGAAATAGGATAGGGCCATATCCTATCTTACGACTATAGTATATAATATTACACGTTTAAATATAATCGTGGCAATAGCTGTTTCAGATTCGCAAGTAAGAAAAATTGGGGGGGGGGGGCATTAGGAAAAAGATATTCTCAAAGTGGGCGGTGGGCAAAAAAAGGTTGAGAACCTATGCTTTAAAGTAACATTCAACACAAAAGTAAATTTTTACCTGGTTTCAAAGACAATAAAAACAAGAACTATCAATCATGCATAAAGCTTTGATTATGAAAGACTTTCAAACTGAAAAGCAATTTTTTTTACATTTCAAGCTGCTTCAAAAATTGCTATCGACAAAATTAATCTTAAAACTTCATCGAAAATGATAATTCTAGTCAAAATGATCAAAAAGCTACACAAAATGAACTTTATTCAAATGACTTCATCCAAGGTATAATTTTTCAAGTGTGTGAAGTTTAAGTAACCTTATGTTATTATTTACACATTTTCATTATAATTTATGTTTACTTTAAATTAACAACTTATAACTGGTTCGGCAAGCCAGACCAATTACCGAGCCAAGTAACATTCTGCGATCCAGACTTTTGCGGCAAGATACAGTTTCTGATCGCGTGTGAGTCAGTTTAGACCGTTAGGAGAAAGGTAGACTGGCGACGGAAATGCTAGATGGTTAGATGAGTAGAAGATTAAAGGACATGAGGCTGGATTGAGCTGAGGGCTGGTTGAGTTGATTAAGGTGGGTTCGTGAGATAGAAGGATAGTGCAACCCGGACTAATCGTAACTTCTATGATCAGATGAGTCTAGTATTCAAAGGGAGTTAACCAAGTCAAGGTTTCGAGGCACAAGAAAGTAGCTGTGCAAGCATCAAAGCTTTATAACTAGTCCACTGTATATCTAAATATCACCCGGCCCGTAAAAGTGCATTGCATTATAGATATGTGTTAATTAGGGGGCAAGTGTTGTACTTGCTGTTGGTATATGTCTTTAGATAAGCAGCCAGCTTCTGTAATTTGAGTGAAATACGCAATAAGCTTTTTGATTTAACTGATTGCATCTGTGTGTTATTGCCTGGACTGTAAGTTCTTGTGTATCCAGTTATAACAAGTTTAGAGTTATGTCACTTTTGTTTAATTAATCTAAGTGAGAACGGATATGTAATCCCTCACGGAAAGTCAATAAATCAGTATAAATGATAAAATCAAGGACAGAGCGTTTTAAAAAAGAAATGTCTTTTATTTAACACATCCTGAAAGACGTACAAAACATATATTAAAAACTGCCAGAGCTCTTTTGGACGTATATACGCCCTTCATCAGTGGCTACATGAATAGTAAAAACATGGAATGTTTATATATATAGAGACCAGTTTAAAGCAAATTTGCATAAAATATAAAATGGTAAGTGAACTTACTAAAAATAATACAAGAAATATACACGGAAATTACAAAATAAGTTTAAAAACTTACGGATTTTTAATATTACAAGAAAGGAACTAATACAAATTGTGAGACCACCGACATTACCTTTTCAGATGTTTCTGCACCGCCTGTTTAAAACCTTTTAGTCTTATTGCATGATTTGCATGTTATCCATTTTATGCAATAAGCTGTTTAAATTAAAACTTAAATTGACTAAATTTGCATTCCAATCTTGATTATCAGTATAATAGAGTTCCAGCCAAGGCTCATTAAGGTATAATGGAGCGCGATGAAGGCAAAGACTTCGATATGTGTTGACTATGCTTTTGCAGTTAATATTACGCCACAATTGTGCCCTAGTAGCAATCCCATATTGGCCCAATATTGGCGTATTATTGGCTCCCATATTGGACTAATATTGGCATATTATTGCCCCCCATATAGGACCAATATTGGCTTATTATTGGCTCCCATATTGGACCAATATTGGCTCCAATATTGGACCGATATTGGCTTATTATTGGCCCCAATATTGGACCGATATTGGCTTATTATTGTCTTCAATATTGGCGTATTATTGGCTCCAATATTGGACCAATATTGGCTTATTATCGACTCCAATATAGGACCAATATTGGCTTATTATTGGCTTCAATATTGACCCAATATTGGCTTATTCTTGGCTCCAATATTGGCCCAATATTGGCGTATTACAGGCTCTAATATTGGACCAATATTGGCTTATTATTAACTCCAATATTGGACCAATATAAAAGTGGACATTTTGACGGAATTGGCCCGATAGTGGCTTAAATTATTGGGACAATATTACGCCAATATTTTCAATGTAACATCAATATTGGCGTAACATTGTAATGGAATTGTACCCTAGTAGCAATCCCATATTGGCCCAATATTGGCGTATTATTGGCTCCCATATTGACCCAATATTGGCTTATTATTGGCTCCAATATTGGACCAATATTGGCTTATTATTGGTTCCAATGTTGGACCAATATTGTCTTATTATTGGCTCCAATATTGACCCGATATTGGCTTATTCTTGGCTCCAATATTAGCCCAATATTGGCATATTATTGGCTCTAATATTGGACCAATATTGGCTTATTATTGGCTCCAATATTGGACCAATATTGGCTTATTATTGGCTCCAATATTGGACCAATATAAAAAGTGGACATTTTGACGGAATTGGCCCGATAGTGGCTTAAATTATTGGGACAATATTACGCCAATATTTTCAATGTAACATCAATATTGGCGTAACATTGTAATGGAAATATTAGCCATCATTGGAGACTAATGCAACCCCAATAATTCCCCAATATTGGAATTACATTGGAAATATTTCCAATGTGATGCCAAGATATGCAGCGTTGGTCCAATATTGGACCAATATTAAATGGTACTAGAGAAGACTCCATTATTATAGAAGCTATGTAGTTTGCTTATCTCATATTAAATTATTTCTTCGAAATTGTTATAATTATAACAAACGATTTCATATTACAAATCGTCTGCCTCTCGATGTAAAATCAGTGAATATTTAATTCATATTACCTATATTCCAGGCTCCAGAGCAAAATAATTTTGCTTGAAAATAAATTCAGCCATGCTTGTACACGTCGCCTTACAATCACTGGATTTCTTTACATTCTGTATGCTATAGTTTAGCTTTAAAATTAGGATTCGTTGTAGGAACAAAGAATGTTTAGTGATCATTTAAAGTAAAAAAATATTAGAATTGAGTTGGCACAGAACTTAGATACACAGATAATACGCAAAATTAAAGCGATGACGTATTTTTTGTCAGATGCAACACTAAATATAAATTTAAGTTATCTTTAAACATCTGCGAAATAAACACACAGCGGAAATAAATGGAAGGCACATTTTATTTCGCAATGAGTCACGTGATCTATTTATATAATATGGATGTAATTATTATTTAAAAAATTTTCACACATTATTATGTGATAATTTAAATATTTAAAATTTTCGAAACAATTTGTGCATTTTAACACCGCTTAAAAAATGTTTGAAAAATTAAGTCCCATAGGGTTCAATGTATTTCTTTCTTTCACCCATGTTAAATACGAAACTCATTGGATCATATTATTTATTTTCATTCCCAAATATCCTACTGACCATTTGAACAACATACTAAAATAGCATTCCATAAAGTCATTTTTATGAAAGTTATCGTGCGAAAGTTATCGATAGACAGACATAATGACCAAAGTCATAAACACTTTTCAACTATGTTGGAAAGTGTTAAAATCAACCATCTTTGTTTGGACGAGCAGTAAACCCAACCTTTACTTATTAAAGAATAATGTTGCTAACAGGAGAAAAAAGAAGTGCAAAAACCATGGAGGAAAAAGCGATAAGTAGGATACTATGAATAATCGGGAAAATATCAAAGAGAAAAACAAACGGTTAACACTTAACAGATTCAAAGCAGTTTTATTGCATTAGCAGCAGCTTGAGCTGTATATATTTTATACAACTTTCCTTCATTTTACGTTTTTCTTATTTTTCATTTTCGTTTATAAACTTTTATTTTTTGAACGAAATCGCTGTTTTAAATTTATTGTTGTTTTGAACAACTCATGTAACTTCCGAAACTGGATAATTCTGAATTTAGTTTAGTAAGACACATTAGTATGCTTTGGATGACACATTAGTATGCATTTAGTATGCTATGAATCGTTTGTTTGAGTGTTTATATCAATTTTTTATATTTTACCGTTTATTCAAATTATCCTACTACGCGTTTCATATTTCGTGATTTTACATCCTGTTTTTTTCCTTACTCCATTGGCAACACAAGTTTCCTGCTTTAGTTACATTTGCTGTTTTAACAGCAGTTGTCGATCTTGCTTTGACTAATGAAGGCTTTGCTTCATGCGTGTCATGACGAAGAAAACTCTTTCTATCCTGCAAACCAGTTGCCACCCTGAATTTTGTGCTGGGGATTGTTTTAAAATGAAGTTTTACTAGTTTTATAACATTATTTATCATAAATAATTTGGCATCACGTCTGATGTTAAAATAGCAAAATTAAACACACATCCATAACAGAAGATATTTATTTCACTTCCTTAAGACGTTCAAAAGTTTAGAAAAGGCCATAGCGCTTTCGAGCATAAGTATGCTCTTCATCAGTGGCTACACGGAAATAAAGTTTGAATCGTTCATATATAGACCAGATATAGCGACAAAATTTGCATAATTACAATTTACAAAAGAATCTACGTTTAGACAAGGATGAACCGTAAACAATTTTTCAAAAATGTTAACAACAAAAGAACAGCATATTGAATTACAATTTAATTACAGAAATCGAAAAAAAGGGGGGGGGGGCAATCCAGCATAATCCCAAAGAGGAAGACGTCAAAGATAACTTTGCAGAGACTTGAATTGCATGCAGTCGGGAATGAGTCGTCAAGCGTAACTCAAATTCATAGCAGGGTCAAAATTACAAACAGACTCACGGCAAATATAAATAACAAGAAAGATCAATCATGCTTAAAGCATTGATTATGAAACACTTTCCAACTTCAATGCAATTTTATTTAAAAAAGTCGAAAATGCAATACATTCCTCGGTAATATTTTAAAACTTATCACGATACTACATTGATTTATTATATTTGAAAACTTAAACCTTCATTGAAAAAAATGAACTTCATTCAAAAGACGGCATTGAAATATAAATTGCGTGGTTTAAATATCTCTAAAATGCAATACATTCCACGGTAATATTTTTAAATCTATCATAATACTACGATAATTTATTATATTTGAAAACTTCATCGAAAACAACTGAAATTAATTCAAATGACGTCATAGAAAAAATAACACGCCTGGATCTCTCTATAAAAGCAGGATTTCATTCATAACTTTCTCCATTTCATTCAACACAATACTATAATAATTTATTTTATTTAAAAATTAAGACCATGGAGCTACAATTCATAAACTTTATGCTTAAAACTTCATCGAAAAATATCGTCCTTCTGTTTATAAAATCAATTAATATTTCATTCATATCAGCCATGCAGACTCCATGGACTGAATTATTTTGCGTTAAAGAAATACAGTAATTCTAATACAACTCATTCTACATATTTTGCTGTTTACATTTTACATAGGTGAAAAATAGGCTTAATTGTAGAAATAATCAAATTTGAATGAGAATTTAAACTCAAATATATTGTCATTGTGTTGTTTTAGTATGTAGATGCACAGAATTTAAGCAGAAATAAAGTAGTTTTAGGATGGATACAACACTCAATATGAATTAAAAAGAACTTTAAAAAATCACGAATTTGAAACAAGATGGATGCCATATCTCATTTTGAAGTGGGTCATGTGATCGTTTAATATCATGGTCACGTGATCGTTTCATATAAGATGTGTAATTATTATTTTAATTTTTATTTAAAAAACTACTGAATATATTTAGCTGAATTTTTTTTTATATATTTTATGGAACAATTTGACTATTACCTAAAATTTTCGAAGCAATTTGTGAATTTTAAATCCGCTTAAAAAATGTTAGAAAAATTAGGTCCCATAGGGCTCAATGTATTTCATTTTTTCAACCCGGGTTCAATCCAAAACTAATTGTGTGATATTATTCATTTATATTCCCATAGGTCCTACAGACCGTCTGAGCAACATACTAAAATTTCATTTTGATTAAGTCATTTTTACGGCAGTTATCGTGCTAACGGACAGACAGACAGACAGACAGACAGACAGACAGACAGACAGAATGAACAAAGTCATAAACACTTTTCAACTTTGTTGTAAAGTGTTAATAAAAAGGGATTCAAAAAGGAGAATACCACGAAGGTTCTCCCTTTGAATCCCTTTTTATTGCTAATGCTAATTGTCCCCTAATGCTAATTTATTGAGCATTATTATTTATTGAGCATGTATTTCTGCATATTTATTAAAGGGGTACTGTTAGATGTGGAAACACATCAATTTCAGGCATTACAGTAAAGAAAAGGAAAACTGCGGGAATATTGGAATCCTATCACGTTTCAAAACCCAATCTTGCCCAATCGAAACTCAGTGAAGTGAAGTAAGGGAAATGGGCAATTTCCCGATTTTGTTGAAAATATATGGATGAAGATACACGAAGTAGATCATTTATGCATTTATCATAGGAGAAAAATATGAGAAACGCGGATTTGACTCATGGAAATGTTATAAAACTGGAAACTTTCTGATTTTTTTAAAGTGTATGATCAAAATTATTTGCACATGATTAGGATGTTTAAATGACCTGAAGTGGTTGAACTCGATTTTTTGATAATGAAGCCAGGATATAAAGTGTCGTAAAAATCCATTAATATTTGTGGCCGCTATAGTGTACACAAGAAATCGACCACAGACATACATAAAGACAGACAGACGGACATCACTCCAAAAGTAGTCAAAACATATTCAGAAAATCTTAAAACATATATTGACATCCCAATCTTGAACAGAACAACTAATATGTATATAACCTCTTTTGCATGTTTAGAAAACCAACTTTTAAATAAATTTTAAGAAAGAAAAATAGCATTTTTATACGCCTATACTATTATATAAGGTATTAGTGTCCAAAAATTTTTAATTCGAGATTTTAACGGAGAAGAAAGTTTTAACATCTAAAGACAGTTTGAACAATTTTGGAAAAATGCCCGACTATTTTATATATCTGTTTTACTGTCAGTTCTATAGTCCCACTTGGCGATAAATTTGACGTTTTTTTTAAATGTCGCCTAATTGATAAAATGACGCTAAATTTATAAAAATGACACCGAATCAATGGAAATTCAATATTTTGCATAGTTAAGTATGATTTTCTAGATAATCTCTGTCGTTTAGTGAGAATTAAAAATTATTTTGTTCTAAATTTGTGAACAAACTGGACCAGGATGCTTTATTCTTCAGATCTACCTTGAAGATAATTTTTTATATCCAGCCCAAAGATTCTTATTCATTTTTTAGAAGAATTAAATAAATATTTTATTAGAATTGAATAATAAAGTCATTTAGAATCCTATAGGAATTTACACATAATTATGAATGTTAAGTTTCTTTATATTATATTTTGCATAATTAAGTACGATTTTCTAGATAATCTCTGTCGTTTTGTGAGAATTAAAAAATATTTTGTTCTAAATTTGTACACAAACTGGACCAGGATGCTTTATTCTTCAGATCTACCTTGAAGATAATTTTGTATATCCAGCCCAAAGATACTTATTCATTTTTTAGAAGAATTAAATAAATATTTTAATGGAATTGAATAATAAAGTCATTTAGAATCCTATAGGAATTTACACATAATTATGAATGTTAAGTTTCTTTATATTATATTTTGCATAATTAAGTACGATTTTCTAGATAATCTCTGTCGTTTTGTGACAATTAAAAAATATTTTGTTCTAAATGTGTACACAAACTGGACCAGGATGCTTAATTCTTCAGATCTACCTTGAAGATAATTTTGTATTTCCTATAAGATTCTTATACATTTTTTAGAAGAATTAAATTAAACATTTTAATAGAACTGAATAATAAAGTCATTTAGAATCCTATAGGAATTTACACATAATTATGAATGTTAAGTTTCTTTATATTATATTCTGCGTAATTAAGTACGATTTTCTAGATAATCTCTGTCGTTTTGTGAGAATTAAAAAATATTTTGTTCTAAATTTGTACACAAACTGGACCAGGATGCTTTATTCTTCAGATCTACCTTGAAGATAATTTTGTATATCCAGCCCAAAGATTCTTATATGTTTTTTGGAAGAATTAAATTAAATATTTTAATAGAATTGAATTATAAAGTCATTTAGAATCCTACAGGAATTTACACATAATTATGAATGTTAAGATTCTTTGTATTATATTTTCCTTATTAAGAGCGGGTATACTGCTAGTATTAAATATTATCTTAAATGAGTTAATTGGGTCGAGTCACATTATTGTAACCACCCTACTTTTGACGTGAACTGCGCTTAGCCAATGAAAAAAGGCACGCATCGTGAGCTGACTTTGTAGACATATAAGGTGTGGTATAAGCATTCAGAAAGCATGTTACTCGTTCCTGTCATGGCTAACAGGAGCTATTTATCAGATTTGGATAAAGGGATGATTATCGGATTTCGGGCACTCCTTTTTATTCGAGCAGTATCTCCAAAACAGCGTAGTTTGGGAACTGTTCTCGTGCTGCAGTGGTTAAAGTGTATCGCCAATGGAGTAATGGCACCATTGCGAATAAGCGACGTAGAAACCAACTGTGGAGCACCATAGATGCGAGATATGAACGTCGGTTTCAAAGTTTCGTGAAAGCCGATCGCTGCGCTACAGTGGAACAACTTACTGGCCGAATGAATCAGAAGGCTACACAAAGTGTATCTCAAATGACAGTTTAGCGAACTCTGCTGCGTATGGGACTCCGAAGCAGACGGATGGTGACCTCACCTATGCTAACGAAGATGCATCGGCAGAAAAGGCTTACATATGCACGGCGATATCGGAATTGGGCCTCCACTGAATGACAAAAGATTGCCTTCTTCGATGAGTCACGTTTTCTGATCCATTGAACGGTTGGAGTTGACGTATAGGGCATGAAAGATAGGAGAACAAACTCCCATAAACCATTTTTGGGGAAACACAAGGCGGTGAGTGCAGCGTTATGGTCTGGGGAATGTTTTCTTGGCATTCTCTGGGTCGGTCCACTCATACCTGTGGAAGGCACTATGAACCGAATTCGTTATGGATCCATCCTTGCAGACCACGTACACCCATACATGTTGATTGTTTTCCCTGGGGCGGATATAATCTACCAGTACGACAATGCGACGTTCCACGTAGTGTAGACTGTCGAAGAGTGGTTGGAGGACGATAAAGATTTCAATGTACTTCCCTGGTCCGTAATTACCCATATTTAAACACAATTGAGCATCTATGAGACCATCTCGATAGGGTTGTTCGCTCTCTGGACCACGCACTCTCCATCAGCTGTCAGAGGCACCGCAGTCAGCATGGCTCTACATACCTGTGAACACCTGATTGAGCCATTTCCAGCTAGTTCAGCTGTTGTACGCGATGCACATGACGGTTACTCCGGATATAGCTGGTGGTCACAATAATGTGACTAGACTGTGTATATCTTCCCTCTACTAAGCAAAATTCGTATTATTATCACTAATTAAAATAACAGTACAACATTCGCTTGATAATTTCCTGAGATATTATACCTCTATGAGAAAGTAAAATGTCTAATATCTCGAGACCAACTAGCAATAATTTCTAAATAGAACTTTAAAGGAGAAACTATAAATGATGTAGAAACCTGAAAACTTGGCACAGTTTTAATCAAGTCAACTTTCAGATAGCAGAAAATCTTGATATTGTCATGGAAGTGGAGCTATTGGTACCCTCTTGACTTCTGTAGCATCAAGGTACATCTTGATCTGGAGATTATGATACATAAAAAAAATCTGATGTAGGAAGCACGTGACTTTCCCAGTAGACACAAATTCATTTTCTCTTTATTTCATTAATAATTCATTAGAGTTTAATTGCATTAAATAATACGCATATTTAATTAAAATTACACTGAATTTACAGCTTTCGTTTTCATTTGGTAACTGGACTTATTTTCAAACCTGGCGCACAAAAATGTGAAGAAACTAAAATATCTCATGAAAGGTGTAGTCCTAGAGTAATGGGATTAGTCTTATTCTTTTCACCGTGAAAAATTACATACGGAACCAAGGATTTAATTAATACATTTGAGCATACGTAGTTTTTTATATTAGATTTTGAAGATTTTTGCAGGCCATTTTCCCCCAAAACGTAAGTTCGTTTTTTTCGGATCATACCAAAATCTAATCCGCACTAGGGTAATCCACAAGTGACTTATCTATCAACTTTTGTGAAATTTGGTCAATTAGTTTCTCAGTTATTGTGGATACAGACAATTTTTTCTGTTAATTTCGCAAAAACAGCCAGTTCTTTTATCTCAAATAATACCAAAATCTAATCAGCTCCAGAGTCCAACACAATGGACGTACTAATTTTTATGAAATTCGGTCCATTAGTTTTTGAGTTAGAATGGATACATACATTACACAAACAGATAGACACACAGACATACAGACACACACACAGATGTGCGCTGAAAATAGTTTTTTAGTATTTAGGAGGTCCAAAAACGTGTAGATCCTTCAAAAACTTGAGTTGCGATTTTTGGTGTGATCCAATATTTTCCCTATACATTACCAAGTATTGCAGGGAGAGTAAAAAAAAAAAAAGCAGCCTTCAGATTAGCGCAGGCTCGGGACAGAACAGTGTTTAATGCACTATTCAGGCGGAGTACGAACTCATTAAATATGTGGGTCTGAAGGTCCTTCTGAGAGGTTAGTGCTCAACTGGGTTCTGTTTTAAATTAGATAGTTCTGTCTTAATCGTTCCAATAGATACTACCTTACACAATCGAGTAGGTCGGATGGTCTTGCTCGAAAGAAACAACGATTCGTGCAATCGTCCTTGTAACAATTAAGAATGTGTACTCTAGTGAAAAATGTATGCCAGTATTTTCTGTGCATTTGTATTCTGTGCCAGCGCAATTACAATACTTTTTAGTTTAAATGACCATAAAACTCTCGTTATTTCTACGACGAAGCCTAATTTTGATGGATGCAGAATGTAAACAAGTAATTGTAAGATGAGTTGGTTAAGAATTGCTGAATATTTTTCGCGCAAAATTAGTTAGCTCTGGAGTCTGGAATAAAAGTGATATGAATGAAATATTTATTACTTTTACACAGAGAGCCAGACAGGCCGCGGAAGCGCAGTGGTCAGTGCGCGGGAATTGCACTCGGTAGGTCCGGGTTCAATTCCCGCCACTGCCAAAAACTGCCGCAGTGTTCACGCGGAGTACGATCACGTTAAACACGTGGGTCCGTACGTCCTTCCGAGAGGTTGGTGGTAGGGGAAGGAGGATACGGTCCCTGTGGATGCCTCCCCCATTGGGTTCCGGTCTAAATTGGGTGGTTCTTCCCGGCCGTCCAAACAGTTACCTACACCTTTCTGGTAGATCGGACGGTCTGGGTCTCAATAACAAGAATAACAACAGAGGGCTGGACGATCAATGCTTTCGATGACGTCAGTTGAATAAAGTTCATTTTTTTTCAATGAAGTTTTAAGTTTTCAAATATAATAAATTATTGTAGTACTGCGGTAATTTAAAATATATCAGTGCTGAATGTATCGCATTTTAGATTTGTTTAAATAAAATTGCATTTCAGTTGGAAATTGTCTTATAATCAATGCTTTATGTAAGATTGATCTTTCTTCTTAAATTCCCCACTAGGTTCGCTGCATTTCCTTTTATTCGATAGGGTACGGTCATTTACTGTAATAGATGGACCTCTTGCACACTCATGGGACACAGTTACCTTACACCTTTCTGGTAGGTCGGACGGTCTGGGTCTCAACAACAACACTCATGGGACATTTCCTTAGAAAATTATAAGCGTGCTTAAGAACTTTACTTAAACATACTATGGATTGTAAATAAAGTAAAAGCCGTAGTACTCTTATAAATTCATCTAGCTGAAATCCAACAAATTCTTTTCGTAATTGTTAATAATTGTAATTTTTAAGCTATGCTAAAAACGCACAAACGCAAGGAATACTGATAAATAATTTTGATTTGACCCCCTTACTGTCCTACATACTGCAGAAAAGGTAACAAAATTGCTGAAATATATTTTACAATATTTCAGGACAACTTCAATGTCTGTATATTGCAAAGAAGCTTCATGGGACTTCTATATTTTAGCTTGTATTCAAAGGTAGACTGCCTTTCTGAAACTGAAATTGCAGCTAAAAAGGAGAGGCAAGACCTTCCTTCAAAGCGGCATCACGCTCAGATATTTCTATCCAGGGGAAAACTTTAACATTTATTCCCTTTTATATTATTCCGTTTACTTCAACATTTTTGAAACATAGATTTGATACATAAAAAGGAACTGGAATGGCTGAAAAGCAGAGGTTGTTCCTATAATGCAATTTCGTGTTTTTCTTCGACTGTCCTGATTTTGTATTTTTAGTCCTGACAAAATTCGTCCTTGTTGTTGTAAGGCGATTAACATATTATTTTTTTTTCTTTCTATTAAAATTTTGAATATTGAAATAATGAGTTAAAGTTGCTTTTGGCTGCTTTCCAGTTTAGTGGACTTTAACTTTTTATCCCCTTCTGAACTTCACTTTTTACTTTCCTTATATACATAATGTATAAGGAAAGTATTGTGACGGCGTCGAAAATTCGAATTCGAGTTTTCGTCGGGAGAGCACGTTTCAAGCATCCCTGACCATGAATCAGACATTTTTGAAGTGAGGTCTGTGTGTGTGTATATGTGTGTGTATGTGTGTGTGTGTATGTGAAAGTATGTGTGCGTGTGTGTGTCAGTGAGTCTGTGGAGACGATAACTGACGAACGAAATGACCAATTCGAACGAAATTTGGTACAAAAATCACAATCCTAAACACTGGTCTATTGTTTTTATACGCAATCGAATGTTCAGAATCCCCCTAAATTTTTGAGTGAAATATTGTAAAAATCGTCAAAAAATCAAAACCGCTAATAAAGTAACGCCAATTGACATTTCTTATGTAATTTTTCATTAGAAAACGATTGACATAAATGTTAGAACGCTAACATGAATCGTTCTCGAGATATTGCACATTTTTCAAAAAAATTATCGAAAAGTTATATAAAATTAAAAAAAAAACATTTCCTATTGAGAAACATGTTCACTTTTCATATGGAATACCATGCGATAAATTGGGTGACATCATTCTCGTGGATCTAGCTCGTTCCATTCATGAAAAAAGATAATTTGAGTAATACTTTTGTATTTGAACGCCAATAGTCATTTATCTGCTATAAGAATAACTTATTTCTCGGTCCATCACGCTTGGCGAGATTTTGGCGACGAATTTGGCGGAATGTCGCCAATTTGGTGACATTTTTAATTGTTGCCAAATTAACAAAAATCTCACCAAATTGATAAAAATGACGCCAAATCAAAAACATTACAACTAATTGAAGAAAATTCAATATCTTAGAAAGAATATAAGTATCTACTATAAGAATATCATTTTTTTTTAACTGTACAAGTAGTAAATTCATTGCATTATATAAGGAAAGTCATGTGTTGTTCACATCAGATTTTTTAATATTATTTCTATCGAACCGTATTCAGTACGACTTACTTTACATCATATTTGTAGGAGTAAAAATAAATAAATATAATTTTTTAAAATATGGAAATTATGTATTGAAAACAACAACTTTTATATAACGACAATACTATAAATAAATGACAGTTTTAGAAGTAAATAATAATAATTAACTAAATCTTAGGACTTAGACTGCAAATGTACCAAATGAACCAAACAATGACAAATAGACAAGAAACAATGACATATTTTTATTTGTCTCACATCTTTAGCTGTAAAGATCATTCTAAAGTTTGACCATAAATGTGTAATAGCGCATCGTAGCCTGAACAACATACATGCTTCTTCTTCTTCTTTGACAAAGACCGTGCGACCTACCCTAAGCCGTAAGCTATCTGTTTGGACGGTAGAGAAGTGCCACCTAATTTAGACCGGAACCCAATGGGGGCGGCATCCACAGGGACTGTTCCCCTACCAGTAACTTTTCTTAAAGACTTGCGAACCAATTTTGCGTGTTCGCACTCCGCGTGAACACGGGGAGAGTTTGGTCAGAGCCGGGAATCCAATTCGGGTCGTTCAAGTGTACTCCCACGCGCAAACTACTGGGCTGTTCCACCCTTAAAATACATGCTAGAATTTCCCTAATGCTTACTTTTATTATTATAGATTATTTTCGGACGGTTAAAGTAAATAAGGCATCAGTAGTTAACATAGACACTGCCATTAATATGTTAATAATAAAAATTACTAACGAGATAAACTTTGACATTAACAGAAGTTAAGAACTCAAAGCCTACGAAGATATCATTATCCAAACTTTGAATGCAAAAGATTGGAAATAGAAGCTTAAAAACTTGAATGTAAGCTCTTTTAAAATATGTCTTGTTAATATTGTTTGATTTCATAATTTTCAGTGTAATAGAGATATGCTTAGTAATATAACATAGAATTAAGTTATTTTGCCTTGAATGTTTTCCTTTATAATTTATCTCATGGATCACTTACCCGATTTCATCTTCGATTTAATTTTCCGATGCAAGTCAAAGAATTTGAAATTTCATAAAATGATCATATATTTATGTATTTTTATTTTTTTTTAAATATAAAACAAGAAATGATCAATCATGCATAAAGCATTGATTATGACACACTTTCCAACTTCAATGCAATTTTATTTAAATATCTCTAAAATGCAATACATTCCTAAGTAATATTTTAAAACTTATCACAACACTACATTAATTTACTATATTTGAAAACTTAAACCTTCATCGAAAAAAATGAACTTCATTCAAATGACGGCATTGAATATAAATTGCCTGGTTTAAACATCTCTAAAATGCGATACATTCCTCGGTAATATTTTTAAAATCATCATAATAATGCAATAATTTATTATATTTAAAACTACATCGAAACAACTGACATTCATTCAAATGACGTCTTAGAAAAAATAACACACTTGGCTCTCTCTATAAAAGCAGCATTTCATTCATAACATTTTCCCAATCATTTCATTCATCACAGTACTAAAATAATTAATTTTATTTAAAAACTTAAGACCATGGAGCTATTAAACTCTATGCTTAAAGCTTCATCGGAAAAAATCGTCCTTCTCTTTATAAATTCAATGAATATGTCATTCATATCAGATATGCAGACTCCATGAGCTAAATACTTTTGCGTTAAAAAAATACAGCAATTCTTATACAACTATTCCTACATATTTTGCTGTTTACATTTTACTTAAGTGAAAAATAGGCTTCGTTGTAGAAATAATCAAATTTCGATGATCATTTAAACTCAAATATATTGTCATTGCGTTGTTTCAGTATGTAGATGCACAGAATTTAAGCAAAAAAAAAAGCGGTTTTTAGACGAATACAACACTCAATATGAATTAAAAAGAACTTTAAAAAGCGCGATTTTGAGACAAGATGGATGCCATATTTTATTTTGAAGTGGGTCACGTGATTTTTTCACATCATGGTCACGTGATCGCTTTATATAAGAGGTGTAATTATTATTTTAATTTTTATTTAAAAAACTACTGAATATATTTTGTTGCAATTTTTTTTATATATTTTATGGAATAATTTGAATAGTACCTAAAATTTTCGAAGCAATTTGTGAATTTTAAATCCACTTACAAAATGTTTGAAAAATTAGGTCCCATAGGGTTCAATGTATTTCATTCTTTCAACCCGGGCTCAATCCAAAACTAATTGGGTGATATTATTCATTTATATTCCCATAGGTCCAACATACCGTCTGAACAACAAGCATAATAAAATTTTATTTTGATTAAGTCATTTTTACGGCAGTTATCGTGCTAACGGACAGACAGACAGAGAGACAAACAGAATGAACAAAGTCATAAACACTTTTCAACTTTGTTGTAAAGTGGTAAAAATTGTCTTACGCATTGGTTTCAACGTACTAAAAGTGTTCTTCAACGTTAAAGAACTAAAATACTAATTGGAATTTAAAAGAATCGCTTCAAGTTTTTTTAGGACCTGATACATTCACTATAACTGTATCAAATTTCATAGCTGTGGTTCACTTAGACTTTTCCGCTGCGCAACAAGCAGACAGTCAAGCAGAGAAACAGACATATTTTTTGTTATATTTACTTACCGGATATTAAAAATACCAGTTTAAATTTGAGATTATTACAGTAAAACTAAATGATACTTTAAATAACTGGAAAAAGTTATTTGTAAATATTATGTCAAGTTTTATTACATTAACTGGATAATTTAATTAATGAAATATATGCCAAATTTAATTCCATTCAAGAAACAGACATGTTTTTGGTTATATTTACTTGCCGGGTATTAAAAGTACCAGTCGAAATTTGAGATTGTTACAATAACAAGAAAGATTAATCATGCTTAAAGCACTGATTATGAAACACTTTCCAATTTCAATGGAATTTTATATAAACATCTCTAAAATGCGGTACATTCCTCGATAATATTTTAAAAATTATCATAACACTACATTAATTTATTATATTTGAAAACTGCAAAATTCATTGAAAAAAATCAACATTCAAATTACGGCATTCAAATATACATTGCCTGGTTTAAACATCTCTAAAATGCGATACATTCCTCGGTAATATTTAAAAAATTGTCACGATACTACAATAATTTATTACATTTGAAAACTTCATCTCGAAAACAAATGAACTTTATTCAAATGACGTTATCGAAATATAAATCGCCTGACTCTCTGCATCAAATCAGCATTTCAGTCTTAAACTTTTTCCCATTTATTTCATTCATCGAAGTAATATAATAATTTATTTTATTTAAAAACTTAAAACCATGGAGGTTCAACTAATTTAATTCTATGCTTAAAACTTCATCGAAAAAATCGCCTGCTTCTCTTTTTAAAATTAATGAATGTTTCATTCACATCAGCTATATTGCAGACTCCTTGAGCTAAATAATTGTGCATTAAAGAAATGCAGCAATTATAATACAACTCATTCTATATCTTTTAGTGTTCACATCCTCAAAAGAGAAAATTAGGTTTCGTTGTAGAAATAATCAAAGTTTAATGATCATTTAAACTCAAATAAATTGTAATTGCGTTGTGTCAGATTGTAGATGCACAGAATTTAAGCAAAAATAAAGCGGTTTTAGGACGGATACAACACTCAATATGAATTAAAAAGAATTTTAAAAATCACGATTTTGATACAAGATGGATGCCATATTTTTTTTTGAAGTGGGTCACGTGATCTCTTCATATACTGGTCATGTGATCTCTCCATATAAATGGTGTAATTATTATTTTAATTTTTATTTAAAAATCTACTGAATATAATTTGCTAAAATTTTATTATCTATTTTATGGGATAATTTGAATATTTCCTAAAACATTCGAAGGAATTTTTGAATTCTGAATTTGCTTAAAAAATGTTTGAAAAATTAGGTCGTTCAATGTATTTCATTTTTTCAACCCGGGTTCAATTCAAAACTAATTGGATGATAATATTCATTTATATTTCCGTAGGGCCCACTGACTGTCTGAAGAACATGCTAAAATTTCATTTTGATAAAGTAATTTTTACGACAGTTATCGTGCTAACGGACAGACAGACCGACAGACAGATAGACAGACAGAATGAACAAAGTCATAAACACTTTTCAACTATGTTGTAAAGTGTTAAAAATGAATGATACCTTAAACAGTTTTTAATTAATATTATGTCAAGCGTTATTACATTAACTGGATAATTTATTTAGTAAAATCCATGCTAAGTGAAATTCCATTCACGAAACAGACATATTTTTGTTATATTTATTTGCCGGGTATTAAAAACACCAGTTAAAATTTGCGATTATTACAGTAAAAATGAATGATACTTTAAATATTTATTAATAAATATTACCTCCAGCGTTATTGCATTAACTGGATAATTTAATTAGCGAAATCCATGCTAAGTGAAATTTCATTCAAGAAACACACATATTTCTTGTTATATTTACTTGCTGGGTATTAAAAATACCAGTTAAAATTTGAGATTATTACAATAAAAATGAATGATACTTTAAATAGTTATTACTAAATATTATGTCAAGCGTTATTGCATGGACTTAACTGGATAATTTAATTAGTGAAATCCATGCCAAGTGTAATTCCATTCAATGATTATCCATTAAATGAAGAAATTCATCAGTTAATTGAGTCTACTTTCTATTAAAAGGTTTTTCATTTACAGGAAATTTATTATTGAATAGTAATAATCATGTGCTATTTAATTAACTGGAGAATAATATCGTGAAATTACATGTCAAATTGCATTCCACTAAATTAAATTCCATTGCGTGGAGTGCCATAGGAAATTATGAAATAAATAATGAAATGTATGTCATATGTTATTCAAGTAAATGTTATTGTACAGAAAAAATGTATTAGTATAATGTTTGACCAGTGTTATTCCATTAAATGACATTCCATGTAATTAAGCATGTTGTTAATTAACAGTTCAAATCTTATTCCATTAAACAGGCAATTTTATAACTACGACAAATGAGGTTCAATTAAATAACACTCTATAATCCGAAATATTGCAGTAGTGAAATATGTCAAGTGTTATCAATTAAATATTAAATGGATAATAGTATTAGTGAAATATTTGTATGTTAATTATTTGCGATTTTGGGATTATGTAATGGAAAGCTTGTCTTTCAAACAATTATTATAGTAAGCAGATTGAATTGAACTGATTTATCAAAGTGTATTCAGGGCAATTCATGGATTTCCTTTCATTAGATTTTTATTAATCCGAGTTAGGAACTTATTTGCCGAGGACATTCATGTAATTAGGGATTTTTAAAATAGTGTTAGATAATATACATAAATCTAAGTTAACGCTATTTTTAATACAGAAGTATTTATGCTTTCCACAATTTCAACATCCCATTTCTCATATGCTTTCCTTTCAGAAAAAACGCATAATTCATCTTTTTCATCCATCTTCTTCTACGCACTTCCCAAAATATCGAAAAGTCGCAGATTTTCCCTCACTTCCATGCATTTTTAGGTTTATACGAGATTGGGTTTTGGGACGTGATACGGATTCCGATATTCCCCCCTTTTTTTTTTCGCTTTTTACTTTCATGCTTGAGATTGATGTCCCTCCAGGTATTCCAATCACCAACGTATAAATATGCGATATCGGTTAAGTGTGACTGAGTTTTGTAATATGTAAAATGCGATTTACCGATAATAAAATGGGAAATATTTCCATATTTCTTGAACTATTTAAGTTAAACTGCTGCAGTTTAGTAGCATTATGAAAGTTTCTTTGGAGTTATACATAAGCATTTTATTTTTCAAATGTGACAAAAGGCTGATTTTATAGTAGATTTTGTGAGATTTTGGCATTACTTTTTCTCATTATTGCAAAAATCCCACACAACAACGCGAAATTATAAAGACAAAATGGTGAACGCTGGATGGCAGAAGAGTGAATTCACGCATGCTTAATATGATGAAATTAACTGTAGTGCGCAACTCCACTTTCCCATATCAATTTTTCTTTTAATTTAAAAAAAAAATCTGATGTGGGCAGCACATGACTTTCCTTATATAATGCAATGAATTGATTACTTTAACAGAGTAATAACAATAGGTTATTCTTATATTAGATATATTCTTTCAAGATATTGAATTTTCGTCAATGAGTCGTCATTTTCATTGATTCAGCCTCATTTTTATCCATTTGTCGAGTTTTTCGTTAATTTAGCAACATTTAAACAAGTAACCAATTTGGCGACATTCCACCAAATTCGTTGACAAAATCTCGGCAAGCACTATGGATGGAGAAATAAGTTATTCTCACAGCAGATGAATAACTATTGGCTTTCAAATACAAAAGTATTACTCAAAGTATCTTTTTTCATGAATGGAACGAGGTAGATCTACGAGATTGATGTCACCAAATTTATCGCATGGTATTACATATGAAAAGTGAACGTGTTTCTCAATCGGTAATACTTTTTTATTTTACATGATTTTTTGATAATATGTTTGAAAAATGAGCAATATCTCGAGAACAGTTCATGCTAGTGTTCTAAAATTTGTGTTAATCGTTTTCTAATGAAAAATTACATAAGAAATGCCTATTTGCCTAACTGTATTAAATGTTTTGATTTTTCAATGATTTTTTTCAAAATTTCACTCGAAAATTTAGGGGGGGGGGGGGTTCTGAACATTCGATTGCGTATAAAAACAATAGGCTTCCAGTGTTTACAGATTGTGATTTTTGTACCAAATTTCGTTCGAATCGGTCCATTTATTCATTAGTTATCGTCTCCAGAGACTCACTGACACACACACACACGCACACATACTTTCACACACACACACGCACACACACACACACACACACATACATAGTTTCAATAATGTTCAATTCGTGATCAGGGATGCTTGAAACGTGCTCTCCCGTCGAAAAATCGAATTCGAATTTTCGACCCCGTCACTTTCCTTATACGTTATTGTATATAAGAAAAGTAAAAATGTGAAATATCGATATCGTGGGTTCAAATGATTACAACTACAGCGTGTTACCATTCACTTTATCGGGCTTGAAAAAATCCATGGAGTGATACCATACTTGAAAATGTAACCCCTCCCCACCACCACACACCGGGGGATAACTTGCCACCAAAGGATGTAATGATGTCATAAACAAAAAATCTGATGTGGGCAACACATGACTTTCCTTATATAATGAAATGAATTTACTACTTTTACAGTAAAATAAATAGGTTTTTTTTCTAGTAGATACTAATATCCTTTCCAATATATTGAATTTTCGACAATTAGTCGCCATTTTCATTGATTTATCGTCATTTTTATCTATTTGGCGAGATTTTCGTTATTTTGGCAACATTTCAAACAGTCGCCAAGTTGGCGACATTCGGCCAATTTCGTCACCAAAATCTCGCCAAGCGTTATGGACGAAGAAATAAGTTATATATATATATATATATAACTTATTAGATATTGAATTTTCGACATATATTATATAACTATTATTATATATTTATATATTATATAACTTATTAGATATTAAATTTTCCACAATTAGTCGTCATTTTCATTGATTTAGCGTCATTTTTATCCATTTGGCGAGATTTTCGTTAATTTGGCAACATTTCATAAAGTTGCCAAGTTGGCGACATTCCGCCAATTTCGTCGCCAAAATCTCGCCAAGCGTTATGGACAAAGAAATAAGTTATTCTTACAGCAGATAAATTGGCGTTCAAATGCAAAAGTATTACTCAAAGTATATTTTTTCCTGAATGGAACGAGCTAGATCCACGAGAATGATGTCACCCAATTTATCGCATGATATTATATATGAAAAGTGAACATGTTTCTCAATAGGAATTTTTTTTTTCTATTTTATATGACTTTTTGATAATTTTTTTGAAAAATGTGCAATATCTCGAGAACGGTTAATGTCAGCGCTTTAAAATTTATGTCAATCGTTTTCTAATGAAAAATTACATAAGAAATGTCTATTTGCGTAACTTTATTATTGGTTTTCATTTTTTGACGATTTCTTCAAAATTTCATTCGAAAATTTAGGGGGGTTTTGAATATTCGATTGCGTATAAAAACAATAGACTTCTAGTGTTTGCAGATTGTGATTTTTGTACCAAATTTGGTTCGAATCGGTCCATTCGTTCCTCAGTTATCGTCTCCACAGATCCACTGACACACACACACATACTTTCACACACACACACACACACACACACAGACATCACCTCAAAAATGTTTTATTCTTGATCAGGGATGCTTGAAACGTGCTCTCCCGTCGAAAAATCGAATTCGAATTTTCGACCCCGTCACTTTCCTTATACGTTATTGTATATAAAGAAAGTAAAAATGTGAAATATCGATATCGTGGGTTCAAATGATTACAACTACAGCGTGTTACAATTCACTTTATCGGTCTTGAAAAAATCCATGGAGTGATATCATACTTGAAAATGTAACCCCTCCCCCCCCACACACATACACCGGAGGATAACTTGCCACCAAAGGGGGTAATGACGTCAAGAACAAAAATGGGCATCGCGGCTAATTATCACAACAATGATTCAAACTACTAAGTCCCGTGATCATTAAGTCACAAATAATTCCTTTTATGCACGTTTATATCACATTTTGTCTTATGCTGCCATGTTAAAAATATATAAAATTTAGAATAAAATTCAAAGTTTTCGGTCGAATTAAAAAAAAAAATTCTAACTAGTTCTAGATTTTTTTTTATAACAAAGCGGGATATAAAGTTGCGCGAAAATCGAACAATATTTGTGTCTGCTATTATGTACACAAGAAATCGACCATAGACATCAAGCAGGCAGACAGACAGACGGATATCACTCGAAAAAAAGTTAAAATATTTTCAGAAAGTCTTAAAGCATATATTGACATAAAAATCTTGAAATCGGCATTTTTTGGGAAAGCAATACCTCAATATACTACGTATGAGAAGGTTAAAATAGGAGAAAGCGGTTTACGCGGACCACAACGCTAAATTCGAAATGAAACCGAAATGAACGCATACCGCACGGTTGACGGTTTCGCGACGACCAGTAGAAAACAGCTTAGATACCTTCATTATTTGTATGCTGTGCTTTTGTGCTTGGTTTTGAATGCCTGAATCTGTATTATTTTTGTTCACCTTTTGAAGCATATTAAGTACATATTTTTTTTTTTTTTTTTTTTTTTTTTTTTTTGCATGGATTATTTCAGAATAATTGAGTTTACAATGATGATGATAATTGTGTTAATTAAAAGTAAGTCGTTAAATTGCAGTAAATATTCTAAAGCAATTTTAATTAAAACCCTTCATGTGTTTTATAATGGGATCATTAGTTTGGTTAGCATATTTTAGAAAAAATCTGATGTGGGCAACACATGACTTTCCTTATATAATGGAATGAATTTACTACTTTTACAGTTACAAAAAGGGTATTCTTATAGTAGATACTTATATTTTTTCCAAAAATTGAATTTTCTTCAATCAGTCGTCATTTTCATTGATTCAGCGCCATTTTTATCCATTTGGGCGAATTTTTCGTAAATTTAGCAACATATAAAAAGTTGCCAAGTGGGCGACATTTCGCCAAATTCGTCGCCAAAATCTCGCCGAGCGTTATAAACGAAGAAATAAGTTATTCTTACAGCAGATAAATGACTATTGGCGTTCAAAATACAAAAGTATTACTCAAAGTATCTTTATCATGAATGCAACGAGCTAGATCCACAGGAATGATGTCACCCAATTTATCGCAGGGCATTATATATGAAAAGTGAACATGTTTCTCAATAGGAACTATTTTGTTTTATTTTATATGACTTTTTGATAATTTTTTTTTAAATGTACAATATCTCGAGAACGGTTCATGTTAGGGTTCTGAAATTTATGTCAATCGTTTTCTAATGAAAAATTACATAAGAAATGTCTATTTTCGTAACTTTACTAGCGGTTTTGAGTTTTTGACGATCTTTTTAAAATTTCACTCGAAAATTTAGGGAGATTCTGAACATTCGATTGCGTATAAAAACGATAGGCTTCCAGTGTTTACGGATTGTGATTTTTGCACCAAATTTCGTTTGAATCGGTCCATTCGTTCGTCAGTTATCGTCTCCACAGACTCACTGACACACACACACACACACGCAGACATCACTTCAAAAACGTTTGATTCGTGATCAGGGATGCTTGAAACGTGCTGTCCCGTCGAAAACTGGAATTCGAATTTTCGACCCCGTCACAATACTTTCCTTATACAATATATATATAAGGAAAGTAACAGGTAAAAGCTGTATATATCAGCCAAAGAAGCTCAAACATACCAAATGTGTTTGCTATCTTGTCTAAATTCATAGAAAGGCAAAGTTTCTGAAAACGATACTGTAAACTTGTCCCTTGAAAATATAAGATTAAATAAATCTAAAGAGACAAAAGAGATTATATATAAAAATTCATAGATATAAAATACTTTTCGAAGATGGCCACCACGAACTTGAGAAGTTTTCTGTTCTTATATCTGATTAGTTAAATTTTTTTGTAATTAAATATATAGCTATCTGTACAAAGAAATGTAATGTTTTAATGCAATTATTAAAGTGAATATTTATGTGCGGCAAAAGTCAACTGTATGATATGTTAAATGCTAGGGTGACATATGTAATTAAAATAATGTTGGTCTAAGCAAATTATGATTAAAAACAAAAGTAATAATTGTTTATCACAAAAGTTAATATAAAAAAAAATAGATGCAAATCTCATAAGTAGAAGAGGCAGAATTCAAACTTGCAAAACAAGAAGATGAATGAAAAAGCCCAGAAATAGAAAAATAAGATGAAAGACACTGCAAATAATCCATTAGCAAATAATATTAAGACTATAAATCATAATTCATCCACCACGGGAGATTCAAAATTACCTATCATACAATTATCACCCACATGTAGCGGCAACGTCAATGAGAAAATTAACTTCTGCATGGATCAATGGGAGCAATTAACAAAATTTGATGTGGGCAACACATGACTTTCCTTATATAATGTAATGAAATTACCACTTTTACAGTAAAAAATAGGCTTTTCTTATAGTAGATACTAATCTTCTTTCCAAGATATTGAATTTTCGACAATTGGACGTCATTTTCATTGATTTAGCGTCATTTTTATCCATTTGGCGAGATTTTCGTTAATTTGGCAACATTTCAAAAAGTCGCCAAGTGGGCGACATTCCGCCAATTTCGTCGCCAAAATCTCGCCGAGCGTTATAAACGAAGAAATAAGTTATTATTACAACAGATAAATGACTATTAGCGTTCAAATACAAAAGTATTTCTCAACATTCGATTGCGTATAAAAACGATAGGCTTCTGGTTTTTACGGATTGTGATTTTTGCACCAAATTTCGTTTGAATCGGTCCATTCGTTCGTCAGTTATCGTCTTCACAGGCTCACTGACACACACACGCAGACATCACTTCAAAAACGTTTGATTCGTGATCAGGGATGCTTGAAACGTGCTGTCCCGTCGACAACTGGAATTCGAATTTTCGAAACGTGCTGTCCCGTTATACATTATGTATATAAGGAAAGTAACAGGTAAAAAATGTATATATCAGCAAAAGAAGTTCAAAAATACCAAATGTGTTTGCTATCTTGTCTAAATTCATAGAAAGGCAAAGTTTCTGAAAACGATATTGTAAACTTGCCCCTTGAAAATATAAGATTAAATAAATCTAAAGAGACAAAAGAGATTATATATAAAAATTCATAGATATAAAATACTATTCGAAGATGCGGCTTTTAAATAAGGCCACCACGAACTTGAGAAATTTTCTGTTCTTATATCTGATTGGTTAAATTTTTTGTAATTAAATATATAGTTATCTGTACAAGGAAATGTAATGTTTTAATGCAATTATTAAAGTGATTATTTATGTGCGGCAAAAGTCAACTGTATGATATGTTAAATGCTAGGGTGAAATAGGTAATAAAGATAATGTAGGTCTAAGCAAATTATGATTAAAAACAAAAGTAATAATTGTTTATCGCAAAAGTTAATATAAAAAAAAATAGATGCAAATCTCATAAGTAGAAGAGGCAGAATTTAAACTTGCAAAACAAGAAGATGAATGAAAAAGCCCAGAAATGGAAAAATAAGATGAAAGACACTGCAAATAATCCATTACCAAGTAATATTACGACTACAAATCATAATTCATCCACCACGGGAGATTCAAAATTACCTATCATACAATTATCACCCACTTGTAGCGGCAACGTCAATGAGAAAATTAACTTCTGCATGGACCAATGGGAGCAATTAAAAAATCTGATGTGGGCAACACATGACTTTCCTTATATAATGTAATGAAATTACTACTTTTACAGTAAAAAATAGGTTTTTCTTATAGTAGATACTAATCTTCTTTCCAAGATATTGAATTTTCGATAATTGGTCGTCATTTTCATTGATTTAGCGTCATTTTTATCCATTTGGCGAGATTTTCGTTAATTTGGCAACATTTCAAAAAGTCGCCAAGTGGGCGACATTCCGCCAAATTCGTCGCCAAAATCTCGCCGAGCGTTATGGACGAAGAAATAAGTTACTCTTACAGCAGATAAATGACTATTGGCGTTCAAATACAAAAGTATTACTCAAAGTATCTTTTTTCATGAATGCAACGAGCTAGATCCACGAGAATGATGTCACCCAATTTATCGAATGGTATTACATATGAAAAGTGAACATGTTTCTCAATAGGAAATATTTTTATTTTATGACTTTTTGATAATTTTTTTGAAAAATGTGCAATATCTCAAGAACAGTTCATGTTAGCGTTCTAAAATTTATGTCAATCGTTTTCAAATGAAAAATTACATAAGAAATGCCTATTTGCGTAACTTTATTAGTGGTTTTGATTTTTTGACGATTTTTTCAAAATTTTATTCGAAAATTTAGGGGAGTTCTGAACATTCGATTGCGTATAAAAACAATAGGCTTCCAGTGTTTATGGATTGTGATTTTTGTACCAAATTTGGTTCGAATCGGTCCATTCGTTCGTCAGTTATCGTCTACACAGGCTCACTGACACACAAACACACACACAGACATCACTTTAAAAATGTTTGATTCGTGATCAGGGATGCTTAAAATGTGCTCTCCCGTCGAAAACTCGATTACGAATTTTCGACCCCGTCACAATACTTTCCTTATACATTATGTATATAAGGAAAGTAAAGAAAAAGATGCAAATCTCATAAGTAGAAGAGGCAGAATAATTTAAACTAGCAAAACAAGCAGATGTATTAAAAAGCCCAGAAATAGAAAAATAAGACGAATGACACTGCAAATAATCCATTACCAAGTAATATTACGACTACAAATCATAATTCATCCACCACGGGAGATTCAAAATTACCTATCATACAATTATCACCCACTTGTAGCGGCAACGTCAATGAGAAAATTAACTTCTGCATGGACCAATGGGAGCAATTAAAAAATCTGATGTGGGCAACACATGACTTTCCTTATATAATGTAATGAAATTACTACTTTTACAGTAAAAAATAGGTTTTTCTTATAGTAGATACTAATCTTCTTTCCAAGATACTGAATTTTCGATAATTGGTCGTCATTTTCATTGATTTAGCGTCATTTTTATCCATTTGGCGAGATTTTCGTTAATTTGGCAACATTTCAAAAAGTCGCCAAGTGGGCGACATTCCGCCAAATTCGTCGCCAAAATCTCGCCGAGCGTTATGGACGAAGAAATAAGTTACTCTTACAGCAGATAAATGACTATTGGCGTTCAAATACAAAAGTATTACTCAAAGTATCTTTTTTCATGAATGCAACGAGCTAGATCCACGAGAATGATGTCACCCAATTTATCGAATGGTATTACATATGAAAAGTGAACATGTTTCTCAATAGGAAATATTTTTATTTTATGACTTTTTGATAATTTTTTTGAAAAATGTGCAATATCTCAAGAACAGTTCATGTTAGCGTTCTAAAATTTATGTCAATCGTTTTCAAATGAAAAATTACATAAGAAATGCCTATTTGCGTAACTTTATTAGTGGTTTTGATTTTTTGACGATTTTTTCAAAATTTTATTCGAAAATTTAGGGGAGTTCTGAACATTCGATTGCGTATAAAAACAATAGGCTTCCAGTGTTTATGGATTGTGATTTTTGTACCAAATTTGGTTCGAATCGGTCCATTCGTTCGTCAGTTATCGTCTACACAGGCTCACTGACACACAAACACACACACAGACATCACTTTAAAAATGTTTGATTCGTGATCAGGGATGCTTAAAATGTGCTCTCCCGTCGAAAACTCGATTTCGAATTTTCGACCCCGTCACAATACTTTCCTTATACATTATGTATATAAGGAAAGTAAAGAAAAAGATGCAAATCTCATAAGTAGAAGAGGCAGAATAATTTAAACTAGCAAAACAAGCAGATGTATTAAAAAGCCCAGAAATAGAAAAATAAGACGAATGACACTGCAAATAATCCATTAGCAAATAATATTACGGCTATAAATCATAATTCATCCACCACTGGAGATTCAAAATTACCTATCATACAATTATCACCCACGTGTTGCGGCAACGTCAATGAGAAGATTAACTTCTGCATGGACCAATGGGAGCAATTAACAAAATTAGCAAACTGGCCTGAAAACAACACGAAAGATCAGTCATACATAAAGCATTGGTTATAAAGCATTTTCCAACTGCAATGCAATTTTGCTTAAACATCTCTAAAATGTGATACATTCAGCGTTGATATTTTTAAAATTATCGGAGTACTACATTAATTTGTTATGCTTGGAAACTTAAAACTTCATCAAAAAAGGTAATGCTACAAATCTCTATGTAAAATCCATGACTATATCATTCATATCACTTATATTTTAAACTCCAGAGCTAAGCAATTTTGTGCGAAAAAAAATTCAGCAATTTTTCTACAACTAACCCATCTTATAATCACTTGATGTGTTTACATTCTGCATGCTATAGAAATTAGACTTCGTTGCAGGAATAATTAAATATTAGTAATTATTTAAAATCCAAAATACCGTAATTGTGTTGACACAGACTTTAGATACACAGATAATATGCAAAAATAAAGCGGTTTCAGGACGGATACAACACTAAATTAAACGATTTTTAAACATCATGATTTTTACACTGGGGAAAAATGCATGTCATATTTTATTTTAAAATCAGGCACGTGATCCCTTTATACAGTAGTGGACAAAATTATGGAAATATTTTGGAAAAAGTGTATTTTTGAGGTATGATGGCTCATAACACCACTTGTTTGTGTACCAATACCATACCATTATTTATCAATGGAAAGATAATTTGTTCAATTATGTTTTTTATCAAAAACTATAGCCAACTAACCAGAAAAAAGAAGCACAACTTGCTTAGCTGTATATGAAGTAGCTTTCCTTCATTTGAATGTAACCAATGAGCATGAGTGTTTAGAGATCCAGCCAGGTGTCATCTTGTTTTGGCAATGAGCTAATAGGTCACAGAACATTTATCAGCGTGTTATGTGATTGCTATCAAGTTGGTCGGTTTTTTTTGTGTGTGTGTTCTTTGATTTAGGGAGCATGTTAAACGTAATAAAATTAAAGAAATGGCCCAAAGGGTTGACTGATCACCCAGAAAGCCATGTAAAATAGTACCATTAAGTGAACAAGGCTAAAATTATGAAGAAATTAGAAGAAATATTGGCGGAAACTGAACCAAAGGCGGCATTTCCAAATTTTTAAAGAGATAAGGCGAATCAGTTACTACAAAATCAGACTGGTAAAGCCCGGAAAAGGTGCACAACTGCAAGTGATGATAGAAGAATTAAGAGACTGCGCCTAGGTGACAGAAGAAAACCATTTCGGTGTATACAAAATGAAATGGCGCAATTCAATGTGAATTTCAGTGCACGAATTGTTCGGAGCAAACTGCATGAATTTAGTCTAAATACTAGAATTCTACGACAATCCATTTTTATCTTCCAAACAAAGGTTGAAAAGATTAAACTGGACTGAAATCCATATTGGCTGGACAAAGGAACAATGGGGCAATGTAATTTGGAGTGATGAGACAAAAATTTCGCTGTTTGGTAGTGACGGCATAAAATACGTAAGGAGAAGAATCGCAGAAGATTTGCATCCTGATTGCATTACACCTACCGTGAAACACCCAGTTAGTATTATGATCTGGGGTTGTATGACATAAAGAGGTGTGGGTATAATTTGCGTGATCAATGGAAATATAAATGCCCATAGATGCATAAAGGAAACACCTGAACCCAAACTGCAGCCTTCTGCACGTGATATTTTCTAAGATAATGAAGCATTTATATTTCAACAAGATTTAGCTTCATGCCATGTTGCTCATATGTGCAAAAAGTGGCTTCAAGATCATCATATTCAACTGCTGCAATGATCTGGGAATAGCCCATATCGTAATCCCATCGAAAATCTATGGAGCCGACTAAAGAAACTTGTTAATCAGAAGCAACCCAGCAATAAAACCCAATTAACAGAAGCAATAATTCAATCTTGGTTTCACATTATAACAGCTGCAGAACAAAAAAACTTGGTTCACGCCATAGGAAAGCGCTGTAAAAGCGTAATTAAAGCTGAAGGTTACCTAACTAAGTTTTAACTGACATGGTGAGAATTTTTGTGTATCTCATTTTCTCTATGTATTTCACTTTTTTTCTTTATAAATGCTGTTCTATTAAAAAATCATAAATGTTATTGCATTACAATCTTATTAAATTATCTTTCGATTGATATATAATTTTATGGTTTTGGTACAAGAAAAAGTGGTGTTATCAGCCATTAAACCTCAAAAATGCACTTTTTCCAAAAGGTTTCCACAATTTTGGCCACTACTGTATAATATGAGTGTGATTATTATTTCAATTTTTATCTAAAAACCTATCTAACATATTTTGCTGATTTTTTTTACACATTTCACGTGATAACTTGAACAGTTCCTAATATTTTGAAGCAATTTGTTAATATTAACTTCTCTTAAAAAATGTTTGAAAAATAAGTCTCATAGGATTCAATGTATTTTATTTTTTCAACCCTGGTTAAATCCGATATTAGTTGTGTGATGTTATTCGTTTACATTCCCGTATGTCCCACAAACCGTTTCAACAACATAATAAAATATCATTTTGATAATGTAATTTTTACGACAGTTATCGTGCTAACGGACAGACAGACAGACAGAATGAACAAAGTCATAAACACTTTGCAACTGTTCGAAAGTGCTAAAAATGCATTATTATCAAAACAGGTTTAATAGACAGAGCTCATAAATTTCTGCAAAACAATGACAAGCTACAGAAAGACATGCTACAACCACAAGCTACAAATGACAAGCTCCAGACCAAACGATTTCAAGAAAACAAAACAAAATTACTTCAACAGAATTAGACACAAGTATGAAATCGATAATTTGGCAGACAGATTTCTAAAAATTACGGATTCGGAAAGGAAAAAAATTAGTCAGCGAGCAAAGTAACATTAGCAAAACATTTTCAGGTTTTCAGATTGGAAATTGTTCTTTAAGTACGCAAAATGGGCACTAATAATTTACAAACCACCATAAATATGACAGAAGTAATTGAAACAGTTCTGTAAATCATGCCGAACATGTAAATAATATTAGAATGAATCAAAATGAAAGCAAAAAGATAGGCACATAAAATGCTGAGCAAAATCATGAATGTGCAAATCACATTCATGATTTATCTCAGAATTTTGTGTGCTTATAGTTTTCACTTAAAAACTCTTTCATGAACTTTGCCTTTGCAGCTTCGTGTATCCTGATTGCAATTGTAAACGAATTTTATGCCAGCCACATGGAAGGACTGAAATTGTCAGTTCCCATAGAAATTCACAAAAATGTTGGCTAATATCCAAGTTTCGTTTCTTGTGGCCATTGCAGATATTGACTATTCAATGCTGACGAGATCATAATAAACGCGAAACTGAACCATGGATGCTGGTATCTACAATAGAAATGTCTTCTATATTATACCCTTGAGAAAAAAAATGGTTTTAATTTCAACGCAGGCACACTCAAAATGGAGTTGAATTTGGGGGAAATTGTGTTTGATAACTTTTTATGGACGTCAAATTTTTTGTAAATATCTGTTGAAATATCTGTTTGTAAATATCTGTCAAAAATCATCCGTCTCACAAAATAGAAACCTAGAATAATGTGGACTTTTGATTTTCTAATTTATGTGAGTAGGACTAATTTATGAAACTAATATATGTGCTTAATACTAATTTATGAAACTAATTTATATGCTTAGGATTAAATTAGAATTATGTGCTTAGGAATAAATTCGATATATGAAACTAATTTATGTGCTTAGGACTAATTTATATACTTAGGACTAATTTGTGAAACTAATTTATGTGCTTAATACTAATTTATGAAATCAATTTATGTGCTTAGTACTAATACTTTGTTTCTATCTTGTTTTCAAGTATTTTTTGGGAACCGTGCTTTTGAAATGAAAAAAGTAATCATTTCTTTGTATATTCATTACCCATTGCGTAATAAAGTTTTATAGCTATAGAACGCTTTCTTCGAGGTTTGTTTTTAAAATATTGTGTATTTTTCATATTCATATTTTTTATTGTGTTTAACTGTTTGATGTAACAGAATAAAACTGGAATATGTACTGAAACACTGCTTATTTCAGCGTCCTCAGTTCCTTCAACCCAGACTGTAAGGTATACAACCTACCCAAAACTGTAAGGTATGTATTTGAACGTTCGGATAGTGTGTCACACAATGTAGATCACAGCCCAGTGGAGGTGGCATCAACAGGGACCGTACCTTCCTTCCCTGCCGCCAACCTCTCGGGAGGACTTACGGATCCACGTGTTTAACCTGATCGTACTCCGCGTGAACACGGCAGCAGTTTGAACAGAGACGGCAATCCAACTTGGGTCGTCCGAGAGCAATTCCCGCGCTCTAACCACTGGGCTGTCGCGCTAGCGTCCTCAGTTTGGCATATGTGTATCAAATTTACCCATTTTCGTGTTGTTTTTAAGCTCCTTGGCCTAGAAAATGCTAGGTCAAGATCACACCGCCTATAAATCAATGAGCCTACCCTTTCCTAGTCCTCTACTAAAAGACTTAAAGAGGCTCCTATGCAGTGGGAAGATTATAGGGAGTTGACGAGAACAAACAGATACATAGAAGGAAAACTTTGCCTCCTCGTTCAAACATCATATCTTTGGTATGGCCGCTCCTTGACCTGGCCAATGCTGTCTGATTAGATCTGGGGCCATCATACTGGAGCGATAAACAAGAGCTCTGAGACGAATACCAGTTATGATATGGGAAGTGATTTATGACAATTCCCAGATATTATCAAGGTTTGTATTTCAAAAGTAGTGAGAAAATTGTTTTATATAGGGACCAGAATGCTTTACTTTTCTGATTTTCCCATGAAAATTATTTTGTATAGCGAAGAAACATATTTATATATATATATATATATATATATATACTTCTTTCACTTTATAGGAAAATTTAATTGAACATTTTAAGCAGTTCTTGAAAAATATGTAAACGCTATTGTAATTTGTACATATTGTAAATCACGAAAACACACGTGAACATCATTTATCATTTTGTCCTAGAATACATATCCAAAAACGCAATATTATTAATAAACCAAATTTGTTGAATTAACTTTGTTTACAGTCAACCAACAAAAACACAAGCGAAATGACAAAGATCGTCTACGGTCGTTTAACTGCTGTCATCGCAAAGAAAAATCTTACCAGAAAATGTACAGCAACCTAAGGGAAAACAGTTAGGTACAGAAACTTGATAAGAAGTTTATTGGGTTCCAAATAAGCGATGATTGGTATCAGTGCAGTTCATTTCTGAGTTGGGAACTGCATTACTTCTCAGATAGCCCGGAGACATTTTGACAAAATTTCTGACACAGGCGCGATCGATACAAGAAAGTTTCCTAGAATAATACATCTGTTGATTGGTTTGGAGTAGAAAAGAGTTTGTCAACAATATATGCATTCTATTGTGAGATTCTCTCCTATTTTCCGAAAAAAAATAGTATGGAATAGTTAAGTACAAGATATTAATTAACAGACCCCGATAAATTTAAATTTCCAAGTTTTTTAATATATATGCATTATGTTGTAAAAAAGTATATGCACCCATAAGAAATGAAGCTACAGCCACGAAACGTGGCATGTATGTATTGTTGTAGGGGCTATGTAAATGATTAGATTTTGGAAGCAAAAAAAGAAAGTTTAATCAAGAAATGACAGCAAAAAGAACATGATATTTTAGTAAATGATAAACCCCTTCCCCTAGTAGCTTTAAAAGCCGATTTTCGGTGCGGCAAAGAGTCAATAAACTTGGTTATGATCCTCTGCGGAAGATTCTTCGACAAAGTTGCAACTTGTCAGCTAATGCACTGGTATTTAGAGAAAGGTGCAATTGCCATAACAACATGTTCCAAATGTTCTATTGGTGATGAGTCTACAGACCTGGGTGGTCATGGGAGAGTATTAAATCCCCGAAGAGTTTATTGAGAAAGTTGTGCAGTATGTGGTTGGCGTTGTCTTGTTGGTAATTTAAAAAGAAAGCCAGCCTGCCAGAAGGCACATGGCAGGATGGCAAGTCGCTGCGACAGCAGAGCCGAACATCCTGCGTACTCAAGGACTGGACCAGCTATGGGAGGGCCGTTCTCCGGAATACCCGAGAACCAAGGTCGGAAACACATCCGGGCACCACAACATCGGAGCCGAGAAAGAAAACAGAGCGGACAGCACAAAGCGGCATCCACCATACCACTTCGTTGAGGATTATCCTCAACTAGAAAGGTCTACACATTTTATTACGATAACATAACATACAAACTGCACCACACGGTGTAGAAAAACAAGAAGCATTTTAAATAACAAATACGGTGTCACAAGCAAAGTAAGTGAGAACAAGAATTAAGGGGAGGACATCTACAACTCCAAGAGTTGTGTCATAAGGGTTCTCAGGCTCTGCAGGTGCAATTTGCGCCAGATTCAAAAGAGAAAGGCGCTGAAATATTTTTCGAAATAACTTCTTCCTCATATATTTCCATAGAACGCAATCGTATATACAGTGGTTGACCGTACCATCAGTTAAACCACAATGGCAACCAATTGACATGTGGAAGAACTTATTCTGATATGTCCTAAACGCTTCGTTACCTGTGAGATTCTGTTTAATATAGAAGTCACCGCAATAACAGCCTGTTGTTACTTTAGGCATTAAATTACACAGCGTTCTATCTTTAGAGGTAGATTTCCATCGTTCTGGCCAGAGATTGATGCGTTCAGCTGTAAATATGGTACGGAGTGAGTTACAGAAAGGAGGGAAACAAAGTCCGTTTCAGGCTTTACAATGTATTCTTTGGCTAGCTTATTCTCCAGTCCATGCCCGTAAAATCCCACATGGGACTTGGTCCAGTGTAAACTGACCCTGAAAACAGAGTCATTGATCAGGGCATTTGCCCTTTTGGAAAATTTGTGGGAAACATAGGGCTATGAGATCGCTTCTATCACTGATCAGTATCACTTGATCAGTATCACTTGTATCACTTGAATCAGAGAAAATTTCCACCATTTCATGAATTTGTTGCTGCACAAATTCAAGAGCTTTGATAATTGCTAAGAGCTCGGCGTTGAATACTGTTGACTGATCGATAATTTTAAAAGTTCATGTTCTATCAATGAGTCTCCTGAAACCACAGAGAAATCACATTCCACTTCGTTGCTAGCTTAGACCCGTCCATGTAGATTGACAATTCTTCACAAGGTTGGAAGTTGGCATCCCATGGGATACGGGAAGACATCCATAGGGCCCTTATAATGGCTCTGGTGTCTTCAAATTCATCAGCTTTTTCTTAGATGTTTCCCACTTGAGCACCCTCGGGCCATTGGACAATACAATGTAGTGTTTTTTCAACACTTAGCTTCAGATCAATAGGTGGACACTCTGCCATGACTTGCAAAGCATCCTGAGAAGTGGTCCTATATGCTTTAGTGATACGCAGGAGAGAGATTCTCTGCAGTGATAAAAATTTAGTACTCATTCTAACCGTAGGTTGAATCCAATTTGAGGATCCATATCTGTTGGTAAATGGAAGTTGGGCTGCTTGACAGCATACCCCCCCGGGAAGGGCCACCCTGAGATGGTGGTTACGGACGTTGGGTCTGTAGCCTTGATCTTTCGACTCTGGAGGCATATTAATCGGGTTACCTGGTAGACGACGAACTGTCCGTTGATCCAGCGAGTCTATCAGGCCCGACTCTTCCAGGTGTTCGTGACCACTGGACTGCGCCTATTTATGGCCTGAGCCAAGGTCCGGACGGTGATTGAGGTAGGACTTGACGGGTGTTCTTCAGGTCCCTGCCCGGTGAATAATCCCGTCGAGAACGTGACCCTCGGCTGCGGCTTTGCCGGAAGTGGATTTCGCATCGTACTATCTCCCCCCGTAGTCGGCAAAAACCAATAGGTTACCGCGGGAGGTTGTCTGAATCTGAATCTGAATCTGTTTGACAGCATAAGCAGAACAATTGGCTGCAGAATGTCGTTGACGCACACTCGAGTCGTCAGATTGACTTGCAAGACAACTAGATGATCGGCTGTCCCACGAGATAGTTCCCCAGATTGTCACAGCTCGTGTGATGGCCGTATGTCTCTCGACAACAGATATAAAATCGGAACGATGGACAGTCTTCCACGCTCCTATGCTGCGGTCATTAGGACAGAGAAAGAAGAGGGATTAGTCACCAAAGATAGCATTCCTCCAATTGGACACTGTTTAGGCTGACTGAGCTTGGCACAAATTCTGAAGACTATGCCTATATTGAATGGTCTGTTGTAAACATCTTAATGAATGTCGACATATAAACCAATCTTTTGCCAGTTGGCTCCGAATAATATTCCTTGATACAGGAAGCATGGAGGGTGGAAAATGCCCTTGAATGACTAATAGCAACCTCATTTGTCTCGATTGGCTCCTCTCATGTCTCTACGAGCCTCTCGAGCACTTGTCTGTCTGGGGCGTACTGAACATCTATGGCAGTTACATGTACCATCTCTGATCCACTGTTACCAACACCTAGCAACTACCATATTGCTCATACCAAGATGGCGACTAATACCTCTGTTGAACCAACTAGCTTCTCTTAGGCCTATGATGCAACCTCTAAAACCGGCAATTATTCGTAACGCCATCGAATACGTCTCAAAGACGTCTTCGTATACATGTGCATCTTCATATACAAATGTTGCTTCTCATATTCGTTGCAGGAAGCCCTACAATAACATTACCTCTGATAGTTTAAACATTTGTATAACTCATAAAATAACACTTGCTACCCAAGTTTCGTGACTGTAGTTCAACTTTTTGGGTGAATATATTTTTCGCAACATATTATGTATATATATATATATATGTGTGTGTGTGTGTGTGTGTGTGTGTGTGTGTGTGTGTGTGTGTTTGTGTATGTATTTAAAATTCATATTGCATATTTGGGCTCATTTACATTCAAAACCAGTATGTTTTAATGGTTAATTATTCAGATGTGCATGTACATATAACTCAAAGTTGTGAAAATAAAGAAACTATACTTCACTATGTGTATTCATTCCATTCAAAAATATAATTAAATATTTTAATGAAACTTTATCAAAAACAATGTACATATTATTGGAATTTTTTCATATTTAAAAACCAACAGCGCCGTGTATTTTTGCTAGACATGGAAACCAGGTCAATATTATTCATCTTATGAATAACATATTTCATTTTATTCAATTTATTCTTACATCCATCCAGTCAACTAAAAGCTAAGCTCGATAACAAATATCGTCTGAAATCACTTTATCTGCTTGCTACCATTCGGAAAAATTTGACCAGAGTTGCATATTGTAGCCTTGGGGAGAAACAGCTATTAGGCACAGAAAGTTGATAAGGAATTTATTTAGTTCCATATTGCCGACGATTGTCATCTGTGAGGTTTATTACAAAGTTGGGAACTGTGCTTTAGTTCCCAAAGCGCCCGGAGACATTTTGACAATATCTCAAATGCAGGTGCTATCAATACGAAAAACATTTCTGTTGATGTGTTTGGAATTGTAAACAGCTATCGATCTGTTTGGAATTGTAATCAGATGCTAATGGGTTTGTAATTGTAAACGGCTGTTGAAGGGTTTGAAATTAGAAACAGCTATTGTTGGGTTTGGACGTGAAAACAGCTGTTGATGAGTTAGTAGTTGGACACAGCAGTTGATGGGTTTGGAATTGGAAACAGTTGTTGACTGGCTTAGAATCGGAAAATGACTGTCAATGATTCAGAAGCGCAACAAAATAGCTTTTGCATATGCATTAAAAATCTTGCAAAGTTCATACAAGACATACTGCATGAAGACTGCGCTAGCATGCTCAGATCTCTATTCTAGCACTAGATGTCAGATCGTTTAAATTTCAATGAACATATCCCATTAATAATTGCATAAGAACTAACCCACGCATATCTTAAGAAATTCATGATAGTAGAATATTCGGATTTGTCGATTCAAATATCGGAATTTACAGTTGACCCTTAATTTACAGAAAACGTTCGGCTGTCTAACAAACTCTTCGTAAGTCAAATTTTTCAATATTCCAGAAATTACTATCCTAATATTAAATAGCTAGTTTTGAATTTGAAAAGCAACATTTAAACACAACTTTTTCTGATTGAGCTATTTTGTTAGGAAGACCATATAAAAATAAGAATCGCATATCTCTTACTAATAACATCCCCATGCGACAAAATATCGCAAAATAATGCGCCTGTTCTTCTGATGATTTTTTTTTACTTTCCTCATGTACATAATGTATAAGGAAAATATTGTGACGGGGTTGAAAATTCGAATTCGAGTTTTCGACGGGAGAGCATGTTTCAAGCATCCCTGATCACGAATCAAACATTTTTGAGGGGATGTCTGCGTGTGTGTGTGTGAAAGTATGTGTGTGTGTGTTTGTGTGTGTGTGTGTGTGAAAGTATGTGTGTGTGTTTGTGTGTGTGTGTGTGAAAGTATGTGTGTGTGTGTGTGTGTTTGTGTGGGTTTGTGTCAGTGTCAGTGAGTCTGTGGAGACGATATCTCACGAATGAATGGAGCGATTCGAATAAAATTTAGTACAAAAGTCTAAATCCGTGAATACTGGAAGTCCACTGTTTTGAAACACAATCGAATGTTCAGAACTCACTAAATTTTCGAGTGAAATTTTGAAAAAATCATCAGAAAATCAAAATCCTTAAATAAGTTACGCAAATAGACATTTCTCATGCAATTTTTCCATAGAAAACGATTGACATATACTTTAGAACGCTATTTATTTGCTATTATTTCTTCGTCCATAACGCTTGGCGAGATTTTGGCAACGAATTTGGCGGAATGTCGTCAACTTGGAGACTTTTTGAAATGTTGCCAAATTAAGGAAAATATCGCCAAATTGATAAAAATGATGCTAAATCAATGAAAATGACGGCTAATTGTCGAAAATTCAATATCGTGGAAAGAATATCTACTATAAGAAAAACCTATTTTTTTACTGTAAAAGTAGTAAATTCATTGCATTATATAAGGAAAGTCATATGTTGCTCTCATCAGATTTTTTACTTGGAAATTTGGGTCTGCGTGTAACCACTGACGAGATAAGCCCATGGACATTCTGAAACACCCTGAAGTATTATTGTTACGGTATCTATACTACGGTATCTATAGTTAATATTATGTACTGTTAATATTCTGTGTGCACTTGTAACTGTTGTCCATAGAAAACATATCTGATGTGGCTAACACTCTTTTCTTGCATTGCGATGTCTTTACTTATTTCACAGCGATATGATTATGCACAAAATTCATGGCACTATGTTTTTCGCGTTAATTCGTAGAAAAAAGTTTGGCACTATTCTTTGCGATGTAGTATAAAAGTAAATTTAAGCGCCTAATTAAATTATGATTCGTACAAACCGACAACAGACATCTATAACGAAATATATTAGCGTCCAATAATCAATTTAGTTCCTCATACGAAACGCTTTTAAAAACTGAAAAATAAAATTGTTCTAAATAAACTTATAAATTTTACTATATAATTCCTACGTATATGGCAGCCGTTGTATAATTTCTCCTAAAGACACCAAATCTACGCTTTAACAGGTAACTATACCACAATATAATTTTTTTTATTGAATTTACATCATGTTAAGTTGAGATTCGTTTGATATTGCGACTTTATTGTCCGCAACAAAATGACTTATTTATACTTACTAACAAAATCACCAACAAAATGCTGTTGTTACGCTTGAATTTGACGAATTTTTCAAAATAGAATACTATCATAAAACATGTCTTTTCTCGTCAATGGAATGTTCAAGATCAATGAGGATGAAGCGATATGTTTCATATCTTGGAATGGGAAATTAACTTTTATAACGAATATACACAAAATTAACTTTTGAAACCGAATATTTTTTTTAATTTTACGTAACTTTTTCTTACATTTATTCGAAACCGTACAAATCTCGAGAAAGGCTCGTGCCATCGTAATAAATTTAATTCCATTTGTTTTCTAATGATAACCTATGGATAACATAATTATTTATGTACCATGGTTAGACGACCTCATTTTTATATGTCAGAAAATCCTTCAAAAAATTGGGATTTTCCAACCGTTTGCTTTTGTTTAAAATCGATATTGCTCCGGTATTCCGACATTGCGACGATCTTGCTACATTTTAATAGAAACGTTTCCATAGTTTGTGATACACCAGACACACACGCACACGCAGGCACACATACACATTTACAAATAGATGCACACACACATAGATATTACCTAAAAATATTTCATGCTCAAAACATGTAAATTCATTAAAAACTTGAATTTGAATTTCCGATTCGAATGTAGGTCAATATTATTCATCTTATTAATAACATATTTCATTTTATTCAATTTATTCTTACATCCATCCAGTCAACTAAAAGCTAAGCTCGATAACAAATATCGTCTGAAATCACTTTATCTGCTTGCTACCATTCGGAAAAATTTGACCAGAGTTGCATATTGTAGCCTTGGGGAGAAACAGCTATTAGGCACAGAAAGTTGATAAGGAATTTATTTAGTTCCATATTGCCGACGATTGTCATCTGTGAGGTTTATTACAAAGTTGGGAACTGTGCTTTAGTTCCCAAAGCGCCCGGAGACATTTTGACAATATCTCAAATGCAGGTGCTATCAATACGAAAAACATTTCTGTTGATGTGTTTGGAATTGTAAACAGCTATCGATCTGTTTGGAATTGTAATCAGATGCTAATGGGTTTGTAATTGTAAACGGCTGTTGAAGGGTTTGAAATTAGAAACAGCTATTGTTGGGTTTGGACGTGAAAACAGCTGTTGATGAGTTAGTAGTTGGACACAGCAGTTGATGGGTTTGGAATTGGAAACAGTTGTTGACGGGCTTAGAATCGGAAAATGACTGTCAATGATTCAGAAGCGCAACAAAATAGCTTTTGCATATGCATTAAAAATCTTGCAAAGTTCATACAAGACATACTGCATGAAGACTGCGCTAGCATGCTCAGATCTCTATTCCAGCACAAGACGTCAGATCGCTTAAATTTCAATGAACATATCCCATCCATTAACTTAATAATTGCATAAGAACTGACCCACGCATATCTTAAGAAATTCATGATAGTAGAATATTCGGATATGTCGATTCAAATATCGGAATTTACTGTTGACCCTTAATTTAGAGAAAACGTTCGGCTGTCTAACAAACTTTTCGTAAGTCAAATTTTTCAAAATTCCAGAAATTACTATCCTAATATTATATAGCTAGTTTTGAATTTGAAAAGCAACATTTAAACACAACTTTTTCTGATTGAGCTATTTTGTTAGGAAACCATATAAAAATAAAAATCGCATATCTCTTACTAATAACATCCCCATGCGACAAAATATCGCAAACTAATGCGACTGTTCTTCTGATGATTTTTTTTACTTTCCTTATGTACATAATGTATAAGGAAAATATTGTGACGGGGTTGAAAATTCGAATTCGAGTTTTCGACGGGAGAGCACGTTTCAAGCATCCCTGATCACGAATCAAACATTTTTGAGGGGATGTCTGCGTGTGTGTGTGAAAGTATGTGCGTGTGTGTTTGTGTGTGTGTGCGTGTGAAAGTATGTGTGTGTGTGTGTTTGTGTGTGTGTGAAAGTATGTGTGTGTGTGTGTTTGTGTGGGTTTGTGTCAGTGTCAGTGAGTCTGTGGAGACGATATCTCACGAACGAATGGAGCGATTCGAATAAAATTTAGTACAGAAGTCACAATCCGTGAATACTGGAAGTCCATTGTTTTTAAACACAATTGAATGTTCAGAACTCACTAAATTTACGAGTGAAATTTTGAAAAAATCATCAAAAAATCAATATAGTTCCTCATATCCAATAATCAATATAGTTCCTCATACGAAACGCTTTTAAGAACTGAAAAAAAAAATGTGCTAAATAAACTTATAAATTTTACTATATAATTCCCCCCCCCCCTACGTATATGGCAGCCGATGTATAATGTCACCTAAAGACACCAAATCTACGCTTTAACAGGTAACTATACCACAATATAATCCTATTTTTATTGAATTTACATCATGTTAAGTTGAAATTCGGTCGGTATTGCGACTTTATTGTCCGCAACAAATTGACTTATTTATACTTACTAACAAAATCTCCAACAAAATGCTGTTGTTACGCTTGAATTTGACGAATTTTTTGAAAATAGAATACTATCATAAAACATGTCTTTTCTCGTGAATAGAATGTTCAAGATCAATGAGGATCAAGCGATATGTATCATATCTTGGAATGGGAAATTAACTTTTTTATGGAATATACAGAAAATTAACCTATGAAACCGAATATTTTCTTTAATTTTACGTAACTTTTTCATACATTTATTCGGAACCGTACAAATCTCGAGAAAGGCTCGTGCCATCGTAATAAATTTAATTCCATTTGTTTTCTAATGATAAACTATGGATAACATAATTATTTATGTACCATGGTTAGACGACCTCATTTTTATGATATGTCTGAAAATCCTTCAAAAAATTGGGATTTTCCAACCGTTTGCTTTTGCTTAAAATCGATATTGCTCCGGTATTCCGACATTGTGACGATCTTGCTATATTTTAATAGAAACGTTTCCATAGTTTGTGATACACCAGACACACACGCACATACACATTTACAAATAGATGCACACAGACATAGATATTACCTAAAAAATATTTCATGCTCAAAACATGTAAATTCATTAAAAACTTGAATTTGTATTTCTGATTCGGAAGCAATAACTCCGTTACATCACTGTGTAATGTAGGTGGATTCGATAATTTTAATAAAATATTGAATTTTTAAGAATTTATGTTGTAGTGATGCGGGATACAAATAATTCTATCTATTTTTTTTTTTTTTGCATAAAATTTCACATCTGCTTAAAATTATCAAAAAGCAAGAAAAGAAAATACTCAAAAGATTGATGTAATAATAACTCGATAATATAAAGCTTCACAAATACAGCATAAACGCAAATATATGGACTATTGGTTTCGAAGCCACAAAATAGTTTTCTTCTTCCGGACCAATAACATCGTGACTTAACTTTATTCAAGTTTGCTAAATGAGGCAGAATAGCACACGTGACTGACGGTACGGTTTTTAACGAAGTCCGTTCATATGGTCTCCGAAACCTGTTGGTTTCATCATATTTAAATTTCATTTTTTTTCTCAGTTTGTTTTAATTATTTTGCCGTCTTTTCCAACATTTTTTGCTTATTTGTGTTGTTTGTACTTTTTACAGCCAATTTAAACGTCTTCTACTTTTACTTCTCTGTGTTAGTAGATTTTCTCATCACTCATTTGTATCTATTCGTTCTGCTATCCGATTTCCTGTCGCATTGCTTTCTTTTTGGTTATTCCTTATTTTCTGCTATTCTTTACTTCCTCAGGGGATTTTATCGTTCAATCGTGGTATTCTGTCTTTCATTTTTCTGCCTCATTGATGTTTCCACATTCATTTCTCCTTGTGCATTGGCAACAATTTTTCTGGTGCCTTCAGTCATATGTGCTATTCTGCCCCAGTTGCTGAACTTACTTGCATAAGTGAGGTTGTACTTCTTGTCGGTCCTGAAAAAGAAAGTTGGTTTGTACATTAGAAACCGGTTGACCGGTATATATCTATGTTTATTCTGTATTTACTAAGTTTTATTGTTATCGACTTTATACAAGGTTATGCTATATAAATGTATTGTACCAATTGAGCGGAAACGGAATATAATTAGGAAAGAAAACTCAGCTTTATTTTTATGGTGATTTTATTACTTTTTTAAAGCACAACCGTCTGAAAGATTTACGTGTACGTTGTTCGAGTTTTATTTGCATTCGGATGATTTAATTTTATGGTTCTTAGTTGAGAATCTTCTCTTCGCCACTTTATTATAGCAGTATAACGAAATTTATTACCGGAAGATAAATGGAAAAGAGCGTTGAGAATTTATCTCTAAATAAATAGTTTTAATCTGACATTTAATTATATAATTATTGCTTTGAAGTAATAATATTTGAAAGTAACAAGAGCGGCGGAAAATGAAAAGGAATTTCGAATTATGACAGTTTATCATAGGTGCAATTTAAACATGTTAAAACGCAAAGAATGTATTTAATATTTGTAAAATAATTATTTATATAATATAAACCTGGGAAAATAGAATTAATGACTTTAAAATATATATCTACTAAACTATTGAATGAATTTTGGTGTTTCTTCCAGGCAATGAGGCTAAGTTCAGGGATTATTCTCAGATAATTTGCCGACGCGGTGGCTGAGTGGTCAAGGCAAGCATTTCCTCGTGCTTGCTCAGTTGCTGAGTTGTGAGTTCACATCCCACCAGCGGACATGATGCTGTGTAATTGAACGCAGTGTGTTCCACCCACAATGGTTCATGATTATGGCTGATGTATAGGCGAATGATGGTTGTTTCAAGTGCCAGGCCATTTATAATACATAATAAATATTCCCAGATAAAACTTATATCAAAATATTTTTGTGACGAATCACAGGAATAAAACAAAACATATTGCTGTCTATCTGTCTGTCTGTCTACATGGGCTTATACACAATTTATTCCAGGGGGCGCTAAAATCGATTGCATTCAAAATTTGAAGACTACTATCAACCTTTTATTTTTAGATTTTCAAAAAATTATAGAATATAAATCCTATTACGCATGCCCCCCCCCCCCCTACATATTTTTAATCTAACCTATTCATTTACCAACCTCGAAAATTAGCATGCAAATGTAGATTTAGAGGCCCAATAACAATAAATTGATAACAATTCGAATCATTTAAATTTCGGGGAAGGGGTAAAATAAGTTGAACAATGAAATATATATAAATAAATATAGTAGGGAAAGACCACATAAAAATATGGAAAAAAGTACAAAATTTTTTTTTACTGCGTAGGAGGGGGGGAGGGCTGTAAAAACCTAAAATTTTAATTGTTCTTAATTTTTGAAGACATTCTGAAACAGCTTTTAGGAATCCCAACCTAAACATGAAAAGTAACATTTACGCTTTAGATCTATCAAGATGAGAGTGAGAGAATATAAGGTTTAGATAAAAATAATAGAAATAATAAAACACATCGATTGGACAGGAGTATTAAGAAATCGGACATCGAAATTAAGAGAAAAACAACAATTTTTTTTCTCAATCATTGAAAAAGAATGGGGGAAGGAAGAAAAAGTTCGTTATTTCTTAGTTTTGTAAAGTAATGGACAAAAGAAATCTCGAAAGTTTATTTGGATATAAACCCAAACACGCGAAAAATATCACGGACATTTCAGGTTAATTCGAAAAAGACAGAGTATTAAAATAGGGTGGGGAAAAATAAAAACAAAAATATCAGAGAGGGGTATCAAAAAATCGGACACATTGGGCAAAGATAAAATTATCACATTTTAAAGTTTGGGGGGGAGCAGAACTAAAACAACAAATTTCCGTTGAGTTTCTCGGTTTCAGTTACCATGAAAAATGCATGCCGCGCTTTGAAGTGTTTAAAATAATTTATTTATTTATTTATTTACAAATGTCATGCATTGGACAACTAAGCCATTAGCCTTCAAGCTTCTCAATATCTTTGAATAATGCAAGAACTAAAGCCATTAAGTGCAGTATACGTGTCCAAATGTTCTCTATTTATAGGTCGTCCATAATTACACAAAGTACAATTAGGTGAATTTTGAAAGCCAATTCTAAATAAATAGGCACTGAGGCAATCATATCCAATAAGAAGACGAAACAAAGCAACAGCCGAACTATGAGACAAACTTGAAATTGGAGTCAGCAAAGTGCTCCCAGGACTTCCCCCAGCTAAGTTGAGCATGCAGGATTCATATATTTTTCCAACTTCCAACTTAATTAGACATTTGGCAGAATGGAAAGTCATTAATGAATTTTGTTTCTGAAGAACAGTGCTACCTATTTTTGCCAAGAGGTCCTCCCTTTCATTGCCTTCAACATCACAGTGAGCAGGAACCCACTGCAGAACGAAGAAATCAGTCAAAGTGATTAAGAACAATCTACAGTCATAATTTTGCCTCGAGTAACAATTTCTATTACTAGGTATAACTTGTAAAGCAAAATAATGACCTTGTTTAAAATAATGACCTTTGTGAAACTTTGTTTACGAGCTGATATCCTTCCAAAGGCTTCATGGACAGCCTTCATTTCACTATCGATAATAGTTGTATCTCTACCAACTGTATAAAATGCAAAATGTCCATTGATACCTGCATGGATCCATATGTATATACGTGAGTCCATTGTTTACTAGGGTACCTATTCTCAATTTTTTCGAGGGCAATTACACGAATCTGAAGGTTGTTTATTTCTTATTATTTATTTTCATATCCAGATCAAGGTGTGCATTTGATGTCACAGAAGTCAAAATGGCATAATGGACCGACAAAAAGTTCCGTTTCCAGGACAATAACAAGATCTTCTGCTATCTGAAAGCTGGCTTGGTTAAAGCCACTCTGAGTTTTCAGGTTTCTACATCTTTAAAGTTGTAGTTTCTCCTAAAAAGTCCTCTCCAAAAAGTCCTCTCCTAGTCCTCTCCTTTTAAAGTTGTAGCATGAGCTGTTCTTGAGTTATTGCACGTTATTTAAATACGTTTGTCAGAAAATTTTATAGAATTAAGCGTAGTAAGTATCGTCAAACACTTTCCATTTGCAATATTATGCAATATCTTTTCCGTGAATTTATATATTTCTATTCACAAGAAAATATATGTAATAACTATTTACTTTCCTTAGATACATAATGTATAAGGAAAGTATTATCGTGACGGATTTCGTCACTTTTGTGTAAATTGTAAAATTACATTACTTTTTAAACCTTTATATTAATATTTATTTAATTTGTGACCTGGAACCCTTATGCCGTTGTATATAATTTATTATCTCAAGGTATCTTTTTCTGTGCTGAATTTGTGGCCATTTTCATTTCATATAATAATTCTTTCACAATTCAAGGTCGAGGGGCGCGGTAGCCCATTGGTTAGCGCGCTGGAGTTGCACTCGGTAGGCCCGGGTTCGATTCCAGTCACTGCCAAAAACTGCCGCCGTGTTCATGCGGAGTACGATCACGTTAAACATGTGGGTCCGAAAGTCCTTCCGAGAGGTTGGTGGTAGGGGAAGGAGGGTACGGTCCCTGTGGATGCCTCCCCCACTGGGTTCCGGTCTAAATTGGGTGGCACTTCCCGACCGTCCAAACAGTTACCTTACACCTTTCTGGTAGGTCGGACGGTCTGGGTTTCAACAACAACAACAATTCAAGGTCGTACTTGTTTGCTAGTGGAGACAGATGTCTTCGTTCTTCTTGACGTTCTTCTGATGCACGTGCCTTGCGATTAGTGGTTTGATGGGCGGACCCCTGGATGAATTTGAAAGTCATGTGTTTTTACATTGGTGGAAAGGTGTTGATGTGAGCCCTTTTAAATTTCCATTGGCCGGGTTCGGGATCCACCTGGAATGCTTAAAAGCGGTGTGAAATGTAATTCTGGGCTCTCTCCCTGGAAAAACCTCTTCAAACCCACGTCGGCTCGGGACTTAATCCTCAGGTTGGGTTACCGTAGCTGTGGGGGTCGGGAGAGACGCTACTGCCGCTACCGTCACCACTGCCTGACCGGATCCTTGCTGATGCCAAGCCTCGATGTTTGCCTGCCGCCGTTGACCGTCCGGGAACCTCCTGTTCCGGATGACTTCAGACCGTTCCTGACTAAGTCCTTGATGAAGACTGGGCCCTGTGCGGGCCGTTGCTCGTATTCTGCTTGCTGCGTGCCTGTCGCCATTCCTTGGCCGGGGAAGATTCTCCCCGAGGGTACTCTGGTGGATGTACGACTTCGTCATTTCTTGTGTCCTTCCAGATATGGAGGTAAGCGTCCTTACGGTAAATGGAGGCTGCGATGCCTCGTCTGACTTAGTGTCTTTGGAATGGTCCTCCTGATGTATCCTCAAGATCTTCTGAGCTAATTGTTATTGAATTCATCTTCTAAAGTAAAATATAATTAAATTAAATTACAGTTAATATTTAAGCCTTAAGCGTTCCTCGAGAGTGCATTCTCTCCATGACCATACCATGTTGTTAAAAATAGAATATGTGATATTTATATGTTATACTGTTGCTTAACGATTTATAGAAATGAATATTTAATTCCGGCAAAGAGCCGATGATTTTAGTAAGGGTGGTCCAGTGGTTGAAGAGCTGAATGTGAATCAGCATTTGTATTTTGTGACAACTCTAATCTTTAAGCAAATAATAAATCTGAATTTAAAGGAAATTATGAGTTTTTATTTGTGTTGAAATTGTGTTGATTTAAATGTTTTCAGCTGCTGATGAGTCCTTAAAGGTAAAGGTAATTATTTGGTTATTTTGGATTTTGATTAGGTTTTCTTTGCAGGTCATCAGTTGGGATTTTCCAACTGACGAGAGGTGTGTATAGAACCTGGGTAGAAAATTTCTCTGAGAAAGTTAGACTTTCTCGGTCAGCCGTGTCTGGCGGGAATCCGTTGCGACATTTGATGCCCTCGGAATTCCCGTTGTGACAGTATTGTGACGGGGTCGAAAATTCGAATTCGAGTTTTCGACGGGAGAGCACATTTCAAGCATCCCTGATCACGAATCGAACATTTTTGAAGTGATGGCTGCTTGTGTGTGTGTGTCAGTTAGTGGAGACGATATCTCACGAACGAATGGAGCGATTCGAATGGAATTTGGTACAAAATCACAATCCGTGAATACGGGACACCAATTGTTTTAAAACACAATCGAATGTTCAGAAACCCTGAATGTTCGAGTAAAATTTTGAAAAAATCATCAAAAAATCAAGACCTTTAATAAAATTACGCAAATAGACATTTATTATGTAATTTTTCCTTAGAAAGCGATTGACGTAAACTTTTGAACGCTTACGTGAACCGCTCTCGAGATATTGCACACTTTTCAAATAAATTTATCAAAAAATCCCATAAATTAAAAAAATATTAACTGTTAGGAAACATGTTCACTTTTCATATGTAATATCGTGCGATAAATTTGGTGACATCATTCTCGCGGATCTATCTCATTCCATTCACGAGAAAAAATACTTTGAGTAATAATTTAGTACGCCAATAGTCATTTATCCGCTGTAATAATGATTTATTTCTCCGTCCATAACGCTTGGCCAGATTTTGACGACGAATTTAGAGGAATGTCGCCAATTTGGCGACATTTTTAAATGTTGCCAATCAGCGAAAATCTCGCCAAATGGATAAAAATGACGCTAAATCGATGAAAATGACGACTAATTAAATAAAATTCAATATCTTGGAAAGAATATAAGTATATACTATAAGAATAATATTTTTTAACTGTAAAAGTAGTAAATTCATTGCATTATATAAGGAAAGCCATGTGCTGGCCACATCAGATTTTTTATTTTGACACCCAATAATTCGCCAACAGTCATTTATGTCATGCAATTGAAATTAATTGTATGTGAATTGCATTTATATGACGATTTTTCGCGTAAGTATGATTAAGTCATTCCTTTGGACTAGTAGCCAAAAGATCCCAATTTCAATTAATTTGGTATTAACTCAATTCAAAATCATTGTTATGTGGATCTTGTGCACCATTATTTCGCTGTGAAAGAAGTTAACTCGTTGCATTAGGTAAGGAAAATCATCTGCTGTCTACATAAGATTTCATTTCCTGTATTAAGATAAAACACATATTGGATACAATAACTGTTTATCTTAATTAAATTTATTTATTGAAGTTTCTTAATGCTGACCATGTACAAGTATTGCCTAATAAAATGTATCGCGTACGATACTCTAAAATTCAGTAACTTGCATTTTAATGTGGGAATTAATGCTTCAGGAAAGCTACTCCTCTGATAAGCGGTAATGTGAACTTATGTTTGAAAGGACAATTATCACTGAAGACGTTAGAACAAGGTCCACTCTACGCAGTACCACTCAGCGCGGATGATTTTCAAAGTAATTTAGAGGAGATTTTGCTTTGCATTAAATATTGCATTACAATAAAAGTTGAAATTCATGAATGCCACATTTGTAGGAAGTAGTAAAAATTAACTTTATTCATATACCTGAAGTGTATATATACATATAACATAGCTACCGTACAGTGAAAGATTAGAATATTTTCTTACAACATTTATACGTTTCAATGTTTCTAGAAAGTCCAACAATGGCCTGTGTCTAACTTTTTATATTAGTACTTTCTCTAAAATACAAAATTTGTAAGACATTTCTGCGATGGCATTGCTACTCTGGGATTTGATTGGATTTGTACGTTTTGAGCATCCCTAAATACAAATCAGTCACGTTCATTCCCATAAATGCTTAGTAAATACGTATAAAGGGAAAGTATTGTGATTGAGTAGAAAATACGAAGTGAAGTTTTTGACGAAAGAGCAGGTTTTTAGTATCTCTGAACAGCTCTAATCGAAATTTTTAAGATGTGCATGTGTGTGTGTGTGTGTATGTCTCTCTCTCTCTCTCTCTGTGTGTGTGTGTATGTTAGTGTGTGTGATAGTGTGTGCGTTAGTGTGGGTATGTATGTATGTGTGTGTATAAATGTGTGTATTTATGTTAATGTGTGTATTTATGTTAGTGTGTGCGTTGGTATGTCAGTGTGTATATTAGTGTAGGTGGGTATCTTAGAATGGGTTTATGTTAACATATGTGTATCTATATTAGTGTCAGTATGTCAATTTTAATGTCTATGTCTATGGTAGTGTATGTGTGTCCGTGAGTCTGTGAATGCGACACCTCACAACGAAGGAAGCGTTTTGAAAAACAAATTGGTGCAATTATTGCAATCAGTGGATACTGGTTCACAATTTATTTTTAATATAATCGAATATTCAAAAAACTCCCTCAAATTTTAAATGAATTTCTGAAAAATTCGTTAAAACTTTAGAACCATGAATAATTACAAATAAGTAAGGATTCACTACGTAGTTTTTAATTAGAAAACGAATTGCACAAACTATAATACGCTAGCATAAACTGTTCTCGAGATATTACACGCTTTTTGAATGAATTTATCAGAGAAAATGTAGAATTGAAAAAGTCGTAAGTATCTTTAAACCCGTTTTAATTACAATATTATACAACATCTTTCTAGTGAATTGATATATTTGACACACAAGAATTTTCTAATAATATTTTATTTCATGCAATTGGTATTAACTAAACGTCGATTGCATTTTTATGACGATTTTGCAGTAAGTATGTGTAAGTCATTCGTTTGTACCATTAACCCAAAGCGCCCAATTTCAAATGATATGGTAATAACTCAATGACAAAATCTTTTCCGTGTGCCTTTTTTACACCATAATTTCGTTGCGAAAGACGTAAATTATTTACATTATCTCGGGAAAATCGGGTGATGTCTATATAAGATTTCATATTTTGCATTAAGGTAATAAACTTATTAGATACAAACCTATTTATCTTAATTAAACGTATTTGTTGAACTTTGTTAATGGTGATACAGCACACGAATTTCGTAATAACAATGTCTCGACAAACGATATTCTAAACTTCAGTAACTTGCATTTTAATGTGCAAATTAGTGCTTCAGGAAACTCCTCTGATAAGCGTTGATATCAACCTGTGTTTGAAAGGGTAATTATCAAGGAGACGCTAGAACAAGATAGTAGTACCACTATGCGCAGTTGATTTTGAAAGTAATTTAGAGGAGATTTAGAATGCATTAAATATTGCATTGCAATAGAAGCTGAAATTCTTAAATGTCATAATTGTAGGAGGTTGTAACAATTCACTTTATCACTATTCGCTATTTTCAAGTATATTATTCATATGCTTGAAATGCTTGAAATGGACAAATATATATAATAGTTACAGCACATTGAAAGATTACAATTTCTTACAGCATTTATACGTTTCAACAATGTAACTAGAAAGTCCAACTCTGACGTGTGGAGATATTTCTCTGTTATCACTTTCTCTAAAATTCATAGTTTATAAGTGATGGAGTTGTGATGGGATCAATAATACAATTTTTGGATTTGGGGTGGGATTGACCAGTGGTTAAGGCACGGGGATTACACTCGAAAGACTCGAGCTCGCTTCCAGGTTATGCTCAAACTATCACCGTGTTTAAGTGGGATACGGACACGGTAAATCTGTGGGTCATAATCTGTGAGCCATCAACCTATCTTCCGATAGGTTCCATAGGTCCTCCATAGGTCCTCTGTCATAGGTTCTGTTCCATAGGTTCTTCCATAGGTCCTCTGTCATCAACCTATCTTCCGATAGGTTGTCATCAACCTATCTCCCTCTGTTATCAACCTATCTTCCGATAGGTTGATGACAGAGGGAGACGGATTCCTATCAACCACTCCAAACCCTTAGGTGAGGGCATGGGTTGGGTCGGGTGGAAGGGAAGAAAGGTACTGTCCCTCACTCATTTCCAGTCTAAATTGAGTGATATTATCCCGACCCTTTCAAACAAATACTGTATACCTGTGTGTAGATGCCACGGTATGGATCGAAAGAAAGAATGAACTGCGGTATTTGGATGGATTTTCACGTTTTGAGCATCTCAGAATATGAATCAATCCTTTTAATTTCTCCACATATTTTTTACAATTTATAAAGAAACTACCGCAATGGTGTTGAAAATTCGATGTCCAGTCCTCGACGGAAGAACACGTTTTAAGTATCTCTGGACTCGGATGTTTTTGAGGTGGTGTACGTGTGTTTAGAAAAGGTTGAATCTGTGAATGCGATATCTCATGAACGAGTAAAGTGTTTCTATTAAAAGTTTATGATTATTACAATCAGTGGATATGGAAATCAACTGATTTTAAATTGAGTCGAATGTTCGAAAGACCCTTTAATTTTCGAATGAATTTTTGAAAAGCATTAAAAAGTCAGAATCTTTATTAATGGTAGATAGGTAATCATTTTAGGCGTAATTTTTCTATAGAAAAGAATGAACGCTGGCATGAAATGAACGCTAGCATGAAATGTCGCTATGAACTGTTCTTGAGATATTACACGACTACGAATGAATTCTTGAAAAATTCATAATGAAATCAAGATCTTCACAACCGTTAAATAAACAATAATACACTACATAATTTATCATTAGCAAACGATTGACACAAACTTTAAAACTATAAAATCCACATTTCAAAAATTGTTGTATGATCCAATAGGTTTACTTCCCATATGCAATATTCATGTGATAATTCTGTTAACATAATTCTCGCGGATTTAGTTCTTGCATTTACTAGAGAAGATACTTTTTGTAATAGTTTTATATATTGGAGCTCAAGAATTCGATAATGGACATTTTATCACAGTATATTAATCAAATGTCAATTGCATTTTGATGAGTATATTGTACGTGTGTATGAATAAGTCACAATTTTTGGACTCATATTTTCCTGAAGCGACCAATGTCAATTGATGTTGTGATGTTAATTCAATGCCAAAAGTATTCTGCAAGGATGTTGTACATCATCATTTTCTTGTGAAATTAATAAAGTCATTGCATTATATAGGGAAAGGCACTGCTGTTCCTATTTGATTTTTCTTTCAATGATGATTACTTGCAAGTTTGTGGGCACTATACCTTTCGAAAAAATTAAGTGAATAGATTGAAATATGGTACGAATTTTTCTTTAATTTTTGAGAATATTTTTCGATAGATAAAGTACGTTACGAATTGCTACAAAAATGGTCATTTTTATACGTTTTGTTGAAAATGTAAGCGAATGATACTATTTGCGGTATTTTAACATGCGTTCTTCCAAAGATATTGAAGTTCTCTAGATAGTGAATTCTGTAGAAGCTCCAAACGAACTCAGAGTCTTACTTCTAATCTTTGTATCGCCCAATAGCCTAGCCGGTCAATGCTACATTCATTGAGCTGCTGAGGTAAATGTTACTTAGATGAAGTGGATTCCGCAGATCACATAAATGTACAACTTTTTACAATGTCGTGTTTTAAGAATGTAAATATAACTATAAATTACCTGGAGTGTAGTTTAACATGAATTTATCATACCAGAATTAATTTGTCTCATTTTATTCTCATACCAGAATTAATTTATCTCATTTTATTCTCATACCAGAATTAATTTGTCTCATTTTATTCTCATACCAGAATTAATTTGTCTCATTTTGTTCTCATACCAGAATTAATTTGTCTCATTTTATTCTCATACCAGAATTAATTTGTCTCATTTTATTCTCATACCAGAATTAATTTGTCTCATTTTATTCTCATACCAGAATTAATTTGTCTCATTTTATTCTCATACCAGAATTAATTTGTCTCATTTTATTCTCATACCAGAAATAGCTTTTTTTTCCTGCGAGGAAAAAAATTAAAAAACCTGTCTTGCTGGTCGGAATGTTCACACATATAACATGTTACTCTTCATTTTAAAGGGATTGACAAATTTTTTCAATGAACACCAAGTTAAAAAATCTGATGTGGGCAACAAATGACTTTCCTTATATGATGTAATGAATTTACTACATTTACAGTAAAAAAATAAGTTTTTCTTATAGTAGATACTAATATTCTTTCCAAGATATTGAATTTTCGACAATGAGTCGTCATTTTCATTGATTTAGCGTCATTTTTATCCATTTGACGAGATTTTCGTTAATTTGGCAACATTTCAAAAAGTCGCCAAATTGGCGACATTTCACCAAATTCGTCGCCAAAATCTCGCCAAGCGTTATGGACGGAGAAATAAGTTATTCTTACAGCAGATAAATGACTATTGGCGTTCAAATACAAAAGTACTTCTCAAAGTATCTTTTTTCATGAATGGAACGAGCTAGATCCACGAGAATGATGTCACCCAATTTATCGCAATGTATTACATATGAAAAGTGAACATGTTTATCAATAGGAAATATATTTTTTTTTTTTACATGACTTTTTGATATTTTTTTTTGAAAAATGTACAATATCTCGAGAACGGTTCATGTTAGCGTTCTAAAATTTATGTCAATCGTTTTCTAATGAAAAATTGCATAAGAAGTGTCTATTTACGTGACTTTATTAGCGGTTTTAATTTTTTGACGATTTTTTCAAAATTTCATTCGAAAATTTAGGGGATTATGAACATTCTATTCCGTATAAAAACAATAGGCTTCCCGTGTTTACGGATTGTGATTTTTGTATCAAATTTCGTTCGAATCGGTCTATTCGTTCGTCAGTTATCATCTCCACAGTCTCACTGACACACACACACATACTTTCACACACACACATACACACAGACATCACTCCAAAAATGTTTGATTCGTGATCAGGGATGCTTGAAACGTACTCTCCCGTCGAAAACTCGAATTCGAATTTTCGATCCCGTCACAATACTTTCCTTATACATTATGTATATAAGGAAAGTAACAATGAACCCTCTTCAGGGTTGTAACTTGACCTCCTCCGTCAGAGATCAGTTAATGATGTCAAGAGCAAAAAAAACTTGTATCTAGCTCATTTTTCACTGCAATGATTAAAACTGTTAATTTTCGTAACTTAGAAGCCAATTTGCAAACTCCCCCCTAAAAAATTAATTCCGGTCAATCATCCAAGTACAATATTTTTGAAACTCATATTTTATCATTTTTCTCCAATTGTTTTTAGCTTGGGTACACAGTTTCTTTTACTTTTCACTAATACAAGTCAAAAGTCAACCAATATTACAGATTTCAATTTTGAATCTATTACTAAAACCGAATACATGTTATTCTTGTGCCGCGCGGTTTGATAAAGATAATCTGCGAAATGTCTGCTGTTAAGGCCTTCTTGATGCGACTTTGCAGCTATTAAAGACTTATTATTTATTTGCTTCCCTGATTATTGGGTAAAATATGCGGGGTGTCTGGTGACCTTCTGATGTGAAATTGTCCCTTCTTGTTACTTTTGTGCTTACTGGATTTTGGTGTAAGATTCGGATGTTTGAGGCTTAGGATTTCTAATGCGATTTTACAGCTACTATAACTGAAGACTTGTTATTTATGTGGTTTCCGGATCATTGGATATATGCGGGATGTCTGACATGTATGTATAGACTTCTGCGGGGTGTCTGACGCTTAGGCATTCTGATGTGGACTATAGCTGAAAACTTGTTGTTTATGTACTTTCCGAATTATTGGGTAAGGCCTGCGGAATGCATGATGCTTAGTCCAACTGATGCGAATCGCAACTACTATAGCTGATGCCTTGTTATTTATGTGCTTTCCGGATTATTGGATATGATCTGCGGAATGTGTTGGGTTAGGCTTTCTAATGCGATTTTACAGGCACTATAATAAAACTTGTTATTTATGTGCTTCCTAGATTGTTGGGTAAAATTTTCGAAATGTGTGTAGTTAGGCTATATGGTGCGAATTGAAACCACTAAAGCTGAAGCCTTGTTATTTATATACTTTCCGTGTAATTGGATAAGATCTACGGAATGTTTAATGCTTAAGCCATCTGTCTTGCAGCTATTATAGCTGAACAGTTGTGATATCTGCGCGTTCCGAATTATTGGGTAAGATCTGCGGAATGTGCGTGGTTAGGCTTTCTAATGCGATTTTATAGCTACTTGTAAGACCTGTTATTTATGCGCTTCCCGGATTGTTGTGTAAAATCTATGGAATGTGTGTGGTTAGGCCATCTGAAGCGAGTTGTAACTACTATAGCTGAAGTCTTATTAGTTATGTTCTTTCCGGGTGATTGGATAAGATCTACGGAATGTTTAATTTTTAAGCCATCTGTCTTGCAACTAGTATAGCTTCACACTTGTGATATATATGCTTCCAAGATTATTGGGTAAAATTTGCGGATTGTCTGACGCGTTGACCTTATGATGATCTGCGTAGTGTGTATAGCTTTACTTTCTAATGCAATTTTACAGATACTACAGCTGAAAACTTGTTATGTGCTTTGCAGAATATTGGGTAAGATATGCAGAATGATGATGCGACTTTGCAGTTTTTATAGCATATAAAACTGGTTATTTATGCGCTTTCCCCATTATTAGGGAAAATCTGAAAAATATTTGATCCTTAGGTTTTCTGATGCGACTTTACAGTTATTACAGTTGAAGATTTGTTATTTATGTGCTTCTCGAATACTATAAGAAATATAACAGCATACAGAAACATACATAATATACATTAAATACTGTATGTAACTCGGTATACTGTTATATTTCTTACATTATATGTAACAGTATACATAATTACATATTGTATACTGTTACATATACAGTAAAAATAATATATATAATAAATCTACATGGAATTTTCCTTTTGTTTAGTGCATACTGTTTTGTGCAGTACATACTCGGTATTCTCTTATCCTGCTCTTCGGTGTATCGCAGTACGGTCTTAATCGCCTTTCATATATGGAATTCTTAAGCCTTCTTCCGTACATATCTCTTCATTCTCCTGTTTATTCTCACTCTCTAAATGCTAAATTATATCTGTGAGACCAGATTAAGACAAGGAATATGTAAGACAATTTTATGTTCTTTATTTATTATGGCTGAAATGTTGGAGAATGGCAACAGACGTAAGGACGCCAGTTTTTACAACACTTTGACCCGAGAGGTCAATTAGGTCATAAACCTAAAAGGCTAAGGTTAGAGAGATTGGCTAAAAACGTTGACCAATATGGATGATGTCTGATTGCGTTGCCCTAAGGTCGGACAATAGTAGCCGAATGGGCGTTACAGACCTCAGGCAAAAGGGACGGTAACCGAAAGGCGCTAAAAAAGGATTTGCCCAACTTCTACGACAGATTCCGCAGAGACAGATTCATACAGCCACAGGGATTAGAGGAGAGATTTATAGCCACAGAGATAAGAGGAGAGATTCATAGCCACAGAGATTAGAGGAGAAATTCAGCAGAATACCATGATGATGATTGCGTAAGAGTGTGTTCCACAGAGATTCCACAAACAGTCCACAAAAAATGTCCTGATTTAGACTTGAACGAAATGAGCTGATGCAGTACGAGTAGGAGCACAATACTTAAAGTTAGTACCAGTGCGATATACATTGATTCAAGAGTTGTGGTCAATGGCCATAGACAAAATTGAAGATATGTGCCCATTACTTATTGTGGCAGGTCATAGAACATCTTGGTAATAATAACTTAACTGGTGTCATACTATATCCGATCTCACATGTCCAAGCTCCTCCGCGAATAATGTGATAATTGTTGTAATTAATTTAATAATTAAACAAATGTTCCTAAATCATAATGTTTATGCTAAAGTTAAAAATACGCTTTGCATTTTAATTTTTTTTAAATGTATTTTAAAATGTGCACAACAATATCATCGGTTGTCGTTTGTTCATCCAATATAGAATGACTTCTGTCATAATATGTTTTGCTCCCCAGGCGGTGAAGTGGATTTCGGCTGCTGTCTAGTGGGCTTGGGTTCGAATACCGAGAAAGGCATGGATGTTTCTTGTGGATAAAGTCAGTCTTTCGCCTTCTGGGTCCTCGTCAAAATGTGAAGCTGCACCCCCCTCCGAACTTCGTCAGTGATACTTTATCGTAATAAACTTTGTTCTCTCGTCTTGTGTAATTTCTTCGTTCTTTTCCTGCGCCACTGGTCCTAAATCGGCGCCGTCGAAACAGGAGGTGATTAGTAACAACAACAACATAATATGTTTTGAATCTGGAAGAATTTTTATCTAGTTCCGAAGTGTAAGTGGAAATTATCATCATAATCTTTTTTTCAATTTCACTAAGACAAAATTTTCTGTATTTCATGCTATTTGATGTTTAAACATGACTTAAAGATTTAATGTTTTACAAAGTGATGTCATTCTGTATGTTTGTCATATTTCTGTCTGTCATCTGTTCGTGGTGGATTTCTTGTGAACGCAATGGCTACCACAAGTGTAAAATAACAGCCACAAAATTTTTCGATTTCCAGATTTTGATCCCAATATATGTATTAGGGCCTCCTGAACACGTTTTGAGTATTTCTAGCGTAATGTGTGTGTCTGTTGACGATTACTTGTATATACGATAGCTGTCATAAATATTAATGGATTTTCTTGAAACTTTTTAACTCGCTTTGTTAAAGAAAAAATTAGATCCCGATAAAAAATTTTAAAACTTCGAAATTTATTCGAAATTTTATACATTTTATTAACATGGTAGTATAGTATTAAATTTGATATGCATAAAAAGGCTTATTTGTGAGTCATTGGTAACGAAACTTAACACTTTTAGCCGTTGTAGAAAACATTAGAGCCGCGATACAGTTTTTATGCTTGTGACTTCATTAGCCCAACTCGGGGAAGAGGTTACTCCTACCCCCCGATAGTGTGCATTGTCAAACTTTGTATCAATCGAAATATTTTTAAAATCCCTTTAAAATGAAGGGTAACATGCTGTAATTGTGGTCATTTGGCCCAACAATATAGTTTTTTCCATTTTGCTTTTCAAATTGTGCAAAAAAAATCACAATTTATTTTAAAAAGGATTCCGGTATGAGAAAGTTGTATTGAACCACACACCAGTTAATAGTCAAAACGTATTTAGAAGGTCCTAAGACATATATTTTCATCGAAATTTCAGAACCTAAATTTTCGTAAAAAGAATACTTTCTCTATAATTCCACAGCATGAGAAAATAAAATTGATGAGTCAGTTTAAAACAGAGTCAGATCGGATAATACGGGGCTTTGGATAACCATAACTCGGAAAATCGAACATCTCACTTCAAATACTGTTTTTTTAAAACATTTATTTTTTTACATTAAGATATGAATAACGACAATAACGCTAAATAATTCTCCAAATTATGCAATCTGTGGTTATTCTATTTTAATTAGATTACGAATTTTATTCCTCGAATGCAGCTTATTTAATGCGAATAATTCCCAAAACTTTAATGTACACAAGAAATTCCATAACAATTACATTTTCGGAAGAATGTTTCAAACTCCAAGAACTCGGCATTTGAGAGTGAAAATTAGTACTTTGGGAAACTTACGTTTCTGACAATCAGTGGTACAAACTTGTATTTGAGAGTATAATTATTGCAAGTAGGGAAGCCAGAATAATATATTTAAACTGAGCGGATGATTTTGAAAAGTAATTTGGACGCTTGAAGGAGCATTAGATTTTGCATCGCAATAAAAGCGGAAATTCGGAGTTGTTATAATTATGAAAGGGAATACGTTATACATTATGCATTATTCTAGTTAGTGGTGTGTTGAAACATACATTAGTATGTATATTTAAAGTAGCAAATATGGATGAGAATACCAATCAGGGGAGCCTTTAAACTCCATCTTCTGGATTTTAAAACTAGTATTATATCGATTATTACTTTCCTTATATACATAATGTATAGGGAAAGTATAGTGATGAAATCGAAAATTCGAATTCGAGTTTTCGACGGTAGAGCACGTTTCAAGCATCCCTGATCACGAATCAAACCTTTTTGAGGTGATGTCTGTGTGTGTGTGTGTGTGTGTCAGTGAGTCTGTGGAGACGATAACTGACGAATGAATGGACCGATTCGAACGAAATTTGGTACAAAAATCACAATCAGTGAATACTGGAAGACTATTGTTTTTATATGCAATCGAATGTTCAGTACCCCCCTAAATTTTCGAGTGAAATTTTGAAAAAATCATTAAGAAATCAAAACCTTTAATAAAGTTACACAAATAAACATTTCTTATGTAAATTTTCTTTAGAAAACGATTAACACAAATTTTAAATCCCTAGCAAGAACCGTTTTCGAGAAATTGAACATTTTTCAAAAAAATTATCAAAAAATCATGTAAAATAAAAAAAAAGTTTTACCGATTGAGAAACTTTTCATATGTAATATGATGCGATAAATTTGGTAACATCATTCTCGTGGATCTATCTTGTTCCATTCATGAAAAAAGGTACTTTGAGTAGTACTTTTGTATTTGAAGGCCAATAGTCATTTATCTGCTATAAGAACAACTTATTTCTTCGTCCATAACGCTTGGCGAGATTTTGACGACGAATTTGGTGGAATGTCGACAACTTGGCGACTCTTTTAAATATTGTCAAATTAACGAAAATCTTGCCAAATGGATAAGAATGACGCTAAATCAATGAAAATGACGGCTAATTGACGAAAATTCAATATCTTGTAAAGAATATAGGTATCTACTATAAGAATAACCTATTTTTTTGCTGTAAATATAGTAAATTCATTGCATTATATAAGGATAGTCATGTGCTGCCCACATTGTATTTTTTACGTGTATCGGGGACAGAACTACAGGATTTACTCTTTTGAAATTTGGGACTGGAATTATTTTGCATTGAATAATGCAATTCTTACTGTGTCATACATAGTATTGAGAAAGTTTATCACAAAAATTTTTAATTTCTAAATTTTGGTGCCAATATATATTTTAGAGGCAGCTGAACACGTTTTGACTATTTTTTGATTGCTGTAAATCTGTCTGTCTTTGGTCGATTTATTGAGTTCAAAAGTATCAATGCAGTTTGAATAAACCTTATATTCGGCTTTGTTAACGAACATTTCAGAATACGATAGAATTTTTTTTTAACTTCTAGCGAAAACTTCAAAATGTATTTGAAAATTTATATTTCCTTAACATGGCATCATCCGACAAAATATGTCATAATCCTGCATAAAAGTGTTTTCTTATGGCTCGATCACTAAACTTAGTTTCAATAATTGTAGTGAAAAACAGCTATTGTGTTATTCGTTGTAACTAGGATAGGTATTTAGTAATAGAAAAAAAATATTCGTCGAATATTCAAAAAATATCGCCCAAAATCCTCGATATGTTAAATTTAATTTAATTATAACTTCAAATTGTAAACTTTTCCAATGCAACAATTAACAAGAAAGATCCATCATGCATAAAGCATTGAATATGAAACACTTTGCAACTGAAATGCACTTTCATTTATAAATCTCTAAAATGTGATGCATTCAGTGTGTGTGTGGTGATATCTTTTACATTATCACAGTACTACAGTAATTTATTATACTTAAATATTTAAAACTTCACCAAAATATAAATCGTCTGATTCTCTATGCAAAATCAATGAATATTTATTCATATGACTTGTATTCCAGCCTCCAGAGCTAAATAATTTTGCGTGAAAAAATTCAGCAATTCTTATATAACTCACCTTACAATCGCTTGAGATATTTGCATTCTGCATAAGTTAAAAGTATTCTTCGTTGTAGAAATAATAAAAGTTTAGGGATCATTTAAAATCACAACTATTGTAATTACGTAGGCACGGAATTCAGATACACAGATAATACACAGATACACAGATAATATATATGTGTGTGTGTATGTATTCAAAGTATTGGGATCGTGCTGAAGATCGGAACTCGAATTTTCGAAGGATTTCACTTGTACGTTGTGGGTCTTCTAGAATACGAAAAAACTATTTTTTAGGGAGACGTCTGTGTGTGTAAGGGTGTATCTGTGTGTGTTTCTGTGTGTCTGTGAGGATATTGTATCCACTCTAACTGAAAAAGTAATGGACCGAATTTCATAAAATTTGGTAGGTATGTTTTTTGTAGAAAACCCTGATGTTCATTAGATTATAGTACGATTCGTAATAAAAGAATCTGCCTGCTTTGCGAAATGGCCGGCAGAGATTGCCTTTATCCACTTTATCTAAAAACTAATGGAACAAATTTAACAAAACCAAATTTAACAAAGTTTAGTAATTACCTAAATTTAACAAATTTGGTATATGTTGTAGGTTATTCTGGTACGATTCGGGAAAAAGGAACGGGCTGATTTTGCGAAATGGCCCTCAAAAATCGCTAAATCTAAAAATAAAAGACTACGTGTGCTCAATTATATCAATTAAATGCTTATTTTATACGTGATTTTTGACAACAAAAAGAATAAGACTAACGCCATTACTCGAGGACTAGAAGTTCTTGAGATATTTTAGTTTTTTCGCGTTTTTGCTACACCACCTTTGACAATACGTCCAGCTATCAAATGAGAACCAAATTTAAGTTTAACGTGCAAATTCAATGTCATTTAAAATACATATGGCTGTTATTTTGTGCAGATAAACTCAAATTATTATTGAAGAGATAAAGATGCAATTTTATACAAACATCTCTCAAATGCGATACATTTCTCGGCAATATTTTTAAAATTATCACAATACTACATTAATTTATTATATTTGAAAACTTAAAACTTCATTGAAAAAAACGAACTTCATTCAAATGACGGCATTGAAATATAAATTGTCTGGTTTAAACATTTCTAAAATGCGATACATACCTCGGTAATATTTTAAAAATTATCATGATACTACAATAATTTATTATATTTGAAAACGTCATCGAAAACAACTGAAATTTATTCAAATGACGTCATCGAAATATAACACGCCTGGCTCTCTCTATAAAAGCAGTATTTTATTCATAAAAAGTTTTCAATTCATTTCATTCATCACAATACTATAATAATTTATTTTATTTAAAAACTTAAGACCACGGAGCTACAAGTAATTAAACTCTATGCTTAAAACTTCATCGAGAAAATCGTACTTCTGTCTGTAAAATCAATGAATGTTTCATTCATATCAGCTATATTGCAGACTGCATGAGCTAAATAACTTTGCGTTAAAGACATGTAGCAATTCTTATACAACTCATTCTACATATTTTGTTGTTTACATTTTCCATAGGTGAAAACTAGGCTTCGTTGTAGAAATAATCAAATTTTGGATGATCATTTAAACACAAATATATTGTAATTGCTTTGTTTCAGTACGTAGATGCACAGAATTTAAGCAAACACTAAGTGGTTTCCGGACGGATACAACACTAAATATAAATTAAAAAGAATTGTAAAAATCATGATTTTGACACAAGATGGATGCCATATTATATTTTGAAGTGGGTCACGTGATCTCTTCATATAGTGGTCATGTGATCACTTCATATAAAAGGTATAATTATTATTTTAATTTTGATTTAAAAAACTACTGAATATATTTTGCTGAAATTTTCTTTATATATTTTATGGGATAATTTGAATATTTTATAAAACTTTAGAAGCAATTTGGGAATTTTAAATCCTCTTAAAAATGTTTGAAAAATTAGGTCCCATAGGGTTCAATGTATTTCATTTTTTCAACCCGGGTTCAATCCAAAACTAATTGGGGCATATTATTCATTTATATTGACATAGGTCCCACAGACCGTCTGAACAACATACTAAAATTTTATTTTGATAAAGTCATTTTTACGGCAGTTATCCTGCTAACGGGCAGACAGACAGACAGATAGACAGACAGAATGAACAAAGTCATAAACACTTTTCAACTTTGTTGTAAAGTGTTAAAAATGTGAAAATTATAAATTACCAAACCTCCAAGTATTCTCATTTTTCAAAAACAGTCTGAAAACCCATGAAAATAATTTATTCAGATTTCTGTATCCTGTACATGGGTACAAATCATATTGAATAACTTGATAATTTCGAGTATAAGTGTATTTTTTATTCTTGTGTGCACTCGTGAAGCAAAAGTGGATTGAATCTCCCTCGTTTACTAGCTAAATTTTATGCTTGAAAAGTACATTTCTAATAATTCTGGAATAAGACATTTATCAATGTTCCACAAATTTATATTCCAGTTAAAGTGTGTTAAAATCAGAATAAAAATTAAGCTGTTGTATCATCACCAAAATGGCAGTATAACAAAGAATATTGAAACCCTGCAAATTATATTTATTCAAGAGCTCTACCCACTATGAACGGGAAAGTTCTGCCAAAACATATAATAGGCCAAAAATTGGGCCATATGGCCTGACACCTTGCCAAACGCTAAAATACGAATCTTTTCGCCATTGAGCCAGATTGCCAGAATCAATAACTCAGCCGAACTTATTTAGTTCTAGATTTGGCTGAAAATATGTCGCCTCCTTAAGATATTGCAATAGACCATAGCATTTTCCGCTTCATTGACATTGCTGATAGATGTTGAAACACATGATTGAAGTCGCTGATAATCTGTTTCTTTAATCTGCAGATGCATACATCTAATTCAAATTTTCCAAACAAAAAGTTACTCTTTTTGTTGAATGCGGAATATTTTATTTTAATTATCCCTCCAATTCTAATGGTCTGGCTAACCATATCGCAACATGGTTAGAGTCTCTCTCTCTCGCAGAGAGTGAGAGAGAGAGAGGAAAAAGTGGTAATATGGACCCCCACTTTGTTTCTTGTAAGTGCGACTACATTTTAAGCTGATTTCACTCGTTTTGGTCGTATATGCTAATCAGCTATGCCCACAATAGGATGAATATTTTTTAGAATATTTACGGTAACTTCCATAATGCGATTACCAAAAAAAAAGTGAAATCACCTGGTTTTTTAAAGTGAATCCCATTAAATGGTCACAGTTTATTCGTCAAAAATGAACTTTATTGTTGAAAAAATATGAATTATTTACAAAAGTCGCAAACATGAATTTCTTTCTCAGCTCCAGCACATTCACTGTGTGCTCATAATTCACTCATAACACACAAGACACATAGTTCTCCATGGCAGTCAACAGTAACAGCTGAGTCACAGAAGAGACAGTTGGCATTTTGCACACCAGGTTGGTCCTCCCCCCACTTGGAGATCGAACGGTGAGTCGAGTGGTCAGAATGGAATGATTGGTCAGGATCACTGTTAGATTCTTGCACGCACTCTGGGGATCCATATCACCAGCAACACCACGTTGAAAATATCACATCACTACTCCAAAACCTAACCAAAAGTTGAAGTCTGGTTTCGACATATTATCGTCTAACTAATGTAGTTCAAGGTATGACATCGAAATCTGATCATTGTGCAACATGCCTTTCCCCCCTCTCTCTCTCTGTATGTATATATATATATATATATATATATATTTGAAATGTAATAATAAAAATTATGTAAAAATAAAAAATAAAAATACAATTCAAGTAATATTAACATCACCACAGAAGCAAATTCACGGCCATAATGCCGATAAGAGAAAAGAACAGATCCTTCCCAAATTCGATGATTAATCAGAATTAAATTCCTCTTCAGGTCTGAGTATTTAATTCTAATTAACCCAAACAAATGCCTGTTTCAGATTAAGCAATAGTACATTACTATAAATGCTTAAACTCAGACTACAGGCATCAAAAAATGAAAAAATGAAAAAAGGATACATTAAGAAAATTGTATTACCATGCGGCATGAATCATTCCTCTTCTACCACGTGTATACACGATCAACCTCAACAACTTAATCTAGAAGCACCGGAATGAACAAGTCGAAATTCTACCAGGGAGGCAGTACGAACGTTCACGGAAATATTCCCAAACCCGTCCAGTGAGTCTAAGCTGAAGACTGGACAAGCAATTCAGAATACAACTTCCCAAACATGCAGAACTGAATATGAATATGAATAATAGATGAAAATTCCTACTAAACAAGAATTCATAGGAAAACTGGATAATCGAGAATGCCACTATACACCATTATAAGGGCGCACAAAACGTAGTTTCAATACTGACAAAAGTTACATTTTTTTGCGAAAATAAAATTCAAAATATTAATGTTAATGCATCTTATTTTCCGATTTTTTGATTTTTCTAATGTTTTTGACTTAGTTTATTATTTTTCATTTTTATTTATTTATATAATTAATAAATAATTATATATAACATACAAACATATATATATATATATATATATATATATATTTTTTCTCTCTCTCTCTCTCTTCTGTATGTTAGTCACTATAATTGGGAATGTTTTCTAGGATGTTATCGAGTGAAATTTGATACACTGAGTTGATAATTTTAATAACAAAATTGGGGGGATATGCATTATTAGTCGCTGTACTCAATAATTCCATAAAGTGCGCTAATTTATAATACTCATCACAAATTTTATTGATTCTTAGAGCCTGGTTTATTATAATATTTCTAAATACAGATATATGCAGACAAGAGTCAAAATGTTGAATTTTTGATGTATTAAATTTAAAATCCTGTATTTTATCATACAAGTTTATAACCATATTACAATTTTGTAAATTTAAATTTAAATCTAAAAAGTTTGCAACATTTGTGTCATTATTACTTGCATTTAATTGTAAATTATTTGGATAAAAGTTTAATACTATAGGGATATTATTATTTGGGGATACACATAAAATGTCATCTATATATCTAAACATGTGCATATTATGCAAGCTTGGATTAATGTTTTTTTCATAGAAGAATAAATACAGATTAGCTAACAATGATGAGGCACACCCCCCTGGTGGGATACCAACCTGTTGTTTAAAAATAGTACCACCATGTTGAATATAATTCTCATAAAGAGTGAAGTTAAGTAATTTTTTAAAAAGAAAATTTGAATATTTTAGGTTGATATTATATTTTTCAAAAATTCCTAAAATAATTCTATACAGATCATCTATATTAATATTATTAAACAAATCTTTGAAATCAAAGGTATAAATACTACGAATATTAGTAAGAGTTTTCAATTTCTTAACTACTTCAAAACTGTTTTTTACAATATGACAATTATTTGAGATTTCATCTGACGAGGATACTTCATGTAATATCTTTAATAATAATTTTCCAGCATTAGTAATGTAAGAATTATGCCCACTGGTAATGGTTCGAAAAGCAACAGGGGATTTATGAAACTTGGGTACTAAAACAATATATGGAATGTTATTACAACTATTTTTCAGATGGATTTGCTTATATTTGGCTGATATTCTATTGTATAAGATTTTAAGGTTAGTTTTATGTAAATTATAAATATGATTATTAAGTAAGTGTGACTGAAGGGTATTTTTATAATAATATTTACATATAATTGAGTAGTTTCCACTTGCCTTATCGACATATGTAATGACAAAATCATTTTGTATTTCTTTAATATCATTTTTAATTGAATTAAGTTTATATGAATTATTAATTTTCTGATTATATATATAATGATTTAAGTATTGCTCTATTAAGACTCTCCAAGGTTTAAAGGCTTCTACAGGGATTTGATATTTATAACTGATTTTATAAATAAATTTATTTAAGTCAAGAAATAAACCTTTACATATTAATTTATGTTTAAATTTAGTAGATATACGGTACTTAGTACCCAGTAACATCAGTGATCTTAGTGCATCATAATTAATAATATTTAGATTTCCCGTTATAACATGCCCATGGTGTTTATCTACGAAGTCTTTGTATTTTTCTAAATGACAGTGGCAATATGACTCTTTATCCAATTCATAGTTTTGATTAATATCTACTGATTTGGCAATTTGATTATAGTTGAAAATATAACGTCCTAGCGGTTTATCATATTTATATGCAATTTTAGGATTTACATGTTTGACTGGAAAGTAATTGGAAACCGATTTTAAAAAATTATTTATCTTCAGATTATTTAATACAGAATTAGTAAAATTCAAGGTACAATATTCATTTATTTTAGTATTTTGTTTTGATTCGTCATTAAAGTTTAAGTCTGTGACATAAAAATAACTATTAAGATTTTTACTTCTGGTAATGAGCAAATCATAGAATAAATGTTTAAAATGAACGTTATCAAATGCAGTACTTAGAAAAAGATTATATACCATATTTAATTGCTGTTTTCTAATTGCGAAAATCCAGTTTTTACATTGTTTCCAATCAAAAGTAATTTTAAAATTTGCATGTTGCTGAAGGATGGCATTTTTTAGTTCAGATAATGATGGCAATTTTTTATTATATTTACTTGCTCTTTTAGTTCTTTTTGATTTACTTTTATGATTGTTGAAGGAATTATAAATATTATGGTCTTCATTAGGAGAATTAAAGGACTTTTTAACTATATTATGATGGTTAAATATTTGATTGAGTCCATATGGAAAGATGGTTTTGTGTGCACAAATGAATTCATTTTCAAGAAACAATCTGTCATAGTAATTTTTTTGAATACACAGAATACTAATTTCAATGTTGTCGAACCCATGTTTAGAAAAATGTTCGTATTCAAATTTTGATTCATTAAAGGAAGTTGCATTATTTGAAAATTTTTTTATGTGATTCCTGTGTACGTTAATTCGGAGATGCAGAGGGTTGCTGGTTTGACCTATATATGACATATTACATTTTTTACATTCAATTTGGTAGATACAATTATATGTTTTACAGAAGACAAGATTATTGTTACAATTGATCTGATTACTATTAGCAAACGGACAAGTTTTACATCTATTAGAATTACAAGATTTAAATTTAAGTGTGTTATTTAGTGATGCATGGCTGTACGATTGAAAGTTATATGAAGTGAATAAAGAATACTGGCTGGATGTACCGAATGAAGATGGAATAGTCATAGAGGATAAAGGATATTGTTGGTAGCTGGATAACGATCTAAGAGAACCCCAACAAGTTCTCGAATACCGAGCTTGGATGTCAGAAAGCATCCAGTTGCCAGTCGCTAATTTTTTATAATAAGACATCATGTAATAGGGAATATATATATATATATATATATATATATATATATATATATAAATATATATATATATATATATATATATATATATATATACATATATATACAGGGTGTCTCAAAAAGAGTGAAACGCGCTTTAAATCTTTACCTGTTGAAGATAAGTGGGCAATGCAAATTGGAAAAATGTTGAAAGTAAGGTAAAAAATAATACTACGTTAATGAAATAGATCTCCCATTAATTTTCAAAACGTTACACTTTTTGAATTTTTATACGACCCCCATAGACAAATTTGGTCAATTAGATTTTTTTTATTTTTAATGCTATAAGATCGTTAAAAAACCCGCAAATCTGTATCTTTAAAATTGATCGACTTATATTTAATTGAAAATTGAATATTATGAATGGGGACTTCTACATGTTACTACATTCTGAACATCTAAATCAATTTAAAAAAAAATTGATGTGGGTAGCACGTGGCTTACTCTACAGCTCAAACTCATTATCTTATTTTTTTTTTACTTTATGATGCATTAAATTGAGTTTAATTGAAGAAAATAACGTGGATACTTTTCTGATAGAATATTCGCCTTACATTTTAATGCAGCTTTGTTTCATTCGGCAACTCAATGTATTTTGATACTTACTCTACTCTTCAAAATTTCAAACAAATAGATTATGTCGAGATCAATTCAGCTGAGAGTCATAGCGTCAGTCGTATTAGCTTTATAAAAAATTACACGAAGAACAAGTATATAATGAATATAATTCAGCACTTTTAGTCATCTATTTCAGATTTTCACGCTATTTGTGAGCCATTTCGCAAAAAGGTGTTCTGAATCGTGCCAAATTTTAATCAACATCAGGGTAGCTCTCAAGGGACTTAAAACTAAATTTTAAGAAAATTCATCGAATAATTTTTTATCCATAGTGTTTTTTATCCATAGCATATCTTCAGCGCCGTAAAATTAAAAAAAAAATCTATTTTTCGAGAATATTCCGACTTAAAACAATGGAGTTGATTTTAATTTTTTCGTCCTCAAAAACTACATATAAAACAAGCACTTAATGGATACAGTTTTGCACATGTAGACTTTTATTTTAGATTTCGGCAATTTTTGCAGGGCCATTAGGAAAAAAAAGATTATTTTTTCAAAAAGAATACTAACATGTAATCGACACCAAACTATTCCACAGACCATTTATCTGGGCGCGGTAGCCCATTGGTTAGCGCGCTGGAGTTCCACTCGGTAGGCCCGGGTTCGATTCCAGCCACTGCCAAAACTGCCGCCGTGTTCATGCGGAGTACGATCACGTTACACATGTGGGTCCGTAAGTCCTTCCGAGAGGGTGGTGGTAGGGGAAGGAGGGTACGGTCCCTGTAGATGCCTCCCCCACTGGGTTCCGGTCTAAATTGGGTGGCACTTCCCGACCGTCCAAACAGTTACCTTACACCTTTCTGGTAGGTCGGACGGCCTGGGTTTCAACAACAACAGACCATTTATCTAACAACTATTGTGAAATCTGGTCAATTAGTTTTTCAGCTAGAGTGAATACATATTTTTTACGAACCATTTCTAAAACAAAGCAGGTTATTTTGTCTGGAATCGTATTAAATTATAATCAACACCAGGGTCACTCACAAGTGACAACCCATATGCACAGAAACTTTACTTAAGTCTCAAAAATACTTCATTATGACTAGAATGAGCACCTGATGATTTTGTTGTCGGTATGCGTAAGATTTCGATAACGGTTCGAACATTGATTGCAAGTGCACAGCCATATGGTGTACTAATGCAGCAAGGGCAGTTTCCCGAGATAATTTCTCTTGTCGATGGAAGAAGAGTACCAGTAGCTTGAAGGAGATTTTCAAGGCACCCAGATGAACTGAATAAAGTGATGATCGAATGTCACAGAAGAATGATGGAACCTTCTATTTGAGACAGATACTAATTGAGATCACCTAATGGACTTGCCAAAAGTCGCAAAATGAATTTCAGTGTCTTCCAAATCGAAGGACTTGCCTAAAGCTTCAAATGAATTTTAGTTATCTTCAATCCATGGACTTGGCAAAAATCTAAAATGAATTTTAGTGCTCGTTAAATTGATGGACGTCTGGATGTCTTTCTTCTACACTAGTGAGTTGCCGATTTATAAATGATTTAATAAATGATAACGAAAGTTAAAACTTACATAATTAAATTTAACGATTGAGAATACATCAGTAAAAATCTGATGTGGACAGCACATGACTTCCCTTATATAATGCAATAAATTTACTACTTTAACAGTAAAAAAAATAGATTTTTTATAGTAGTTATTTATATTTATTCCAATATATTGAATTTTTGTCAATGAGTCCTCATTTTCCATGTCGTTATCATCAATGAGTCGTCATTGATTTAGCGTCATTTTTATCCATTTGGCGAGTTTTTGTTAATTTAGCAACATTTAAAAAGTCACCAAGTTGGCGACATTCCACCAAATTCGTTGTCAAAATCTCGCCAAGCGTTATGGATGAAGAAATAATTTATTCCTACAGCAGATAAATGACTGTTGGCGTTCAAATGCAAAAGTATTACTCAAAGTATCTTTTTTCATGAATGGAACGAGCTAGATCCACGAGAATGATGTCACCAAATTTATCGCATGGTATTACATATGAAAAGTGAACATGTTTCTCAATAGGAAATACTTTTTTTTATATTTTATATGACTTTTTGATAATTTTTTTGAAAAATGTGCAATATCTTGAGAAGGTTAATGTTAGCGTTCTAAAATTTATGTCAATCGTTTTCTAATGAAAAATTACATAAGAAATGTCTATTTGCGCAACTTTAGCGGTTTTGATTTTTCGATGATTTTTTCAAAATTGCGCTCGAAAATTTAGGGAGGTTTTGAACATTGGATTGCGTATAAAAACGATAGGCTTCCAGTGTTTACGGATTGTGATTTTTGCACCAAATTTCGTTTGAATCGGTCCATTCGTTCGTCAGTTATCGTCTCCACAGACTCACTGACACACACACACACACATACTTTCACACACACAGACACACACACACACCGACATAACTTCAAAAATGTTTGATTCGTGATCAGGGATGCTTGAAACGTGCTCTCCCGTCGAAAACTGGAATTCGAATTTTCGACCCCGTCACAATTCTTTCCTTATATATTATGTATATAAAGAAAGTAGAAAGAGTACTTAATATTTTAAATAATTGGTTCACATCAGAAAGGGATAAACTTAGAGATGATATTTTGATTGATTAATAATTCTGATATTTGCTATATATATATATATATATATATATATATATATATATATATATATATATATATATATATATATATATATATATATATATGTATAATATTGATGTTGATTTATTTTGGTAATGATTGAATAGTGCTAATAATAAATGGGAGAATATATATATAAAATTTAAGTAATAGAATTTTTAGCAAAATGCTGCTGATGAGAGTTTATATTAAAATGATTGCTGCCAATTTGATAATGAACATTGATATTAGTATGAATTGATTAATTTATTGCAACATTTATATGAACATATTTAAGATATATTTTATTAATTATAAGGTAAGTGACCCAAATATGGGCACCCCTAAGCATTTTAATTATTATAATGTTTGTTTTAGCAGATAAAAATTTGAAAATTGGTGGATGTATTCACCTTGAAGGGGGTAACAGGGAAAAAATAATAATCGAGTTAAAAATATCAGATAGGTGCTAATAATGGACAGTGTTCATGTTGGGAACCTATGTCCGTATTTAGAACCTTTGCACCTAATATGGGCGCCCTTAAAAATTATGCTAAAAAAACCTTAAATCAACGTAAAACTTTAATCATAGTCGGTTCAAGATGGACATACAAAAATATAAAATTTTTCTTTACTTGTAAGGCCATAACATTCTTCATGTACCCAAACACGACACGCATTACACTGTATCATGTCTAATTGTTTTTCTTGACGACACAGTACACAATAGCAGGACTCTTTTGAGCTGGATACACCACTGCAGGACGGCTGAGCTGCAACAGTTGATATTACATTTGTCTTGGGTTTAGACTTGGGTGCTGATTTCGGCTTAGCTGCTCGTTTGGACTTGCCGGCTGCTTTATGCTTGGGTACCTTTTTTTCTGGAAAAAGCGATTTTACCAGTCTTACAGTTCGATAATTTAAAGCCTTTCTTCTGTTGGTCTTTTTAAAATATCGGAGATAGATAATTGATGAATATCTGTGTCTTTTTTACAGCAGTGCCCATATTAGGTGTAGTGCCCATATATGGGGCACTTACTTATAATAATGTGTTGTATGAATTTAAATTGGAGTGTTATTTTAGACGGCCTAATCTAATTAATTTGAATCTTCGCAAGATAGAACCAGAGTTTCTGGTTATGTACCTATATGGTGATTGATTATATACGGTATAGGTTAAGCGGGATGTCTTAATTTATAACTTAGATCAAAAACCGAGGCTAATTTTTTAGTTAGTCACATTCCGCATTTGGAATTATTCTGTAAAATTTAAAATTAAGATCTCCACATCCCGATTGACTTACTAAGATATGGGGAATTTATTCACAAAACGAATCTTTCCCTATAATGAGATTATTCACTGATTAATTTGATAACTTAAAAGCACTTTATCAATACTTAAACGATTCTTTACTCCTATCGATTTCTAATTGAAATTTTAATTTGTCTTTCACTCCAAAGAGATTGAGCTATAATTTGCCATATAAAAAACTAATTAATTTTGATCTTACATGAGAAATAAAAAAAATCTTACTTAAATTTCGTAATTAAAAAAAATCTTAATTTCGCTATTAAAAAAATCTACGTTTTTACTACAGTATTAATTACATTTAAATTGTTGGGTCTTTATGGGTTTGACGGATGAGAGAATGTTTTAATCATTCCATTCAGTAAAAAAAGTATTAAAGTTATAAGCGAAATTAAATTTTGAATCATATGATTATTAGCGGCATGGAACACTGATTAAAGATATACGTCTTTTGAAAAATAAAGATATATCTTATCATTCCTAAAAAATATTTTATTTTAATTAAAACAGAAAGAGAAACGCAATGTATTCAGTTGCAACGAAAAATAAATTTGACAAAGGAAAATTAAATTATAGAGAATAAAGAGAAACAAAATTTGATAAAAATGTGGGATTATTTAAATCTATTTCCTTAATATTAAATATATGGGCGCAGAAGTCAAATGTGTTAGGTTATTCTTCGTTGGTGACAGCTAATGAAGGGCTATCTATTTAAATTTATCTGTTTAAAAAGTTGCCAAATCTATGTAATGTATTAATACATAGAATTCTTTTGACCTTTTCCAAGCTTACACATTTCTCTCATGATCATACTCTTTAATTATAAATTTGGTTCTATTGTTATAATTTGCGAATATCTTATTTCTACTTTTCTGAAATCATCGTTCATTTAGCGCGTGACATTTTGGCAACAATTTAATTGATATCTTATGTTTGCCAATATGTTAAAACATGTTTTTGTATGGTTTAATTAGGGATATTATCCGATATATTTTTTTTATTAATAATGGAAAGTATGAATAATTTATTTATGTTGCAAAAAATATGCATTATAAGTTTTACGAATTAAAAAAAAATCAAATCCATTAACATCGTCGCCTTGCCCCGGTCTCCCCTACATAATATAATGTATAGGAAAAGTATCGTTACTGGTCCGTAAATTTGAATTCGAGTTTTCGACAGCACGTTTAAAGTATCGCTGAACTCGAATCTAACGCATGTGTCTTCCGAATGTATGTATGTATGTTAGAGTATGTGTTATAAAGTACGTATATTAGTGTGTGTGTATATGTAAAGTATGTATGTTAGTGTGTTTTTGTGTATGTACAGTATGTATGTTAGTGTGTGTGTGTGTATATATGTTATCGTGTGTATGTATGCATGTATGTTATCGTGTGTGTGTATGTATGTTAGTGTGTGTGAGTCGACAAATTCAGTAGATGGAGACTTTCAAATAAAATTTGGTACAAATATTGCAATCAAGGAATACTGTAATCCTGTTGATTTTAAAAGCAATCGAATGTTCGGAAGACCCCCATATATTCGATTGAAATTTTGATAAAATAAATAATGAATCAGAATGTTCCACAATGTTACATAAATGATCATTTCTTATGCAGTATTTCATTGGAAAACGAATGACATAATTTTTAAACCGCTAACATGAACCGCTCCCAAGATATTGTACTTCTTTCAAATAAATTTATCATGAAAATTTTATAAATTTTAAGATAAATGTATAAATTATTTGTAAAGTATGTTCACTTTGATATGCAATAGCGACAAACGTGTTAGCATCATTCTTGTGGATCTAGTACGTTCCATTCGTGAAAGAAGATTCCTTGAGTAATAGTTTTGTATTAGTATTTTGATGCCCAGCAATTCAACATTTATTATTTTGGCCATTACAGTCATTTATTTATATATAAGACGAGCCCTTATCTCCGTCTGTCTGTAAAGCTTACCGATAAACTTGGTAACTTTGCATTTAATTTGACGATATCTTTCCAGCTCGGCGACTTTTTTATAACGGTGACAAATTGACGAAAATGTTGTTAAAGTTGCAAAAATGACGCTAAATTAACCTAAATGGCGCCAAATTGATGAATTAGTCATTAAAATATTTTAATATATGACTATTTTCTTTTTTACGGATGCTATCAATATTGATAACTGCCCTGTTAGTTTTGCGAGAAATATAATTTAATAAGGTTCTTCGAAATACTTTTACATGTTGATATCCGGAAAATAATCCTGTGCACAATTCATCGCTGAAAACATTGTGATGCTGATCATGTACTGCATCATTATTTCGCTGTAAATGTTGTGACGTCATTGCGTTTTGTAGTGAGAGTCATGCGCTGTCCACATCATATTTTTTAATTATGATACGGTTTATAGGTAGATTTAAACAAATTGAAATATATTTGTATGAGTATGACGATTAAAGAAGAGCACTCTAGATATGTTTTATGTTAGTGTTATCCCACAATTTGAAATTCATTAAACGGTACTTAAAGTCATATATTAAAGTCGTGACACATCATATTTTTTATTGATCTGAATGCATTAAAATACACAGTTTAGAAACCAATAAATATCAAACTCTATTTTTAACCTCGTTATAACGAGAAAAAACACTTAAAGCAACAGAAGTTTTAAAGTAAAATCCTAAATGTAATTATCTCAATTTTAAACATATATTTTCTTTGTTACTAAATATTTGAAGGAGATAAACCGATTTGTGTCACAATGTAGTACGATACAGAGAGCTTTTAAATTAGGCCTCTTCTTAAATCAGATTAGAGAATTTTATATTCGAATAATCTGAATTAGATATCGCATTTCAGTATTTCTAATATCGGATTAAGTTAACGAAATTTTAATTATGATGAATGCATTTCCATCACAGATAACAGTATCCATGGACTGGTTTTGCGCATGCGCTCATCAGCATTGAACGACCGTTAACTGCAATAACAGCAAGAAAACTTGCTATTTGACGATATTTTGCGACTTTCGATGGGAACTGACAAGTTTAGTTGTCCCCTTTGCCGTAATAAAATATGTATACAATATAGCTCGGTCTCAATGTTCTTTGACTTTCTGGCGGGGACGTATGAAAATTTTCTATTTGCACTATATAAATATATCTGAATACTGTTACATTAGGTTAACATAAAATATGGAACGAATTATCAACTTCGAGGTCGCTTCTCCGGGGTCGCAGACTTGGAAATTTTTTTTTAAATATTGCTAAATTGACGAAAATGTTGGCAAATTGATAAAAATGCCACCAAATTGATAAAAATAACGCTAAATGGCAGGCAAAGATTTGGAAATTTTTAATTCCGTCATATGACGGGTGTACCTTCTGGTACGATATAAATTTCAAAATAGGTTATCAGTTACGTAATTTATTAGTACTGCTAACCATTAAATTGCATTATAATAAGGAATGTCGTGATAAATTTAATATATGTGTCACTGTTACAGTAATGCGTATTGAGCAGTATATTTACTGCCTTATACGTAGTATTGAAAAGTATTGTTTTCACGAAAATGGTCGATTTCAAAGCTTTAATGCCAATATATGTTTTAAGACCTCCTGAACTATTTTTGGAGTGCTGTTCGTCCTTCTGTTTGTCTGATGTCTGTGATCGATTTCTTGTGCAAACAATAGCTGCTTCAAATATTATTGGATTTTCATGAAACTTTAAATACGGCTTTGTTATTGAGAAATTTAGAACTAGATAGCATTTTTTTTTTAAATTCGAGCGAAAACTTCGAAATTAATTCCAAATTTTATATTATTTAAAATGACAGCGTAGCACAAAATTTGATATAACCATGCTTAAAGAAGATTATTTATGGCTCAATGATCACGAGACTTTATAGTTTCAATCATTGAGGACAAAAATAGCCGCGATACAACATTTTCGTAATATCCTTTGCTCTCTAAAGGGGGGGGGGGAGGACAAGTCACCTTCCCGAAGGTACTTTGCTAAGTATGATATGAGTTGTAGTGTCGGTATTCTGTAAGTTCATATTTTCTGTTTTAAATGTGCCTTTTTCAAGTTTAATGCAAGTGTAAAATTCGGGCTTAGATTTTGTCTGCGAAAGAAATCCGCACTTCATGTTGTGCCCTTCGCCTTGAAAGAAAGCCGTTAGAAGTACGTGTATCAGTTTACTATCTGTTTTATTATTTTTATTAATTCATCTCTCCTTCAACGCGCCAGTAAATGCAAGCGTTGGATATGTGTGTATATGTATAGGTGACGTCAGAGCTTTGAAAGTACCGGTTGAGAAACGCTACAGTTTGTTTGAGGAGATGGGCAAAAGAAATAGAATCTAACGGCCATGTACGGATTTGCTCCAAATTTAATTCAATGTCGAACGAAAAACTAAATTGCCTAAATTTCCCATCTTACTTTAATTAATATGACCGTCGAGATATTCAAATCCTGCAGAAGGTGTTGTAAGTATGTTTTATTTAAAGAAAAACAAAGAATGGATTTGAAAAATCCAATGGGCTTGGCTAGAATTTATATAATCATAAAACGTCTAAATCTTAATTTGTCAAGCAGAATTGATTAGTAATATTTTTATCAATTTGATTGTTCTTCGCCAAGGAATAAGTTTGGTTATGAAATTCCTGAATTTTAGTCTGAGGACTCTTTAGTTGATTCTGGCGAAATCGTAATTTGAGCTAGGTGTTCTAAAGAAAATATCTGAATGTTAATTGGATCATGCACTGCATTTAATTGATTTATGTTTATCATATAATTTGGAACAAATGAGTGTTTAGTAAATATGTATCTTGTGTTATTTGTAATGTTCATACATTTATGTCAATGCAAGAATTAAAGTTTTGTTTAACTTAAAAATGGTAATCAATTCCTGGATATGTCTCATGCCAGTATATTTAATTTCATCCAGTCATTGTTGAGTCCTGTTGCTCAACATCAGAGGAGGCGAACCATGGTGTTATTGTGTTGTTGTTGAAACCCAGACCGTCCGACCTACCAGAAAGGTGTAAGGTAACTGTTTGGACAGCCGGGAAGTGCCACCCAATTCAGACCGGAACCCAGTGGGGGAGGCATCCACAGGGACCGTACCCTCCTTCCCCTACCACCAACCTCTCGGAAGGACTTTCAGACCCACATGTTTAACGTGATCGTACTCCGCATGAACACGGCGGCAGTTTTGGCAGTGGCTGGAATCGAACCCGGGCCTACCGAGTGCAACTCCAGCGCGCTAACCAATGGGCTACAGCGCCCATGGTGTTATTGTGTGAAATTACTAATCCGCTATATTGATACATTAACTTTTATTCAAGTACTTTTACGGCCTGGGGAAAATCCCAATGTTTGCATCTTTCAACGTTCTCTCTTTACACACAACGGTCCTTCACAATTCTGAATTATAAAGTTACGAATTTACTGTAGCAGCGGAATCTCGCTTTTTCACAGTCAAAACATTTTATCAAGACCTTTAAAGTGAAGAATAGCACACTATAATTGTAAAGCTCGAGGAAAAGCGATAATCTAAATCCAGAAAGCTGCGCCAAATAAGGCAGCAGCCAATTCTCTCTAGCCACTCAAATTGCTGCTCAAACCCGCGGGTGAGTCGGCCAGCCTGTGTTTTCTACACTATAATTGTAATTATTTGGTTCAACGACACCGATTTTTCAAAATTTTACTTGTAGAATTTGAAAGGCAACAACCCACGAGCTCAGGTTTATGGTATGAGAAAATCGAGTTGAGGCACACTTTAGTTATTTGTAAACATAACTGCATATGCATCATTCCATGTATGTCACGATACAACTTTATAAGATCTAGGGACTATATGAAAGTCAAGTATCACACAAGTTGTGCCGATATGAGTGTAGTATTTTTACTTTCCTTATATACATAATGTATAAGGAAAGTATTGTGACGGGGTCGAAAATTCGAATTCGAGTTTTCGACGGGAGAGCACGTTTCAAGCATCCTTGATCACGAATCAAACATTTTTTAAGTGATGTCTGTGTGTGTGTGTGTGTGAAAGTATGTGTGTGTGTGTGCGTCAGTGAGACTGTGGAGAGGATAACTGACGAACGAATGGACCGATTTGAACGAAATTTGGTACAAAAATCACAATCCGTAAACACTGCAAGCCTATTGTTTTTATACGCAATCGAATGTTCAGAACTCCCTAAATTTTTGAGTGAAATTTTGAAAAAATCGTCAAAAAATCAAAACCGCTAATAAAGTTACGCAAATAGAAATTTCTTATGTAATTTTTCATTAAAAAACGATTGACATAAATTTTAGAACGCTAACATGAACCGTTCTCGAGATATTGCACATTTTACAAAAAAATTATCAAAAAGTTATATAAAATAAAAAATATATATTTCCTATTGAGAAACATGTTCACTTTTCATATGTAATACCATGCGATAAATTTGGTAACATCATTCTCGTGGATCTAGCTCGTGCCATTCATGACAAAAGATAGTTTGAGTAATACTTTTGTATTTGAACTGCAATAGTCATTTATCTGCTGTAAGAATAACTTATTTCTCCATCCATAACGCTTGGCGATATTTTGGCGACGATTTTGGCGGAATGTTGCCAACTTGGCGACATTTTTAATTGTTGCCAAATTAACAAAAATCTCGCCAAATGGATAAAAATGACGCTAAATCAATGAAAATGACGACTCATTGAAGAAAATTCAGTATCTTGGAAAGAATATAAGTATCTACTACAAGAATAACATTCTTTTTAACTGCAAAAGTAATAAATTCATTGCATTATATAAGGAAAGTCATGTGTTGCCCACATCAGATTTTTATTATATGTGGAGATAAGTTCGAACAACCGAAATAGTGTTAGTTATATTTAGGTAGAATTAATAAAATATCATATCACCATTTCATTTTTTTTAAATAGCTCGTAAAAAGAGAGAACATTAAAAATAAGTAAAAAATATTCTTAATTATATTGCATAAATTATATGATTATTTTATATGTAATTTTCTATCAGAAAAATTTAAAACAACTCACATTATGCCTGACTATCCATTTTGGAGACATTTCAGTTTGTCAACGACTTGGTGTCATTTCCGTATGCGCCGAATCGCCTAAGGAGTAAATTTGAATTCGTAGAATGGTCTTGTATTGTTTGCATCGGATTCACCCCACATCCTCGCCTCGTCCGGATAAAATTGTTACTTTGTAGGTAAATTCTTAAGGTAAACAAATCAAATTGTTTTTACTTTTGATTTGTTTGCCTTATTGGAATAGTGTCGTTAAGTATTGGAATTGTGTCAAAAATCGCGACTCGAATTTTCGACGAATATACAAGCTTCGAGCACTTTAGAATCTGAAAAAAATACTTTTATCGTGAGTGAGCAAGTGTGTGTGAAATGTATGTATCCGCCACGCATTTTTTCAAATCGTGAACTATGACTAAACGCTTCTCTCAAATTACCCGACAAACGTCGGTTTATCGACAGTTCTGGTACACTATTCTTACAACTCCTGCGAGAACGGAGGGAAAGATGAACTGTTTTCAATCAGCGATATTGTTCATGAAGACCTATGATTTGATTGCGTATCAGAAAATCATAAGATACGTACGTTTGTACCCAATTATTTAAATCATTATGTATTTTCTTGTTTTTAAGAAATACTATGAAAATACATGTATTTAAGAACTTTGTGTACTGCACACAAATTGTTTGAAATTAGTTTAAGAAATGTTCCACACACATATATAATTTATTATCTGAATAAAACATATATATGCGAGATTTCGTAGTGAATATATGTGTAGGATCCGTATGCTCTGGAATATTCTTATAGTACAAGAATCAGTGACGAAAATTGAAGTTTATTTAAAAGGAGGGAATATTTGTCATTATTTGTCATTTATTTTAAAAATTCAAAATTTGTGATATTTTAGGGAAATTTGTTTGACATTTTTCGGTTTGTGGGAGCAATAAATGTTACTTTTCCGACATACCTAGTATAATGCAGCGTTTTTCAAGATGCGTTCTCCGGAACCCTTGGGGTTCCATGACGTGATAGTTTCATGCAAATTGTCTTAAAAATTTAAAAACGAGTAACATTTTGATGCATAATTTGGACTACAAGGGATTTTTCTTATTTTGGGGTTCTACCATCAAATTAAATTTCAATAGTGTTTCGCGACAAAATAAGTTTGAAAAACACTGGTTTAATGTATCGGGAAAGTATTGCGACGATGTTCTAGTTTGTGTTTTCAACAGTAGATCTCGTTTCAAACATCCCTGAAATCGAATCGAATGTTTTTGAAATGATATCAGCGTGTGTGTGTGTGCGCGAATGTATGTTCATGTATATTAGTCTGTGTATATATATTAGTGTGTATGTGTGTGTATTAGTGTGTGTGTGTATTAGTGTGTGTGTGTGTATTAGTGTGTATTATTGTGTGTGTGTGCATTAGTGTGCATTAGTGTGTGTGTGTGCATTATTGTGTGTGTGTATTGGTGTGTGTGTGTGCCTTATTGTGTGTGTGTATTAGTGTGTGTGTGCATTATTGTGTGTTTTGTAAAGAACGTTGCTGCCCCAACCGGGAATCGAACACTTGTATAATGTATCGGGAAAGTATTGCGACGAGGTCGAAAATTCGAATTCTAGTTTGATTTTTCGACAGTAGAGCTCGTTTCAAACATCCCTGAAATCGAATCGAATGTTTTTGAAGTGATATCAGTTGATGTGTGTGTGTGTGTGTGTGTGTGTGCGCGCGCATGTATGTGCATGCATATGTTCATTTGTATTCATGCGTATGTTCATGTATATTAGTCTGTGTATATGTATTAGTGTTTATATGTGTGTATTAGTGTGCGTGTGTATTTTCTGTGTAATATGCGCATGTATGTGCATGTATATGTTCATTTGTATTCATGCGTATGTTCATGTATATTAGTCTGTGTATATGTATTAGTGTTTATATGTGTGTAATAGTGTGTGTATGTGCATTATTGTGTGTGTGCATGTGCATTATTGAGTGTGTGTATTATAGTGTGTATTAGTGTGTGTGTGTGTTCATTATTGTGTGTGTTGTAAAGAACGTTGCTGCCCCAACAGGGAATCGAATTCTGGATTTTCGAATAGGTCATCTGATGCTCTATCACTGAGCTACTGGGACGAAATTGCAAGCTCTTACAGTCAAAGTGAACTCTACAGTGTATGTATATTAATGAGTTTGTCCTGGAGTCAGTGGATGCGACATCTAAGGAATGAATGAAACGCTTCAAACGAAAATTTTACGATTATTACAATCAGTGAATACTGGAAGACTTTTGATTTTATAAGCAATCGAATATTTGGAAACCAACTCCAAATTTTCGAATTAAATTTTGAAAAAAATTAGAACCTTTAATATTGTTATATAAAATATCATTTTTTTTTTACTTTTTTCATTAGAAAAGGAATAACACAAACTTCGAGATACTAGCATGAGCCATTCTTGATATATTGTACGTTTATCAAATATATTTTAAACAAGAAAGTTCAATCATGCATAAAGCATTGATTGTAAAACAATTTCCTTCTGGAAATGTAATTTTATTTAAACGTCTCTAAATTGTGATACATTCTGCGCTGATATATATATTTTAAATATCACAGTAATTTATTGTATTTGAAAACTTAAAACTTCAAAAAGACAATCAAAAAATACAATGCCAGTAACCATGGAGGTAAAAGTAAGGGGTTAAAATTTCACATTAAGAAAACGCCAATATCGTGTAAGACAATAATTTAGGTGGCGTTGGGATAAGCTGCGTTGCATGAATTTCTATGGCGAAAGACCTAAAGTATTTTTTAAACTTTCAGTTTTGTAAAAATAAATAATTAACGCAAAGGAAGTTAGAACTGAAACAATAACGAATATTCCTACTCATTCAAAATTATTTTACCTTTCAATTTATTTTTATCTCCATATATTCTGTACTCTATCCTACTACTATGAAAAAATTCTGGTTAATTATACACATAATTAATTAACTCTTAATTTAAAACTAATCAAAAATACATATACTAAATACTACGCCTTTTTGTTGCGTCCATTAGCAATAGCAGCCACTTTATTAGCACTAGCGACATCTAGATATAATTCTCAAAACATTAAGGCATTTTTAAGCATTTCTTCAATAGAAGTTTTATCTCCTTCTTTCTAACTCCATGTTAGTTACATTAAATGAACTTTTTTCAAATAACGCCATTGTAATATATATCGTCTGCCTCTATATGTAAAAGCAATGAATATTTCATCATTTAAAATAAAAAATATTGTAATTGCGTTGGCTCAGAATTTAGATGAACAGATAATACGTAAAACAAATCTGATGTGGGTAGCACATGACTTTCCTTATATAATGAAATTAATTTATTACTTTTACAGTGAAAAATATAGATTATTTTTATAGTAGATATTTATATTATTTTCAAGATATTCAATTTTCGTCAACGAGTCGTCATTTTCATTGATTTAGCGTCATTTTTGTCCATTTGGCAAGTTTATAATTAATTTAGCAACATTTAAAAAATTGGCCAAGTTCAAAGTCACAAAAAGTATGTATCAAGCCAGTCGATATTGTACGTTTTATCGTTGAGTTTGCTTTCTCTGGAATAAGTTCTATTGGTACCCTTGCCATGTGCGCCTATGGGGGACCTTGAGGGCTCCTATGAGCGCACTATGGGGGAGAGCTCCTACGGGCGGGGAAGGACTTGCCCTCCCGTGACGCTCAAGGTCCCAAATGCGGGCATCAAACTAGTCGATATTGTACGTCTCACCCATGAGTTTGCCCTCTGAAAAATGTTCTATGGGCGCCCATAGGGGAGCGCGAGGAGGCACTTTTTCTCCCGTGAAAGTTCAAGATCAGAAATGTAGGTTTCATGTTAGTAAATATTTACCGCTCGTCCTTGAGTTTGGCTATCCTAAGAATGAGTTTTATTGGCGTCCTTGAATCCTACTCTTTCGGAACAAGGTCGACATCTCCTCCAGTTACCACACTATATTTTGATCGTACTATATTTTTGACACACACACACACATACTTTGTTTCTCCCTTTCATCCCTGTTCTAATCACGTTAATTACATAATGATCTACCTAATTCCAATTTTTTTAGAATGCATCTACATATAGAATTTCGTGGATGTACATACTTCCTCTATTTTAAAATATGTAATTCAGAATAATATTTTAATACCATTTATTACAAAATATTCTACCCGTTTGTAATTTTCTACAAAATGCATTTACATACAAATTGTCATAGCGATACGTGCATTCGCCCCTCACAGCACCACATACACACTGGTGGAAATAGTTCCAAAAATGTTCTAAATTTGTTCATAATGTATTTAAGTGTATTTTTTGGTCTAAATGTCGAATTAAAAATTATCCGTGAACTTCCTCTATACAATAGCATTAGAAAATAACAAAGTTATTCTTTAATCTAGTGAATATTGAATTAATTTAATTCTAGTCTAAGAGATAATGCATTGAAAACCTGTCTATATTGCTTAATTGTAAGTTATACATCCGCTTCTTTAATTTAGTCAATATTGAATTCATTTTATTTTAATCTAAGAGATAATGCATTTAAAAAGTGTCTATATTGCTTAATTGTAAGTTATACATCCGCTTCTATAATTTAGTCAATATTGAACTAATTTAATTCTAATCTAAGAGATAATACATTTAAAATGTGTCTATATTACTAAATTGTAAGTTATATATCCTATAAAAAGAGAAACGAAATTGTGGGAGTTCCTTCTCTAGAGAATACGTGGAGAGTTACTAGTTCTCTAGAGAATACGTGGGAGATACGAGAATACGTTCTCTCTGTAGAGAATACGTGTCTGCTATAATAACCTTGAGAGAGAAAGCGCGTTCCTTCGTTTATCAAGCTGGCGATAAAATGACGTTTGGCGTCTGATTTGAAAGAAGGGTTCTGCCGCTGGATACTGTTTGAATAACCGCATCTTCCCCAGCTCAAAAACTATTCTACCAAATTTCACAAAATGTGGCAAATATATTTCTTGTGCGAGACCCTGTTGCTAATTAGATTATGGTGCGATTCGGGAAAAAAATAACCTGTTTTTCTTTTTTTGAGACCCAGACCGTCCGACCTGCCAGAAAGGTGTGAAAAACCCAGACCACACGACTGACCCGAGGGCTTACAGTAGCTATTTGTGTGGCCGGTACCAGAAAGGTGTAAGATAAGTGTGTATGGACGGCCGGTGTTTTTCTTTTGTCGAAAGCCCAGACCGTCCGGCTCATCCGAGGACATAGAGCAGCAGTGTAATTGCAAATATGACCCATGTTATTTTGTGTAATTTAACTCTCTTTAGTGAATTATGAAAGAAATATAGAAATAAGGAAATTGAGTCTGTAGGGAAAAGCATGTGCTGCCCACATCAGATTTTGTCTATACTCTAAAACTCCAAACCTATAATCATACATTGTATTACCAACGAACAAGCAAACAATACCTTTATCCCAGCATTTTACTTTATCAAGTTACTAAACGTGGGACTGATCAATAAATCGCTGAAATATTCACTTGGCTAGTCTTTCCGCACTACAGGATTTTCTTGACGGAGAAGGGGATTTTTATCTATATTTCCTTCCGGAATTATCTCCGAAATTTGTTGTCCGGAAATGTAGTATCCATTTTCTTGAAATTTGTATCGAATTTTTTCGCAGGCCACGCAATTATTATGTGTGTAGTGATTGAGAGTCGCCAGGCCCGAACTCTGGACCTCGTGCTTACATGACCGACATTATAAGATTAGAGCAAAGGCTAGCTTTCACTCCGAACTTATAATTCGGGTATCCATCTTTGATCAGATGTCCTTGGCCGGAGCATAGTCGGCTGCTGCCACACATTCTCCCCCTGATGAGAAGGCCCCGGTCGAATTTCGGCGAGTAGGGGGATGCCCAGAAAAACCTCCGCGCTTCCCCATCCGAAACTCAATCGAGGGGCTGAATGGCCGGAAGCCGTGTCGTACCTCGGGCGTGACGTCAGTTGTGGTCAAGCAGGAAGGGAGTGGTAGGCGCCTCTGCTTAGCGTGGTGCTGCTATCTCGTGTTAAGATCGTGAGAGTGAAGGTTTTTCGTGCTCGCATATCCAGGGTAACCATTGTAGCGATTGAGAGTCGCCAGGACCGAACTCGGGACCTCGTGCTTACAAGACCGACATTATAAGATTAGAGCAAAAGCTAGCTTCCAGTCCGAACTTAAAATTCTTGTATCCATCTTTGATCAGATGTCCTTGGCAGGAGTAGAGTCGGCTGCTGCCACATGTGTAAGGGAGGTTTCAGTTCAGAGTCCGATAATTTCTTTGAGGACAATCAGAGATATTTAAATTGGTTCTAAATCTATATTCTCAGATGAGGATATAAGACTTCATGATTCTTTACAGTAACTAGAGGGCTCCACCCCCTGCTCTCTACGCTTCGCCACCCCTCGTAACCTCTTCTCGCTGATGCAAGGGCAAAATTTCATAACTGAATATTTTGCTGCTTGTTCGTAATACAGTGGTATTACGCTTTCAGTATAGAGATATTTGCAACAATAAAAGGTATAATTGTTGTACAATATAACAATAAAATCATGATGTTCGTGACAACAATAGTTTGCGAAACGCTCTATTCATTTGTCAGAATAAACGCTTAGGCATGATATTGTCAAAATTTCACTTTTTCCAAAATGCACTAACAAAGGTTGTAGTCATATTTAGAAATAAATATCTATACGTTTAACGTTTTCAATGCTTCAGTAACTTAGTCCGCGATCATTTGTAACGTTTCTGTCAGGAACCAATCAGAGATAAAAAATCGTCCCGTTCGCCCGTAAAGAAGGAAAATTTTCACTTCAGAAATGCATAAAATATTGAATAACTCATTACTTAAATCGAAATTTGAAAAGGGGCTCCGTCCTGCAAAAGATCATCTATGTACATGTCAACAAAAATTGGAGGTATTGCTATTCGTTAGTATGTCCGGGAAGCGAGCTTGCAGATCAAATGCTCTTTGACATTAAATATATCACAAACTACCATTCTAATCGAGAAACGGTTTATACCAGTGTTTCTCTAACATTTCTCTAAATGTGCCAGATTTCATAATTTTTATGATATGGATTTTGCGGAATGTGACAGAGAATCTCAAGGAACGCGAAATTTGTTAAACGGCGGCGGCGTTTATTCTTTTTTGACACTTTACAACATAGTTGAAAAGTGTTTAAGACTTTGTTCATTCTGTCTGTCTGTCTTTTCGCACGATAACTGCAATAAAAATAATTTTATCAAAACGAAATTTTAGTATGTTGTTGAGACGGTTTGTGGGACATATGGGAATGTAAATGAACAATACCACCCAATTAGTTTTGGATTGAAAGTGGAAGAAAGTGAAAAAAGTGAAATACATTGAACCCTATGGGACCTAATTTTTCAAACATTTTTAAAGCAAATTTAAAAATCACAAATTACTTCGAAAATTTTAGGAAATGTTAAAATTAATCCATAAAATGTATAAAAAAATTTCAGCAAAATATGTTCGGTAGTTTTTTAAATACACTGACTTCCAAAAGTTAAGCACGTAATGCACATTTTCATTTTTCGAAAGCGTATTTGAATTTGAGTGGTTGAAAATTTCTGCGGATGTAGATGGCAGTATACAAATATCGTGTGTTACAGCCAATCATGATTGAATGTCCGGATATATGCTAATTAGGCAGTCTTTGAAGACCTCAGCATTCTGATGGGTTAGAAGAGGTGCATTCAAATGTTGATACGAAGTGTTTATAACTTTTGTAGGATTATTTTTGATGATATTCGGGTTTCTATGGCTGAAAGAAGACGAATGACAGATGAACGCTTTCGGGCTGGCGGAGGCATTGAAGCAGGCCAGTCAATATAAGTTATCACTATTTTCTTTGGCGTTGATCATTCGGTAGATTCTCGATTATTCAAACAATTCAAAACAAGTCAAACTGTTTTCCTGAGACTTGTGCCCGGTCGTCCAGGGGTTACCACCCCCTCTGATAATCGGTATATTTCTATAATAGCCAAGCGGAATCGACGACCGACCTCCACAACTGTTATATCCATGGTTGCAGCGGCGCTTGGTAAGATAATATTTATCAGTACTGTGCGCCAAAAGTTCCACGTGAAAGGACTGTACGCCCGAATACCATGTTTTTGTGTTCCACTAATCGCCCAAGCCTGTGTTGCATCCGTCCTAAAACAGCTTTATTTTTTATTTTTTCCTTTGCATCTATATACTACGCCGACGCAATTACAATATTCTGGAGTTTAATGATCATCAAACTTTGATCATTTCTACAACGAAGCCTAACTTTCACGCTTGGAGAATGTAAACACATCAAGCTGTAAGATGAGTTGTTGTTGTTGAGACCCAGACCGTCCGACCTACCTGTAAAGTGTAAAGTAACTGTTTGGACAGCCGGGAAGTGCCACCCAATTTACACCGGAACCCAGTGGGGGAGGCATCCACAGGGACCGTACCCTCCTTCCCCTACCACCAACCTCTCCGAAGAACTTACGGACCCACATGTTTAACGTGATCGTACTCCGCGTGAACACGGCGGCAGTTTTGGCAGTGGCTGGAATCGAACCCGGGCCTACCGAGTGCAACTCCAGCGCGCTAACCAATTGGCTACCGCGCTAAGAATTGCTGCATTTCTTTAACGCAAAGTTTTATTTAGCTCTGGAGTCCGCAATATAACTGATATGAAAGAAACATTAATTGATTTTACAAAGAGAAGCAGACAATTCCATATTATTGCTTTTTTAATGAAGTTTTAAGCATGGGGTTAGAAAGTAATTTTATCTCCGTGGTTTTGCGTTCTTAAGTAAAAGAAATTATTGCAGTATTGTGATAATTTTAAAAATATGACCGCTGAATGAAAGGAATGGAAAAAAAATATGAAAGAAATACTCACTACTTTTATATACAGAGGGTCAGGCAATTTATATTTCGATGGCGTTATTTGAATAAAGTTTATTTGTTTTATAAATTGTTTAATATTGTCGAATAAAGTTCATTTGTTATGAAGTTTTCAAATATAATAAATTATTGTAGTATTGTGATAATTTTAAAAATATCCCCGCTGAATATATCGCATATTAGAGATGTTTAAATAAAATTCCATTTCAGTTGGAAAGTGTTTCATAATCAATGCTTTATGCATGATTGATCTTTCTTTTTTAATGTATAGAGATAGAAACCTTTCAACAACGGACACACCTGTTATGTGGGTTTTAACCACACGTCCTGTTAGAATGCATAAATCAGTGGTATTGTTTATTAAAACAATCTCCGACATTGGCCGTGTCGAATAAAAATACATGAAAGTCAAATTATCGGAAAATGAGAACAACGGACATGATATAAAACGTTAACAAAATATTATTTATTAACAAAAGAAAATTAAAATAATAATAGAAGAACATATTTAATTAATTCAATCAGCACTCTTACTAAATCATAATTATTCTATACTGACATATTTGTTTGACATTTCCTAAATCATAAACATTTAAAATATACATATTTAAATCCCCTTCATTTAAGTTCCCTAATAAATTCTTTCTAATTATCTTACTCAAATATAATTTGGCTATAGATGTCGAGAGAGTGCAAATATTAACTAACAAATCGTCATCAGAACTGATAGTATAAGAGACATGCATTCAGTACCTTCAAATATATCATAGGACCGTCACTGGAAGCGGGGCACTTCGACCGCTGAAACGCCGGTCATCGCTGCAGACCTTTCTTGGAGGACTTTCCTCTCCGGAGCACACAACCAATTCTCTCCGTTCTCTCTGAAGTCTCAAACTCAATCTGTTCTTTCTGAAAAATCTAACACTCTCTCGATCATCGGAAAAATGTCTCCTCCTACACAATTAAGCCCCAGGTTTGTTACTGGTCCCCCCAATCAAAGCCCCTGGTATTTTCATTGGATATTTCCAAAAATATCCAGCTATTGGGTGCTGTGCTAACAGGAGGATGGCGATCATCCCAGAATTAATATCTGGCAGGTGGGCCGAGGGTTCTCACGACCTTGCGTGCACGTGCAGCCGAACCGGACAAGGGTCAGCTCTCCCCAAGAGCGCCCTGCTGTGCGCCCCTCAGTAACAGAGCCATCGCTGTCCATATTTCCCAGAAACATGGCTTGCTCATCCTTTTGCAGGTGTTCTCTTAGGGAAGTGTATATGAATTAAAGGAGAAGTACAGGGACCATCTTTGTAGGTTACACTCCTCCATAATTTGCAATGTCCCAAATTTGCCTTGGGACATTCACCCCCTTCTGTGTAGTAGAACCGTGCCATAGGCTAGTAATCACCTAAAAAACCCTGTAATTGTATTTACACACACATATATATATATATAACACAATAATGTCACAATGCACACCAATGTCATTAAACTCATGGAAAAAGAAAGTATCAAATGTTTTCTGTCCGACATGTTTGAGTTCTATAGAGATTCTAAGTCCAATAAATTGGCTGTCCAAATGTTGAAGGAATATCCATAATAGCCATGATAAACGTAAAGTTCAAAAGTTTGTATAGAGTCTTAAAAAGTTCTTTTTCAGGAAATTGTACTAGAGGGTCTGTGGCTATAGCACGCCACTGTCTCCAATTTTAGTGTCATGGTAGGTGCAAAGAAAATCGAGAGCTTGGAGATCTGCAGATGGAGCATAACACTGTCATGGAAGTGAAAATTGTGATCTTTGAGAGTTTATGTGAAATTCACGCCACTGAATCATTGTATGACTGTCATGGAAGTAAAAATTGTGGTCTTTGAGAGTTTATGTGAAAATCACGCCACTGTATCATTGTAGTATCCTTGTCCTGGTAGTGCAAATTGAAAGCCTGGAACTCTGTATGTGGGTGACGTTACTGCATCACTTCTCGCTGTGGAGTAAACATGTGGGAAAATGGAAGTTTTCTTGTGAGAACAACACACCACTGTCTGCATCATATAACTGAATTTTTGTGTATGGAAGAATCTTAATTGAGGCACACACTTTATCGATACACCAATGCATACATATACATACAGTCTGATGACACATATTCTCTCTCTCGAATTTACAATACCCATTAAACATTAAGTCCTTGACTTTTTTTTTTCTTTTTTTTTTACAAAAACTAATTCCCTTCTTAATTCGCCATTATTAAATTTTCAAAATACAGTATTTTCTCCTATTTCACTGTTATGTATAATTTATCTACTCTCTAGTCTTGCAAAGTGAACATTATTCTCCCATCGTTATTATTATTTATTTTATTTTATTTCTCTTTCTCACCTTCCTTTCAACATTTAAGTTGCCTACAAAATTTTCTCACTGATTAAACATCTCACCATTTACTAATATTTACAAATACATTATACTATCTTATTGAAAATACAAAGAAAAACGAACAAATAAATTTTTGTCAATACTATCACGAATTGTCATGCCATATTATATTTCCTAATAAATTCATAATTTGTACCAACACAATAAACATATTTTTTTTTCTCAAATTATCAATCAACTCTCATTTATCTATCCCTTATATACATAATCCAAAATTGTGTATTCCGAATCTCGCCTTAGCGTTTTGAATTTTCGTTTAATAAACCATTTCCAAATAAAATTCATAATTCTCTTATCCTTTTTTTTTTTTATCATAAACTTCTTGTAAATTTTCCCTTTAATAAACCAATTCGTGTCCGTAGTTCTCTGTAATATTATCTGCCATAAATCCGTAATTATCTTACATTTTAAAACTCCCTTATATTTCTTTGGCGATCTCCATTCGTAATTCCTTTATAGTAAACCTTCCGTAAGCAGTAAGTATTTACTTTAATTTTTTTCTTGTACTCCGTCAGCTTTCTTTTTCTTTTTTCTTTTTACTCATATAAACCCGGGAGTACCTATGCACAGAATAAACTTTTCCCGTCAACGTCAGTAAACAAGCCCTTTTCATGAAACCAGTTTTCCCAGGGTTGGCAAGACTAGTTTTTCGGAAAAGTCCCGATTTTCAAAGGATTCCGTGCTCTTACAGTTGTGGCCCCGCAGAATAAATCCTGTATGTTTGACCGACCGGCCTCGTGTGAGAGATAAAGATGTGTGTTACCTATTATATTTATGTTGTGTTTATGACGAGAAAAATGAAATATTTTATTTGTGCCTAATACCGTGGATTACACAATGTACTATCTACCCGGAAGAAAGGGGTAAGTGTTTTTATTTATCCATTATCTTTTAAAGGAAGAAAAATTACTTTATCGCGCATGGCTAAATGTTAACGTGGAACCTTACCACGGTTTGCTAATGTGCAATATAAGTACGTCTAGGATGGTAGATCATTCCCCTAGTTTCACTCAAAAATGCATAGATATTCCTTAACGTTTTAATTTTTAACTAAAAATTTATTATATTAATGTGTTAGTATTTTTAAATTTTTACATATGTCTCATTGTCATCAAATCCTATTCATTGCTATCCCTTATGTTAAAATAATTGTATGTTATTCTCATTCCTTATTTATTTATTTATTTTTTAAAACGTTTATTTACTTTATCCCAATTCCGTGTCATTACTATCCACTTATTGATTTTAATGTAATTTTCCTTTATTCTTATATTTAAATTCTTGTTATTATCATAAAAGTAATTTTCGCCATATCCATTCCTATATATTTTATTTATTTATTCCGTTTTTCTTCTAAATCACTTGCTTATAATATTAAAAATGTCGCAAAGTGTTTTCCGTTAAAGTCTTACTTAAATTCATTTTTTATTTTTGCAATAATTATTTAGAATTCCATCTGTTTATAATGCACTAGTTATTTAAAATTACTAAAATCCCCTCTATTTGCACTCCAATATTATTTGAAAATTTCATGTTAATTTAAACTTTCCTCTAATTAATGTAACATTTAGTTAAAATTTCCTCTAATTTTAAGTCAATATTTATTTAAAATCTCTTCTATTTACAATCCGATATTATTTTAAAATTTCATGTTCATTTAAACTTTCCTCTAATTAATGTAACACTTATTTAAAATTTTCCAATTTATAATTCAATGTTTATTTAAAATTTCCTAATTAATGTAATATTTATTTAAACATTCCTCTAATTAATGTAATATTTATTTAAAATTCCCTAATTAATAATTCAATGTTTATTTAAAATTTCCTAATTAATGTAATATTTATTTAAAATTACTTCTATTTATAATGCAATATTTATTTAAAATTTCTTTTATTTATAATTCAATATTTATTTAAAATTTTCTCTATTTTTAATTCAATATTTATTTAAAGTTTGCGCCCCGTTTTACGCGCTTTTCGTGCAATTTTTGATGTATATTTTCTCTCGCCCTTTTTTTTTTTATTATATATTTATTTGTATATAAAATTTGTTGTAGTCGTGTTTCCAAAATTCACCCATATTTCTCTTCAAATTCTTACCTAACTTTATTTTTCTTTATTTACAATTTCAATACCGAGTTTAAACTATAAAAAATTTGTATACCTATTCCTACATTTATTTTAAATTTTTATTCTTTTCTAACCTTACTTCTTAAAGCATACGTGTGAGAAGGCATTGGCCTATGTACTGATGTCTTGTTAAGTTTCTCTTCATCCTGTATACTCTCCCCGATTCTGGAACCTTCCTGCGCAGAATTGACTAAGGAGAAATCCCTGTGTTTTTCCCTTGTATCAGAAACCAGTTCTTGCGATTGCGCTTGTACTGTTTACGTTTGTACGGAATCAGTCCCCTTTTTATTTTCGATGTTTTCCTCTTGCCCAAGCTGGGGGGGGGGGAGGGAATCGTCAAGTTGCACTTGACGCCGGTCCAGAATACGGTCCGAAATAATGGCATTCTCGTTGTTGGTGCTCTCTGGCATGGGGTGGGGAGGGATGGCATGTTCAGTGTTAGTCGCATTTTCTATCTCTGGCACGGCTAGGTTCTTTGCCAGGGGAACGGATGTGCAGTTGTTTGTGAGAGGAGGAGGGGGTGTTCGTTCATCATTATTGTGTTGGCTGTTGACATTCTGGCGTGCGTTTTGTTTACTTATGACTTGTGGCTCAAACTCGTCAAATAAGAAATACGGGAAGGAATTGTTGCTTTCCGGTTGAGGAGATTGAATTGGTTCTATATTTGGGGTGGGTAATAGTGGCGATTTGTACTTAGTAATTTTCGTTGATTCCTGTGGGTGTTTTAAGTGTTCCCTCCTATCGATGATAACTCGCAGACGATTTATGTGGACTCTTTGTGTCTTAGCGAAAGGTTTTTCACACAATTGGATAATGTATATGAACCTGTTTATTCTATTTATTATTCGGTATGGACCTGAGAACTTTGCTGTACCAAACGCATTTTGCCCCTCTAAAAACACTCGACTCCCTATTTTTAACTCTTGCATGTTGGCTCTGGAAAACTGCTGTTCTTCCTGTCGGTCTTTTGCCTGATTTAAATTTTTGGTTACTGCCCTAAAAGTATTCTGCATGGTAGTGATTTTATTTGAAATGTAACTGGGATATGCTGTGTCCTGTTCATTTAAAATTTGTGACTCGAATAGTGTTGGTATGTCCCGCCCGTAGAAAAGAAAATTTGGTGTTTCCCCTGTTGATGAATGTACTGTTGCGTTGTATGCCATCGTGTGAATTTGGACTGCTGTATCCCAATAAGGCGAGTTTTCTGTGAGTGTGTATATGGTATTTTTAATGGCATGGTGTGATTTCTCTACTTGTCCATTGACAAAGGGGCACCGAACTGACGTGAGTCTTGATATTATCTGTAACCTCCTTGTCATTGCTTGGAAATTTTTTGATGTAAACTTTGGATCGTCCAGGGAAAACCTTTGTCTACAAAACATTCTAACAGCCTCTCCGCTATAGTTTCCGCCCGTATGTCAGGAATAGGGAATACTGTGAGGTACTTAGTGAATTGACAGATCATGGTTAGTAGATATTTGTTATTATTTACACTTGTTTTGAAAGAACCGCATAAATCAATTGATACTTTATGAAGGGGGCCTCCCGGTGTAGGATTTCTGCCCATTACTGCTAATTGTAATTTTCCCTTCCTTGCACGGCATGTCTCACAAGAAAGTACATAATTATGGGTGTCACTGTACATCCCGTTCCAAAAATATCGATCTTCTAACAGTTTAAAAGTTTTGTCAACCTCTGAATGTGTAACGTGAGCCATGGCTAAAACATTCCTTTGTAACCCCCGCGGAATAACAATGGTCTTCTTGTAATCCTCTCGCCAAGGACGATCTTTCCATCTACCTATATGCATTAGTAAGCCTGTTTCTTCGTCAATATAAAATGCCTCATAATTCTTGTTGTTTTTATTTTTATAACTCCTCAAATTTTCTCTTAGTTCCTTTATTTTTGCATCTCTATCTTGTTCTCTCAAAATGTCCCGAATACTGGGGATATCTATCATTTTATTTACATTATTTATATATATACTTTCTGCGTTGACATATCCATTACTTTCATCCTGTGTCATGTGTTCAACATTGTTGATACACTGTCCGCTGGTTTGTTTATTTACAATTTCGCTCTTTTCATATCCGCTGTGTTCCCCTCTGTTTACATATGAAAACCGGTCTTCGCTGTCCCTTTCCTGCGTCGGGCTAGTGTGACGAGCTTGTTCCGCATCTCTTCTCGCATCGCGGTTGTTTGAAAAATCTTCCCGACTTAAATAATCGGCCAGAACGTTCTCTTTCCCTGGGAGATGGATAAATTTAAATTTATATTCAGCTATTTCAAGAGCCCAACTTTGCATAATTGTGGGGGGATTTTGCATTTTTAAATGGTCCCCTAAGGATCGGTGATCGGACAAAATGAAGAATTCTCGGCCGTAAAGAAAATTTCTAAAAAACTGAATCCCCTGATGAATGGCGAGGAGTTCCGTTTTCACCACCGGATATTTCTGCTCTTGTGGATTTAATTTTCTACTATAATAGGCTATGGGTTTTAAAATTCCATCTCTTTTCTGGAGCAAAACTGCGCTGAGGGACACAAGACTTGCATCAGTGTTCAGGAAGAAGTCATGGTTAAAATTTGGTTGTATTAAAATGGGTTTTTCAAAAAAACAGTCCTGCAATTTTTGGAATGCGTTCTCGTGTTCTGGGTTCCAATGAAATTTCTTATCTTTTTGTGTTAAATCTGACAATACTGCCGTTATCTGTGCGTAATCCTTAATTGAATTTCTGTAAAAGTTGTATACTCCGAGGAATCTTTTTAATTTTCTCAAGGGTTTTGGGACCGGGAAAGATGTAATTTTTGTAATGTTGCTGTCCGATGGGCTTATCCCTTTATCTGTAATTTCGTATCCCAGGTAATTAATTTTGTGTAGAAAGAAGTCACATTTATTCGGTGACAGCGTTTAATTGTTCTCTTTGAGTCTTTTAAATACTTTTTGTAATTTTCTTTTCTTATCTTCGTATGAATCGGCCGGTATAATAATGTCATCGATATAGGCCAGAACATTTTCTTCATATAAATCTCACAAAACAATATCCATTATATTTTGAAAAATAGGTGCCGAACTTATGTGGCCGAACACCATCCTATTATATTTAAAATTTCCCCAAGGTGTAGTGAAAGAAAAAATGTCTTGTGCGCTCGGATTTAGTACCACCTGATTAAATGCGCTATTAAAATCTAATTTTGAAAAATATCTGAATCCTGATAATTTTGTTATGATGTCGTTAATTTTTGGAATACTGTAAGGGAATATAGTTGAGATATTATTTATTAGTCTGAGGTCTAAGCATAATCTATGCTCTCCGTTTTTCTTTTTTACGAGTAACATTGGACAGGCGTATTTGGATTGCGTTTTTGCGATAATTCCTGCCTGTTCTAAATCTTTTAACTGGGCTTTTGCCGTATTTTGTAGAGAATATGGGATGTCGTATGGTCTGGATTTAATCGCGTGGTTATGTGTTAACTCGATATTAGGTTGGATTATGTCCGTAGCTCCTATTGTTGAATTTCTCTTCGAAAAAATGTCCGCGTATTGTACTAAAAATTCCTGGAAGTCCTGTTTCATGTTTTCGCTCATATGTTGTAGATTGAAATCATCAGGTTTAATGTCTCGCCTCCTCTGTTCTAAAATTTCCGGTGTCGCTTGTATTAAATTTATTATCTCTGTATGGTCCTGTAATTTTTCGTCATTTTCTGTATTTTGCTCCTGTTGAATTTCAAATTGTTCAGATAGCGACCCTAAAATCATGTTTTTATTTAACGTTATATCTGATTGAGTGGTATTTTTTACATTGATCCAAATGCCTGCCTTTGTCATTTTGTAAACCCCATATTCCATATTATAAAATATACATATTTAAATCCCTTTCATTTAAGTTCCCTAATAAATTCTTTCTAATTATCTTACTCAAATATAATTTGGCTATAGATGTCGAGAGAGTGCAAATATTAACTAACAAATCGTCATCAGAACTGATAGTATAAGAGACATGCATTCAGTACCTTCAAATATATCATAGGACCGTCACTGGAAGCGGGGCACTTCGACTGCTGAAACGCCGGTCATCGCTGCAGACCTTTCTTGGAGGACTTTCCTCTCCGGAGCACACAACCAATTCTCTCCGTTCTCTCTGAAGTCTCAAACTCAATCTGTTCTTTCTGAAAAATCTAACACTCTCTCGATCATCGGAAAAATGTCTCCTCCTACACAATTAAGCCCCAGGTTTGTTACTGGTCCCCCCAATCTAAGCCCCTGGTATTTTCATTGGATATTTCCAAAAATGTCCAGCTATTGGGTGCTGTGCTGACAGGAGGATGGCGATCATCCCAGAATTAATATCTGGCAGGTAGGCCGAGGGTTCTCACGACCTTGCGTGCACGTGCAGCCGAACCGGACAAGGGTCAGCTCTCCCCAAGAGCGCCCTGCTGTGCGCCCCTCAGTAACAGAGCCATCGCTGTCCATATTTCCCAGAAACATGGCTTACTCATCCTTTTGCAGGTGTTCTCTTAGGGAAGTGTATATGAATCAAAGGAGAAGTACAGGGACCATCTTTGTAGGTTACACTCCTCCATAATTTGCAATGTCCCAAATTTGCCTTGGGACAACACCCAAGAACGTTAACATAACGTATGCTATTCGAAAGTGGATTTTGTTCAGGAGTGGCATTTGTGGTTAGATATATAAGGCATTATATACAAAAGACATAATTACATATTTTTAAGTGATCCATATTTAAGTACATACAGCTATGAATTTTTTAATTGTTATATTATACAACTTAACATTCATAAATATTTTTCTTACTTAAAAATTGCTAAGATTTATAATTTTAAATGTATTTATATTATTATTGCATTTATTAATCCTATTCAGTTACAAAATAAATATGAAAAATTAGTATGTTTTTACCATTGCTAATTTTCATATTTTTCCTGGAATGCATGAGAATGCATAGGGGAAGTATTGTAATACAGTGGCAATTAGAACTCGAGTGTTCGACTTTTTTACACGTATTGGGCATTCTGTAATATGAATAAACTGTTTTTAGATTGACGTTTGTATGTGTGGTATGTGTATGTGTGTGGAGGTGTGTTGTGTGTGTGTGTGCTTAATGAATGTATCCACTCTAGCTCAAAGCCACTGGCGACTCGCGTATAGGCACTGTGGAACTGCAGCACCCCCTATTTTCACTTGATATTATCGATAACATTTAATATAATGATAATGAGTCCCTTTTTCTTTAATTTTTTCTTTATACTTGTACAATATATAATCCTTAAGCTTAATGTCAGTAGCCATACCCCAGTTTATGAAAAAGATACAAAAATCTTTGTATCGAAATGTGCGCGTCACATTTCCAGCGGCGTGGCGTTTGACTGCTGTACGCATGCGCACATAGGAAGCTTCACGCGAGGCTGCGAGGGAGAGAGAGCACTGTCGCTCCCACACTGCCTATACGCGAGCCGCCACTGCTCAAAGCTATCTTTTATCCCCATATCGGTGTCAAGATTCTTGTCACGTCCAAAATAATTAGGTGTATTCAAGTGTCCTATAACTTTTTAAGTAAAGTTAGATACTTAATTATTTCTAAATTTATATTCTGGAGAGAACTTAAAACTTCACGAGTGTTTGACGTGAATAACTTCAATGGTCGAGTTATCTGGATGAAATCGAAGCGTTACGAAAAATGTAAAAACTTTGGAAACTTATATCTTCGAACCTAATACATAAAAATATAAACAGTTGAATTAGAAATAGGGTGCAATATATGAATATACAAAATTATTTCATTATTTTTATATTTTGAACATGTTCCTTCGAACAAAATATAAAGTTTTTGCTTCACTTTGCATACTTACACTAGAAATATCTTCTAACTACTAAAGGTAGATATAAATAGTAAATGTTAAAAAAATAATTGATCTAAAAATTTCAGTTTTTAGATCAATAATAGTTTTTTACATTGCTTTTATAGTTTCTGACCAATTCTCTTTTCAAATTGAAAATAAATTTCGAAATTTTCTGCTTTTATAACTTGTAAGACGTATATCTAAAAGTACTAGCTATAAATAATAAGAATAATTTGTAGAACTTTAAGAACACTACAGGGACATATAATTGGATTTGGGTTCGGATTCCTACTTCTTACGCATAGTGGTTAAAATCTATCAAATCATATAAAACCTTCTACGTTCGGAAATAAATGTATAAACATGATATTCTCTCATTTCAAATATGCATCCTACTTTATTTACCATGGGACCATATTATTCGTTGTAAATGATGCAAATGAGACTGAAAACAAAAAATCTCATGTGGACAGCACATGTCTTTCCCTGCAGATTCAAATTCATTTTTTCTTTATTTCTTTAAGAACTCATTAAATTGAGTTTAATTGCACAAAATGACTCTAAATTTGCATTTTTAATTCAATTTCTGCTTTTATTTGGTAATTGGACATTTTTCCAAAGGCGGCATAAAAAATGCAAAAAATCTCAAATATCTCAACAACGGTTAGTCCTAGAGTAATAGAGTTGTTATTATTCTTTTTCCCGTCAAAAATTACGTATAAAACAAGCATTTAATTGATACATTTGAACATACGTAGTTTTTCTTTAGATATTGGCGATTTTTGCGGGCCATGTCGTAAAAAGACCCCCCGTCAAAATTCCCGTCAACAATTACGTATAAAACAAGCATTTAATTGATACATTTGAACATACGTAGTTTTTCTTTAGATATTGGCGATTTTTGCGGGCCATGTCGTAAAAAGAGGCAGGTTGTTCTTTTCCGAATCGTACCAAAATCTAATCAGCACCAGAGTATCCCACATGTGATTTATTTACCAAATTTTGTGAAATTTGGTCAATTTGTGTTTCAGCTAGAGTGACACTAATAATACTGAAAACAAACTCTTGATTGTCATACAACTTACACTTTCCTTGTATAAAACAATCGTATGTTAGATAGATGACTGCATTTGTTTCGAAGGCGTAATAAGCTCACTTCATCAGTCCAAAACAGAGTTGAAACATATAATGGAAATTTAATTTTAACGCAAAATCAGTGAACCTAATTTTTATATTACTAACTTTTTATATACATATTTATCCCCCAAATTTTCAATTTTGAGCTTTTGACGCATACAAAGAGTTCCTTAATTCGTTTAGAGCACTTTTTAAAAATGTGTGTGTGTCTTCATCTGTGTTTATGTGTATGTGTATGAGGTGAAGATCGATTACTGTATACCGCTATAGAATTTCGTATGTAGATATATTATATGAAAAATAAGAACTAGATAACACTTTTTGCAGTTGCCATTATTAAAACTCGAATCATTCGAATTTTAAGATAAAGATTATTTTTTATGGAAAACAAAGATACTTCCAATGACGGTAGTATACAAAGAATAATGATATAGTATAAGGGAGATTGATAATTTGATAATTTGAACTTAGCTATGGATGTTAATGGTATCAACATTATTTATGGTATCATGTATTAGACAAATTAATCCAATTTAAACAGTTGCTAACGTTGAAAAAGAAACTTTTAAAGAATTTATAGAAAATATTTTAAAAGAATAGCTTGAGTGACAAATCTGAAAAAGATAACACATTTTTTGTCACTATGATCACAATTGTAAGTAGAACTAAGTATAGCATTGTATATTTTTCATAGTAAGTAATGTAATAAAAATCTTAAAATTCGAATATTCTCAGTTTTAATCATGCCAGTGAATTCTATTTAGTTTTTGTTTTTACTTTCCTTATATACATAATGTATAAGGAAAGTATTGTGACGGGGTCGAAAATTCGAATCCGAGTTTTCGACGGGAGAGCCCGTTTCAAGCTTCCCTGATCACGAATCAAACATTTTTGAAGTGATGTCTGTGTGTGTGTGTGTGTGTGTGTGTCAGTGAGTCTGTGGAAACGATAACTGACGAACGAATGAACCGATTCAAACAAAATTTGGTACAAAAATCACAATCCATAAACACTGGAAGCTTGTTGTTTTTATACGCAATCGAATGTTCAGAACCCCCCTAAATTTCCGAATGAAATTTTGAAAAAATCGTATAAAAATCAAAACCACTAATAAAGTTACGCAAATAGAGATTTCTTATGTAATTTTTCATTAGGAAACGATTGGCATAAATTTTAGAACGCTAACATGAACCGTTCTCGAGATATTACACATTTTTCAAAAAAAATATCAAAAAGTCATATAAAATAATAAAAAAAATATTTCCTATTGAGAACCATGTTCACTTTTCATATCTAATACCATGCGATAAATTGGGTGACATCATTCTCGTGGATCTAGCTCGTTCCATTCATGGAAAAAGATACTTTGAGTAATACGTTTGTATTTGAACGCCAATAGTCATTTGTCTGCTGTAAGAATAACTTATTTCTTCGTCCATAACGCTTGGCGAGATTTTGGCGACGAATTTGGCGGAATGTCGCCAACTTGACGACTTTTTGAAATGTTGCCAAATTAACGAGAATCTCGCCAAATGGATGAAAATGACGACTAATTGTCGAAAATTCAATATCTTGGAAAGAATATAAGTATCTACTATAAGAAAAACCTATAAGTATCTACTATAAGAAAGAATATAAATAACTACTATAAAAGTAATCTATTTTTTGTTTCTACTGTAAAAGTAGCAAATTTATTTCATTATATAATGAAATTCATGTGTTGCCCACATCAGATTTTTTTGTTTATACTGTAAAAGTAGTAAATACATTGCATTATATAAGGAAAGTCATGTGCTGCCCACATCAGATTTTTTACATAATGTATTTATGAATGAAATTTGGTGAGTGTAGATGCATTCATCTTAGAGTTACCATGTCCATACGCACATATCAATTTGACAGACAGATAACACACACACATATACATATGTGTATATATATATATATATATACATTATATAATATAATAAAAATAAAAGAGACAAAAAGAGAAAAAAGAGAAGGAAGGCAGCGTAAGGTGCTTACATAATTGCGGTAAGGGGTAGTGACCTTACACCCCAGTAATCAACATGCATGTCTCAAATGTCACGGCACTGCACTCTTGGACGCCAGCACCGACTGAAGCCAACCCCCGAAGTGACAATCATATTTATCACAAGACCAGGCCAAATTGAAAAGGGCATAAAATAAATAGATACCGAAGTATCATAAGATGTAATAACGCACTTAGATGTCAGCTTCTTAAATACTCGAACTAGGTTCAAATACACAGTACAAAGTAATGTTGCTATCACTTGCCAAATGCATAAAGACGGATCTTCAAAACGTTTTCAAAAATGCACATAATTGTGACCCATAATTATAATTTTTACCATAGAAATTAGAGGAATTATTTAACTAATTTCTATGGCAAAAATGATAATTATGGTTCACAATTATGTGCAGTTTTGAAAATTTTTTGAAGATCCGTCTTTATGCATTTGGCAATTGGTGGCAACATTACTTTGTACGGTGTATTTGAACCTAGTTCGAGTATTTAAGAAGCTGACATCTGAGTGCGTTATTACATCTTATGAAACTTCGGTATCTATTTATTTTATGTCCTTTTCAATTTGGCCTGGTCTTGTTACTTTCCTTATATACATAATGTATAAGGAAAGTATTGTGACGGGGTCGAAAATTCGAATTCGAGTTTTCGACGGGAGAGCACGTTTCAAGCATCCCTGATCACGAATCAAACATTTTTGAAGTGATGTCTGTATGTATGTGTGTGTGTGTGTGTGTGTGTGTGTGTGGAGACGATAACTGACGAACGAATGGACCGATTTGAACCAAATTTGGTACAAAAATCACAATCCGTAAACACTGGAAGCCTATTGTTTTTATACGCAATCGAATGTACATAACCCCCCTAAATTTTCGAATAAAATTTTGAAAAAATCGTCAAAAAATCAAAACCACTAATAAAGTTACGCAAATAGATATTTCTTATGTAATTCTTTATTGGAAAACGATTGACATAAATTTTAGAACGCTAACATGAACCGTTCTCGAGATATTGTACATTTAAAAAAAATATCAAAAAGTCATATAAAATAAAAAAAAATATTTCCTATTAAAAAACATGTTCACTTTTCATATGTAATTGGGTTGTATAAATTGGGTGACATCATACTCGTGGATCTAGCTCGTTCCATTCATGAAAAAAGATACTCTGAGTAATATTTTTGTATTTGAACGCCAATAGTCATTTATCTGCTGTAAGAATAACTTATTTCTTAGTGCATAACGCTTGGCCAGATTTTGGCGACGAATTTGGTGGAAAGTTTTTTGAAATGTTGCCAAATTAACGAAAATCTCGCCAAATGGATAAAAATGACGCTGAATCAATGAAAATGACGACTGATTGTCGAAAATTCAATGTCTTGGAAAGAATATTAGTATCTACTATAGGAAAAACCTATTTTTTTACTGTAAAAGTAGTAAATTCATTACATTATATAAGGAAAGTCATGTGTTGCCCACATCAGATTTTGATAATTATGATTGTCACTATGGGGGTTGGCTTCAGTCGGTGCTGGCGTCCAAGAGTGCAGTGCCGTGACATTTGAGACATGCATGTTGATAACTGGGGTGTAAGGTCACTACCCCTTACCGCCATTATGTAAGCACCTTACGCTGCCTTCCTTCTCTTTTTTCTCTTTTATTTTTATTATATTATATAATATTTTGTAATTAGTATTTATTGCTGCTTTGAGCATAATTACTGATATACTATATTTCTTATGATACAGTCAACTTAAATCCTATTTATTTCATTCATATATATATATATATATATATATATATATATATATATTTCCAAAAGTATTCTAGATGTGTTTAAATGTCCTTGAAACATGCTTTTAAGGACACTTGAAAGCTTGATTCGTCTTTCGCCGAATTGATAAACTAAGTTGTCTTGATAAACTAAGCATTATCTATTCAATAGTATGTAAAATGTAAGCATTAAATATGCCAAGTCAAAACTTATGGAATGAACTCATCAAAGCACTGAAACATTTATCGATCTTTCTGCAAAGAAAGTATAAAACACAAAGAAAAGAAATTACTTCGTCTTTTAAGTAAAATAATTACGTAATCATAACAATGAGCCGCAAAGGGTTTTCATAGGTTCGGGATAAGAGCCATAGATTTTATTAAGGGCGAACTGGGAAGATAATAAATTACGCATCACTTTCTTTAAATACGCCAAGATAATAAATCTTAGTAAGTACCGGAGACAAAAAGTGCACTTTCGACCTTTTAAGCGATGGGAGTAATTTTTGCCCTATAAAAACTATTGAAGTAATATTAATGAGAAGCAGATATTATCTTATTAGATTAAAAATCATGCATTCCTTTTGTAACTGATCAAGAGTTTCTAGAGTAATTTAAGAGAACGCTTTTCAATTAATTAACAAAATTGTTATGAATTGAAAAATATAATGATAAATTGTTTTCCAAATCATTTATAATATAAAGGAAGATGTATGTCTGTTTGTCTGTTCATCTGTACAGTCTGTACATAAAAATTTAAACGCCCTACGGACAAGAAATTTGGTACGCATGTACTTCAGAGACAGGGTCGCTTCGAAAATTCATTTAATGAAAACATTTAAAATATATAAAAATTAATACAATCCTCGCACGGAATGAAAAATAAAATATAGAATTTAAAAATAAACGCTTCGATGTGAATATTTAAAATATAAAAATTAAAGCAGTCGTCGCACGGAATTCATTCATAGCAGAACCATACACGGCGTTATATATACAGCAATGCACACAAACACACTGCTGATGCGTTTGAAATGGAATCAAGAGTTTCAAAGGGGGTCAAATGCACATAGGTAGATAGGAAAAAATCTAATTTTTCATTGTCTACACATATTATGTCTTAAAATTTTCCTGTTCAAATTTTTATAAAGAAATACGTAGAAATTGCTATGATATAATGATAATACTGACACTAGTGCAAGCGCTTGAGATTGAGTTCTAAAATTGGAATCGCGTTTTTTATAAATAATTTTTATTTTCTCAGTATTTGTGGTGAAAATTAGTTTAGTTAAATAATTAGTTAGATTAAATTAAATAATTAATCTTGGTTCGAAATCGAAAATAGTGTGTATGAAATCATGCGTCAGACAAATAACCCAACTGTGTGCAGTGTCCGGTCCTGCATGTATGTCGAAATATTTTCAATTCTGTATCTGACTGTACCAAATTGTCTCTTTAATTAGACTTACATCTTGACAACTCTTGCTTCTCGCTCCGCCTTCATTTTTCATCTTTGTGCCCATTGGCTACTGAGCTTGTGTGAGGACATTGTCACTTGCCGGAGATACATTGGACGTAACTGCTTGAGGCTCTAAGTACCACATAACCTTTTGATGTGTGTAGCCATTCTTTATGGCCCCATAAGAAATTAAATAGAATTTAACGTCAAGTCTTGGCGCCAGTCTGTCTACTGTGTTGTTAACAAGAAGCTAACCTTGTATTGCATAAGCCTCGACTTGACGGTTATCTTCCTTGATACCACAGCATCCTAATATGAAATATTCCACCTGCACAGCCTGTTATCTCAGTTTTATTTTTTAAAAAATTCGATGTCAAGATTTTGATGCCAATATATGTTTCAGGACCTCCTGAACAAGGTTTAACTATTTTTAGAGTGATGTTTGTCTACCTGTATCTGCAGTCTGCCTGTGGTCGATTTTTTGCGTGCACAATAGCTGTCACAATCGTTAATGGATTTTCATGAAAATGTATGTCATGGAACTTCATCCGGCTTTGTTAACGTAAAATCTAGAGCTAGATAGAATTTTATGAAATTCGAGAGAAAACTTCGAAATTGATTCGAAATTTTATATTTTCTTAACATGGCAGCAAAGGACAAAATTTGACGTAATTATATAAGAGTATAAAAGGGGTTATTTATGGTCCAATGATCATGAAACTTAACAGTTTCAATCGCTGTAGTGAAAATAGACACGATATAATTTTTCTATTAATGACGTTGGGGAGCGGGGAGCAATATACCCCCCTTCTCAAAAGGGAACATTATCAAACTTATAACCCTACTACCCTAACTACTTGCGGGCCATACCCTACTATATAGGGTTATATTAGTAGGGTAATATAAACCCCATACAATGAAGAGTCACATGTTATAAATGTGTTCATTTGGACCAACAATACAGATTTTCAAATTTGTTCTTGCAAAATTTCCAAAAAACTAACTAAATAAATAAATATAACATTTACAAGTTACTTAACATCTGATTCTGGTATGAGAAGATTGAGTTCAGCCCCAAACCAATTAATTTTAAAATTGGTTGCCACGATACCTAGGTCACGTTTTTATCCATTTATTTCAAGTTCGGCAGTGATTTTTTCTTTTTTACGATAACACGCAGTTAGCTACTTAGACAATTTCTGACTTTGGCTTTCTCTGCAATAAATATATTCTGCAATTTTAGCAACAAAGAGACGATTTTTGATAAAAAGAAATTGTAGATGTTTGTTTCAAACAGCCTCCTTTTGTTTCTTACGTTTAATATAAAAAAATTCGATCATGCTAACAGTGTATAATTTTAAACTTTAGGATTTATCCGTTGCAAGCTTATCAGTTTAGAAAGAATATTTGTAGATTTATCTTTTTAAGATGTATCCGCAGATTAATTCATAGAAATATATTTTGTCCGCGTAGAAGATATTTTGGGCATACTAGGAATATATGTCCCTTTAAAACTTGCTAATCCTTAAAATTCGAAATTTAGGGGAGAAACTAAAATTTTACTGCACTGTATATAATAGCATAAGACATAAAAGTAGATAAGAAAGGTCGTTCAGCTACAAACGCTTACGGTGCAATAGCGCAATTCGATGACTCATGAGGAGGAGGGAGAATGACTCATGAGGAGGAAGTAAATGTATGAACCTTATCATATGAACTTTTAAACCGATAACACAACTTCTTCTTCGACCCAGACTGTCCGACCTACCAGAAAGGTATAAGATATATCTGTTTGGATGTCCAGGAAATGCCACCCAATTTAGTCCGGAACTCAGTGGGGAAGGTATCCACAGGAACCGTACCCTCCTTCCCTACCACCAACCTCTCGGAAGGACTTACCTACATGTTTAATGTGATCGTAATCCACGTGAACACGGCGGCAATTTTAGCAGTAGCGGGAATCGAACACAGGCCGACCAAGTGCAATTCCCGCGCGCTAACCATTGGGCTGTCGCTCCCGATAACTCAACTTGGACTGATGACGTAATGAGGCAACTCGACCTTTGGACCGATGACGTAATGAGGAAACCTTGAACTTTGGCCAGATGAGGCAACTTGACCTTTGAACCGATAACTGGAGCGATGTGAACTCCGACCGTATCACTCGGCGATCTGTGACGTACTGACAATATTTATCAGTTTGGTGAGCAGATCAAAGTGGTCAATGAGGCGAGGTACCTGGGGCTGACCATTTCCTCTAGTGGGGATTGGTCGGCCCACATTGCCTCGCTTCATGTGAAGTGTCTGACTCTTGTTTCTGGTTTTGTGTGGATGGGGAGCCGACAGGAGTTATTTGAAGCTCTGATATCTCTCCGTAGCGGAGAAGAGTTTGGCCTACTGCGCCGTAGCATGGGCGGGGGACCTGAAACAAGCTCAGGTCCGGAAACTCCTGATCCTCCAGAGATCTCTTCTGTTGAGGATCGCCGGCGCTTATAGGACTTCGCCCTACGGGGTGTTATTTGTCCTCCTGGACATCCGTCCCATCCACCTGGTCTTAAAGGGTTTATACAATAAATTTCATTTTTGGCGGAGGGGTAGGAATTCATATTTGGGCTCCTCTCTTCCTCCTCCTTCTTCCTTCGATCATCGTCAGGCTTTTGATGGGATTTTGCCTTGCAGGCAGCTGATCGCGTTCCCCGAGATGATTGGACCCGTTGGGGTGCACATATATACCGACGGCTCCAAGATCGAGGGGAACGTGGGTTTTGCTGTCTGCATATTTTTTGGAGGTAATTTAATTCAGGTTATCACCAAAAGGCTTTCGTCTTTCAATTCTGTTTTCCAGGTCGAGCTCCTAGTGATTAAGTTTGCTTGTGGCTGGGTTTTGCAGGGAAAAAGGAGGGCTATGATTTTTACAAATAGCCATTCGTCTATCGCTGCGCTCACGTCCATTTCGAGTAATTCTGCCTTTTTGCAGAATGTGAAGGATTTTGTTAGACCTGCACTGGAGATGGTTGGTTTGAAGTGGGTTCGTGCCCATGTTGGCATCCTCGGGAATGAGGTAGCCGATAGTTTCGCAAGATTGCTGAACTAGAGGGAGAGCCGCTTCAGGTTCCTGGCCCCTACTCTCTGCTGTCTGGATTTGTTCGGACAGTATTGAGGGGAGAATGGCATGCCTACTGTGACTCTCTCTCTGGTGGCTCGCGGGCCCGGTCTTTCTGTCCTTCCCCGGACTTTGCTTTTCAGGTAAGGGATGGGGCTGCGTTCCATTTTATTTCGGGACACGGTCCTTTCCCTGCTTATCTGTTTAGGTTTAAGATCTTTGCATCCCCTTCCTGCAGTTGCGGCGGGATTGGGGATGCGGATCACTTTGTATTTCAGTGTCCCCTCACTGAGGGGTCTCATTTGGTTCGTCCGGGGGACGAGCACCGGGCCATTTGGTTTAATAGGGTGTTGACCCGTCCCCGGTCCGTCAACCTTATTAAAAGATGTTTAAGGGTTGCTGAGTGAGTATGTGAGGAGTTAAAGCCTCCTTAGATGTTTTAATAGCGTTTGTTATTGTAAATTATATTTGTGTAAATTGTATAATGATTGTATTTATATGTTTAATATAACGTTTTGGTTGAATATTTCCACCTCTTGAATATTAATGCTGAATTGGTTTATGGAGTTGTCCTTTAATATTTTGGATTTGTATGAGTTTATTTTGATCCATATTGTGGATTGTTTTTGTTTTTATACCTGCAAAGTGTTGCAGATGATTGTTGAGTTTTTATTCCTGCAGAATGTTGCAGACGATTGTTTGCCTTGTATCTCGCCTTGGCCGGCAGTTTTTTTCCCAAAGTTTTAGTAAATCTTTGTGGTGTTGTTGTGGGCTCGCCGCTTGGGGGAGTCGGCGGCTTCCCTTGTCCGTGTGGGCCTGGGTTGGCCGTTGACTCTCCTTTTTGCTGGGAATCGTTTCCTTTATTTTCTCGGCCGTGGGCTTTTAGCGGCTCTATGCCACTCGTGGCGGGCGCCACGGTCTGAGGTTAAAATAAAAAACAAATATTTATCAGTCGTGAGATACTTAAAATGAATTTTCGGAGGTGCCTCCCCCAGCGGAAGTCTGGAGATTTTGGAGGGTAATAAAAATTTGGTTGGAGCCATCTGTCGGGCGTTTTTAAAGTTATTCCATTTAAAATGATAAGATTCGTTGGGAACGGCAGGGGCTCGAACCCAGAACCCGTAGATTACTAGGTAGACAAGCGAAGCCATTCGGCCACGATGAAATGCTTAGATACTATCAAATAAGGATATCATTCCTGGTAGTTTTAGTGGAAGGATGTTTTCGGTGGAGTGAATGATAAAAAAATATGAATGTGAAAGAGTGTTATTAAAATGATGATCATTTTTGTAAAAATGATTATTAATATTTTAATTTTAGCGAATGTTCGGCGAACTGTGGGATATGTTGCAGGGGGCTAAAATTTAATTATGTTAGTGAAGTGTGTGCTATTGAGCGATTTTTCGGAGATGTTAATTGTTTTAATGACACAGTTATGACTGAATGGGAAAATATGAATATTAAAGAGTGTTATTAAAATGATAAATATTTTGTAAAAATTATTATTAATATTTTAATTTTAGCGCATGTTTCGCGAACTATGGCATATGTTTTTTTGTGTTAGAGGGATTTTTAAATTTCAGTATTTGAGTGAATTAATTGGTACTGAGCGAATGTTTCGTGATCTATGGGATAATGGTTAAAACGAGGGTCGCTAATTTTTCTTCTTAATTTTGAGTGAGAGTTTAATTTTAAAATGAATTTTTAATTGTATTAATTAAAATGTAAAGAAGCATATACATTTAGTAAATGACTTGTGGAATGTTTGGAGCCAGAGAATACAAGATCCCATTTTGTTCATTGTTTTTAATGAAACATTTAATTTTTTTAACTAAATTATTCTATTAACAAAAATTATGAAATTAACAAGTGCGTGTCTTTTTAAACTTACAGCAATTTACCACTTGATATTCCAAGGGATCCTTCAATTTTATGATTGAGTGTATTGCACGATACTTACCGAATGAATTGAGAAATTATCTATGTTATACATTAGAGAAATTAGTATGTTATACATTAGAGAAATTAGTATGTTATACATTAGAAATTGAATGATTATGTTATACATTAAAAAGAAGTGTTAGAAAAAGAAGGAAATGATTAGTACAAGAAATAAATGTATGCGAGTTCCAACAGATCCCAGAAGTGCATTCTGTCATTACAATCTTTAGGGCGGTGTTTCCTCACCAGCGTAAAATAATTTTCAGAAATTAAATGTTGATATAAAGTAGTTTAAAAATAAATAAACATGAATTTTAGATTGAAATAATTCCAAAATTGCTTTTTAAATATATTCAGGGTAAGATAAATTTCCATTGAGAATTTTAAAGTGAAATGTATTTTTGAAAAAGTATTAAAAATGTAATAGGTTTGACATCTCATTGCATACAAATAGAAATATCATGACTGTAGATACATCATAGAAACCATACGTTTCTTAATTAGTCTATGTGTATTAATTACCGAAAGTGTGGAATTTTTTTTAAAAAATCTACTCTGAAAAAGAATATATTTATTATGGTATAAATCCAAACTCCCTGTACATTATATAGCGCATATCTTATGAAAAACAATTAAATGAAATAAAATTATGAACCAAAAGTAATTTTTTCAATACATTGTATGTGATTTTAAACACCTAATTTTGAGTGAGAGTTTAATTTTAAAATGTATTACTTTCCTTATATACATAATGTATAAGGAAAGTATTGTGACGGGGTCGAAAATTCGAATTCGAGTTTTCGACGGGAGAGCACGTTTCAAGTATCCCTGATCACGAATCAAACATTTTTGAAGTGATGTCTGTGTGTGTGTGTGTATGTGTGTGTGTTTGTTTGTGTGTGTGTGTGTGTGTCAGTGAGTCTGTGGAGACGATAACTGACGAACGAATGGACTGATTCGAACCAAATTTCGTACAAAAATCACAATCCGTAAACACTGGAAACCTATTGTTTTTATACTCAATCGAATGTTCAAAACCCCTCTAAATTTTCGAATGAAATTTTGAAAAAATCGTCAAAAAATTAAAACCACTAATAAAGGTACGCAAATAGACATTTCTTATGTAATTTTTCATTAGAAAGAGATTGACATAAATTTTAGAACGCTAACATAAGCCGTTCTCGAGATATTGCACATTTTTCAAAAAAATTATCAAAAATTCATATAAAATAAAAAAAAATATTTCCTATTGAGAGACATGTTCACTTTTCATATGTAATACCATGCGATAAATTGGGTGACATCATTCTCGTGAATCTAGCTCGTTCCATTCATGAAAAAAGATACTTTGAGTAATACATTTGTATTTGAACGCCAATAGTCATTTATCTGCTGTAAGTATAACTTATTTCTTAATGCATAACGCTTGGCGAGATTTTGGCGACGAATTTGGCGGAATGTCGCCAACTTGGCGACTTTTTTGAATGTTGTTAAATTAACGGAAATCTCGCCAAATGGATAAAAATGACGCTAAATCAATGAAAATGATGAACTAATTGGAGAAAATTCAATTTCTTGGAAAGAATATTAGTATCTACTATCAGAAAAACCTATTTATTACTTTCCTTATATACATAATGTATAAGGAAAGTATTGTGACGGGGTCGAAAATTCGAATTCGAGTTTTCGACGGGAGAGCACGTTTCAAGCATCCCTGATCACGAATCGAACATTTTTGAAGTGATGTCTGTGTGTGTGTGTGTGTATCAGTGAGCCTGTGGAGACGATAACTGACAAACGAATGAACCGATTCGAACCAAATTTGGTACAAAAATCACAATCCGTAAACACTGGAAGCCTATTGTGTTTATACGCAATCGAATGTTCAGAACCCCCCTAAATTTTCGAATGAATTTTTAAAAAAATCGTCAAAAAATCAAAACCGCTAATAAAGCTACGCAAATAGACATTTCTGATGTATTTTTTCATTAGAAAACGATTGGCATGAATTTTAGAACGCTAACATGAACCGATCTCAAGATATTGTACATTTTTCAAAAAAATTATCAAAAAGTCATATAAAATAAAAAAAAATATTTCCTATTGAGAGACATGTTCACTTTTCATATGTAATACCATGCGATAAATTGGGTGACATCATTCTCGTGGATCTAGCTCGTTCCATTCATGAAAAAAGATCCTTTGAGTAATACATTTGTATTTGAACGCCAATAGTCATTTATCTGCTGTAAGTATAACTTATTTCTTAATGCATAACGCTTGGCGACATTTTGGCGACGAATTTGGCGGAATGTCGCCAATCTGGCAACTTTTTGAAATGTTGCCAAATTAACGAAAATCTCGCCAAATGGATAAAAATGACGCTAAATCAATGAAAATGACGACTATTTGTTGAACATTCAATATCTTGAAAGAATATTAGTATCTACTATACCTATTTTTTTACTGTAAATTAGTAAATTCATTACATTATATACGGAAAGTCATGTGTTGCCCACATCAGATTTTTTTACTGTAAAAATAGTAAATTCATTACATTATATAAGGAAAGTCATGTGTTGCCCACATCAGATGTTTTTAAATTGTTTTAATTAAAACGTACTGAAGCAGTTACATTTAGTAAATGACTCGAGGAATGTTTAGAGCGTAGAAAATACAAGACTCTATTTTGTTAATTGTTTTAATGAAACAGTTAAATTTATTTTTTCAATTATTTTAATTAAATGATCCTTCTAACAAAAGTACTAAATAAACACGAAAGTGTATTTTTAAACCTACCACAACTTGCCACTTAGTATTCCAAGGGGTTCAAAACTCTAAAATTTTATTATTTTCGCAAATTGAACGATATTTACTGAGTGTTTGGGGAATTAAAGGTAAGTTTCTAATGTTACAGGAAGTCTAAAACCCACCATTCGGCATATTTACAAAATTTCACAAATTTTAGGCGAATGCGATGACACTTTTAAGGATATCTGATTAACATTCTATTTAAATGAATGGATGGCCCTCTATGATGAAGTGCAGTACATTCTAATAACATTAAAATACGAAAGATACGCAATAACATCTTTAAAAATATTTGTGGACAGCACATGACTTTCTCTACAGACTTATATACACATTCTCTTTATTTTAATTAAATTTAATTCACTATTAATTCAATTTTAGATCTCATTTGGTAACTGGGCTCATTTTCAAAGGTGGCGTGGAGAAAAAACGAAAAAACGAAAATTTCTCGTGAACGGCTAATTCTAGTGTAATGGGGATGGTCTTATTCCTTTCTTCGTTAAAAATTACGTATAAAACAAGTATTTAATGGATATATTTCAGCATACGTAGTTTTTTATTTTAGATTTTGTCGATTTTTGCGGGCCATTTGGCAAAAAAAGGCAGGTTATTTTTTTCTGAATCGTACCAAAATGTAATCAGCACCAGGGTGACCTATACGTGACTCATCTACCGAATTTTGTGAAATTCAGTTCATTAGTTTTCCAGTTAGAGTGGATACAAGCTTTTGCGGGCCATTTTGCAAAAAATAGCGGGTTCTTTTATCCCGAATCGTACCCAAAACGAATCAGCACCAGCCCCGCCCACAAGTGACTTACCTACAAAATTTTGTGAAATTCGGTCTATTCTCGGTTTTTTAGTTAGAGTGGATACAAAATCTGCACAGACAGACAGACACACAGACAGACACACAGACGTCACGCTAAAAATGTTTTTTTCGTATTCCAGAGGTCTCGAAACGTGTAGATCCGTCGAAAACTCGAGTTGCGATTTTCGACATGATTCCAATATTTTCCCTATACATTACCATGTATTGCAGGGAAAGTAAAATGTAAGAAACTGTATTTAAACCACATAAAATCATAGAAATACACCAAATGTTCTTCTAACGTACTACCAAATGTTCTTCTAACTAACTCATATACAGCTAAACGTGTAAATGATTAAGGTTTATAGGTTTCAATAAACTTTTTTTTTTCTTATGCTTAGGAATTAAGACCACTCTTAGGGAACTAAAGTATTTCTCCAAGAAGACTAAGACCCTAATATCATAATATTTGAATTACATTTACCAAATTGTACAATACTTAATAAATTTTCAGGAACTATTCCATATTTAAATGAAATTTAGTAAATTACTCCACACTTAGTGCATGTTTGAGAAATTAGAGGTATGTTTTTTACTTTCTCTGCAACACATGGTAATGTATAGGGAAAGTATTGGAATCATGCCGAAAATCGCAACTCGAGTTTTGACGGATCTACACGTTTCGAGACCTCTATAATACGAAAAAAACTATTTTTAGCGTGACGTCTGTGTGTGTGTCTGTGTGTATGTCTGTGTGTCTGTCTGTGTGTCTGTCTGTGTGCCTGTCTGTCTGTGCAGAATTTGTATCCACTCTAACTAAAAAACTAATAGACCGAATTTCATAAAATTTGATAGGTAAGTCACTTGTGGGCGAATCTGGTGCTTATTTGTTTTGGGTACGATTCGGGATAAACGAATATTTTGCGAAACGCACCGCAAAAGTTTGTATCCACTCCAGCTAAAAAACTAATGGACCGAATTTCACAAAATTCGGTAGATAAGTCGAATCTACACGTTTCGAGACCTCTAGAATACGAAAAAACTATTTTTACCGTGACGTCTGTGTGTGTGTGTGTGTGTGTGTGTGTGTCTGTCTGTGTATCTGTGTTTCTGTCTGTGCAGATTTTGTATCCACTCCAACTAAAACACTAATTGACTGAATTTCATAAAATTTGGTAGGTAAGTCACTTGTGGGCGAATCTGGTGCTGATTTGTTTTGGGTACGATTCGGAATAAAAGAACCCGCCTTTTTTTGCTAAATGACCCACAAAGGCTTTTATCCACTGTAGCTAAAAATATAATAAACCGAATTTAACAAAATTTGGTAGATAAGTCGATTGTGGTTCATCCTGGTGCTGATTAGATTTTGGTATGATTCGAAAAAAAAATAACCTGCCTTTTTTTGCAAAATGGTCCGCAAAAATCGACAAAATCTAAAATAAAAAACTACATATGCTGAAATATATCCATTAAATGCTTGTTTTATACGTAATTTTTAACGAAGAAAAGAATAAGACCAACCCCATTACACTAGGACTAGCCGATCTCGAGATATTTTTGTTTTTTCGTTTTTTCCCTACACCACCTTTGAAAATGAATCCAGTTACCAAATGAGTACGAAAATTGAATTAATAGTGAATTAAATTTAATTAAAATAAAGATAATGTGTATATAAGTCTGCAGGGAAAGACATGTGCTGCCCACATCAGATTTTTTACTTTCTCTGCAATACATGGTAAAGTATAGGGAAAGTATTGGAATCATGCCGAAAATCGCAACTCGAGTCTTCGACGGATCTACACGTTTCGATACCTCTAGAATACGAAACAACCATTTTTAGCGTGACGTCTGTGTGTGTCTGTGTGTCTGTCTGTGTATCTGTCTAGATTTTGTATCCACTCCAACTAATAAACTAATGGGCCGAATTTCATAAAATTTAGTAGGTAAGTCACTTGTGGGCGAATTTGGTGTTGATTAGATTTGGGTACGAATCGGGATAAAAGAACCCGCCTTTTCTTGCGACATGGCCCGCAAAAGCTTGTATCCACTCTAGCTAAAAAACTAATGGACCGAATTTCAAAAAATTCGGTAGATAAGTCACTTCTGGGTCACTCTGCTGCTGATTAGATTTTGGTATGATTCGGAGAAGAAGAATCCGACTTTTTTTCGAAATGGTCCGCAAAAATGTTATGCATCCACGCTAGCTAAAATGCTAATTGACCAAATTTCACAATATTTGGTAGATAAGTTACTTGTGGGACACTCTGGTGCTGATTCGATTTTGGTACGATTCGGTTAATAACAACCTGCGTTTTTTACGACATAACCTTCAAAAATCGCAAATATCTAAAGGAAAAAATCTGATGTGGGCAGCACATGAATTCCCCTGCAGAATTATATTCACGTTATCTTTATTTCAATTACATTTAATTCACTTTTAATACAATTTTCGTTCTCATTTGTTAACTGGACTCCTTTTCAAAGGTGTGGCGTAGAGAAAATACGAAATAACTAAAATATCTCGAGAACAGCTAGACCTAGTGTAATGGGGTTGGTCTGATTATTTTCTTTGTTTAAAATTACGTATAAAACAAGCATTTAATGGATATATTTCAGCATACGTAGTTTTTTATTTTAGATTTTGTCGATTTTTGCGGGCCATTTTGCACAAAAAGGCAGGTTACTTTTTCTGAATTGTACCAAAATCTAATCAGCACTAGGGGGGTCCGCAAGAGACTTACCTACCAAATTTTATGAAATTCGGTCAATTACTTTTTTAGTTATAGTGGATACAAAATCTGCACAGACAGACAGACACACAGACACACAGATACACACCCAGACGCCACGCTGAAAATAGTTTTTTCGTATTCTAGAGGTGTCGAATCGTGTAGATCCGTCGAAAACTCGAGTTGGGATTTTCGACATGATTCCAATACTTTCCCTATACATTACCATGTATTGCAGGGAAAGTAAAAAATCTGATGTGGGTAGCATATGACTTTCCCTACAGACTCATATCCACGTTCTCTTTATTTTAATTAATGTTAATTCACTTTTAATTCAATTTTCGTTCTTATTTGATAATTAGACTTTTTTTTCAAAGGTAGGGTAGAGAAAATACAAAAAAAAAAAATATCTCGAGAACGGCTAGTCCCAGTGTAATGGGGTTGGTCTTATTCTATTCTTCGCTAAAAATTACGTATGAAACAAGCATATAATGAATCTATTTGAGCATACGTCGTTTTTTATTTTAGATTTTAGCAATTTTTGAGGGCAATTTTGAAAAAAAGGACAGGTTATTTTTTTTCGAATCGGTATAAAATCGAATCAGCACCAGAATTACCAAGTAACTTATCTACCAAATTTTGTGAAATTCGGTCCCTTAGTTTTTCAGATAGAATGGATACAAACTTTTGTGGGTCATTTCGCAAAAAAAAAGGCGGGTTCTTTTATCCCGAATCGTACTCAAAACTAATCGGCACGAGATTCGCATACTAGTGAATTACATACCAAATATTATGAAATTCGGTCCATTAGTTTTTTAATTTGAGTGGATACAAAATCTGCACAGACAGACAAACAGACAGACAGACAGACACACAGACACACACACAGAAGTCACGCTAAAAATAGTTTTTTCGTATTCTAGAGATCTCGAAACGTGTAGATACGTCGAAAATTCGAGTTGCGATTTTCGGCATGATTCCAATACTTTCCCAATACATTACCATGTATTGCAGGGGAAGTAAAAATCTGCTGTGGCCAGCACATGACTTTCCCTGCAGATTTATATACACGTTCTCTTTATTTTAATTAAACTTATTTCTCTATTAATTCAAATTTCGTTCTCATTTGGTAACTGGGTTCATTTTCAAAGGTGGCGTATTGAAAAAACGAAAAAACGAAACGGTTAGTCCTAGTGTAATTGAATTGGTCCTATTCTTTTCTTCGTTAAAAATTACGTATAATGAAGCATTTAATGGATAAATTTCAGCATTCGTAGTTTTCTATTTTAAATTTTGTCGATTTTTGACTGCCATTTTGCAAAAAAAGGCAGGTTGTTGTTTTCCAAATCGTACCAAAATCTAATCAGAACCAGAGTGATCTACGAGCGACTTATCTATCAAATTTTGTGAAATTCTGTCTATTAAATTTTCATCTGGAGTGGATGAAAACTTTCGCCGGCCATTTCGCAAAAATAGACGGGTTCTTTTATCTCGAATCGTACCCAAAACCAATCAGCACCAGATTTGCCCACAAGTGACTTCCCTACCAAATGTTATGAAATTCGGTCAATTAGTTTTTTAGTTAGAGTGGCTACAAAATCTGCACAGCCAGATAGACACACAGACACACACACAGATGTCACGCTAAAAATAGTTTTTTCGTATTCTAGAGGTCTCAAAACGTGTAGATTCGTCGAAAACTCGAGTTGCGATTTTCGATATGATTCCAATAATTTCCCTATACATTACCGTGTATTGCTGGGTAAGTAAAAATCTGATGTGGGCAGCACATGACTTTCCCTGCAGACTTATATCACCGTTCTCTTTATTTTGATTAAATTTTATTCACTTTTAATTCAATTTACATTCTCATTTGATAACTGAACTTTTTTTCAAAGATGGCGTGGAGAAAATACGAAAAAACTATGATATCTCGAAAACGGCTAGTCCTAGTGTAATGGGGTTGTTCTTATTCTTTTTCTCGTTAAAATTATGTATTAAACAAGCATTTAATGGATATATTTGAGTATACGTAGCTTTTTAGTTTAGATTTTGACAATTTTTGCGGCTATTTAGCAAAAAAAGGCAGGTTATTTTTTTCCGAATCGTACCAAAATCTAATCAGCACCAGGGTGACCAACAAGTGACTCATCTGGCGAATTTTGTAACATTCGGTAAATTAGCTTTTCAGCTAGAGTGGATACAACATTTTGCAGGCCATTTTGCAAGAAAAGGCAGGTCCTTTTATCCCGAATAGTACCCAAAACCAATCAATAGCAGACTCGTCCACAAGTGACTTACCTACCAAATTTTGTGAAATTCGGTCGATTAGTTTTTCAGTTAGAGCGGAAACAATATCGCACAGACCGACACACAGACTGACACACACACAGACGTCACGCTAAAAATGGTTTTTTCGTGTTCTAGAGGTCTCGAAACGTGTAGATCCGTCGAAAACTCGAGTTGCGATTTTCGGCATGATTTCAATACTTTCTCTATACATTACCATGTACTGCAGGGAAAGTAAAAATCATCAGAAGAACAGTAGCATTATGTTGCGATATTTTGTCGCATGGGGATGTTATTAGTAAGAGTGCAGTGTTATTATTGTGCAGTGTATTTCAACACACAGCAAACATTTTATTTTACAGTGACACTGTTGGCCCAGCGTCCTCTCTTGAGACATAATAAACAACAAGCGGCCTTTTTTGCACTTCGCGATTCTCATCAATATTCATTTTTTTAGATTTATTACATTCTTGAGAATAAAGCCTTTTCGCACAAAATATACGTTTCCTTTCTTGAATTAAATTTGTATTTAAAAGACCAGCAGCGGTTGAGACTTTACTTTTATTTTCATTAAAATACTATTTATTTGATTTCTTATATGCATCTCTTCCACTATCAAAAGAGTTTTTGGTAATCGTCAATCTTTGTTCCCCTTTAACTTCTGATTTCAAAAATTCCATTAAAAAATTCAATTTATTAATTTTTCCTCCTTCTTATCCTTTATCAAAAGAGAAATAATATGCCGTTCCCATATTTTCATAATATCCTCTGGCAAATAACTCTTAACAACAGGATATAACATCGTTGCATATTTATCCGAAGTGACACCTAAGGTGCCCAAAGCTCTTAAACGTGCTTCAATCCTATCGTATAATTTTACCACATTACTCCTATTGTGATTTAAAACCAAATTTAATAACTTCCGTACGTATACTTCTATCAACAATTCATCTTTACCGAAGCGAAATTTCAAACATTCAATTACTAATGGGTAATTATCGCTATTTGGCGGAAAACTCTCTACTAATTCACGGATTCGGGATTTTTCTGTTGTACTTTGCAAGAGATAAACAAATTTATCTTAATCTGATAATTCTGGGTCTTCATGTATTTTTTTAAATATAGACCAGAATTTAAGCCAATTTTTTATCGATCCGTCAAATCTTTCTAATTCTAATTTTGGTAATCTAACGAGTTTTCTATTTACCGCTTCAACACATAAAATATTACAAAGATTCTCTTTACTAATTTCGTTCAGTGTTCGATCAGTTTTTAATTTGAAAGTAACGTATTTATCTATATAAGACGATATATTTTCGTATTCTTTGTCATAAACACTATGTTCTATCTTATCATCTTTGGAAAGTAAATCCAGTATCCCATTATCTGTCATCTGCAGATCCTGATATTTATCGTTTAGAAGCGAAAACGAAATTTCAACTTCTTCGATATCAACTGGTTTGCCTTCTAAAGCTTAAGTCTATTTGCAGCTTTCGTAAAACTAGTGCGTAATGGTGTTCTAATTTTTGTCAAATTATTCATAATTTCTATTAATTTCAATATCACGGTCATTTTATAAACCGGAGTCCCTGTTCGGACGCCATAATGTCAGCTCAAAGAATCAAAATTATAAAATATAATTTGATCAATAATGAATAAATGTAATCTTGCCTTTACGTTTATGCTGATCTATTTCTTAACGCCGGGCGACCACATCTTGACATTGATTTTAAAAGAAACTGCAATCTAAATATTTTGAATATCACTTTATTCTGCACAGAACATAACAATAACACTTATTAACTTCAACTAACTAATATACATGTTTCTTCTTGGGCACGTGCAGAAATCCTAAAATCACATTTTCGATTATTTCACTTCAGTTCATGGGAGATGTGACACAAGTTTAGTCTGCAAACTGATTCTCGTCGTACCAAGATCTGGAGAGCAAGTGGAACACGTTTTCACCCGGGAAACATCACGGAAAGACATTGTTCTCCGTTTGGGGGAGTCATGGTCCATGGTCTGGGCATGTATCATGATGGACGGCCGCACAGACTTCCACATCTTTGACACGGAGTCCGTTACCGGTCAAAGATACAGAAACGAAGTTCGTGAGCCTACCATTCGATTGCTTCGAGGTTCTGTTGGTCCTGATTCCATATCCATGCACGATTAAGCGCCTTCTTACCGTGCGACCTTGGTCGACGACTTCCTTCAAACTGTAAATATCCAGCACATGCAGTGGCCTGTCAATGCTCCTGATCTCAATCCAATAGGAAATGTGTGGGATATGTTCAGGAAGACATCTTGCAGCCCTCCGCTACCCACCAAGCTCCGTTCCAGGATTGAAAACTGTTCTCCGTGAGGCTTGGAACTCTTTGAGCACACAACTCATCCAAACCCTCATCGAAAGTATGGGGAATCGCTGTGCAGCATACGTGGCTAACCGAGGTTCCCACACACCGTATTAAACTGCAGCATCACATTGTTTTAATCATTCTGTTTCACTGAGGTTGACACTCGTATTGTGATCCTTTTTCTTTCAACCCTTTTCTTTGGATAATAAAAGTCGTTATTATTCTTGTTTTGTATTGTTTTCTTCTTCTGTAACCCTATTACACCCGCATATCGCGTTTCCTTCTATTCCGATGTAGATTTCCTGAAATTTTCACATAAATAGCAACTATGCTTAACTTTTAGACACGTATGTACATCGGCCAGTATCGTGAACCATTTAACAGTCACATTATGTTGTCCCGGCTAGTGGCGGCGGAACACACTACGCCCAACAACGCAACATCCATGCCTGCAGGTCGGACTCGAACCCACAATCCGGCAATCGAGCATGAGGAAACGTGTGCTTTGACCTCTCAACCACCGCGTCGGCATATTTATGAATCAAAAATTAAAAATTTAAAACAATTAATCAAATTATTTAAAAATTTGAACTGACGTATCAAAATTAACAAATATTAGTGAAATATATATATATTTTAAAATTGTATTCTTTAAAACTTTGCGAAAACAATTTTGATATTTTGAAACTCAATAATATTTCGACCTATAATGTAACTTTCGAGCATCAATACTGAAACCGTTTTGACTCGTGATTAACACAACATATGATAATCCTACGGCTATCATTTAGATTCCAATATAAACAATTGCTCTACAGAGCGATATTCTCGGAGACCTATAAATAGTTACAACACAGGCAAAGCATAAAAGAAGTTGCTTACTGGTGCATCACGTCACTTCATTTCATTTTATTGGTAACATGTTACGTTTATTATCTACACAAAGAAAATCCCACACGTTTTATTTGTAGTATTCCATGGGCTCAACCATATTTCCTGAGATATTTCTAACCGATCGTGTTAAAAATCAATACCAACCAAGATTTTCTATAAATAATTCAATCTATCTGCACTGTTTGATGTTGATTATACATTTAAAAGTGAAATTCGGTACAAACGAGCCTAACGGTCAATATCAATATGGAAACTCTCATGCTTTGCATGCTTGTAATTAATATAATTTCGATGCGAGGTTGGTATTTATTTAACAAATTTAAAACTTTATATTCATTTATTAACTACTCACATATTTTGGTAACACTTTGTATTTATAAATTTCAAATAAATCAAATAACTATTGTATCTGAAAATAAAAATGTAAATAAAGCACACAGCATATAAATGTTGAAAAAATGTTTTAAAGCCAATAAAAATTCTTCTATATTCAGATAAACGAAACAGAAAAGTTCACCAATAACAAGAGCAAAAATCTATTGGCTTGTTTGTCGGGGCTCTAACATTTGAATGCGCTATCCAAACTAAGGCCCCTATATAGAGACCTGGCCCATCAGCCATTTTTTATCATACTTGTCCATTGGGTTTTATTCGATATCAAGCATCGTGGTATAAATTCGCAATAAAACGAAAGGATGTTCGATTGTAAATTGCTCTAATATTCCCGAAAAGGGATGTGAATGTCTAATTCCTTGAATAAACATGAAAGAAGAAGAAAAATGGATAAATGGAAGAGATAAATGCAAGAATATAGTTTGTCATAAACCGGCGATCATGGCGCCCAAAACTGTATTTGACTGTACGTTACCAAGGTGAGTTTTAGTTGACCTTAGTGTCTCCCATGGAAACTGGCACTAGATATCACTCCTTGTAGACAAGGTGTTTCTTTCTGACCCATGGCAGCCATGGCTCAGCGTGTATTATTATTGCTCTACTCCAAAGAATGCCGTACATTGTTGGTGCCTATGTAATATCTCGTTTATCCGGACGAAAAACCGCCATTTCCTTTGAAACCGTTTGAAAATAGCCCTTAAAATGTGCTTATACGAATAATGAAATTAGTGCATGAAATAGTTCTTCATATTTACAATAATATGAAAAAATAAAAATCGTATATAATAAAATGATTTTCCTAATACTAAGACTTAGAAAGTGATATGTAATGATACAGAAAGTGATATGCCATGATATAGAAAGTGATATGTTATGATATAGAAAGAGATATGTCATGATATAGAAAGTGATATAGAGTATATAGAGTATATATATGTAAGTGATATAGAATGTGGGTAATATAGAAAGTGATAATATTTTTAAAGAATTATGGGCCGTTGAGCAAAGCTTTCTGGAAATAGAAATTTTGAATTACAACGGAATTTTACTAACACTGAGGGTAAAAATATGAAGTGTGCCTTTATTTGTAAAGAACATTCCATATTTTAATATTGTTATCACGTATCCCCTTTAACAGTGGATATAACCCCAGAATACAAAATGAATCCTGATTTCTAGATAACTAACGATTTTATTTAAAAGAACGAGTAAGCATAAACAGATACAATATACAGCTAATAAAACTAAAGATAACTTACAAGATCACAAAACAAAGGTCAGGTACAATAAAACAGCAATTGCATGCTGAACCAATTCACAAAATAATAGAATCTTCTGTCAAAACACTGACGCATGTCACAATTCAAATAAGTTCGTATTGCGACCACTCTGTCCAAATCAACGATGACCTCCTTATATACTCTCCATAGAAATCTCTAGAATAATGGCGGTATCTTTGAAACTAGTGAATAATTCTAGAAAGTTTCACCGGATTCAGGAACTCCGAAAAAGTGGTCAACTTGGCGATACTTTGCCAAATCCATCACTCATGCCACGAAAATATTGCCAAGTTTAGGCAACCTTACTTTTATGTAACAGCAATGGTTGGATGTAAACGTGTTTTCTCACTGTCGGGACACAATCATTTTACACAAAATATTACTCTGACTCCTCCAAATCTGATGACCACATATTGAACCGGTCAGCAACAGGTTGACCTTGCAAACCGCTGAAAGTCAATATTGATAGAATGTCTGTGCTGGTAAGGCTAGGAAATCTCTTGTTAAACGATTTCTTGAATCTAAAAACTTTGTGTATCTAAAGAGACATTACCTGACATTTCCTAACTTTTTCTTTCAGTAAAGAAACATGGAGAAAAACTTTTAGCGTCAACTAAAACATTAGATGCTCATCTGTACTGATAAATAATGCTTGTTCTTGCCCTGAATGATTATTTAAACTGTTAACGCTTTGACTTGCTTCTTTACTTTCGCTGTGGCAGTGGTAAAGAAAACGATAAAAGATGGAGACCTTCAGACACTTCAGGAACATCAGGCACGTTTGGCTAAAGCAACTAAAATAAAAAAATCTGATGTGGGCAGCACATGACTTTCCTTATATAATGCAATGAATTTTCTATTTTTACAGTAAAAACTTAGGTTATTCTTATAGTAGATACTTATATTCTTTCCAAGATATTGAATTTTTGTCAATTAGTCGTCATTTTCATCGATTTAGCGTCATTTTTATCCATTTGGCGAGATTTCCGGTAATTTGCCAACATTTAAAAAAGACGCCAAGTTGGCCACATTCCGTCAAATTCGTCGCCAAAATCTCGCCAAGCGTTATGGACGGAGAAATAATTTATTCTTAGATAAATGACTATTGGCGTTCAAATACAAAAGTATTACTCAAAGTGTCTTTTCTCATGAATGGAATGAGCTAGATCCACGTGAATGATGTCCCCAAATGTATCGCATGATATTACATATGAAAAGTGAATATGTTTCTCAACACTTAATATATTTTTTTTAATTTATGGGATTTTTTAATAAATTTATTTGAAAATGTACAATATGTCAAGAACGGTTTATGCTAGCGTTTTAAAGTTTATGTCAAACGTTTTCTAAGGAAAAATCACATAAGAAATGCCTATTTGAGTAACTTTATTAAATGTTTTGATTTTTTGATGATTTTTTTTAAATTTCACTCGAAAATTTAGGGGGATTCTGAACATTCGATTGAGTTTAAAAACAATATACTTCCAGTATTCAAGGATTGTGATTTTTGTACGAAATTTCATTCGAATCGCTCCATTCGTTCGTGAGATATCGTCTCCACAGGCTCACTGACACACACACACACAGACATCACCTCAAAAATGTTTGATTCGTGATCAGGGATGCTTGAAACGTGCTCTCCCGCAGCAAACTCGAATTCGAATTTTAGACCCCATCACAACTTTCCTTATACATTATGTATATAAGGAAAGTAATACATCATTGACATGGCAGTAGTTTCTGACAACTTAATTTCACACTGGAAAACTGACCAAGAATAACATTATCCGAAGAAGCATGAATTATATATCCATAGAAAAGTTAAGGGGGCATATTTTAAATTAATATTTCTATTTATCATGCTTTACGTAATGAAATTGTAGCTGTTAAGAACGTCGAATGAGAGGCGTATAAAATAACGTTTGAAAAATAAAAAAAACTCATGTTAAAATGTATTGCTCCATAATGAAATGTTCCCACTAATCAGATTTTCTTTAAAATGAAGAATGATACGAGGAACTTTCTAACAAACATAATTAAACTGGGTTTGTTTTACATAGTAAAAACTCCCCAAATAAAATATTTCTAAAAAAAAAAATTAATTTGAGTAGGGCTCAATTCGACATTCGCATTCACGACTTTCAATTTGTTTTTCAAATTTTACAAGAACAATTTTGAAAAATCTGTACCGTAGCTCCAAATGATTACAACTGTAACGTGTTACTCTTTATTTAAAAGGACTAGAAGTAATCCTTGAATTGATACCATACTTGACAATGTACCCCCCCCCGGGAGAGTAACTTGCCCTCCAAGGGGCGTTAATGGCGCCAGAAAAAATTATATTGAGAGTATGTTTCACAACTGTGATTTAAACTATAAAATCTAGTGATCATTGAGCCATAAATAAACCCCTTCATTCAAGATAATAATAAAATAATAATAAAATAAAAATTTAGTATCTTCGTCAGTGCTAAAGAATCAACAAATCCGATCGAAATGACGAAATGGCACAAATAGCAGAAACAAAGGTGTATTTATAACATAATTATTTCAACATATTTGAAACATATTTTTTCGTATAAATACGTTTTAACAATATTGCCCATAATTGTTAAAATATATTTTCATAATTATGCGCTATTCATCACAGCTTTATAGGTGAAGAAATACTTTTAAATTTCATCGAAATATTTGCATTACTAAGGGAAAAGCATTTCAAGGGTGCATTTCTTTGTAAACAAAATTTGAAATTTAGATATATTTTTCTGAACCGTTCTATTCTGCAACGCAGAGAGTAAACTGATCAGCCACAGGCTGGCCTTGCAGATCGGTTATCTTATCTTAATTCTTATTCATCACACTACTGCTATATACCGGGTGATTCAAAAGTTCGGAGCAAAAGTAAAATGCTATAAAAATATCTATGGGTCGGAGAGACATGGGGTTTGCAGATTAATATTCATCGTGGGAGGGGGAGGGATTTTGTGTGGCATGAAAAAAAAATTAGTTCAAACTCTCGACACTCGGGGGGCTGCGGCAGATAAAACCATGGAGATGACTAATGCATGGCGGTGATTGCACACATGACTGGCCTGCGAGATCCCCGGATCTCACAATGATTTTAGGTGTCCCCCACAACGAGAAATCATAGGATGTGAGATCTGGGGATCTCGCAGGCCAGTCATGTGTGCAATCACCTCCATGCATAAGTCATCTCCATGGCTTCATCTGCCGACTGCGTCGAGAGTTTGAACTATTTTTTTTAATGCCACACAAAATCCCCCACCAAGGTGAATATTAATCTGCAAACCGCATGTCTCTCCGACCCATAGATATTTTTTATAGCATTTTACTTTTGCTCCGAACTTTTGAATCACCCGGTATAAGCTACAGCAGTAGTGTCCCCACACTGCTGCATTTCAGCACTTTTGCTAATCCGTGATTGCTATTTGACATTAGGCTCTTGACTGCTTAACAATAAAGGTGGACATCCAAACGATTTTACATCAATCGCTTGCTCTTTATAAGTCCATTACAAAGTACACTTATGGACCATGAAAGTTGCTCACCAAGAAGAAAATATGGTACAACAGCGAAATGATGAAAATAGCTAGAGGGTTGGCTGGTATCCAAATGATCCCAGTCTGGTGTGATTGCGCATGACCGTATACCCGTGAGTGATACTGCAAGCACGAGCCAGAGGCCTTATAAACTGGCGTGTAGTCGACGCTCCATCAATGCGAGAAGCTTCGGCCGACGCAAGCAGGAGTACAGAGTAAAAGGAATGGTAGGTAGATGCCAGGAACGCCGATATACGCAACTGACGGACTATGAGAAAGGCCTGACCTTCGGGTTGAAAACCGCATGGTGTTCAGAGCGCCGGATAGCCCGTCATGTGGATCGTTCGGATTATAACATCCTACGGTGTTGGGAGCACTGGTCAGGGGACTCCACCTAGACACGGAGGACCGGCTCTGGACGGACCAGGCATACCATGAGTAGAGAGGATCGAAGGATCGGGCGACAGGCACGTACAGAACCCATGGAGATCCGATATGCGATACAGGTCCACATAGCTGTTCCTGTGTGCCGACGAACCATATCTTGACGCTGAAGGAAACTAATCTGCGATCCCAACGTCCCTTACGTGTGTTGCCGTTAACACGGGAACAACGGCGGCTCCGGTTGCAGTCGTGCCGGGCCAGAGCAACTTGGAACGCCACAGATTGGCGATGTGTGGTGTTTAGCGATGAGTGCCGTTTCGGTTTGGAGACCTATGATCAGTCCGGGTGTTGAGGTCCCCTGCACAACGTCACAATACCAATCTCTTTATCGAGCGTCACACCAGCTCCACGGCTGGTCAGGCATCATGGGCTGGGGAACCATAGCCTATGGCAGCCGATCTGCTTTAGTAGTGGACCTGGAACATTGACAGACCAGCAGTACGTGGATGGGTTTCTACGGCCCCATGTGTTCCCATTCGTTTCTGTGATTCCAGGTGTTGTTGTTGAAACCCAGACCGTCCGACCTACCAGAAAGGTGTAAGGTAACTGTTTGGACGGTCAGGAAGTGCCACCCAATTTAGACCGGAACCCAGTGGGGGAGGCATCCACAGGGACCGTACCCTCCTTCCCCTACCACCAACCTCTCGGAAGGACTTTCGGACCCACATGTTTAACGTGATCGTACTCCGCATGAACACGGCGGCAGTTTTGGCAGTGGCTGGAATCGAACCCGGGCCTACCGAGGCAACTCCAGCGTGCTAACCAATGGGCTACCGCGCCCCGTGATTCCAGGTGTGCAATTTCAGCAGGATAATACCCGGTCGCACACGGTTCGGGTCGCTCAAGCCTGCCTGAGTCATGTCTAGACACTTTCATGGCCTGCCCGCTCCCCAGACCTGTCTCCTATCGAGCATGTGTGGGACCAGTTGAAACGCCAGCTGCCTCGTCCCAGCAATCTTCGGGACTTGGAACGTAACGTCCAACAGGTGTGGACTCGTCTGCCGCAGGACAACACCAGGCGTCTGTTTGACACCATGCCGGCCCATATTGCTGCTTGTATAGCAGTACGAGGCGGTGTGACACGCTGTTGAGGATGATCGCACTGTGTACCACAGCTCCCTCTGTACGTGTTCTGCTGCGCTGTTTTTGTGATCATGTATATCGTTCATCCGTATCTTTCCATCAGTAAAATTTCAGATTCATCCTATGCTTCCTTCTTGGTGCGTAATTTTTATTGTCTGTGAGTGTAATTTACGTTGTGATTTCTTTACTTCTTGCATTGCGAAAAGTCCCGTTCTTCATTTCATTGTTTCGATTTAGTCTGATAATACATTAAAGCTTATAACGAAAACTTGTGACACGTATTAAAAAAAATGAATTAAAAATTTAATATATGAGCTGTTTCGAGGATAGGCTGGATCATCTTTGTCAGTGCTAGATAACCAACAAATGAGAAATCTAAAAGAAGAAATGGGTACAAATAGCAGAAACAGAGGTGCATTTATAGCATAATTGTTAAAACATATCTGAACCATAATGTTTTTTATAAATATTTTTAACAACATTGCTCATAATTGCTAAAACATATTTGAATAATTATGTGCTGTTCAGCGCAGCTTTCTAGGTGAAGAAAAACTTTTTAATTGCATCGGAATATTGCCATTACTAAGGGCAAAGCATTTCAAGGAGACGTTTCGTTGCAAACAAAATTTCACATTTAAATATATTTTTTAAATTCATATTCTGCAGTACAGAGAGTGAACTGATAGGCCTCAGTATTTTGTTAAAAGATTTCTTCGATCGGAAAGCTTTTATGTTTCTAAAATGAAAACAACTCACATTTTCTAACATTTTCTTTTCAGTAAAAAAAAAATCGATGATAAATTTTTAATGTGGAATGAAATATTAAATTCTCGCCTGTACCGTAAAATAAAATGTTCTCTTGTCATGAATGATTATACAATATGTTGATGCTTTGACATTCTTGTTTACTTCCACTGTGGAGAAAAAAAAGAAATTAAAAATAAATTTTTTCATCTCTTCAATAAAGTCAGACACGTTCAGCTACATCACCTGAATCTGAATTTATCATTAAGTTAGTAGCAGCTTTCAGACAACTAAACTTCATGTAAAAAAAACTAACTAAGGAAAAAATTATCCGGGTAAATATGAATGATATATCGATAGCTGAACTTTGAGAGTATTTTTAAAAGACTGATCTTATTTATCATGTTTTACGTAAAGAAATTGTGGTGGCAGAAGCAAAGATTATGCAAATCATATTTATTTAACTTTTAAACATATCAAACATGATCGTAAATCGTAAAGCCGTACATTGCATTGTGCCGCATAACCCCTCCCCCTCATTAATTCTTTGTGCGAGTTCCTGGAATAAAATTATCAATTATATTACCCAATTAACTTCAGCCGTTTTAATTTAAAAATAAACATTATTTATTAAACACATTATAATTATGATTAATTTAGAATAATTATACATATATATTTACGAAGGAGATTGGGTATGTGAGACAAGGCATATACATTTCTAAAACTTATTATGACCTGTTATACCAGCAGATTTGCACATACCTTTGTTATTATCTCACTTCTGTGAAGCGCACCACTGATATAGAAACTCATAACTTCCAACCTTGAAGACTTATGTCCACATTTCTCAACATCTGAACACTCTCATTCTTGTCCAGATACTAACTGAATCATCACTGCGTGCACGTAATTTCATGAATATTCTAATTACCAACTTATTTGTTCCACCATCCCTATGCGAACTAGTGATTCTTAACTGTTTTCACTGCATCATCACTCTGTGCATCTGTGTGTTTTACTGAATATTCTCGTCTTGTCTGCTGAACTTTCTACCGGTTGCCACATCATTTTGTGTGAGGTCCCGATATGCTTCTTCGGCGATCATTGGTTGACCCTCAGTGCTAGGTAGCAACAATTTCACATTGGTTACACCTTTAACAAAATCCCATGGTTTCATCTTTATCATCCAGTAATTTTTCTGGCTCGACCACATCTGCAAATGAAGCCCCCTAATTTATGACTTACATGAACTCTTGGGTCAGGTCTGCAGTGAGCTAGCTGGCTCCTATTAATCTGGTCTCTTTGTATAGCTTGTCATAAATCACAAATCTTTATATATTTCAAAGCCTAAATGTATCCTGGTCTCACATATACTCCTCCTCACACAATTAAACAAAAAAGAAACACAAAAATGTTTGTCCTTGGCAACTCTATTAGCTTTAAAATAATGCAAAATTTAAATGTGGACTAATTTACAATTTTATAAGTATATGCACGTTCTATTGTATATATCTCCCTAATATTTATACAGTTATGCACAATTACTAATACCTCTTGAATAATAAACAACTTCTTACCAAATTAAACAACACTATTAAAATGTTTGTTTCCGTGTTAATTTTTTTCTACATAATTCATTTAAATCCTGATATCTTCATCAAATACATCATATTGATCATCATTTAAGATCGCAGTACATAACTATTAACTTTTTATTAAACATCAGACATCTTTAAATCATTTCAAACATTTCTACTGTATTGTATTCATGCATCCCTTTAAACACGAAAAGTAAACAAACAAACTGATCCCTTCTTAGGGCTTGCTTTCGGGAAGGGAGTACAGGTGATGAATGTGCTTAATAGCCAGCTGGAATACGTCTTTTTCGACGCGAGAGTGACTCTTCATGGTCACTGACCCCCTCCTAATCGATATTTTCTAACTGGTTCTATACTAATCGAAGAAGAAAAAAAAATAATCACTACAACTTTACTGCGATGGGATCCACACGGAAGATAACTTACAGCTTATTCTCGCGCCCTGAGGACTTCAAGACGCCGTGATGTCATCAACAAAGACCCTCGTATTTGAAGTATCGTAAAATCCTTTTCTTAACCTTTCAGCATGTCATATAAATGTTGAACATACGCCTCTCCGGTGATCATTGGTTGAATCTCAGTGCGATGCGGAAACACTTCCTCATTGATCACACCTTTAACGTATCCTATGGTTTCATCTTTAGCCTCTAGTAACTTTTCTGGCTCGACCACAATTATAAATGAAGCCCCCTTATTTATGGTTTACATAACCTCTCGCGTCAGGGTTGCAGTAAACTGGATCCTACCAGTCTGGGCTCTTTGTAGGGTTTGTCAGAGATCATAAAACTTTTATATTGCACAGTCTAAATGTATCCCTGTCTCACAGAAATACTAACTGTTAATGTGAGGGGCATATAAAAAATACATTTAACATACAAACGGACATGCTGATAATTATTTATTTTACAATGCATATTTTGTATTTCCTTTTTGTGCTTTGTACTTGAAAATTATTTGAGTTGCCATAACTTACTAGGATTCTACCTTTAAGTCCAAGATTGTACAAGACGGGAAAACTTATAGATTAAGCAATAATCGCAATTAAATTTCAAGCATTAGTGCGTTTATATTGCGTTTCTTAAAATTCATTTTACCATAATAATACATAAATAGTCGTCCTTATAATAATATAAACGTTGTTCTTGTCATGAATGATCACACACGCTGCTGTCGCTATGGTTTTCTTTTTTGTTTTCACTCTGACTGAAGCGAAGAATGCAGCTAGATGATAGATTCCTTATGAGACTCTCAAAACCCATGGCACGTGCGGCTATACCCCTCTTGAATGAAATCCATCATTAGCTCCGTTGGCATGCACATTTTCAAGTCGGCATTAGGGTGCATTTTTCCCGTGTCACCATTCAAGTATCCAAGTGGGCAAAATGCCGGCTTGAAAGAGGGTCGAAAGGAGGTAGAATTTTCAATAAGTAAAATATACGTTATGTAAAGAATAATGATTCTCTCTGTGGCCAATTGTGCTAGATTGACCGCTCTCCGTAAAGTTTATAAGACATGTGTTCCTTTTAAACCTATTGTAAAGAACATTGCTGCCCTAAACGAGAATCGAACCCTGGATCTTCAAATACCAGCCGACAACTTACGTTTCATTGGTAAATTCAGTGCTTGGCTAATGTGTATCAATGCTTCCATCTTACTCTTTGCGTAATTTACAAACTTATTTGTTCAAGTTTACAATTTTCTTTGACTTATGTCGTTTTTCTTTAATCGACCGTGATCATAGGTTTTACTACATTTGCCTTCACTGCTTTACTGGCTAAGAAAACCTTCCATGCCGCTATCTAAGACTTTTTATGCTTTCGATTTGCAAATTTCGCATTTTCGTGTTCTATTGGCTTTTATGTTGGGGCGCTATTGTAAAGGTCGTGTCCCTGTTTAAACACCATTGTAAAGAACATTGCTATCTTAACCGGGAATCGAACTCTGGATCTTCGAACGGAGCAGCCGAATCTCTACCGTTGAGCTACTGGACGGAATATCAAGCTCTTTTCGTCGAAGAGGACTTCGCACTATTGTATCTAATATTAGTATTTCTTCCTACAAATTAGTTAAATATTTTCGTCAGGTATTTTCGTATTCTATAGGTTCAAAACGAGTAGATCCGTTAAAAACTAGATTTTCTATTTTCGACACAATTCTAATACTTTCCCTATGCCTTACCATGTATTGTACGGAATGTAAAAGAGAAGTAAGGAACAAGAGGTAGGACACCATGAATGAACAGTAAAATACCAAAGAGAAAGTGAAGGCCCAATAAAAAAGTCAAAGCACGTGTTCAGTGAGTAAAAGTGCGAACATAAGTGGCATATAAAATTAAATTAAAATGTTGACTAACTAGTTTCAAAAGCTGCATGAAACGTCCAAACCAGAGGTAAAAAATGTTTCATAACAATTGCAAAATATAAGCAGAAGAGATAATAAAATAATTGACAAGTAAACAAATATTTCAGGAAAAAAAACAAAAATTCAGGAAACAGAAAGTAAAATATCAATATAAGAAAAAGAGAAAAGAAACGAAATTGAAATATCAAACATAAGATTTTCGAGCAGAAATGAAAAACGACAATTTCGGGGCACATAATTTTGAGTTATATGTTGCTTTTAACAAAGTTATTTTAATTTCTGAAAAACTGTAGCTTCATTTCTTATTCATCGTACTAGGTGACGCCGCCACGGCTGCAGTTTAAAACTTTAGCTAGCATGTAATTCTCATTTTGCGTTGAGTTCTTTCTCGATGAAGAAGGACATTCTAGTGTTTTCAAAACGAATAATTGTACATAATTTGTCCTTCTATTAATGTTGTGACCATGGATTTAGAAAAAAGAGATAAAATTCCTATTGACGAAAAGCTTTTACATAACCTAATGCTTTGAGAATTATATCTAGGTGTAGCTAGCATTAATAAAGAAGCTGCTATTGTTAGCGGACAGAACATAAAAGAGTAGTATTGAGAATATGTATTTTTGATTATTTTTTAATTAAGAATTCCCTAATTATAATTAGTATACTTAACCAGTAATTTTTATAGTTGTATAATAGAGTACAGAACATATGGAGATAAAAATAAATTGAAAGGTAAAATGATTTTGAATACATAGGAATATTCTTTATTACTTTCCTTATATACATAATGTATAAGGAATGTATTGTGACGGGGTCGAAAAATCGAATTCTAGTTTTCGACGGGAGAGCACGTTTCAAGCATCCCTGATTACGAGTCAAACATTTTTTGAGATGATGTCTCTCTCTCTCTGTGTGTGTGTATGTCTGTGTGTGTGAAAGTATGTGTGTGTGTGTGTGTGTGAAAGTATGCGTGTGTGTGTGTGTGTCAGTGAGTCTTTGGAGACGATATCTCACGAACGAATGGAGCGATTCAAATGAACTTTGGTACAAAAATCACAATCCGTGAATGCTGGAAGCCTATTTTTTTTTTAAATGTAATCGAATGTTCAGAATCCCCTAAATTTTCGAGTGAAATTTTGAAAAAATCATCTTAAAATCAAAACCTTTAACAAAGTTACGCAAATAGCATTTCTTATGTAATTTTTCCTTAGAAAACACTTAACATAAAATTTAGAACGCTAGCATGAACCGTTCTCGAGATATTGCACATTTTTCAAAAAAAAAATTATCAAAAAGTTATATGAAATAAAAAAAAATATTTCCTATTGAGAAACATGTTCACTTTTCATATGTAATACCATGCGATAAATTGGGTGACATTATTCTCGTGGATCTAGCTCGTAACATTCATGAAAAAAGATACTTTGAGTAATACTTTTGTATTTGGACGCCAATAGTTATTTATCTGCTATAAGAATAACTTAGCGAGATTTTGGCGACGAATTTGGCGGAATGTCGCCAACTTGGCGCCTTTTTTAAATGTTGCCAAATTGACGAAAATCTCGCCAAATGGATAAAAATGACGCTAAATCAATGAAATGACGACTAATTGTCGAAAATTTAATACTTTAGAAAGAAAATAAGTATCTACTATAAGAAAAACCAATTTTTTTACTGTAAAAGTAGTAAATTCATTGCATTATATAAGGAAAGTCATGTGTTGCATTCATCAGATTTTTTTTTCTTTTGTATCCATTCCACTTTGCAGTGCGATAATAATTTATTTTTACAAAATTGACAGTTTAAATAAATATATTAGGCTTTTTGCCATAGAAATGCATATAATACAAGACTAGTTATTTTATTCGAGCTCCACCTGAAATAATGTCTAGAACGATATAGCCGTTTTCTTAATATGTAGTTTAAACTCCTTATATAGGTTCTCGAGATATTATAGGAAAAAATGTCTAAGGGTGGAACAGGACTTGTATTCGGACCTCAATCTAGTTAGATAAGTCGAATTATCTTAAAAAGAAACATGCTCTGTTTATGCAAGATAATCCAAGAACAAAAATCACAACTTTGAATGAATTAAAAGGGTCTTTTTTAGCCAAATGTTTTTCCTCAAATGATTTCACAAAGTTCATTACTTTTGATGCATCTTGGTAGATTATAAAGATTTTTTTATAACTTTGAAAAACTTTTAGTAAACTCAGTTGAAGAAACCGAGATGCCATTAAATGGACTGATTTTTTTTTATTATAACCAACTCGAATGACAAGAAAAGTTGTTCTTTGAGAACTAGAGTAATGATCTAAAATAAATAAAAACTGCAGGAAATAGTGGAATAGTGAAAGTAATGCGTTCGAAAATACTACAGTCAGTTATTCAAAACTTTACTTAATACGTTTAATGCTATATTTTCTAAAAGTCATCATTTGAGACAAAATGATGACTGGTAATTTTTATGAATTTTTATGTTCCTTTGTTTTTTTTTTCGGGGGAGGGGAGGATGTTGAATTAAATCAATTATTTCTAAATTATTATTTTTAAATTGTTTGAAATGTTAACACCTAAGAATTTAATTTTTAATTCGGTTTCAACTTCCCTTCCATACTTTGTAAAGAAAGTTATTGTGATGAGGTCAAAAATTCGATTCTCGGATTTTGATGGATCTACGATTTATGAGCATTTCTGAATATGAGTAACTGGTTTTTTTAATAATGCCTGTCTGTCTGTGTATATGTCTTGTTGTGGTCTGTGCAGACAATATATTTCTAATAAAAGCGTTACAATAAATGAAAATGAGTACGATTATTTATTTCATTCTAAGAACATCAGAGGTCCTTTGATTATTTTGTGCAAACGGACCGGGGAAATGTTTGCTCCGTTTTTCGAAAATTTTATTTGTCGAAATTGAAAAAATGTTATAAAAGGTAATTATATTGCAATATATTACAAAAACCAGTATTTGGTATGCAATTTCTTTAAAGGATTTTTAAATCTCCCTCTGGAGGACAAAGGAAATGGGGGGAGGTATTTCACACTCTCCACATATCAACAATGACTTAGAAGGCTGAATCTTTGCGCACGCATAAGGCCGACCGTTAAACAGAATATAACGGTGTCGGATTTTTGATTACAACTGTTTTCGACTCCAAATACCGTATATTGTTAAACAAAATAAAACTCATTAAACAAATTTGAAACTTTAGTTTTAAAGCGAAAATTCTTTTATCGTGGTAGTGTATGTTTGCTCGTGAGAGAGAAAAAGTGAAACTCTTCCCTTCCAACCGAAAGTGGAGGCAGAGGGAAATATTTCTACTTTCGGTACGTACACGCTACACTTGCGCAGTGGTTACTCGTAGTGTAAGCTGAGCGCTTTCACAGTGTACTACGTATATAGTGTATTTATGAAACGTTGTTTTATATATATTGATTACGTCCCTAACCGCATTTTTTTTCACAGTGACGTAAGATTTACGTCACACTGTGACTTTTTGGGACGTCACAGAACGTCGCAGTACGTCTCGGCAATGTCATATTGAGGTCACAGCGAGTCATTTTGGTTATTTTCATGGTCGTTTGCGACGTCGCACATTAACTTGTTTGTGACGTCACATTGTAATTGCCAATGTAATGTTGTTACATTGTTACGTGTTAATTAAATTTTGGAAACGTCACAGAATATAGTCACAATGAAGTTACAAAGTTACTAATACGTAACGTCGCATAGAAGTCACAAATATGATGTCACATTGTGACCCAGGTGTCACGTGACTACAACGTCACTGTCACACATAAGACGATCTTTGTTGTGAGGAGTTTGTCTCAAATTGCGAATTTTTACGATTTTTAATATGTATATATTGTATTTATGAAGAGTAGTTTTATGTTGTTCACAAGTGTTCGTTTAAAATTGTTAAAGTTTGTAAGTTTTAACATGTCAAAACAGAAGAGACCACAGCGTGGAAATATACTTTTGTAATAGTTTTTTTATTTTGACAAATCAGAATTCACCAATAGTCATTTATTTTATGTAAATACTATTAATGAAATATTAATTGCATTTGGATGAGCATTTGACACGTGAGCATGAATAAGTCATTCGTTTGGACTAGCAGCCTAAAATAAACAATTTCAATTAATGTGGTTTCAAACCAATGCCAAGATCTTTGATCTGTGGTGTACATTATTAGTTTCTTGAGTAAGAAGTAAAGCTATTGCATTATATAGGGAAAGTCGTGAGCTGCCAACATCAGATATCCTCTTTTGTTTTCTGATATAACCCTTATTAGGTGCAATTAATGTTTATTTAAATTAAAATTATTTATTAAAGTTTGTTAATGCTGGTCCTTGAAGCGAATTTCATGTTAAGAATGGCTCGCAAATGATATTTTAAACAACAGTAAATTGCATTGTAATGTGCGAATTAGTACTTCAGGAAACTAACTTCTTTGATAAGCGGTGATTTCAACTTGTATATGAAAGGATGATTATCACGGAGGCACTGCAACAAGACAGTACCATTCTGTGTGGGTAATTTTGAGTGTAATTTAGATTTAGGCATTAAATAAATATATTGTATTACAATAAAGCTGAAATTCGTGAATACCATAATTGTGAAAAGTTGTAGCAATTAATTTTATATTATTCATATGCTTGAAATATACAGATATATAGAATAGTTATCGTACAGTGACATATTATAAAGATCTCTTACCACATTTATACGCTTTAACAATGTTGTAACAACGTCAAACTATGGCGTGTGGCGATTTTACTACATTATTACTTTATCTAAAATATAAAATCTGTAAGAATTTAGAAAGTCTGTGATGGAATTACTACTCTAGGAATTGGATGGATTTGCACTGTTCAGCGTTCCTAAATACGAGTCAACCATTTCAGTTTACCTAAATGCGTAGTATAATATAAAGGGTAAGTAATATGATAAAGTAGAAAATTCGAAATCAAGATTTCGACGGAAGAGCACGTTTAAAATATATCTGAACTCGAATCGAAAGTTTTTGAGGGAGTGACTGTGTGTGTGTGGTATGTATGTTAGTGTGGGTATGTCAGTGGTCGTGTGTATGTTAGTGTGTATGTATGCTAGTGTGATTATGTATGTTTGTGTATGTATGTTAATGTGTGTATGTATGTTAGTGTGTGCGTCCGTGAGTTTACCATGATGCAACGTCTTACGAACGAGTGAAGTGTTTCGAAAAAAAATGTGGTACAATTATTACAGTCAGTGGACACTAGAACCCAATTTATTTTAATAAGATTCAACCCAGTAAAATTACGTATAAATTCTTGAAAAAATCTCTAAAAATTCAGGACCATGAATAATGCTAAATAAATAATAACTTTATTCAAAATTTATTATTAGAAAACCAATTACACAACCTTTAAAGTGCTAACATCAATTGCTATTGAGATATTTCGCGTTTTTCAAAAAAGTTTGTTAGAAATTTTATAGAATTTAGAGTGGTAAGTTTCGTCAAATACTTTCCATTTGCAATATTATGCAACATCTTTCTCGTGAATTTATATATTCCATTCACGAAAAAATATATGGCATAGCTTTTTACTTTCCTTATATACATAATGTATAAGGAAAGTATTGTGACGGGGATCGAAAATTCGAATTCGAGTTTTCGACGCGAGAGCATGTTTCAAGCATCCCTGATCACGAATCAAACGTTTTTGAGGTAATGTCTGTGTGTGTGTGTGTCAGTGAGACTGTGGAGACGATAACTGACAAACGATTGGACTGATTCGAACGAAATCTGGTACAAAAAAAAAAATATATATATATATACCACAATCCGTAAACACTGGAAGCTTATTGTTTTTAAACGTAATCAGATGTCCGGAACCCCCCTAAATCTTCAAGTGAAATTTTGAAAAAATCGTCAAAAAATCAAAACCGCTAATAAAGTTACGCAAATAGACATTTCTTATGTAATTTTTAGACATTTCTTATGTAATTAAGAAAACGATTAACATAAATTTTAGAACGCTAACATGACCCGTTCTTGAGATATTACACATTTTTCAAAAAAAAATATCAAAAATTCATATAAAATAAAAAAAATATATTTCCTATTGAGAAACATGTTCACTTTTCATATGTAATACCATGTGATAAATTGGGTAACATCATTCTCGTGGATCTAGCTCGTTCCATTCATGAGAAAAGATACTGCGAGTAATACTTTTGTATTTGAACGCCAATAGTCATTTATCTGCTATAAGAATAACTTATTTCTCCGTCAGTAAAGCTTGGCGAGATTTTGGCGACGAATTTGGCGGAATGTCGCCAACTTGGCGACTTTTTGAAATGTTGTCAAATTAACGAAAATCTCGCCAAATGGATTAAAATGACGCTAAATCAATGAAAATGACGACTAATTGTCGAAAATTCAATATCTTGGAAAGAATATAAGTATCTACTATAAGAAAAACCTATTTTTTTTTACTGTAAAAGTAGTAAATTCATTGCATTATATAAGAAAGGCATGTGCTGCCCACATCAGATTTTTTATTTTGGCACATAAGAATTCGTCAACAGTCATTTATGTCATGTAATTGATATTAATTAAAAGTGAATTGCATTTTGATGACGATTTTGCACGTAAGTATGAATAAGTCATTCGTTTGGACTGGTAGACAAAAGATCCCAATTACAATTAATGTGGTATTATAAAATGTGGTACTTCAAAATGTGGTATTATAAAATGTGGTATTGCAAAATGTGGCATTACTCAATGCAAAATCATTGTTTTGTGGATTTTGTTCACCGTTATTTTGCTGTGAAAGAAGTAAATTCATTGCATAATGTAGAGAAAATCATTCTGTTCTGTCTACATAAGATCGTAGTTCTGTCTACATCAGATTTCATATTTTGCATTGAGATAAAGCAGTTATTGGATACAATAAGTGTTTTTCTTCATTAAACTTACTTATTGAAGTTTCTTAATACTGGCCCTCTTCGCAAATTTCATAATAACGATGTCTCGCGAACGATATTCTAAACTTCAGTAACTTGCATTTTAATGTGCGGATGAGTGCTTCAAGAAAGTTACTCCTCTGATAAGTGGTGATATCAACTTATGTTTGAAAGGGTAATTATCACTGGAACAAGATCCACGCTGCGCGGTTGACTTTGAAAGTAATTTGGGGGAGATTTAGAATGACTTATATATTGCATTACAATAAAACCTGAAATTCGTGAATGTCATAATTGTAGGAGGTCGTAAAAATTAACTTCATATGCGTGAAGTGTATCATATGCTTCATATCATATGCTTGAAGTATACATACATATAACATAGTTACCACCCAGTGAAAGATTATAATAATTTGCACAGCTTTTATACTCTTTAATGCTGCTAGAAAGTCCAACTACGGCGTGTTGTTGTTGTTGAGACCCAGACCGTCCGACCTACCAGAAAGGTGTAAGATAACTGTTTGGACGGTCGGGAAGTTCCACACAATTTAGACCGGAACCCAGTGGGGGAGGCATCCACAGGGACCGTACCCTCTTTCCCCTACCACCAACCTCTCGGAAGGACTTTCGGACCCACATGTTTAACGTGATCGTACTCCGCATGAACACGGCGGCAGTTTCGGCAGTGGCTGGAATCGAACCCGGGCCTACCGAGTGCAACTCCAGCGCGCTAACCAATGGGCTACCGCGCCCCAACTACGGCATTGTGTATAACTTTATTAGTACTTTCTCTAAAATACAAAAGTTGTAAGAAAATTCTGTCACGAGATTACTACTCTGGGATTTGATTGCATTTACGCGTTGTGAGCATCCTTAAATACGAGTCAGCCATTTTCATTTCCTTAAATGCTTAGTATAATACGTATAAAGGGAATGTATTGTGGAGTTGGAAATATGAAGTTTTTGACAAAAGAGCACCTTTTAAGTATCTTCGAATTCTAATCGAAATTTTTGAGATGGTGCATGTGTGTGTTGGTGTGTGTTTGTATGTTAGTGTATGTGTGTTAGTGTGTGTATGTATGTTAGTGTGTGTGTTAATGTGTGTATTTGTTAGTGTGTGTTAATGTGTTAGTGTCTGTGTCGGTATGTCAGTGCGTGTGTTAGTGTGTGTGTTAGTGCGTGCGTGTGTGTGTTAGTGTGTGCGTGTGTGTATTAGTGTGCGCGGGTGCCTGTGTGTGTGTGTCTGTGTGTGTGTATGTTAGTGTGTGCGTCTGAATGTCAATGTGTGTATATTAGTGTGTGTGTGTGTGTGTTAGTATGTTAGTATGTGGGTATGTTAATGTATGTGTGTCTATGTTAGTGTGACTGTGTCTATTTTATTGTGTATGTCTATGTTAGTGTGTGTGTCTCTGAATCCGTGGATGCGACACCTCACAACGACGGAAGAGTTTCGAAAATAAAATTATACGATTATTATAATCAGTTGATACCGGTTCACAATTGTTTTCAAAAATAATCGAATGTTCAAAAGACCAATCAAATCTCAAATAAATTTTTGAAAAATTTATTACGATTTCAGAGCCATGGCAAATAAATAAGGATTTACTACGTAGTTTATAATTAGAAAACGAATGACAATAACTATAAGAGGGTAGCATAGACTGATTTTGGGATATTGCACATTTTTTGACTTAATTTATCAGAAAAAAATATTGTAGAATTAAAAAAGTCATAAACATAGTTAAACTCTTTTTAATTAGAATATTGTGAAACATTTTTCCTTTGAATTTATATATATAACACACACGAATTTGTCAATAGTCATTTATGTTATGCATTGATTAAATTTCAATTGCATTTTTAAGACGATTCTGAAGTAAGTATAAGTACGTAATTCATTTGGATTAGTAGCCCAAAGCGCCCAATTTCACATGTTATGGTATTAACTCAATACCAAAATCATTCTTGTGAGGATTTTGTACACCATTATTTCGTTGCAAAAATCGTAAATTAATTGCAATATGTAGGGGAAATCGAGTGATATATATATGAAATTACTACAAATTTTGCATTAAGATAATAAACTTATTAGATACAATAACTGTTTATCTTAATTAAACTTATTTATTGAAGTTAGTTTGTTAATGATGACCCTGTACACGAATTCGGTAATAAAAATGTCTCGAGAACGATGTTCTTTTATGAAATGCATAACATCTGTTTATTAATTAATTCCTTCAACATTTTATTTTAGGAAACGCTATTTCAAAAATTCATTTATTCTATCGTATTCGGCAAATCTAATTTCGTTTCTTTCTGAATTCTGTTCTTACATATAAATTATATTCCAAACTGATAAAAAAAATGCCAAATCTTTCACTCTGCCCTATCGGAGCCTCTCTGTCTGCACCAGCAACTATTCGCGCTTTGATACATTATGAAGTTTCGTTCTTTTCCCGCGATACATTTTATATAGAAATGTACTGGCGTAATTTTCTGTGTGGTCATGAGCGCGCGCATTCACACTAAGACGCTTAAATAAGAATAATGTCATTTGTTTTCAGTTACCGATGTAATTTCAAAGCAGGAAGTCATGTTTTACCCGAGGGACATAAAATGGAATGTTTGTCCTTAAAAGGATATAAATTATATTAATTCTATGATGTAGTAAATTCTTTAAGTCGCGGTTGATGAGATGACAGTGATTCATGAAATTTCTATGTATTGGTGATTCTGAAGTATATGACAAATACCGTTATCGGTTCCGCCGTTACATTCAACGAGTGCTGTTAAGTATATTAAAAGCTTATGCTGATCTCCCGAGCATTATCGTTAATCATTTTGATGTACAAAAACCCCGCTGTATATTATGTGAAATACGAAAATTCTCATCTGATAAAAGAAGAAAATCAAGTTAAGTTATCTAAGTTTCGTCATTCCTCTGTTATGCCAATACGCTACTCATATCTTACCATTCCAACATGGATCTCCCGTTTTCCGATGATTCCAGTGGGGAACCGCCTGCAGTGAACGCACTCCATCACACTCACTTCATAACCACTTCACGATCATTTGCCGTATATCATGCCACACCAAGCGCGATATAACATGTGATGCCGTGGACCATTGGGCTTGCAAATATACTCTATAACAAAAAATTCGACGCACCAAGAAGCAGTTGTCCATTTGTAATAAAAATGGTGGATGTGAAGAACATACACAGAAAAACAAACGATTAAAATTTCAGAAGGATTTAACTATTTAGAGTTTGATTGTATACAATGGGAGGAAGTCAATAAGGCGTTGGTCCACCTCTGACCTGGATGCAAGATGTCACCCGGCGTGGCATAGGCAGATAAAGTTCACGTATGGTGTCCTGCGGAATATCTTGCCAAATTGTTTCCAACTGTCAAGCTAAATCGTCAACATTCCGGGATAGTTGCAATCTCCTTCCCATAACGTCCCAAATGTGCTATATAGGAGAGAAAACAGGAGACCTAGCTGGCCAAGTAAGTGTTGGGAAAGCTTGAAGACAATTCATAGCAACACGTGCTGTGTGCGGCCGGGCATTACCTTGTTGAAAAGTAAGTCGGTGGTATCGCAAAAGGAATGGTAACACAAACAGTCGTAGAATTTTGTCTACGTACCGCTGTGCTGTCAGTGTGCCAGAAATGACTAGCAAAGACGTAAGATATCCGCAGTCGAAATGCAACAAAAATTTTGACCACATATTCAGAATTGCTCCTTATATACACCTGCTGAATGCGCAGTTCCGATGCGCTGGAGCTCCCACTATTTATTCAGACACCAAATTTTATTAATTTGCATGTTTGCTCAAAATGTCTTTGCATACGAAATTTCATTACAATCGGACAATTCCTTCTTGGTGCTTCGATTTTTTTTGTTATAGCGTGTAATAGCCACAAGAGCCTGCAAAAATCAAATTTGGTGATACGACCATACAAGTCTGCAGGAATGACTTATCTGATCCTGTATGAATACTCGTATCTGTTCATATGAGATCAAGCAAAAGTGTTGAGTGACAGTGATGCTACAATTTTTTTGCTCTTCCGGTTGTTTACAAAATTTGGACTACGAAACGTCGACTTCCAAGTATCTTGCATATTTCTTAGCCACCAGAGAAGTTTGATAAATGTCAATTATTACTTTCCCTGCAATGCATTGTAATGTATAGGGAAAGTATTGGAATCATACCGAAAATTACAACTCGAGTTTTCGATGGATCTACACGTTTCGAGACCTCTAGAATACGAAAAAACTATTTTTAGCGTGACGACTGAGTGTACCTGCCTGTGTGTCTGTGCAATGTATGTATCCACTCTAATTAAAAATATAACTGACCGAATTTCATAAAATTTGGTAAGTCACTTGGGTGAGACCCTGGTGCTGATTAGTTTTTGGTAAGATTCTTAAAAACAGAACCCGCTTTTTTTTTTTACGAAATGGCCTGTAAAAATTTCATGTATCCACTCTAGCTAAAATTCTAATTGACCAAATTTCACAAAAGTTGGTAGATAAGTTTCTTGTAGGATACTCTGGTGCTCATTAGATTTTGGTACAATTCGGAAAATAACTACCTACCTTTTTTTAGGAAATGGCCCGCAAAAATTCCATGTATCCACCCTAGCTAAAATATTAATTAGCTAAATTTCACAAAGGTAGATAAGTTACTTGTGGGCTACTCTGGTGCTGATTAGATTTTGGTACGATTCGGAAAAAAACAACCTGCCTTTTTGTACGAAATGGCCCGCTAACATCGCCAAAATCTAAAGAAAAAGACTAAGCAGTATGTGCTCAAATGTATCAATTAAATTATTGTTTTACAAGCAATTTTTGACAAGAAAAAGAATATGACACACTTCATTATACTTTAGGACTAACCGTTCTCAAGATATTTGAGATTTCTTGCATTTTTGTTACACCGATTTCGGAAAAATATCCAATTACCAAATAAAACAAAAAGTGAATTAGAAATGCAAATTTAGTGTTAATTTGTGCAATTAAACTCAATTTAATGAATTATAAAAGAAATGAAGAGAACATGAATATGAGTCGGCAGGGAAAGCCATTTGCTGCCTACATCAGATTTTTTTCTGATAGTGATACTGGTGGATTATCAAGAAAATAAATTAAATAAAAATGTCAATGTTAATTTTTTTTTAAATGAAAAAAGTATAGTTTAATACCAAGTGTGTGTCAAAAGTAATGAAAAACATAATAATCACAAATGTTTAATTCATTTATTTAGATGGAGGTACGAAATAATTATATGTGTGACAGAATCTGATGGCCTAGGAGAGGTAGGCCATGTAAGGCTTAGAGATATTCTATTTACATATTCATATGTTTTGATTGTATTGATAAGTGTTTATACTGTACTTCTATTTAACATATACCAGTAAATTACAATAGTATAAATATTATTTATGAATCTATATATATAAAGAAAAAAAGTATGTATGTATGTATGTATGTATGATCCACCATAACTGGAGAATAGCTGAACCGAATTTGATGAAATTTGATGGATAGTCTTGAAATCGCCCAACTTAAAACATAGGACATGTTTCGAGTTTCTGAGACCAGTGGTTCTCGAGATATTAGTGGAAACCGACACTTTCGTTCATCACCACGGGAGAACGGCTGAACTGAATTTAATGAAATTTGGTGGGTAGCTTTGAAATAGCCCTCCATAAATTTGGTCCAAGGTTTGAGTTTCTAAAATCAGGGGTTGTTGAGATATTGATGGAAAACGAAACTTTTTCCTAGGAATTCTACTCTCTAACTCCATGATTCCCAACAAAAAAGATTGGAAATAGTTGGTTTAAAACCCGAAAATCAATTAAATCTTTGAGTTTTGTGGGAATATGTTGAACTTATTAGTCACTTTTGAAAATCACAGGTTTGAAATATGAATTTAAATGGAAACTCTATCACCATAGTTTATTTTTCACAGGCTTACTCAACAATGAAAAGTATTAAGAAATCACAAGAAAGATCAATTATGGTTGGTTGATTAAGGATTTTTGGCACAAGATCCAAAGAGGATAAGCTGCGCCAGACATATGGTATTAAATACAGATAAATGTAAAGAATAAAAACAAGTGTATAATCTAAAAGAGTGTATGACTAAAACAAGACAATGCAAGAAGGATAATGATGGAAACAAGATGAAAAATGTCTAAAAGGTGATAGCAAGTGAATTTAAATATGATGGTAAAAACCGATGTCTAATAAGAAAGGAAAAATCCCTGAATGAGGATTTTCTCCAATCAATTCCGTCAAAGTTAAAGTATACGTTTTAAAATGTTTAAAACGAAACTGTTTATATTCAGAACAAGTAATTAGAATATGTTTTACACTCGCTGCGGTTTGACAAACATTACAAAGGGGTTCAATTTCTCCTAAAAGTAAATGCCTGTGAGTAAAACGAGTGTGACCAATACGCAAACGAGTTAAAATTACATCCAGTTTCCTACATTGGAAACTAGTCCATTTTTGTACTAAGGGCTTTATCTCGTGCAACTTATTATCAGATTGCTGATTCCAGGACGACTGCCATTTGTCATGAATATTTTTGAGAACAAATTGTTTGATGTCAGTTAAAGGGATAGTCAGATTCAAAGTTTGAGTAGCTGATTTAGCAGCAATGTCTGCTAACTCATTTCCTTTGATGCCAACATGTCCTGGGACCCAACAGAATTTAGTATGGTATCCTTGCCCCTTCAGACGATGCTCATACTTAAGGATATCAGAGGCAATGTGGTAATTCATAGCTCTCTTCGATGATAAAATCTGTAATGAACTCAATGAGTCAGTATATATAATGTGTTTTTTGGACTTTTGATAAGAGATGAAGATTAGGGACTGGTAAATAGCCATAATCTCAGCTGTAAATATAGAGCAAGATGCATGTAGTTTATAAGACTTTATAGTATTGTTGCAAACATAAGCTAAACCAAAGTAATCTCCTGCTTTGGAACCATCTGTAAAAACAGGAGTAAACTCTTTATACAGATTCCTATGTTCTCCAAACAATTGCACATAAATAGCCGGGTTGGTGTTAGTCTTTGTAAAATTGTAAAAAGGGTTGAGAAAGGAGAAATTATTAACATACTATGGAGGGGTTTCAAAAAACTTTGTTTTTCGAACATAAAGCTCTACTAAAGGGGTAGTTTCTACTATATTGCGTATCCGCTTGCCAAAAATAGGAATGCATGAAGGTCTGTGGTCATACAGTCGATCATAATGATCATCAAGGAATGCACGTTGTAACGGATGGTTATGTACGGACATGATACGAAAATAATAATTCAGTGCCAGCTGTTCACGCCTTAATTGTAAACATGGCTCATTAGAGACAGCATATATGCTTTGAACTGGAGATGTCCTAAAGGCTCCTGAGCATATACGTAATGCCTTATGGTAAATTGGATCAAGCTTTTTTAGCACTGATGTTCGTGCTGATCCATACACAGAACAACCATAATCTAGTTTTGACCGAATAACAGCTCTGTAGATGCGAAGCATGGAAGTAAGATCTGCACCCCATTTAGTATTTGAGAGGACTTTTAAGATGTTAAGAGCTTTCTCACATTTATTTCGCAGTTTCTGGACGTGGGGCAAGAAAGTAAGCTTTTTATCGAACCAAACCCCTAGAAATTTTATTTCCTCCACTACAGCAATCTTTACATCTCCCATAAAGATTTCTGGGGGTGAGTGGATACCACGTTTTCTGGTGAAATGAACACAACAAGTCTTTTGCGTGGAAAACCCGTACCCATTCATATTTGCCCATCGTAAGATGTTATTTACGGCGGCTTGACATTGTCTTTCCACAGTACGCATATCGTGAGCTTGGTAGGCAACTTGCAGATCATCCACATACAGACTTTTATGGACAGACACTGGCAAACTGTTTAAAAGACTATTTATTTTTATATCAAAGAGTGTCACACTCAAGACACTTCCTTGTGTGCGTGAGAGTGTTGAACCAATGCGCACTTGGAATGTCCTGTGTGATAAAAAGTTTTGAATAAAAATAGGAAGATTACCTTTTAGATTAAAATCATAAATGTCCTTAATAATACCGTAGCGCCATGTTCGATCATAGGCTTTGTCAATATCAAAAAAAATTGAGACTAAATGATTTCTCCTAAGAAAGGCAGTCCTAATTTGCGATTCTAATGACGTAAGATTATCAATGGTAGATCTACCTCGACGAAAGCCACTTTGGTGGGGTGAGAATAACTTGTTACTCTCTAAAAAGTGTACAAGCCTGGCATTAACCATTTTTTCTAGAAGTTTACATACACAGCTTGTGAGAGCTATAGGCCGATAACTTAAAGGGCTTTGAGGGTCCTTACCTGGTTTTAAAATGGGAATTGTGATGGCTCTTTGCCATGACCTAGGGAATTTATGTTCATGCCAAATTCTGTTAAACAGGTATAAGAGGTTCAATAAGGAGTAATGGGAGAGGTGTTTAAGCATGAGATAGCTAATTTTATCAGGTCCACTGCAAGTTCTGTGTGTTTGGGACAAAACAGTCACCAACTCTGACATTGTAAAGTGCATGTTATAAGGTAAGTTTCTAGCTTCTGGGAAAACAATAGGTTTATTTTCAGACTGAAGTTTGTGTTTTAAAAACGGTTCAGAGTAATTTGATGCATTTGAAATATTTGCAAATTCTTTGACAATTTCATTTGCAATGTCATATGGCGAACTTATAGTTGTGCTATTATGATTTAGAATGGCTATGGAGTGATTACTATAATTCCCTGTACACTTTTTGACTTTCTCCCATAGAATTTTACTAGAAGTGGAAGATGTTATTTCACTAACATATTTTCCCCATGACTCTTTCTGCCTTCTTCTGCGTATCCTGCGAGCAAAAGCTTTTGCATGTTTAAATGCAGTTAGGTTTTCAGTGGTAGGAGACTTCCTGAAAATTGACCAAGCTTTCTTTTGCTTTTTATAAGCCTTACGGCATTCCTCACTCCACCAAGGGAAGCGATGCTTAGATATATTACCTGTACGTTTTGGAATTGCAGCATCAGCAGCCTCTATAAGAACACCTGTCACATTTTCTACAGCTGTATCAATGTCAATGCTTTGAACAGCTTCATCAGTGATCAGGGCTAGGGAAGTAAACTTCGCCCAATCAGCTTTTGAAAATATGTATTGAGATTATTTTATAGTCGATCTGAATTGACTGTTAGAGAGAATGATAAGGTAGTGGTCACTATTGTGAAGATCTTTATCAACTGTAAAGTTCCAGTAAGGAAAGAGAGAGGGTGAACAGATGGCAAGGTCAATACTGTGAAAAGTCTTACTAGGTTGGTGAAAATAGGTGAATTCATTATTGTTAAAAATGCATAAGCTGTGATCACTGACACATTGCTCAATTTGTTGTCCTCTGCAATTTGTGTCTAGACTTCCCCAAAGGGGATTGGGGCCATTAAAGTCACCGAGTATCACAAATGGTGCAGGAAGTTGGCGAATCAAATTATCAAGTTCTCTAGAACTTATGTGATCATTTGGTGGTAAGTAAATACAGCATACTGTAATCAATCTATTTACATGGATCCGAACAGCAACGGTTTGTAGATTTGTGGCGAGTTGTAATACGGAAGAAGGGTAGTCTTGTGAGACTAACAAAGCAACTCCCCCAGATACTCTACTGTTCATATTAAAATCTTTACGGATACAATTAAAATTTTTAATATTAAAATTACTGCTAGATTTTAGCATAGTCTCTTGAAGGCAAATACAAATAGGATGGAAAGTATTAATTAAATTCTTGATCTCCACCGACTTGTTCTGCAACCCTCGGCAATTCCAAGATAGTAAAAAAGCCATATTCAGGTTTTTTTCTTGGACCGATGGGAGGTGGTCTCTTTTTTCCCAGTAGACGAAGAGGCAGAGGATGACACATCTGTTATCATCCCTTCATCCTCGGAAGCACACAGTTGTACTTCGTCATCATTTTGGCTATGATTTTCTTGTATGTTTGTTTTTTTGAATGATATTTTTTCCAAAGGACTGTCTTTGGTATTCTTTAATTTATGTTTTTTGTTTGACTTTGTTTTCTCTTCTAAAGTATTGACTCCTTTTTTCCCACTGGTACTTACTACTGCAGTTTTTTGTTGTGTGAAAGCAGGTCTGAAATTGGCTAATGGGATTGAAGTTTTTTGCTTTTGTTTAGTACTTGAAACAGCAGTGTTTACAGAAGGGATAGGTTTTGTTTCGTTAGTTTGTTGGTTATGGATTATTTGCATAAAGTTTAAGTCAGGTTCGGTTTGTGTGCCTACTGATGAAAATTCAGTTTGTATGCTAGCAGATTTTATTTGTCTGTTTCTGACAACAGATGAGTATGATATTCCTATTTTTGGTGTTCTTGCTTCAATCAGTTTACGTGCTTCCGGGTAAGTAATATTACTGGATGTTTTTAAAGTTTGGATTTCTTTCTCAAAAACCCATTTTGGACATGAGCGGGCATAAGATGGATGATCAGCCTCGCAATTGACACATTTTGGGGTAGATGTACATCCCTCACTCTCATGTCCGTGTTCTGCACAGCGTGCACACACCACTTTAGGAGCACGACAGGAAGTTTTTGGATGTCCAAATCTCTGACAGTTGAAGCATCTTAATGGGTTTGGCACATATGGACGTACTTGGCATCTGAGGTAAGCTACTTTTAAATGTTTAGGTAAGACTGGTGTGTCAAAAGTAAGTATAATATGTTTTGTTGGAAACATTGTTCCATCTCGTCTAACAGTGATTCGTCGCACAGAGCTAACTTTTTGGTCTTTAAGATTGTCAAGGATTTCTGTTTCAGGTACATATATAAGGTCTGGTTCGGATATAACCCCACGAGAGAAGTTCAATGTACTATGAGCAGTCACGGACACAGGAATATTTGCGAGGATTTTCATTAAAAGTATATTTTTAGCTTGAGCGGTAGAGAAAACTTTAACTAACAAGTCACCAGATCTGAGCTTTTTTATTGTTTCGACTTCCCCAACAGTACCGAGTATTCCTTTTTGAATCAAAAAGGGTGAAACGTTATTAAATGATCCGTCTATTCTTTTCATAATGAAAAACTTTGCTTCAGTTGTAGTCATTTTATGATTATCCAGTTCATTAATTCTTTGTAAAGTATCTGTATTTACGTTCATAATCCTATCATTAGTTTTATGTCCCAAGGATACGGAAACGCTAGAGGCATCTACTCTATCTGCCCAATTAAGATCTCCTGCCTTGGAAGGCAAGGGAGCAATAGAATTTTCACTTGAAAAGCATGAAGAACCCGAGGCCAAAAGCATTCTCGAATTCTCCATGCTTGTAACCACTAAATAAAAACCACGGTTTACTTCCAGATCGATCGGAGCCCCCGCCAGACTCCGTCTCCCCACACTTTTCTAACGTGCCAAGTGTAACCGCCGGAGTCATTCGCAAAGCCAGATGATGGAGAGCGGGCCATAACGTGCACCTGGTGCACAGGGCCCATGGACCAGCAAGGATCCATGGGGGATTTCTCGATATGAAACACTCTCCACCATCCAACCAACGCAACCAAGGGACTCACCTCTGGAACCGTTTACTGCAAACGTTTCTCGAAAGCAAAACTACTGATGCACGCAGCTCTACCCCTTTCGCATCACACCCACATGAACCCATTCCCGAGCCCAAACGGTGTACCTTACGGCAGAGGCCGAAGAGTGGTACTAGGGCCCATAGAGCAGATGTGATGTTTACTAAGGGCTCGGCATTGATGACACCAGCAGCTGAGAGGGACAAGAAACACAAAACACAAAAGGAGAACAAAACAAAAAAGAAGGGGAAAGGAGGATAGACAAAAAAAAGGAGTAGTAAAAAGAAAGGGAGAGAAAGAAAAAAGGAAAGAAAAGGATTGCTGAGGTACCTCGGGATTGCAACACCCGTATTCACTAAAGAAGTGAACCCCTGAGGGGATCAATTATGCATAAAGCACTGATTGTGAAACACTTTCCAACTTTAACTTATTTATACATCTCTAAAATGTGATACATTCAGCGGTTATATATAACTTTAAACCATTGTAGTAAAAATTAGCTTCGATACAACTTTTGTTCTAGTGACATCATTAGCCCCCTCGGGGAAGAAGTTATCGCCTCCCCCTCCCCACCGAACGTGTGCATTGTCAAGCATTGTATCACTCGAAAGATTTTTTCAAGCCTTTTAAAATGAAGGGTAACATGCTGTAATTGTGATCATTTGAACAAAACACTACAGTTTTATCCCTTTTTTTTTACGTTCCAATTTGCAAAAAAAAAAAAAAAAAAAAAAAATCACAGTTTTTTTAAAAATAGGATTCCGGTATGAGAAATTCTAATTGAACCACACTCCAATTAATAGAGAAAACGTTTTCAGGAGATCCTAAAACATATACAGGGTGCGCATAATTAAAGTAGAGGTATTTAGAGCCCGATAGTGAGAAAACTGTTGTGCCAAACTCAACCAAATCTGCAGTAAATACTGTTTAGACCATGGGGTTTTGATTTTCAAAGTAAAACAAATAGTTCGAATTTTTGCCTCCGCGGGTCAAAGTCGTTGTAAGGTCCATTTTTGGAGTAAAACAGGCATAAGAAGTACAGAAAGTTAGCACTTTACATGCATTCTGAAAAGGACATCACATTTACATTTTATACGTATTTAGTACATTTTATATTTACATCTGCATCTTACATTTACATACACTCAAACCTGTTTTTGGCGGTCTTTTTTTGTGCGATTTTTAATTTGTACGATTTTTTTTGTGCGATTTTTTTTGTGCGGTATATGAAAATTTCAATCAAATTGGAACATAATTGATGAAGTTATCAATAAAAAAAATTAGAACGTTTGATCGGCCATTTAGTTTTTCGATGCCAATTCTGAAAGGACTTCAAAATTCCAAAAGGAGCTTCAATCTTGTATATATGGCTACCGAGACATATACAAGCGTCTAGTGAAACAATAGTCGCCGCAAAAACTGATCACCGACTACATGGTAACTGAAAACAAGTCAACTCTAAACGAGTGCGAGGTAGTATCTTCAAGTGACGAAAGCGATTTTGAACCAGTTTACCACAAGAAAGTTCGCGTATTGTCAGACAACGAAGGATAATGGTTATACGTTGTGAAAAGTTTTGTATGTGTAAAATTAGTACATATGTAAATACAATATTTAAAAATGTTCGCATGTGTATTTTCTAAATCAGATTCCAAAAGGTTTGGCGAGATTCCAAATAACTGCCAAGCCTCGTGTCTTGATTTCGTTTAAAAAAGCAATTCCTAGTTCTTTCGTAAGGTTTTGAGTTATTTTCTACGTGAGACTTTTTTTATGCGATCCCTATTTACCGCATAAAAAAATACTTTTTAATTGTGTTGCGAAAACTATTTTCTATAGCTACTCGTGAAATTTTGTGCGATTTTTTTTATGTGTTTTCTTTTATGCGGTCCCTATCTACCGCACAAAAATAAGTTTGAGTGTACGTATGACATTAATTTTTATATTGCATCATTTGTATGTGTGATTCAATATGTTATCCTTGCATATGTTCCAAAAAGTGCATTCTCTGAACAGCATTCTCTACTGCAGAATACAGCAGCTCTCCATTGATTTGCTTGACGTGCCATGTTATTCGGTCCTTCAAAGTGACTAAATTATCCACATTCTCTTGGTATACCAAGCGATTTACTTAACCCCACAACCAAACGTCACAAGGCGTCAGATCAGGCGAACGGGCTAGCCACTTCATAGGAAAAGCTCGACTAATTATTCGGTTGTTTGTAAAATGATGTGGTAGGACTTCCTGTACGCTCAATCGAATATGAGGGAGTGCTCTGTCATTCATAAATATCGTAGATTCAAGACATCCACGCTGTTGAAGTTGCTGAATAACAAAGTTCAGCAGCATTGTTCGATAGCTCTCAGGATTGACGGAACAAGTCTTTGGACGAATGTGTTCTCCTCGAAAAAATACGGACCTATGATGAATGATACAGTAAAGCCACACTAGACTGTTACTTTCGGAGAGTGCAAAGGAATCTACTGAAACGCATGAGGATTCTCAGAAGCCCAAATTCGACAATTCTGCGTGTTTGTAGTTTCATCCAGATGAAAATGCGCCTCATCACGCAACAAGATTTTCCAAGGCCATGATTCGTCGACTTGATGCGCATTGTGACTGCAGATTTGGCATCGCCTGATCTGACGCCTTGTGACTTTTGGTTGTGTGGTTTCCATGCGAGCTAGGAATGTCTGAGAAGCGAGCTTCTGCATCTCCTTGAAGTAACTGTTGAGTGTAGCTGATTTTGTATGGGTAAAATTTTAGCAATTTGCGCATGATTTTCCATGCCGTAGATTACGACATATCCAGTTGCCTGGAAATTGTCAGAGCACTGTTAGTTCCGGCTGTTGAATCTTCTATGGCAGTTGAAACTGTATGAAGTTCTTCATTCCTTATAAGTTTCCTTATAGATTTCCCTGGTAACACTTGCTCCAGAATATTCAAAACGTAAAACTGTTTTTCGCAAATCTGTGATAGTCATTGGAACTTCCTTTAGGATCTTCAACCTCCGATATTCTCGAATTCAATCTCCGATATTCTCGGCTTCAGAAGCATTTTCACTTGCTTGGTGGTAAAGTTTTACTAGCAAAGAACAATCACGTAATGTTAGCTTAGCGAATATTCAATAGCAAAGCACGATCGTGAAAATGTAGCGCATCACTGATTCCGACACATTCTTTCCGTTTTCCTTATACCCTCAAAACTAGTAGCACGTACTAATGCCGTCAGCGTCAGCTGACTAAAATTTGCATAACGTTTTGCCTTACCACTCCTTTTCTCGCTAAAAATCTGCATATTTACTACAACGCACTAGTGCGTATGGGAGACATGATTGCTAAAAGGTTTGATAAAATGTAAGTGCAAATGTGAATGTAAAATGTGATGTCAATATCAAAATGCATATAGAATGCTAACTTTCTGTACTTCCTATGCCTGTTTTACTCCAAAAATGGAACTTACAGCGCAACTTTGGCCCGTGATAGCAAAAATCCAAGCTATTTTTTCTTTCTATCAAACCCCCATGGTCTAAATAGTATTTAATGCAAATTTGGATGAGTTTGGACTAACAGTTTTTTCACTATTGGGCTCTAAACACCTCTGCTTTAATTATGACCACCCTGTATATATATATATATATATATATATATATATATATACTACAAAAGAAATAAAAAATTGAAGAATGACAATGTATCAAAATTTCGCCGGTGGGGATTGTGACCCCAACTTCCCGGTTTAGCCAGCTTCATGTCATGACGACACACACGGAAGCGGATACAATGTCGCAAACCTAGTACATATACTAAAACTAAAAATGTATAAAAGTTGAAAGACCAATACTGACTTTACACCTAAACCTAAACAACGAGATTCACAACATCCAAACAGAAACTCAAAATACATAGTAAATATCAAATATCTTACACCAATATCAAGTTAAACAACAATATCAAGATAAATAAGCCCCGCATACACTTCACCACTCTAACCTCCAAAAAGTAATAGACACATACTTTGTACAAATTGAACTGCATCAGACTGTTAAACAATGACATCCGCAATGCTGCGCATCTTTTGACGATATCTGACGATTTACAGTACAGGAGTTGTGGTTTTAATGACCTTTTTTGCAATATCGATATAAATGATCTGTTTTGCATATTAATGGAAATGTATGAAAAGTATGAGATTCAAAACCTCATTAAAATACATATTTACAAGTGTCTGATCGAAATGGTCTTGTTTGAAACTGTGCTTTATGATGGAACTGGATTTTATAAACAGCGTAATGGCATTCCAATGGGATGGGGCTTGCTCCTCTATTCTTGCTGATATATACTTGAACAAATACGAAGAGAGAACTCATATATTAAATGAGATTGTATATATTCGTTATGCGGATGACATATTATATGCATGCCACGATGACCGGGATCACTTGGATTTTACTTTTTTTCCATCAAATTTGGCATTTCCCGTAACATAGATAATAGTATTAATTTTTTAGATTTAACTATATTTAAACAATCTAATGGTAAAATAAGTTTTAAATTATATGATAAAAGAAATGACTTTAATTTTAAAATAAATTACGTAATTAATTGGCATTCTTGTCTGCATCGTAATGTTTTTAGAAACATTATTATAAATTTTTTAACAAGAAGCAAACGTTTAAATAGCAGTGCAGAAAATCGTTTTTTAAGTGATCTGGGCTATCTAAATGAAGCAATTGCAATGGGTTACCCTCTACGTTTTCTTAGTGACATATTATATAAATTTTTCAGCATAACCGTAACTGAGAGTTACAACTTGTATTTAAATGGGAGTACACTTTCAGTCTGATCTGAAGATGCGTAGCATTGCGGATGTCATTGTTTAACAGTCTCATGGAGTTCAATTTGTACAAAGTATGTGTCTATTACTTTTTGGAGGTTAGAGTGATGAAGTGTATGCGGGGCTTGTTTATCTTGATATTGGTGTTTAACTTGATATTGGTGTAAGATATTTGATATTTACAATGTATTTTGAGATTCTGTTTGGATGTTGTAAATCCCGTTGTTTAGGTTTAGGTGTAAAGTCAGTATTGGTCTTTCAAATTTTATACATTTTTAGTTTTAGTATATGTACTAGGTTTGCGACATTGTATCCGCTTCCGGGAGTGTCGTCATGACATGAAGCTGGCTAAACCGGGAAGTGGGGGTCACAATCCCCCCGGCGAAATTTTGATACATTGTCATTCTTCAATTTTCTATTTCTTTTGTAGTATGTATATATATATATATATATATATATATATATATATATATATATATATATATATATATATATATATATATATATATATATATATATATATATATATATATATATATATATATATATATATATATATATATATATACATATATATGTATTATAATTATGGCCACCCTGTATTTTCATTAAAATTTCAAAATCTAAATTTTCGTGAAAATAATGCTTTCGCTATACTTCCATAGTATGAGAAATTAAAAATAATGAGTCAGTGAAAAAGAGAACCAGTTTGAATAACACGGAACTTTTGATAACCGTAACTTGTAAAAATCGAACGTTTCACTTCAAATACTCTTTTTAGACATTTATTTTTTTACATTAACATATGAATAGCGACTATAACGCTTAATTATTCGCCAAATTATGCAATTCGTGGCTACTCTGTTTTAATTAGATTACGAACTTTATTCCACGAATACAGCTTATTTAATGCGAATAATTTCCAAAACTTTAATGTACACAAGAAATTCCATGACAATTACGTTCTCGGAAGAATGTGTCAAACTCCAAGAACTCTGCATTTGAGAGTGAAAATTAGTACTTTGGGGAACTTACGTTTCTGGCAAACAGTGATACAAGCTTGTATTCGAGAGTATAATTATTGCAAATAGAGAAGCCAGAATAATATATTTAAACTGCGCGGATGATTTTGAAAAGAAATTTGGACGCTTGAGAGTGCATTAGATTTTGCATCGCAATAAAAGCGGAAATTCGGGATTGTTACAATTATGAAAGGGGATGCATTATACATTATGCATTATTCTAGTTAGTAGTGTATTCAAACATACATTAATGTGTATATTTTAAGTAGTGAATATGGATCAGAATACTAATCAGGGAGGCCCTTAAACTCCATCCTCTGGAATTTGAAATTAGTACTTTGTCGATTATTTTACGTGGATTGAAGATAGAACTACGTAATTTGCTCTTTTGAAATTTATGGTTGTAGTTCTTTTGCATTGAATAATAGCATTTTTAATTCCTCATACATGGTACTGAGTATTGTTTAAAAAAATTAACTGCTAGGTTTCGGTTTCAATATGTGTTTTAAGATCTTCTGAACACGTTCTGACTATTTTTGGTTGATATCCGTCTGTCTGTCTGACTTTGGTAGATTTAATGGGTATTCGATCGTTGCCACAAATATTAATGGATTTTCACGACGCTTTATACTTGGCTTTGTTAACGAAAATTTTAGAATTAGATATAATGTTTTTTACTTCTATCTAAAATTTCAAAATTTATTCGAAAATTTTTATTCTCTTAACATGGAATCATCAGACAAGATTTGGCATAATCAGGCATAGCAGGGGTTTTTTATGGCTCAATGATCACGAAACTTAGCAGTTTTAAAAATTATAGTGAAAATTAATAATTATAGTGAAAACAGATGTTGCGTTATTCGCCGTAACTAGGATAGGTATTTAGTAATAAAAATATATTCGTCGAGTCTTCGTCAAATTTTCCAAAAAATTGCCCATATTCCGCGAAATGTTAAATTTAATTCCAACAGTGAATAAACTTCAAATTTTAAACTTTTTCAATGCAACAATTAAAATTGCGAAAATTATAAATTACAAAACCTCCAAGTATTCTCATTTTTCGAAAACAGTAAGAAAACCCTTGAAAATAATTTATTCTGATTTTTGTATTCTGTATACATGTATGTATTTTAACCTGTACATTGGTACAAATCATAGTGAACAACTTGATAATTTATAGTATAAGTGTATTTTTCATCCTTATATACACTTGTGAAGCAAAAGTGAATTGGGTCTCCCATCATTATTTGGTCTCCCTTTATTATTGGGTCTCCCTTTATTCTTGGGTCTCCCATGTTTGCTAGCTAAATGAAATGCTTGAAAAGGGTATTTCTAATAATTCTTGAAAAATGCATTTATCAATATGACGCAAACTTATATCAGGATAAAAATTAAGCTGCTGTACCATCACCAAAATGACAGTATATCAAAGAATATTGCAATGATGCAAATTATATTTACTCAAGAGCGCTATCCACTATAACCTGGAAAATTCTGCCAGAACATTCAATAGGGCAGAAATTCGGCCATATGACCTGACAACTTTCCAAACGCTAGAATACGCATTTTTTCGCCATAAAGCCACATGCGTAGAATCAATAACTAAGCCCCACTAATTTAATTCCAGGTTTGGCTAAAAATCTGTCGCCTCCTTAAGATATTGCAATAAATCTTTGCATTTTCCGTTTCGTTGATAGGGGTTGAAACACATGATTGAAACCGCTGATAAATTTTATTTAACCTACTGATGCATACATCTAATTCCAATTTTCCAAGCAGAAAGTTACAATTTCTTTAATGCAGAATATGTTATGTTAATTATTCCTCCAATTCTAATGGTCTGGCAGCACCATACTAACCACATAACAGCATTTGCAACTGATACACACACATATATACACACACATACATACACACATAAACACATACATACACAAATAGAAACACACACATATATACACAGATGAAAACACACACATACATACACACCTACACACACACACACACATAGACACACATACACATATATATGCACACACATACATACACACATACATGCACACAAACATACACACACATATATGCATACACACATGCATACACACTTACATGCAAATACATCACATATATAAGCACACACACACACATACATACATACATACTACACACACATATACATACATACACACATAGACATCACTTCAGAAACATTCGACTCGAGTTCGTGAACATTTAAAACTGGTTCATCCGTCAAAAAATCGAATATGAATTTTCGATCACCTCATAAAACATTTTTTTTACAATATACTACAACATATGTAAGGAAATCACAAGAGTTCATCCACAAACACCCAATAAAATGCCAATCTTGAAATTTTGCTTTTATCGCAATGCAGTAAATAAATGCACTTTATTCTTCCAGGATGGATTTCAAAATCATCCGTGCTGAGTGCTACTGTTATAGCATTCTAGCTTCCTTGTTAATGAGAATAATTTTCACAAGCAGTTCTATATCATTGCTTACCAGAGTAGATAACGTTTCCAAAGTTTTCTATGCTCACAGTTTTTTTAATATGCTAGATTTCTCTGAAATTTCTTAATGCGTTCTTTCCATGTATACGAAATTCTACATCAAACATTGCTTTCTAATGAATGTTTCAAACGTCAAGACTTCTGCACTTGACAATGGAAATGAATAATTGCAGAAACTTGGGCTTCTACTAAGCAGTAATACAAAGTTTGAGAGGAAATTATGTTACTACATAAGATAATCTATCCATAGCTATTTCTACCGCTCTTTATACAGGCGACTGAGCTGGTTGTCACTAAGTGCAAATTCTACACATTACTACATTTTGAACATCTAAATCAATTTTAAAAATTCTGGTGTGCGCAGCATGTGGCTTACCCTGCAGCTCAAACTCATAATCTTTTTTTTTTCAGAAACAGTTCAATCGATAATCACGAAGTCAGTCTTATTCGCTTTGTAAAAAATCGGGCAGCACATGACTTTCCTTATATAATGAAAAGAATTTACAGCTTTTACAGTAAAAAAAAATAGATTATTTTTATAGTAGTTATTTATATTCTTTTCAAAATATTGTATTTTCGTCAATGAATTGTCATTTTCCATGTCGTCATCATCAATGCGTCGTCATTGATTTAGCGCCATTTTTATAAATTTGGCGGGTTTTTTGTTAATTTAGCAACATTTAAAAAAGTCGTCAAGTTGGCGACATTCCACCAAATTCGTCGCTAAAATCTCGCCAAGCGTTATGGACGAAGAAATATATTATTCTTACAGCAGATAAATGACAGCGTTCAAATACAAAAGTATTGCTCAAAATATCTTTTTTCATGAATGGAACGAGTTAGATCCACGAGAATGATGTCACCAAATTTATCGCATGGTATTACATATGAAAAGTGAACATGTTTCTCAATTGGAAATATTTTTTTTTTATTTTATATGACTTTTTGATAATTTTTTCAAAAATGTGCAATATCTCAAGAACGGTTCATGTTAGCGTTATAAAATTTAGGTCAATCGATTTCTAATGAACAATTACATAAGTAATGTCTATTTGCGTAACTTTATTAGCGGTTGTGATTTTTTGACGATTTTTTCAAAATTTCACTCGAAAATTTAGGAAGTTCTGAACATTTGATTGCGTATAAAAACAATAGGCCTCCAGTGTTCACCGATTGTAATTTTTGTACCAAATTTCGTTCCATTCGTTCGTTAATTATCGTATCCACAGACTCACTGACACACTCACACACACACATACATACACACACACACATACATACACACACACACATACTTTCACAAACACACACACACACACACACAGACATCACTTCAAAAATGTTTGATTCGTGATCACGGATGCTTGAAACGTGCTCTCCCGTCGAAAACTCGAATACGAATTTTCGACAAAGTAACAATAATTTCCTTATATATTATGCATGTAAGGAAAGTAAAATTTGTCTCACGAGCACGTATATAATGAATATATTTCTGCAATTTCAATCATTTATTTCAGATTTTCACGATATTTGCGGGCCATTTCGCAAAAAAAAAAATATATATATTTCCGAAACATACCAAATTCTAATCAGCATCAGGGTAATTCTCAAGGAAATTAACTACTAAATTTTAAGAAATGTCATCGAATAGTTTTTATTCACAGTGCAAAATATCTTCAGCTCCGTCAAATTAAAAAAAAAATCTATTTTTCGAGAATATTCCGACGTAAAGTAATGCATTGGTTTTATTCTTTTCGTCGTCAAAAACTGAATATAAAACCAGCATTTGATAGTTATAGTTGAGCACATGTAGTTTTTTATTTTAGATTTTGGCAACTTTTGCTGGCCATTTGCAAAAATAAATCTGATGTGGCCAGCACATGACTTTCCTTATATAATGCAATGAATTTACTACTTTTACAGTAAAAAAGTCTGATGTGGGCAGCACAAGACTTTCCTTATATAATGCAATGAATTTACTACTTTTACAGTAAAAAATAGATTATTCTTATAGTAGATATTTATATTCTTTCCAAGATATTGAATTTTAGTAAATATTAGTAAATAAATTAAAAAAGTTATCGTCATTTCCATTGATTTATCGTCATTTTTATCCATTTGGCGAGTTTTTCCTTAATTTAGAAACATTTTATAAAGTAGCCAAGTTGACGACATTCCACCAAATTCGTCGCCAAAATTTAGCCAAGAGTTATGGACGGGGAAATAAGCTATTCTTAAAATAGCCGATAAATGACTATTGGCATTCAAATACAAAAGTATTACTAAGTATCTTTTTTCATGAATGGAAAGAGCTAGATCCCCGAGAATGATGTCACCAAATTTATCGCATGATATTACATATGAAAAGTGAACATGTTTCACAATAGGAAATATTTTTTTTTATTTTATATGATTTTTTGATAATTTTTTGAAAAATGTGCAATATCTCGAGAACGGTTCATGTTAGCGATCTAGCATTTATGTCAATCGTTTTCTAATGAAAAATTACATAAGAAATGCCTACTTGCGTAAATTTATTAGCGGTTTAGATTTTTTGACGATTTTTTCAAAATTTCTCTCAAAAATTTAGGGGATTCTGAACATTCGATTGCGTATAAAAACAATAGGCTTCTAGTGTATATGGATTGTGATTTTTGTTCCAAATTTTGTTCGAATCGGTTTATTCGGCAGTTATCGTCTCCACAGACTCACTGACACACACACACACATACTTTCACACGCACACACATACTTTAGCACACATACACACACACATGTTTAAAATTTCACCCGAAAATTTTGGGGATTCTGAACATTAGATTCCGTATGAAAACAATATGCTGCCGGTATTCACGGATTGTAATTATTGTATCAAATTTCGTTTGAATCAGTCCATTCGTTAGTCAGTTATCGTTTCCACAGACTCAGTGACACACACACACACACACACGTACTTTCACACACACACACACACACACACACACACACACACACATACTTTCACACACACACACTTTCACACACACACCCGGCCGTCCAAATGGTTGCTCATGTCCTTTGGATGAGTCGCACGGTCTGAGTCTTCAACACACACACACACATACTTTTACACAAACACACAGATATCATTTCAAAAATGTTTGATTCGTGATCAGGGATGCTTGAAACGTGCTTTCCCGTCGAAAACTAGACTTCGAATTTTCGACCCCGTCACAATATTTTCCTTAGCATTATTGTATATATAAGGAAAGTAAAAATAGTTTATTCTTATAGTAGATTCTTATATTCTGTCTAAGATATTGAATTTTCGTCAATTAGTCTCCATTTTCATTGATTTAGCGTCATTTTTATCCATTTGGCGAAATTTTCGTTAATGTGGCAACATTTAAAAAATTCGCGAAATTCCGCTAAATTCGTCGCCAAAATCTCGCCAAGCGTTATGGACGGAGAAATAAGTTATTTTTACAGCAGATAGACTATTGGCGTTCAAATACAAAAGTATTACTCAAAGGATCTTTTCTCGTGAATGGAACGTGTTTGATCCACGAGAGTGATGTCACCAAATTTATCTCATGGTATTACATATGAAAAGTGACTATAGTTCTTATCAGTTAATATTTTTTTTTAATTTATGGGACTTTTGATAAATGTGCAATATCTAGAGAACGGTTCATGCTGGCGTTCTGAAGTTTATGTCAATCTATATAAATAAAAATGAAAATCTGTCTGTCTGTCTGTCTGTCTGTCTGTCTGTCTGTCTGTCTGTTTGTCACACCATCACGGGAGAACGGCTGAACCGAATTTGATGAAATTTTGTGGGTAGCCCAGAAATAGCCCCACTTAAAATTATATCCGTGTTTTGAGTTTCTACGACCAGTGGTTCTCGAGATATTAGTAAAAAACGAAATTTTCGTTTGTCTCATCGTCACGGAAAAACGGCTAAACCGAATTTAATGAAATTTGGTGAATAGCATTGAAATATCCCCCCATAAATTTTGTCCAAGTTTCGAGTTTCTAAGACCTGGGGTTGTCGAGATATTAATGAAAAACGGAACTTTTTCCTATTAGTTCTACTCCCTAACTCCGTGGTTTATCCAAACGAAAAGCTTGAAAATCGTTTGAAAGTGAATTAAAATTTAATCTCTGAGTTTGATGGGAGATTTTTTGCGTTAATTACTCACTTTCTGAAAACATGAATTGTTTGAAACATGATTTAAAGGGGAAATCTATCTCCATGGTTCATGGTTTATTTCAAACAAGCTTTTACGGAACAATGAGAAGTATAGAGAAATCAAAATCGTTATTTAATTTCGCAGTTTATGTTATAAGACATCACATATTTAACATGTTATAAGATTCTATCTTATATCATGTTACTCAGAAACGCAATTAAATTAAATCTGTCTGTTAATTTTAATAATTATTTTTTCGATTTGAATAATAAATAAATGGATATAAAAATATATTTTAGAAAAGAACGATTTGATTTTTCTTATAGCATTTTTGACTGGATAATATCAATTACGGTCTTCAGGTTTAAAAATTATTATTATTTATATTTTCGGGGATTATTGATTCAAGGATTATTGATATTTTCAAGTTATTATGCAATTATTTTATTATGACAAAAATTGTTTAAACTCATATATTGTATGTTGTACGAATCTTCTACAAATACACGTGTATATCTTTTAAACTACGAGAATATAAGTAGTACAGGTATATTGACATATGTTTTGATATATATTGGCATATATTGGAATCAATTACGACCTTCTGGTATAAAGAGTACGGATATTATTGATGTTTTCAATTTATTACGTCATCTCTTTTATTTTGGCAAATATTTTTGAGACGCATATTGTAATACGGGTAATCTTCTACTAACAGATTGGCATATTTTCTGATCTGCGACAATATAATTAGTACGGGGTTGCATATATTCATTCAATTCCTATTTTTCTTCTGTAAATTTGCTTACAAAAGGGGGCAGGATGTTTTATTCTTCAGATCTGATCGTGAAGATAATTTTGCATAGTGAGAACATATATTCTTAAACTTCTCTTTAGGAGCAATAAATTTAATATTTTAACAGAATTTGCACATGATTGCGAACTTTAAGTTTCTTTAAATTATACACTCCGTACGAATAACGGGTGTGCTGTTAGTGGTTAATAAATTTTAACATTTTAGGAGGATATATCAGGTTGCTCGGCATCACAATTCAATTAAATGTGTTTGTTAATGTTTTTATTATTTTTTTTCGATTTAAATAATAAATAAATTGATAAATGGATATAAAAGTATATCTTATGAATGGACGATTTGATTTTTCTTTTAATTATATTAATTGCTGACTGCGTACATCAATTTCATTTATTTTGGCAAAGAGTTATCAAGCTTATATCGTATTTAGCTACTAAACTCATATATTGTGTTTAGCCAATAAATTCATATAGCCGATTGTTGAAACAAAAAAAGAGTAGAGCGGGTATATCTTCTAATACAATTGTAGTGTTTTCATTTAGTATATTGAAACGGGATAAGAATGTTTCATTCAGATCTGCAAATTCAAAGCTACGAATTTGGAGGGATATCGCTAATTTGACAACTTTTCTTAAACTTTGCCAAATTGACGGAAATGTCGCCAAATTGATATAAACGACACACAAACAGCTGCCATAAACCTTCGGGTTGGTCGTGTGTCTTGGGTCTTCTACATATCAATGAAATTTTTTTTTGTTTTGTTAGAAGAGAGTACTGAAATGATGTTTGGTTAGCATTTATCTGTCAGACCAACCATCCTACTTAGTAATACATTTAGCGAATTTTTAAAATGTCGCCAAATTGATAAAAATGTTTTCAAATCTATAAAAATATCTTGAAATTGATAAAATTGCGCTTTATAAATGATATTAATTGTTTTTTGTTAGGGGATAGTATTGTGATGATATTTCGTCAATTTGTCGCAAAGTGGAACTGTCAGTTCTACAGTCCCACTTGGCGATAAATTTGGCGATTTTTTAAAATGTCGCTAATTTGACGAAACTGTCGCCAAATGTTCCATAGAAATATAACTATTTAGACGATATTTTTTCTACCAATTTATTTGAAGCAAATGATATCATGTCGCTTAGCAACGGATTTAAATCCAATGTGTTTATGCGGCAGACGATTTTTATAAAGTCCTTTCCGATTTGAATAATGAAGATATGTATATAAAATAAATTTCATTGCCATTTCATTTTGGACTGGATAATATCAATTATACTCTTCAGGTTTAAACATTATTATTATTGATATTTTCCGGAATTATTGATTCAGGGATTATTGATATTTTTAAGTTATTACGCCATTGTTTTATTGCGGCAAAAATTGCTGACACACGCATATTGTACGTTGTACGAGTAATCTTCTAGGAATGCACGGGTATATCTTCTACCCTACGAGAATATAAGTAGTACAGGTATATTGGCATATATTTTGACATATATTGGCATATATATTGGAATCAAGTACAGTCTTCTGGTATGAAGATTAAGGGGATTAATTATATATTCAATTTATTACGTCGTCTGTTGTATTTTACCAAAAAACATTTGTGACTCATATTGCAAAACGGGTAATCTTCTACTAATAATCGGACATTATAAGTAGTACGTGTATATCTACCCATATAATTTTAGCACTTTAATATTGACATATATTGGAATAAATGACTGTCTTCAGATTTAAAGATTACGGGTTTATTGGTATTTTCAATTTATACATGTAATCTACTAATACAGGTTATATTTTCTAATATTCGAGTATATAATTAGTACGGGTCCCATACAATTTTAACGCTTTTATTTTGCATATATTGATTCAATTCCATATTTTTTTTATATTTGCTTACATAAGGTGTCCAAGATGTTTTATTCTTCAGATATGTTCATGAAGATAATTTTATATAGCGAGAACAGAGATTCTTAAACTTCTTTTTAGGAGCATTATATTAAATATTTTAACAGAATATTTTGATTAAACATGTCATTTAGTATACTATAAGAATTTGGGCATGATTATGAATTTCAAGTTTCTTTATATTATATACTCCGTACGAAGAACGGGTATGCTGCTAGTCGTTTTCTAAAGAAAAATTACTTTAGAAATGTCAATTTGTGTATCTTTATTAAAGGTTTTGATTTTTTTAAGATTTTTCAAAATTTCACTAGAAAATTTAGGGGATTCTGAACATTCGAGTGTTTCAAGCATCCCTGATCACGAATCGAACATTTTTAAGGCCATGTCTCTCTCTTTGTGTGTGTGTGTGTGTGTGTGGAGACGATATCTCAGAACGAATGGAGCGATTCGATTAAAATTTGGTTCCAAAATCACAATCTGTGGATACTGGAAGCTTATCGTTTTTAAACACAATGAAATGTCCAGAACCCCCCGAAATTTTCGAGTAGAATTTTTTAAAAATCATAAAAATCAAAACCTTTAATAAAGTTACACAAATAGATATGTCGTATGTAATATTTCCTTAGAAAACGATTGACATAAATTTTAGAACACTAGCATGAACCGTTCTCGAGATATTGCACATTTTCAAATAAATTAATCAAAAATGCCATGAATTAAAAAAAAAATATTAACTTTTGAGAAACATGTTCACTTTTCGTACGTGAAATCATGCGATAAATTTGGTGACTTCATTCTCGTGGAAGTCTCTCGTTCCATTTATGAGAAAAGGTGCTTTGAGTAATATAATACGACGGTTGCGTTACGCATAGAACCGCCTTTTACAGCCTTCCATTCTGTTGCGGAAAACAAAACCTGACTAAAGTGCTGCATGAGATTATTCATTAATTAATTTTATAATTTTGAAGCACATTAGCATTACTTAATTATGATCACAACGATTCTTTAATCCTATCAATTTCTAATTGAAATTTTAATTTGTAATTCACTCCAAAGAGATTGAGTTATAACTAGCAACACATAAAAAATTAATTAATTTTGATCGTAAATGAAAGATGGTCTTGATTACGTAATTTAAGAAAGATCCCGGTTTTTACTGCAGTATTAATTAAATTTTAATTGCCGAGTCTTTATGGGTTTGACGGGTGACAGAAGGCTTTAATCATTCCATTCCAGCAGAAAGAGTACTAAAATTATATGCAAAGTTAAATTTTAAATCACGTTATTATTAACGGAATAGAACACTGATTAGAGATATACGTCTTTTGAAAAATAAAGATATATCTTATCACTAGTAAAAAAAAAATTTATTTTAGTTAGAACACAAAAAGAAACACAATGTATTCAGTTGCAACGAAAATAAATTTGACAAAGGAAATTAAATTATAGAGAATAGAGAGACAGAATTTGATAAAATTATAGGATTATTTAAATCTATTTCCTTATTAAATCTACGAGCGCAGAAGTCGAATTTTTAACACTTTACAACATTGAAAAGTGTTTATGACTTTGTTCATTCTGTCTGTCTGTCTGTCTGTCTGTCTGTCCGTTAGTACGATAATTGCCGTAAAAATGTCATTATCAAAATGAAATTTTAGTATGTTTTTCAGACGGTCTGTGGGACCTATGGGAATATAAATAAATAATATCACCCAATTAGTTTTTTATTGAATCCGGGTTGAAAAAATGAAATACATTGAACCCCATAGGACCTAATTTTTCAAATATTTTTTAAGCAAATTTAAAATTCACAAATTGCTTCGAAATTTTTAGGAAATATTCACATTATCCCATAAAATATTAAAAAAAAATTCAGTTAAACATGTTAAGTAGTTTTTTGATTAAAAATTACTTAATATAGGGAAAAAAACAAATTCAATTAAATTCTGACTTTTGGGATATCCTCCAGAAGGAAAAAAGAGATATATTATATAATAAATATCTTTCCAAGAGTTTGATCATTTTGTATATGAGAGAGGCTTCACATTTTAAAATAAATTTGGTAGATAACAATTTTTCAAATTTTTTTATATTTTATATAACTCTTCATGATATACTTATTTGATGGCATTTTTAATGCACTTTCCTACGCCCTAGAGAGTTAAAATTTGGTACACAGCTTAAATTTGTTGAACATTTTATTCTACAAAAATTTGGTGGATCTTTAAATATAGATCATACATTTTCTTCGAAATGGCCTGCAAATAATCCCCGTTCACTTCTATAAATCATTGTTAAAAATTCTAATGTGGGCAGCACATAACTTTCCCTGCAGACTCGTATTCACGTTCTCTTTATTTCTTCAATAATAATTTGAGTTTATCTGCATAAAATAAAAACCATAAGTATTTTAAATGACATTGAAATTGCACGTTCAACATAAATTTGTTTCTCATTTGATAGCTGGACTTATTGTCAAAGGTGGCGTAGCGAAAACGCGAAAAAACTAAAATATCTCAAGAACGGCTAGTCTTAGAGTAATGGGGTTAGTCTTATTCTTTTTGTTGTCAAAAATCACATATAAAACAGGAATTTAATTGATATAATTGAGCACACATAGTCCTTTATTTTTATATTTAACGATTTTTGCGGGCCTTTTCGCAAAAATAGCCCGTTTCTTTTTCCCGAATCGTACTTGAATAACCTACAAATGATTTATGTACCAAATTTTGTTAAATTTTGGTATATAAATCACTTGTAGGTCATTGAAATATTATACACCAAATTTTGTTAAATTTGTTCCATTAGTTTTTAGCTAGAGTGGATAAAGGCAATTTCTGCCCGCCATTTCGCAAAGAAGGTAGATTCTTTTATTACGAATCGTACTATAATCTAATGAACATCAGGATTTCCCACAAAAAACATACCTACCAAATTTTATGAAATTCGGTCCATTAGTTTTCCAATTAGAGTGGATGTAAAATCCTCACAGACACACAGAAACATACACAGATACACTCTTACACACACAGACGTCTTCCTAAAAATAGTTTTTCCGTGTTCTAGAAGTCCTAAAACGTGTAGATCCTTCAAAAATTCAAGTTCCGATCCTCGGCACGATTCCAATACTTTGAATACACACACACACACACACACACACACATATATTATCTGCGTATCTGTGTATTATCTGTGTTTCTAAATTCCGTGCCTATGCAATTACAATTGTTATGATTTTAAATGATCCCTAAACTTTTATTATTTCTTCAACGAAGCCTAATTTTAACTTATGCAGAATACAAATATCTAAAGCGATTGTAATGTGAGTTAAATAAGAATTGCTGAATTTTTTTCACACAAAATTATTTAGCTCTAGAGTCCGGAATACAATTTATATGAATGAAATATTCATTGATTTTGCATACAGAATCAGATGATTTATATTTCGATACAGTTTTAAATATTTAAATATAATAAATTACTGTAGTACTGTGATAATGTAAAAGATATTACCACTGAATGTATCGCATTTTAAAAATTTTTTAAATGAAATTGCCTTTCAGTTGGAAAGTGTTTCATAATGAATGCTTATGCATGATTGATCTTTCTTGTATTTAATATCATGTGGGTTAGACTTGCTCAAAATACGTATGCGTATTTAAACAAATGTGAAAATGAGACTCAAAATGTGAAGCAAGTTCGTAAACTCAGAGCGAACTTTCTATTTTATTTATCAAGAGAATGTGCCCCACGATCACAATGTTATGAAGCATAACGTATTTGCACATAATGCAATAACTGTTCATTGCCCCGTGTTAGCCCCAGGAATGAAAGTGAGAGTAGTAATTACTCAATGTAGGATATGGGAACGGTAAGTTATTGCTACGATGTTCCTCACAAACAAGATGGGACAGTTCGGCTCCATGGTTTGAATGGTTCAAGACAGAAGTTGTAAATTTCAGAAAAAGAGTTGTCGTAGCAAATGTTAATTTAGAAAATGCAAATCTCTCGAAATTTATAGCCCCTGTCAAATATTAGCTCACACCGGGGACCGGTCGGGACCTACTGGTTGTGGGAATCCCCCCTGTCATCAATTTCTATTGGGGCGCATAAGAAATGAGAGTCACTACGCAACCCAATAATTTGGTCAGAATTAGAACCGCCTTTTCCTCACACATAAGCGAAATAACGAATGAGGGGGCGATTTGACTTCCATCCCAATTTTGTTCCTCCCTCTTAAAAATCTGAAGGGACTCGACTTTAAAATGTGAAATCAGACTCCTTTCTGATCTCGTTAGAGTAGGTCTGCTGGTGCATGTACACTTATTCTTGAAGCCCTATCCGATATGCATTTTGATGCATTTTTAGGCAAAGTGTTCGCTGCCATTCCCTAGCGGCAGCCTTATGCATACAGCACGGATCCAACGCCTTTTGTACCCCGTTGAGAGCACGTACACTCAGGTGTAGCTCGTAGTCAAGCACAACCATTCTGCAAATTAAATTTATGGCCGCTCTAAGCTCAAGCGAACTAGGGCAGAACCAGACCAAGTTTTGCATTCATCGGACTGTAGCGATCATCGAAACAGCGAAGACTTCTCCACTTTTGCTACGCAGTACCACAGAGCTCTGAAAATGGACGAGGTAGTATGAGCTACCTTTTGGACCCTTTAAACTGCATTTAAGCCGTGCTCTGGTCCTCCGTCTCTGGGGGGGTATTATTATTCGGGTTACTTGGTCGACGATGAACTGTCCGTCGAACCAGTGAGACGATCAGGCCCCGATTCTTCCAGGTGGCTGTGCCCATGGACTGTGCCTATTCATGGCCTGAGCCCAGGGTTGGCCGGTGGCTGGTGTTGAGCTTGGCGGGTGTTCGTCGGCCCCTGCCCGGTGAATGTTTCCATCGAGTCAGCGACCTGGCTGCGGCTCCGCTGGAATGGAGATGAGGTTGCCCGAGCCTCCGAGCCTCGACGCGGCAAAAACCCTCCAGGTTGTCGCGGGAGGTTGACCTTAATCTGTGTGGACTGCAACCCCCTCGGAGCGGGCCACCCTGAAATGGTGGTTACGAATGTTGGCTCTGTAGCCTTGATCCTCCGGCTCTAGGGGCATATTAATCGGGTTACTTGGTAGACAATGAACTGTCCGTCGAACCAACGAGTCTATCAGGCCCCGACTCTTCCGGGTGCCCGTGACCACTGGACTTCGCCTATTCATGACCTAAGTCAAGGTCCGGACGGTGGCTGGGGTCGGGCTTGACGGTTGTTCTTCGGGACCCTGCCCGATGAGTGATCCCGCCGAGAACGTGGCCCTCGGTTGCGGCTTTGCCGTAAGTGGATTTTGCCTATGCTCCCTGGCGAATAATGGGCGTAAACCTAGCGGTTGCCTCGCCTTAGAGTCTGAATTTGAATCTGTGTGGACTGCAAGGACGGTAAACGATAGCTCAGGGTCTATCTCACCTCACGGACGAGTACACTGACAGAGCGTTTACTGGGTACCAGTTCTGAGCTCTTATGCAGTGCATAACATACGTGAGCTGGGTGCGTCAACCGTCATAGGTGCGGCATGTCTGAGGCAAGATACCGCAACCTTTATTCGGTATGCGACCCATCCGGTATCGACCTTCACGTAGTTCCTGGACCTCCAGGAATCGCTGGGCGAACCGCAATTGGGCGGTGGAGAAGAGTCTGTGCTGTGATCCCCAACTCTGTGATAATCCACTACGGAATCCGGATTGTAGCGATATTTCATAAGAAACTGTGTACCCAATGAACTGTGTATCTCTCGACTACCCAAGCCCTTTTCACTATGACTGTGAAGGATCTATATTTAGGATTAATGCCACTTCATCTGTATAGATATATTGTGTCCTTTAAGTTTCAATTGTGATGTAATGTATTTGTGTGTTAATCTGAATCAAAATGTCATTGTAATTCTAAATTTTGGGAATTTTCCCGTAATTGACAGATTGGATTTTAATTAATGAAAATTCGAAGTAGGAATTATTACAACTATCCCGTACACCCCTAAGGTCAAGCTTGGTACTTTTAAGTGTATTGTATTTGTAGTATTATTATAAATGTCGATGATTTTGTGTGTTTAAATAAATGTGTTAGTGGTCACAAATCGACTGGTTCTTTAGTGTATATGCAATGTACTTTGATCTTTCCAGATTCCACTATACTATTTTCAGCGTCAACTGGGGGACACTATGGGTAAATAGTAGTGTTGTAGTTACTCCCGCATAGTGTCCGGTCAGGGTTACGTGGTGTCGTGACCAGGATTCGAACCTGGGTTGGGACACTGGGTAAGTGGAAGTGTTGTGTTTATGTAAATTTTACTCCACCACACATAACACTTTACGACCTTCTGTTCTTTACCTGCATATATTAACTTACCTTTAAAGAAGAATTTTCTGAATGAAGTTTATTTCTATAATAACAAATCTATCCATTATTAAGATGCAAATAACAGATGCATTATGATTAAAAAGCTCCTTATTCCTAGGCATCATTCTGCAATTATTATACATAATTTATTTCCTTAATTTAATTTTAGAGATCTCTAATCAAGACTGTACAATGCTTTTCTAGATTTATTTTATTAGTTTCATTGCATGTTTAAACTAATAAGTTTGTTTTAATAGTTTCTTATTGAAAATATTCACCATTTTACCATATGTAATGCACATAACTTTGTTCACAATCAATAAAAATCTGATGTGGGCAACACATGACTTTCCTTATATAATGTACTGAATTTACTACTTTTACAGTACAAAAAATAGGTTTTTCTTATAGTAGATATTTATATTCTTTCCAAGATATTGAATTTTCGCGTATTAGTCGTCATTTCCATTGATTTAGCGCCATTTTCATTCATTTTGAGAGATTTTCGTTAATTTGGCAACATTTCAAAAAGTCGCCAAGTTGGAGACATTCCGCCAAATTCGTCGCCAAAATCTCGCCAAGAATTATGGACAAAGAAATAAGTTATTCTTACAACAGACAAATGACTATTGGCGTTCAAATACAAACGTATTACTCAAAGTATATTTTTTCATGAATGGAACGAGCTACATCCACGAGAAAGATGTCACCCAATTTATCGTATGGTATTACATATGAAAAGTGAACATGTTTCTCAATAGGAAATAATTTTCTTTATTTTATGACTTTTTGATAATTTTTTTTAAAAATGTGCAATATCTCGAGAACGGTTCATGTTAGCGTTCTAAAATTTATGCCAATCGTTTTCTAATGAAAAATTATATAAGAAATGTCTATTTGCGTAACTTTCTTAGTGGTTTTGATTTTTTGACGATTTTTTTAAAATTTCATTCGAAAATTTAGGGGGGTTCTGAACATTCGATTGCGTACAAAAACAATAGGCTTCCAGTGTTTACGGATTGTGATTTTTGTTCCAAATTTGGTTCGAATCGGTACATTCGTTCGTCAGTTATCGTCTCCACAGACTCACTGACACACACACGTACTTTCACACACACACACACACACACGCACACACACACACACACACACACACACACACATACACACACACAGACATCACTTCAAAAATGTTTGATTCGTGATCAGGGATGCTTGAAACGTGCTCTCCCGACGAAAACTCGAATTCGAATTTTCGACCCCGTCACAATACTTTCCTTATACATTAGGTATATAAGGAAAGTAATAAACTAGTTAAAATCACTAGCAAAACTCATAACTAGCAAAACATCATAACTAGCAAATAACTATCATAACTAACATCATAACTAACATCATAACTAACATCATAACTAACATCATAACTAGCAAAAATCAAGAAAATAGCCATACGTATGTTTCCAAAATCAACTATATTTCTTTTATCAGTGCAAGAAGTCTGCATCTAAATTCCCAAATAAGCATAAGGCGATATTTGCCAAACTGAAATGATCATGTCTAATTCTTTGTTTCTTTGAGTTCATATTCTCTGCCTTTTATTATTATTAACACTTTACAACAAAGTTGAAAAGTGTTTATGACTTTGTTCATTCTGTCTGTCTGCCCGTTAGCACGATAACTGCCGTAAAAATGACTTAATCAAAATGATATTTTGGTATGTTGTTCAGACGGTCTGTAGGACCTATGGGAATATAAATGAATAATATCCCCCAATTAGTTTTGGATTGAACCCGGATTGAAAAAATGAAATACTTTGAGCTCTATAGGACCTAATTCTTCAAACATTTTTTAAGCGGATTTAAAATTCAGAAATTGCTTCGAAAATTTTAGGTAATATTCAAATTGTTCCATAAAAATATATAAAAAAATTCAGCCAAATATATTCAGTAGTTTCTTAAATAAAAATTAAAATATTAATAACATCTCTTATATCAAACGATCACGTGACCAACTTCAAAATGATATATGGCATCCATCTTGTCTCAAAATCGTGATTTTTAAAGTTCTTTTTAACTCATATTGAGTGTTGTATCCGTCCTAAAACCACTTTATTTTTGCTTAAATTCTGTGCATCTACATACTGAAACAACGCAAATATAATATATTTGAGTTTAAATGCTCATCCAAATTTGATTATTTCTACAACGGATCCTATTTTTCACCATTGTAAAATGTAAACAACAAAATATGTAGAATGAGTTGTATTAGAATTGCTGTATTTCTTTAACACAAAATCATTTAGCTCATGGAGTCTGGGTAACTGATATGAATGAAATATTCATTGATTTTACAAAGAGAAGGACGATTTTTTTCGAAGTTTTACGCGTAGAGTTTAATTACTTGTAGCTCCATGGTCTTAATTTTTAAATAAAATAAATTATTATAATATTGTGATGAATGACATAAATGGGAAATTAATTATGGGTGAAATGCTGCTTTTATGGAGAGAGCCAGGCGTGTTATTTTTTCTATGACGTTAATTGAAAGAATTTCAGTTGTTTTCGATGAAATTTTCAAAAATAATAAATTATCGTAGTATTATGATAATCCTAAAATTATTACCGAGGAATGTATCACATTTTGGAGATATTTAAACCAGGGAATTTATATTTCAATGCCGTCATTTGAATGAAGTTCATTTTTTTCGATGAAGGTTTAAGTTTTCAAATATAATAAATTAATGCAGTGTTGTGATAAGTTTCAAAATATTACCGAGGAATGTATTGCATTTTAGACTTGTTTAAATAAAATTGGATTGAAGTTGGAAAATGTTTCATAATCAATGCTTTAAGCATGATTGATCAGATTAAAACGTTGTCAAGTCTATGTAATTTATTAATACATCGAACCCTATTAACCTTTTCCAAACTTACATATTTCTCTAATGAGTCTATTTTTGAACATTTTACAACAAAGTTGAAAAGTGTTTATGACTTTGTTCATTCATTCTGTCTGTCTGTCTGTCTGCCAGGCCGTTAGCACGATAACTGCCGTAAAAGTGACTTAATCAAAATGAAATTTTTGTATTTTGTTCAGACGGTCTGTAGGACCTATGGGAATATAAATGAATAATATCACCCAATTAGTTTTGGATTGAACCCTGGTTAAAAAATGAAATGCTTTGAACACTATGGGACCTAATTTTCAAACATTTTTAAGCGAATTTAAAATTCACAAATCGCTTCGAAAATTTTAGATAATATTCAAATTATCTCGTAAAATATATAAACAAGAAAGATCAATCATGCTTAAAGCATTGATTATGAAACACTTTCCAACTTCAATGCAATTTTATTTAAACAAGTCTAAAATGCAATACATTCCTCGGTAATATTTTGAAACTTATCACAATACTGCATTAATTTATTATATTTGAAAATTTAAACCTTCATCGGAAAAAATGAACTTCATTCAAATGACGGCATTGAAATATAAATTGCCTGGTTTAAACATCTCTAAAATGTTATACATTCCTCGGTAATAGTTTTAGAATTATCATAATACTACCATAATTTATTTTATTTGAAAACTTCATCGAAAGCAACTGAAATTAATTCAAATGACGTCATAGAAAAAATAACACGCCTGGATCTCTCTATAAAAACAGGATTTCATTCATAACTTTCTCCCATTCATTTCATTCATCACAATACTATAATAATTTATTTTATTTAAACATTTTATTTAAGACCATGGAGCTACAAATAATTAAACTCTATGCTTAAAACTTCATCGAAAAAAATCGTCCTTCTCTTTATAAAACAATTAATATTTCATTCATATCAGCCATGCAGACTCCATGGACTAAATTATTTTGTGTTAAAAAAATACAGGAATTCCAATACAACTCATTCTATATATTTTGCTGTTTACATTTTACATAGGTGAAAAATAGGCTTAGTTGTAGAAATAATCAAATTTAGATGAGCATTAAAACTCAAATATATTGTCATTGCGTTGTTTCAGTATGTAGATGCACAGAGTTTAAGCAAAAATAAAGTAGTTTTAGGACGGATACAATACTCAATATGAATTAAAAAGAACTTAAAAAAAATCACGATTTGGAAACAAGATGGATGCCATATATCATTTTGAAGTGGGTCATATGATCGTTTCATATCATGGTCACGTGATCGTTTCATATAAGAGGTGTAATTATTATTTTAATTTTTATTTAAAAAACTACTGAATATATTTCGCTGATTTTTTTTTTATATATTTTATGGAACAATTTGAATATTACCTAAAATTTTCGAAGCAATTTGTGAATTTTAAATCCGCTTAAAAAATGCTTGAAAAATTAGTTCCTATAGGGCTCAATGTATTTCATTTTTTCAACCCGGGTTCAATCCAAAACTAATTGGGTGATATTATTCATTTATATTCCCATAGGTCCTACAGACCGTCTGAACAACATACTAAAATTTCATTTTGATTAAGTCATTTTTACGGCAGTTATCGTGCTAACGGACAGACAGACAGACAGGCAGACTGACAGACAGACAGGCAGACAGACAGACGGACAGAATGAACAAAGTCATAAACACTTTTCAAATTTGTTGTAAAGTGTTAAAAAATTTCAGCAAAATATATTCAGTAGTTTTTTAAATAAAAATTAAAAAAATAATTACGTGACCTACTTCACGTGACCTACTTCAAAATGAAATATGGCATTCATCTCGTCTCAAAATCGTGATTTTTAAAGTTCTTTTTAATTCATATTGAGTGTTGCATCCGTCCTAAAACCGCTTTATTTTTGCTTAAATTCTGTGCATTTACATATTGAAACAACGCAATTACTATATATTTGAGTTCAAACGATCATCCAAATTTGATTATTTTAACAACTAAGCCTATTTTTCACTTATGTAAAATGTAAATAGCAAAATATGTAGAATGCAAAATATGTAGATGCATAAGAATTGCTGCATTTCCTTAACGCAAAATGATTTAACTCATGGAGTCTGCATAGCTGATATGAATAAAATATTCATTGAATTTACAGAGGGAAGGACGATTTTTTTCAATGAAGTTTTAAGCATAGAGTTTAATTACTGGTAGCTCCATGGTCTTAAGTTTTAAATAAAATAAATTATTATAGTATTGTGATGAATGAAATGAATGGGAGAAAGTTATGAATGAAATGCTGTTTTTATAGTGAAAGCCAGGCGTGTTAGTTTTTCTATGACGTTATTTGAATGAATTTCAGTTGTTTTCGATGAAGTTTTCAAATATAATAAATTATCGTAGTATTATGATAATTTTAAAAATATTACCGAGGAATGTATCGCATTTTAGAGATGTTTAAACCAGGCAATTTATATTTCAATGCCGTCATTTGAATGAAATTCATTTTTTTCGATGAATGTTTAAGTTTTCAAATATAATAAGTTAATGTAGTATTGTGATAATTTTTAAAATATTAACGAGGAATGTATCGCATTTTAGAGATGTTTAAATGTTGGAAAGTGTTTCATAATCAATGCTTTATGCATGAATTATCTTTCTTGCTTCTTTTTGAGGAAGATATGAAAAATTTACGAAGAGAAGAAAATAAAATATTGAGAATGATAATTGCTTCTAGGGAGCCCCGTGATAAATGATTGCTGGCGATTTTACAATCTGTATGAGTGGTCCTGAGTTGGCTAATAAAGTGTTGAAGGTCATGTCGTCGACAGTCAATATCCTTCCAAATGGTATCGCCGTGGTGCTTTCGCTGTTAAGATTATATGTGGCGTTGCTCGGCTGTAAAATTACCATTATGAATTAGTCGCTGATCGTGAGAACGTCACTTACTCAATTATCCATTATAGCAACATAGTTGAGTATTTGGAAATGGGGATATAATACACAAGAGAGAGAATACACAATAGATACAAATATTTGTTGAATTAAATAGGTTTTATTTTAGAAATACATATTAACGTGATTAGTTATTTTCGACACAATAATAGTTTGCTTTGTATAAGGAAATTCGCTGTTCACGAATATTATAATAATTGAATCCCTATTAAGATTCGATTTTCACTTAATTTTCGTAATTAATTCCTTTTATATACTTAATTGATTTTTAAGTCTAACCTCTGGTATGCAGTGGAGAAGTGGATAAAGGACAGCAAGGGCGGCAATCGTCATGGTGGACATCTCTTTTGGGAGATGCTATTTCTTTGCACTCAAAAATCTAACTGTAATCGTCCGGCCAGGGAATCGGGCAACGCCCCAAGCCTTGCCCCCCCCCATGGCTTTAATTTGGTCGTGATACGTAGAAGATTACAATAAATATCGTAACGTGCTGGATTCAGAGCTTTGGAATGCTTAAAATTTTTCCAGAGAGGGTGTGGAGGGGGGAGGGGGTATGATTCCTTAAGAATGAAGGGACGACAAGAAATTCCGAACGGCCTACAACACCAGCCTTCCAGGTGGCATCGCTCTGGCGCTTTCGTTGTTAAGTTAAACCTAGTTTTATTTCTTTCCCTGCAATATATTACTTTCCTTATATACATAATGTATAAGGAAAGTATTGCGATGGGGTCGAAAATTTGAATTCTTGTTTTTGACGGGAGAGCACATTTCAAGCATCCCTGATAACGAATCAAACATTTTTGAAATGATGTCTGTGTGTGTGTGCTTGTGTGTGTGTATGTGTGCTAAAGTATGTGTGTACGTGTGAAAGTATGTATGTGTGTGTGTCAGTGAGTCTGTGGAGACGATAACTGCCGAACGAATAGACCGATTCGAACAAAATTTGGAACAAAAATCACAATCCATAAACACTAGAAGCCTATTGTTTTTATACGCAATCGAATGTTCAGAATCCCCTAAATTTTTTTGAGAGAAATTTTGAAAAAATCATCAATAAATCAAAACCGCTAATAAAGTTACGCAAGTAGGCATTTTTTATGTAATTTTTCATTAGAAAACGATTGACATGAATGTTAGATCGCTAACATGAACCGTTCGCGAGATACTGTACATTTTTCAAAAAAATTATCAAAAAGTTGTATAAAATAAAAAAAATAGTTCTTATTGAAAAACATGTTCACTTTTTATGTGTAATACCATGCGATAAATTTGGTAACATCATTCTCATGGATCTAGCTCGTTCCATTCATGAAAAAATATACTTTGAGTAATACTTTCGTATTTGAACTGCAATAGTCATTTATCTGCTGTAAGAATAACTTATTTCTTTGTCCATAACGCTTGGCGAGATTTTGGCGACGAATTTGGCGGAATGTCGCCAACTTGGCGACATTTTTAATTGTTGCAAAATTAACAAAAATCTCGCGAAATTGATAAAAATGACGCTAAATCAATGAAAATGACGACTAATTGAAGAAAATTCGATATATTGGAAAGAATTTCTAGTATCTTATAAGAATAACATTTTTTTTCTACAGTAAAAGGAGTAAATTCATTGCATTATATAAGGAAAGTCATGTGCTGCCACATCAGATTTTTTTATATATAAAGGGAAAGTATTGGTAAGGATCACTATATATATGTAAATCGTAGCATCTGTGAACCCGTCCACTTTACACGGGTTTTTACTTTCCCTTTATACATTATATAATGTATAGAAAAAGCACTGTGACGGAGCTCGAAAATTTGAATTCGAGTTTTCGATAGAACACCACGTTCCAAGCATCGCTGAAATCGAATCTAACGCTTTTTTCCTTTGTATGCATGTATGTATCTATATATGTTAGTGTGTGTGTAAATAATGTATGTGTGTTAGTGTGTGTGTATGCAAAGTATTATGTTAGTATATGTGTTTATGTAAAGTATGTATGTTAGTGAGTGTGCACATAATGTATGTATGTTAGAGTGTGTGTGTATGTAAAACATGTATGTTAGTGTGTGTGTATGTAAAGTATGTATGTTAGTGCGTGTGTATGTAAAGTATTATGTTAGTGTGTGTGTATATATATATATATATATTGTGTATATGGATGTTAGTGTGTGTCCGCAAATTCTGTAGATGGATATCTCATGAGCAAATTAAATTTGGTACAAATATTACAATCAAGGAATAGTGTAATCTTGCTGATTTTAAACGCAATTAAATATTCGGAAGACCCCCGTATACCCGATTGAAATTTTGAAAAAATAAGTAAAGAATCAGAATGTTCCATAATGTTACATAAATGGTCATTTCTTATGCAGTATTTCATTGGAAAACGAATAACATAATTTTTAAAATGCTAACATGAACCGTTCCCGAGAAATTGTACGTCTTTTAAATAAATTTATCAAAACAATTACATAAATTTAAAGAAAATGTATTAACTATTTGTAAAGAATGTTTACTTTGATATGCATTAGCGACAAATGTATTAACACCATTCTTGTGGTTCTAATTCGTTCCATAATAGTGAAAGAACACACTTTGGGTAATAGTTTTGTCTTAGTATTTTGATGTCCAACAATTCACCATTTTTTATTTTCGCCATTACAGTCAATGATTTAGAAGAAGAACCCTTCTTTCTGTCTATCTGTAAAGCTTGGCGATAAACTTGGTAACATTTCATTTCATTTGACAAAATCTTTCCAGCTCGGCGACTTTTTATAACTGTGCCAAATTGACGAAACTGTTGTTAAAATTGCAAAAATGACGCTAAATTAACCTAAATGGCTCAAAATTGATGAATTATTTATTAAAGTATTTTATTATACGAATGTTTCGTTTTTACTTTCCTTATATACATAATGTATAAGGAAAGTATTGTGACGGGGTCGAAAATTCGAATTTGAGTTTTCGACGGGAGAGCACGTTTCAAGCATCACTGATCACGAATCGAACATTCTTGAGGTGATGTCTGTGTGTGTGTGTATGTGTATGAAAGTATGTGTGTGTGTCAGTGAGTCTGTGGAGACGATATCTCACGAACGAATGGAGCGATTCGAATAAAATTTGGTACAAAAATCACAATCCATGAATAATGGAATCCTGTTGTTTTAAAACATAATTAAATGGACAGAACCCTCCTAAATTTTCGAGTGAAATTTTGAAAAAAACATCAAAAACTCAAAAACTATAATAAAGTTAGGCAAATAGACATTTCTTATGTAATTTTTCCTTAGAAAACGATTGACACAAATTTTAGAACGCTGTCAAGAACCGTTCTCGATATTGCACATTTTTTAAATCAATTTATCAAAAACTTTCATAAATTAAAAAAAATATTAACTGTTAAGAAACATGTTCACTTTTCTTATGTAATATCATGCGATAAATTTGGTGACATCATTCTCGTGGATCTAACTCGTTCCATTCACGAGAAAAGATACTTTGAGAAATACTTTTGTATTTGAACGTCAATAGTCATTTATCTGCTGCAAGAATAACTTATTTCTCCATCCATAACACTTGGCGAGATTTTGGCGACGAATTTAGCGGAATGTCGCCAACTTGGTGACATTTTCAAAGGTTGCCAAATGAACGAAAATATCGCTAAATAGATAAAAATGACGCTAAATCAATGATAATGACGACTAATTCAAGAAAATTCAATATCTTTGAAAGAATATAAGTATCTACTATAAGAATAATATTTTTTTTTAACTGTAAAAGTAATAAATTGCAATATATAAGGAAATAATAAGGAATTGCAATATATAAGGAAAGTCATGTGTTACCCACATTAGATTTTTTACGGATGCTATCAATATTGATAACAGCCATGTTAGTTTTTCGTGAAATATAATTTAATGGGGTACTTCGAAATACTTTTACATGCTGACATCCGAAAAAGCGTATAGGGCACAATTCACTGTCAGTAACGTTGCTTCGTGGATCTGGTACTACATCATTATTTCGCTGTGAAAGTTGAGAACTCGTTGCACTTTCTAGTGAAAGTCATGTGCTGTGCTGGCCTTATCATATTTTTTAATTCTGATACAGATTATATGTAGATCTAAACAAAATGATATATGGATGTATGAGAATGGCAAGTAAAAATGAGTACTCTAGATATGTTTTATGTTAGTATTATCAAACAATTATTATTTGTTAAATGATACTTAAAATCATGTATTAGGCTCACCACATTTTTAATGATCAGAATGTATCAAAATAAACAGTTTAGAAACCGATAAATATCCAACATTATTTTTATTCTCGTTATAATGAGATAAGACGCTTATAGCAAGAGAAGTTTTACAGTAAAATCTTAAATGTCGTTATCTCAATTTTATACATTTATTTTCTTTGTTACAAAATAGTTAAAGGAGCTAAACAGATTTGCGTCGCAATGTAAGACGATACAAATAGCTTTTAAATTGGATCTCTTCTTAAATCCGATTAGCGAACTTTACATTCGAATAAACTGAATTAGATATCGCATTTCAGTGTTTTTAATATCGATTTAAGTTAACGAAATGTAAATTATGATAAATGCATTACCATCACAGATAACAATATCCATGGACCAGATTTGCGCAGGCGCTCATTAGCGCATGGAATTACCGTTAACTGCAATGATCACAAGAAAACTTGCTATTTGACGATATTTGCTAACTACGATGAGAACTGACAAATGTAGTTGTCAACATAATCGTCATAAAATCCGTATTCAATTTAACTCAGACTCAGTGATCCTTTCAAGACTTTTTGATGGGGGGGGGGGCGAATGAAATTTTAGGAGGTAGCAAAGATTGTATTTGCCCTGTATAAATATATCTAAATGATATCACATTAGGTCAACATAAAATGTGGGGCGAATAATTATCTCCTGGGTCGCTTCGCCCCTCTCCCCCGAATGTATGAGGGCTAAAACGAAGCTGGGAAGGGAAAGTTCAAAATCACCAGAACCCAACAGAAATGGGAGATTCCCAAAAGAAGGAGTACACACCCATTGCAGATAACAGTATGTGGACCGGTTTCGCGCTTATTATGCGTTCTTTAGCATGAAATAACTGTTAACTGGAATGACAGCAAAAAAATAATTTGCTACAGTTTTGGGAACCTTTTACTGCCATTGCAGTTAATAGCTATTCCGTGTTGATGAGCGCATACTAAGCACGAAACAGGTCTATGGATACTTTTATCTGGAATGGGAGTGCATTTCTTATTTTTCGGAACACCAGCTTCTTGTGGGTTCTTGTGATTGTCAGTTACGGCTTTACCAAGATATATTATGATTCAATTTAGTTTATTTTGCTTCCTCTAAAATATATAAATTACATGTTAACAGGGTCGTCAAAAACCTTTAGTCAATTTCTGAAATATCTTAAATATGATTATTCTATATGATATGAACCTTTATGAATGCAGATCAACCATTTTATTTCAATAATCTCTCTTCGTCTAAGGAGTAGAGCTATACTCGATCTAAGGAGTCAAATTGTATCTATAATACCCTCTAAACAATTGCAGCCACATAGCTGACTAATGTCTGCTTTCTTTAAGGACGTTTTGCAAATTATAGTGTAATGATGTTAGTATGAAAGACTTGAGCAACATGAATCACAAGTTTAAAAATAGTGCAGAATACAGCTCTTTCGGAGATATATTGGAACCCCTTTGTCAGTGGATATGAAGAGGATCCAGCTCCAGCGTATAGCTGTTGTATGCTGAATTATTATTCAATTTGTAATTTAAATATATTGTTTATGATATCCTTATCCGTTGCGCAAAGTGTTTTATATGCAATAATGTATAAGGAAAATACTTTCCTTACATACAATAATGTATAAGGAAAGTATTGTGACGAGGTCGAAAATTCGAATAAGCACGTTTCAAGCATCCCTGATTCCGAATCGAACATGTTTGAAGTGATGTCTGTGTGTGTGTGTGAAAGTATATGTGTGTGTCAGTGAGACTGTGGAGACGATATCTTACGAACGAATGGAGCGATTCGAATGAAATTTGGTACAAAAATCACAATCCCTGAATACTGGAAGCCTATTATTTTAAAACACAATCGAATGTTCAGAATCCCTCTAAATTTTCGAGTGAAATTTTGAAAAAATCATCAAAAAATCAAAACCTTTAATAAAGTTACGCAAATAGACATTTCTTATGTAATTTTCCCTTAGAAAACGATTGACATAAACTTTAGAACGCTAGCATGCAGGGTTCTCGAGATATTGCACATTTTTCAAATACCTTTATCAAAAAATCCCATAAATTAAAAGAAATATTAACTGTTAAGGAACATGTTCACTTTTCATATGTAATATTTTGCGATAAATTTGGTGACATCATTCTCGTGGATCTAACTCGTTCCATTTACGAGAAAAGATACTTTGAGTAATACTTTTGTATTTGAACGCCAATATTCATTTATCCGCTGTAAAAATAACTTATTTCTCCGTCCATAACGCTTGGCGAGATTTTGGCGACAAATTTAGCGGAATGTCACCAACATGGCGACATTTCTAAATGTTGCCAAATTAACGAAAATCTTGCCGAATGGATAAAAATGACGCTAAATCAATGAAAATGACGACTCATTGATGAAAATTCAATATCTTGGAAAGAATATAATTATCTACTATAAGAATAATATTATTTTTAACTGTAAAAATAGTAAATTCATTGCATTATATAAGGATAGTCATGTGCTGCCCACATCACATTTTTCACTTTACAATGATTCTGTTGTTATAATATTTTAGAAGTATTAATTAAAGTATTTTTAGAAGTATCAATTAAATTTAATTAACTAGTATATAATCCACATATTCAAATGGCGATCTAACTTGGAATGTGTTAAATCACCCACTTCGCCTGATTTAACAGAATGTCTTTTGTAGAATTTTCTAAAATTCTGTGGAGCTCAATTCCAGGCTTATATATATGCTTTATTTTACTCTCCTGAATATAGAAAACTTTTAATATTTACTAGGATGGCAGAGGAAGATCAGTTGACTCTCTGACCCCCCTCCTCTTCTGGATCCACGCAAGGGAAAAGGTATGAGACAATATAAGTTATTTAAATTATAAACACCTTGATTTATCTGGCTGTTTATCTATCTATCTCTGGGTAACGCTTGGAGAAATTTCGTTGTCGAAATTAGTGGAATATCGCCAACTTGGCGAGATGTTTTAAATGTTGCCAAATTGATGAAAATATCGCCAAATTGATAAAAATTTCGTCAAATTGATAAGAATGTAGCTATATTAGTAAAAATGACGACAAATCGATGAATGTTCAATATCTTGGAAATAACATAACAAGCGACTATATGAACAACGCATTTCTAAACTCGTCCGTAATTCTTGGCGAAAAATTTGACGAGATGTTGCAAACTTGGCAACTTTTTTAAATGTTGCCAAAATGAAGAAAATGTCACCAAATTGATAAAAATAACGCTAAATGGGAGATAATAGTTTGCAAATTTTTAATTTTATGACAGGTGTACTTTCTAGTAAGATATAAAATTCAAAATAGGTTATCAGTTGCGTAATTTATTAGTACTGCTAACTATTAATTTATATTATTCTAAGGAATATCATGACAAATTCAAGATTTATGTCATTGTTACAGTACTGCGTATTGAGCAGAATTTTTAGTGTCTTATACGTGATAATGAAAAGCACTGTTTTCCAGAAAATAACCGATTTCAAGATTTTGATGCCAAAGCATGTCTTAAGACCGCCTGAGAACGTTTTAACTATTTTTTGAGTGCTGTTCGTCTTTGTGTCTGTCTGATGTCTGTAGTCGATTTCTTGCTCACACAATAGCTGCTGCAAATATAATTGGATTTTCACGAAATTTTAAATACGGCCTTGTTATCGAGAAATCTAGAACTAGATAGCATTTTTTTTTTAAATTCGAGAGACAACTTCGACATTTATTCAAAATTTTATATTATTTAAAATGGCAGCGTAGCACAACATTTGACATAATCATGAATAAAAGGGATTATTTGCTGTTCAATGATCAGGAGATTTTATAGTTTCAATCATTCAGGTCAAAAAATAACCGCGATACAACTTTTGTTTTCGTGATATCATTGGCCCTCCATGGGGGGGGGGGCAATTTACAGCTCTAGGGTACACTGCCATGTATGATATCAATCAGACCATTTTCTCAAGCCCTTTAAAGTGAAGTGTAACACACTATAATTGAACTTCTGGTAGGTCGGACGGTCTGGGTTTCAACAACAACAACACTATAATTGAATGGGCCAACGGCCGTACCGTGCTGAAAACACCGGTTCTCGTTAGATCACCGAAGTGAAGCAGCATCGGGCGCGGTTAGTACTTGGTGGGTGACCACCTCGGAACGCCGCGTGCTGTTGGCCATCTCGGGTGCGGTATCCCCGTGGTTTGCGCGCTAGATTTGCACGCTGCCACAAATGCCGCCGTGTTCATGCGGAGTACGATCACGTTAAACATGTGGGTCCGTAAGTCCTTCCGAGAGGTTGGTGGTAGGGGAAGGAGGGTATACGGTCCCTGTGGATGCCTCCCCCACTGGGTTCCGGTCTAAATTGGGTGGCACTTCCCGGCCGTCCATACAGTTACCTTACACCTTTCTGGTAGGTCGGACGGTCTGGGTCTCAACAACAACAACACTATAATTGAATGTATTTGCAGCAATGATACTGATATTTCAAAATTTTACTTGTTGTTTTCCGGTTTATGGTATAAGAATGTCGAGTTGAGGTACACTTTAGTTATTTCTAAATTGCATATGCATCATTCCATGTATGTCACTATACAACTTTAAGGTCTAGGGACTATATAGAAGTCAAGAATCACAATAATGGTGTCGATATGCGTGTAGTGATTTTAACACTTTACAACATAGGTGAAAAGTGTTTATGACTTTGTTCATTCTGATTGTCTGTCCGTTTGCACGATAACTGCCGTACAAACGACTTTATCAAAATGAAATTTAAGTACGTTGAGACGGTCTGTGAGACAAATGGAAATGGAAATGAATAATATCAATCAATTAGGTTTGGATTGAACCCGGGTTAAAAAAGTGAAATTCATTAAACCCTATGGGAACTAATTTTTCAAACACTGTTTGAGCAAATTTGAAATTCGCAAATTGTTTCGGAAATTTTAGGAAATATTCAAATCATTCCATAAAATATATAAAAAAAAATTCAGCAAAATATGTGCGGTAGTATTTAAATAAAAAATTGAAATATCAATTACAGACTTATTATATGGAGAGATCACGTAACCTACTTCAAAATGAAATATGGCATCCATCTTTTTTTCCTAGTGTAAAAACCGTGATATTTAAAGTTTTTTAAATTTATACTCAGTGTTGCATTCGTCCTAAAACAGCTTTACTTTTGCGTATTTTCTGTGCACTTGTATTCCGTGACAACGCAATTGTGATATTTTTGAGTTTAAATGATCATCATGTTGTTTCTGCAACGAAGCCTACTTTTAATGTATGCAGAATATAAACTAGTGATTTTAAAATGAGTTGTATAAGAATTACTGAATTTTTTTCAAGCAAAATTATTTAGCTCTGGAGTCTGGAATAAAAGTGATATGAATTAAATATTCATTGTTTTACATATAGAGCCAGACGATTCATATTTTGATACCGTCAATTGCATAAATGACATTTTTTTCGATGAAATTTTAAATTTTCAAATATAATAAATTATTGTAATACTGTGATAATTTAAAATATGTCAGAGCTGAATATTTTGCATTTTAGAGATGTTTAAATAAAATTGCCTTTCAGTTGGAAACTGTTTCATAATCAATGCTTTATGCATGATTAATCTTTCTTGTGACTATATGTGGAGATAAGTCCAAACTCCCGGAATGTTGTTCATTATATTTTGGTACAATTAATAAAAATCTGATGTGAGCACCACATGACTTTCCCTACAGACTTATATTAACGTTCTCTTCATTTTAATTAAATTTATTTCACTTTTAATTCAATTTTCGTTCTGATTCGGTAACCGGACTTATTTTCAAAGGTGGCGTAGAGAAAGTACGAAAAACTAAAATATCTCAAGAACGGCTAGTCCTAGTGTAATGGGGTTGGTCTTATTTTTTTCGTCGTTAAAAATTACGTATTAAACGAGCATTTAATGGATATATTTGAGTATACCTAGTTCTTTAGTTTAGATTTTGACGATTTTTGCGGGCCATTTTGCAAACAAAGGCAGGTTATTTTTTTCCGAATCGTACCAAAATCTAATCAGTAACAGGGTAACCCACAAGTGACTTTTCTACCGAATTTTTTGAAATTCGGTCCATTAGTTTTTCAGTTAGAGTGGATAGAAGCTTTTGCAGGCCATTTCGCAAAAAAAGGCTGGTTCTTTTATCCCAAATCGTACTCAAAACTAATCAGCACCAGACTCGCTCACAAGTGACTTACCTACCAAATTTTGTGAAATTCGGTCCATTAGTTTTTTAGTTAGAGTGGATACAAAATCTGCACAGACAGACAGACAGACAGACAGACACACAGACAGACAGACAGACAGACAGGCAGACATACAGACATACAGACACACATCACGCTAAAAATGGTTTTTTCGTATTCTAGAGGTCTCGAAACGTGTAGATCCGTCGAAAACTCGAGTTGCGATTTTCAACATGATTCCGATACTTTCCCTATACATTACCATGTATTGCAGGGAAAGTAAAAAAGCAAATTAACATTTTTTTCCGAAATAGCTCGCAAAAACAAAAACAATTAATAATAAATAAAAATATTCATAATTATATTGCATATTTTGTACGTAATTTTTATTCAGAAAAATTTAATCCTTTCCATATGCCCTGTAAAATAGATCCCTGTAAAATAGATCCTTTAGAACTCGCACTGTTCTTCACTTATTCTCGGGGGTAGCAAAAGAATCCCAACATGAGGTAAGACCGGCCTTAAAACACTCTCGCAATCATTGTACAGCATTTATTCATATTTACATAATTTTCATTTATCTAAACTTATTATGAGGCAGCAGGCCACTCCGGCTTCCGAACTTTACCAGATCATAATCCCTAACTAAAACAAAACAATTAGCATAAATCGGAGAGCGTCACATCCCCATCTATATCAATAAGGAGAGAGAATTAAATTCTCAACAATCGCCTAAGGAGTGAATTTGAATCCGTAGAGAAGTCTGATATAATTTCCATCGGAGTCACCCCACAGCCTCGCCCCGCCCCGCCCCGCCCCGCCTCGCCCGGACAAAACTGTTACTTGGTAGGTACATTCTTAAGGAAAACAAATCAAATTGTTTTTACTTCCCTAAACAATACATAGAAATGTATGTTAAATGTACTGGATTCGTGTCAAAAATCGGGGTCTAAATGCCTCGAGCACTCTAGAATCCGAAAAAAAATTATTTTAGCGTCACGTCTGTGTTTGTGTGTGTGAAATGCATGCATCAACTCCAGCTCATAAGCTATACGACAAAATTTCACAAAATGTGGCAAATATATTACTCGTAGGAGACTCGGATGTTAATTGGATTAAGATATGATTCGGAAATAAAAGATCCCGTTTTTACTTTCCCTGCAGTACATGGTAATGTATAGGGAAAGTATTGGAATCCTGTCGAAAATCGCAACTCGAGTTTTCGACGGATCTACACGTTTCGAGACCTCTAGAATACGAGAAAACTATTTTCAGCGTGATATATGTGTGTCTGCCTGTCTGTATGTCTGTCTGTCTGTCTGTCTGTGTGTCTGTGCAATGTATGTATCCACTCTAACACAAAAACTAATGGACCGAATTTCATAAAATTTGGTAGGTAAGACCATTGGGTGTGACCCTAGTTTTGATTAGTCTTTGGTACAATTCGGATAAAAGAACCCGCCCATTTTTGCGAAATGGCCCGCAAAAATCTCGCGTATTCACTCTAGCTGAAATACAAATTGACCAAATTTCACAAAATTTGGTAGATAAATCACATGTGGGATACTCTGATGCTTATTAGATTTTGGTACGATTCGGAAAGGAACAACCTGCCTTTTTTTAAGAAATGACCCGCAAAAGTCGCCAATATCTAAAAAAAGACTACGTATGTTCAAATGTATCAATTAAATGCTTGTTTTATACGTAATTTTTGATGAGGAAAAGAATAAGAACAACTCTATAACTCTAGGACTAACCGTTCTCGAAATGGAGATTTTTCGCATTTTTTTATGGCGCCTTTGGAAAAATGTCCTATTACCAAATAAAAGCAGAAATTGAATTAAAAATGCAAATTTAGTGTCATTTGTGCAATTATACTCAATTTAATGAGTTCTCAAAGAAATAAAGAAAAAATGAATTTGAGTCTGCAGGGAAAGTCATGTGCTGCCCACATCAGATTTTTTTTTGTGTGCGTGAAATAGTCCGCAAAATCGCCAAAATTCTAAAATAAAAAAGTGCATGCGTCCAAATGTATCAATTTAATGTCTGTTTCATACGTATTTTTGACGACAAAAATAATAAGATCAACTCGATTCTTCTAGAACTAACAGCTCTCGAGATTTTTTTTTTCTCGAATTTTTTTAGCGTCGTCTTGGAACTGACTTTCGGTATTAAGAGTACATTCAGCGTAATTCCAAATTGATACGTGTTATTTTGTGTAATTAAACTCACTTTAGTGAATTATAAAAGAAAAAGAGAAAAGGAATTTGAGTTTGTAGTGAAAGTCATGTGCTGTCTGTCCACATCAGATTTTGTTTATACCTTAAAACTTCAAGCCTATAAGCATACATTGTATTGTAAACGAATAAGCAAATAATATTTTATCCCAGTATTTTACATTATCAAGTGACTAAGGGTCATTGGACTGATCAATAAATTGCTGAGATATTCACTTGGCAACTCCCATCGCACAATAGAACTTTCTTACCGGGGAAGGGGATTTTTATTTCCTTCCGGAGTTATCCCCGAAATTTGTTGTGCGGAAATGTAGTAACCATTCTCCTGCAATTTGTATGGAATTTCTTCGCAGGCCGCGCAAGGATTATGTGTAAGGGAGGTTTCAGATCAGAGGGTGAATTGGTTTTAAATTTATATTCTCCTTCGAGGGTTTAAAACTTCACGGTTTTTTATAGTAAAACATCTTAATAACGAACACACCTAAGACCTTTAACATAATGTACGATATTTAGAAGTGAATTTTGTTCAGGAGTGAAGTTTATGGTTAGATCTATATGTTACTCTATATAGTGCAGTAGAAATAGTATTAGAGGTGGAACTAATTGCAACAAAAATGATTCTTGTTGTAAATGGTAGGTAACACCTAATCAACATACTAAAAATATACATCCGTTCTGTTGCGCAAAATGCGTTTTTTTTTTTGTCAGGAAATTTTATGCTGAAAAAGAATATGATATTGGTTTAAAAAAAGAAAAGGGAATAACGAAATGGTGGCCAAAAACTGAAAGCTTTGCAGTGCTGAAAAACATCTTTTTATTAATCTAAGCGACTTAAAAGTTCTAGGTAGCTTTAACTTGTTTTTCCTGGGCTTTTCCTTGGATATGTTATTCCTTGGCTAAGCTTCTTTGACGATAAGTGTGTCTGCATCACCTTCTGTATAAATGACGGAATGACCTCTTCCTTGAAAATAACTAACTCCCCAGTATATTAATAAAGCGTTGTTTGTTTGTAGAGTTAGAAAGAAATTCGTTTTTCTTGATGATCATAGGCGAATTTTCTTCAAAGGCTACTGAAACAAACGACTGCTTCATGAGCAATCAAAAACTATTGTAACTATATGTAAACTACCTATCAAAAACTATTGTCACTTTTCCAAACTTCCTGTTGACATACGATTCGTATTGCCTTATGGCATTGCTAAATGTTGCAGAAGCGGACCATGGTAACTGTTGAATTAATGCACCACCATCAAGAACGTAGGAAGTACTTTTCTGGGAATGAGACCGTTATAATTCATCGTATGTCAACAGAAGGTATGGAAAAGTGACAATAGTTTTTGATGGGTATGAAAAACCAAATATAAAAGATATGGAGCACAGATTGCGCGTGAAGCAGTCGTCTGTGTAGTAGATGGAAATTTTGATGAAAATTTGCCTGTGATCTTCAAGAAAAACAAATTTCTTTCTAACTCTACAATCAAATAACGCTTTATCAATATACTGGGGAGTTATTTTCAAGGAAACGGTCATTCCGTAATTCATACAGAAGGTGATGCAGACACACTAAACGTCAAAGAAGCTTTAAACATATCCAAGGAGAAACATGCCACTGTAGTAGCTCATGATACTGATATTTTAATCCTACTACTATATCATTCTTCTAAGAACATTTTAATGCAGTATGCTACACAATCTGATGAAGTTCGTGACATTGAGGCCATGCAAAGAACTATTGGAGAGGAGGCTAGCAAAACTTTACTTTTTGTTCACGCATTAACAGGGTGTGATACCACCAGTGCGTTATTTGGCAAAAGTAAATCTTCTGCTTTCAGGAATATCATAAAATCCAAAATCTTATTCGAATGGGCTTCCCATTTTGGATCATCCGAAGATGTTACTAAGAAAGATTTGGTCGAAATTGGCAGTAAAGTTATTGCGTCACTATATGCAGGTAACATAGGCACAAGCAACCTAAATGTGCTTCGTTATGAACAATACATTAGGAAAATAGCTTAAGCTAAAAAATAATTTGATATAGCTCGTTTGCCTCCAACACAAAATGCAGTGAAATACCATCTACTTCGAGTGCTTTTGCAGTGTTTTATTTGGAAAAATATTTATATGCCAACCCCTGATCCTACACTATGGGGTTGGCAGTTGGTTGATGGAGAATTTCAGCTGATATTAACAGACTTGTGTCCAGCACCAGACAAACTCTTAAATATGATTAAATGTGCCTGCCAAACTACAGTTGAAGAACCTTGAAACACCATGAAATGTACGTGTCGCCCTTATGGACTTCCATGTTAAGTAGTTTGTGAAAACTGTTGTGGAAAGGACTGTACAAACACAGGAGACAGTTTTGATTTAGATGAAGATGAAGATGAGATTTGATTTTAATCAAATAAATATGATTTTATATTTTAAAAACCCCTTTTATTGTATAACATTTTTCAAAATTTAGATTTTGTTTAATGTGGAATTTTAACTTTAAATAATCAAAATTTTAATTATTTTTTTAATTTAACATTTTTTAAAAAATTGTGAGCGACTTAGGATTTAAGCCGTTTAGATTAATAAAAATATGTTTTTCAACACTGCAAAAGCTTTCAGTATTTCGGCCACCATTTTGTTATTTCCTTTTCTTTTTTAAAGCAATATCATATTCTTTTTCAGCATGAAATTTTCCTATAATTTGATACCACACATGATTGCTTGTGATTTCTTTTAATTTTTCATGTTTTTTCAAGATGGCGGCAAAAAACCGCATTTTGCGCAACAGTACGGATGTATACTTTTAGTATGTTAATTAGGAGCGTGTTACCTACCATTTACAACAAGAATCATTTTTGTTGCAATTAGTTCCACCTCAAGGTGTTTTTTCACTTATTTCAACTACACTAATACAAAAAGCTTAATTATCTCTTCTTAGTGATTTGTGATCAAGTATATGATGCCATGATTTTTTTAATTGTAATATTATACAACTTAGAATTCATTATTTTTCTTAACAAAGAATTACTAAAATTTATAATTTAAAATGTTTGTTTATATTTTTATTGCATTTGCGTAGCAAATTTAGTTACAAAATGAATCTGAAAAATTAGTTTGCAGCTAATTTTCATATTTTTCCTGCAATGATAATGCACAGGGGAATTATTGTAATACAGTTGAACATTGGAACTTGATTTTCGCCTTATTGGCAGTATGGGATATCTTGTAATATGAATAACCTATTTTTAGATAGACGTCTGTGTGTACTGTGAATGCGTGTGTTGTGTGTGTGTATAGCTGTGAGGGTGTGTGTTGTTGTTATGGTTGTTGTTGTGCGTGTATGTGTGTGTGTGTATGTGTGAGGGTGGTTGTTGTTGGGGCTGTTGTGTGTATATGTGTGTGTGTGTGTTCAATGCATGTATCCAATCTAGCTTAAAACAATCCCTTATTTTTATCGAATTCTTTAGCAAGTCACTCAAGAATTAAGAAGGGAACTTCAAAACTCCGATACCTTTTTTAAAATTATATACTTTCGAATTATTTCTACAGTTATATTCTGAGAGAAAAACTTAAAACTTTACAAATTTTTGACCTGCTTCAAAGATCGAGTTATCCGGCTGCATTTGGAGCATTTCGAAACATGTAAATGCTTTTGAGGCTTATATAATGAACTTTTGAAGGGAACTTCAAAACTCCAATACCTTTTTTAAAATTATATATTTTCGAATTATTTCTGAGAGTTTTATTCTGAGAGAAGAACTTAAAACTTTACGAATTTCTGACCTGCTTCAACGGTCGAGTTATCCGGCTGCATTTGAAGCATTTCGAAATATGTAAATGCTTTGGAGGCTTATATAATGAACTTTTGAAGGGAACTTCAAAATTCCAATACCTTTTTTAAAATTATATATTTCCGAATTATTTCTGAGAGTTATATTCTGAGAGAAGAACTTGTAAAACTTTACGAATTTTTGACCTGCTTCAGAGGTCGAGTTATCCGGCTGCACATGAAGCATTTCGAAACATGTAAATGCTTTGGAGGCTTATATAATGAACTTTTGAAGAGAACTTCAAAACTCCAATGCCTTTTTTAAAATTATATATTTTCGAATTATTTCTGAGAGTCATATTCTGAGAGAAGAACTTAAAACTTTACGAATTTTTGACCTGCTTCAACGGTCGAGTTATCCGGCTGCATTTGAAGCATTTCGAAACATGTAGATGGTTTGGAGGCTTATATAATGAACTTTTGAAGGGAACTTCAAAACTCCCAACCTTTTACAAAATTATATATTTTCAAATTATTTCTAAAGTTATATTCTGAGAGAAGAACTTAAAACTTTACGAATTTTTTACCTGCTTCAATGGTCGAGTTATCCGGCTACATTTGAAGGATTTCGAAATGTGTAAATGCTTTGGAGGCTTATATCTTAGAATGTCCTACATAAAAATATAAACAATTTACACTTTTTAATTGGAATTATTGGGTGCCATACATGAATATATAAAATTAATTCATATGTTTGATATTTTACTGTTTTTGTTTGAAGACAAAATATAAATTTTCGGCGAGCAAGATTTTGCTTAACTTCACTTCCTTTCACTCGAAATATCTTCTAAACTACATGAGATAGATATAAATAGTAAACAACAAACCGTTTAGTAAAAAATTGTTTTTAGATCAATCATTTGATTTTGCGTTACTCTTATAGTTTTTGAGCACTTACTTTTCTTGTGAAATTGAAGAAAATTTGAAACTTTTCGCTTCTAAAATTTGTGACGCTTATATCTCAAAATCTAAAAGTGATAAATATAAATAATAAGCTTTTATCGTGAGAGTCCACCTACGACTCCAGATGATATGTTGTAACACTATAAAAAGAATCTAATGTGGGCAGCACATGACTTTCCTTATGTAATACAATGAATTTACTACTTTTATAGTAAAAAAAATATTTTATTCTAATAGTAGATATTTATATTCTTTCCAAGATATTGAATTTTCGTCAATTAGTCTTCATTTTCATTGATTTAGCATCATTTTTATCCATTTGGTGAGATTTTCTTTAATTTGGCAACATTTAAAAATGTCTCCAAACAGGCGACAATCCGCTAAATTCGTCGCCAAAATCTCGCCAAGCGTGATGGACCGAGAAATAAGTTATTCTTATAGCAGGTAAATGACTATTGGCGTTCAAATGCAAAAGTATTACTCACAGTAGCTTTTCTCATGAATGGAGCGAGCTAGATCCACAAGAATGAAGTCACCAAATTTATCGCATGGTATTACATATGAAAAGTGAACATGTTTCTCAACAGTTAATATATTTTTTTTAATTTATGAGATTTTTGATACATTTATTTGAAAAATGCGTAATATCTTGAGAATGGTTCATACTAGCGTTCTAAAGTTTATGCCAATCGTTTTTTAAGGAAAAATTACATAAGAAAAATAATAAAATTATAAAGAAAAATTACATATTTACGTAACTTTATTAAAGGTTTTGAATTTTTGATGATTTTTTCAAACTTTCACTCGAAAATTTAGGGCAATTCTGAGCATTAAATTGTGTTTAAAAACAATAGCCTTCCGGTATTCACGGTTTGTAATTTTTGGACCAAATTTCATTCGAATCGCTCCATTCGTTCGTGAGATATCGTCTCCACAGACACACTGACACACACACATACACACACATACTTTCACACACACACACACACAGACATCACCTCAAAAACGTTCGATTCGTGATCAGGGATGCATGAAACGTGCTCTCCCGTTGAAAAATCAAATTCGAATTTTTGATCCCGTAACATTACTTTCCTTATACATTATACTTGTACTATGTATATAAGGAAAGTAATAATTTGAAGCCCTTTTAGAGCACTATAAGGATGTATAATTGAATTTTAGATGGGATTCCTTATTTATTAAATATAGAGGTTATAATTTGTCAGATCTTATAAAATCTCGTACATATTCACTCGTAACTTTAATAAATTTGCTTCTATTATATGTCTTACTTTAGTTACTATGTTATATGTTGTAAACGAAAGAAGTGAGATACAAAGAATACACTTTTTAAACTTTATTTAGGTTTTATTTTACACGACCTTATCCACACAAAACTATTTTGGTGCCATCGGACTAGCACTGTTGATTTACAAAAATGCAGTATATCAGAGTATTCGCATACTTCCCTCATTGATGGGTGACCGTTACACGGCAGTTAGGCTTATGATGACCTCAATAAACTCTTCAATCAATGTTCAATTTCAATCAACTGTTTTCAATTTGTTTAATTAACCAGTGCCTCTTATTAAGATTGCTCTAATAACTTTACCTGACAAAAATTATCCCAATCGCTTTAAGGTTGGAAGTGCACTTTTTTGTGTCGGACACTTAACCAAGATTTATTAACTCGGAGTAATTAAAAAGAATGAACTGTAATTTATTTTCATCCTATATAGTCTTCAATAAAAACTATAGCTTTTAAATTGTACCTATCTGATCCTGTTGCACTTCATGGTTATTCTCTTGCAATTTACTTGAACGATAAATTTAATTTGGCCCTTTCGCTTTGATTTTTATATTTTTCATCTAAACATTAACAAATACTACTATATTTGATTAATGTATTACAGAAACTATTATGTCTTTGTCATAGTAATTATTTTTTTAGGTCTTATGCTATTATATATACTAAAGAAAAGTTGTTTCCCCAAGAAATTTCTAATTTGTAGGATAAGTAAGTTTTAAAGGGGCACATATTCCTAGTATGCCCAAAATATTTTTTACGTGCATAAGATATCTTTCTGTGAATTAATTTGCACATACACCTTAAACAGATAAATCTACAAATAATCTTTCTAAACTGATAAGCTTTCAACGGATAAATCCTAAAGTTTAAATCTATACACTGTTAGCATGATCGGATTATTTATATTAAATGTAAGGAATAAATAGAGATCATGTGTAAACAAACATCTACAAATTTTTTTTTAATCAAAAATCGTCTCTTTGTTGCTATAAAATTGTAGGAAATGTCTAAATCAGAATATGTCTACATAGCTAAATGCGTGTTATAGTCAAGAAAAAATCATGCCAAATTTCAAATAAATGGATCAAAACTAGATCTAGGTATTGTGACAACCGATTTTAAATGTAATTGGTTTGGGGCTGAACTCGATTCTCTCATACCAGAATCAAATGTTAAGTAGCTAATAAATAAGTTTTATATTTACTTATTTATTTTTCTTTTTTGGAAATTTTACAAGAAAAAAATTGGAAAAGCTATATTGTTGATCCAAATGAACACATTTATAGCATGTTACTCTTTTCAAAGAACTTTTAAAAAATGTTTTGAGTGATACCAAGTTTGAGAATGTTCCCTTTCCAGACTTTCCGTTTTCTCAATGTTCGTTCGACAATGTTCCCTTTCTAAATGTCCCCTGTGGTAATTTGTATCACCTACCTTGAAAAAATCATTCGCTGATACAATCGCGGCTATTTTCATAAGAATGATTGAAACTGTAAAGTCTCGTAAGCGTTGAGCTGTAAAAAACCCTTTTATGCATGATTATATCAAATTTTGCCCTATGCTGTCATGTTAAAAAATCTGATGTGGGCAACACATGACTTTCCTTATATAATGTAATGAATTTACTACTTTTACAGTAAAAAATAGGTTTTTCTTATAGTAGATACTAATATTCTTTCCAAGATATTGAATTTTCGACAATTAGTCATCATTTTCATTAATTTAGCGTCATTTTTATCCATTTTTCGAGATTTTCGATAATTTGGCAACATTTCAAAAAGTCGCCAAGTTGACGACATTCCGCCAAATTCGTCGCCAAAATCTCGCCAAGCGTTATGGACGAAGAAATAAGTTGTCCTTACAGCAGATAAATGACTATTGGCGTTCAAATACAAAAGTATTACTCAAAGTATCTTTTTTCATGAATGGAAAGAGATAGATACACGAGAATGATGTCACCCAATTTATCGCATGGTATTACATATGAAAAGTGAACATGTTTCACAATAGGAAATAATTTTTTTTTCATTTTATATAACTTTTTAATAATTTTTTTGAAAAATGTGCAATATCTAGAGAACGGTTCATGTTAGAGTTCTAAAATTTATGTCAATCGTTTTCTAATGAAAAATTACATAAGAAATGTCTATTTGCGTAACTTTATTAGTGGTTTTGATTTTTTGACGATTTTTTCAAAATTTTATTCGAAAATTTAGGGGGGTTCTGAACATTCGATAACGCATAAAAACAATAGGCTTCCAGTGCTTATAGATTGTAATTTTTGTCCCAAATTTGGTTCGAATCGGTCCATTCGTTCGTCAGTTATCGTCTCCACAGACTCACTGACACACACACACACACACACATACTTTCACACACACACACACACACACACACACACTTACACACACACAGACATCACTTCAAAAATGTTTGATTCGTGATCAGGGATGCTTGAAACGTGCTCTCCCGTCGAAAACTCGATTTCGAATTTTCGACTCCGTCACAATACTTACCTTATACATTATGTATATAAGGAAAGTAAAAATCTGATGTGGGCAGTACATGACTTTCCCTGCAGACTTATATCCATGTTCTCTTTATTTTAATTAAATTTAATTCACTTTTAATTCAATTTTATATTTATTTATTTATTTTTCTTTTTTGGAAATTTTTCAAGAAAAAAATTAAAAAGCTGTATTATTGATCCGAATGGACGCATTTATAGAATGCTAGTCTTCCTTTTAAAGTCCTTGAAAAATTTTTCGAATGATACCAATTTTGACAATGTTCCATTTCGAGACCTTCCCTTTTCTCAATGTTCGATCTACATTGTTCCCTTTCCCAATGTTCCATGTGGTAATTTGTACCCTCTACCTTGAGAAAATCATTCGCTGATACCACCGCGGCTATTTTCACAACAGTGATTGGAACTGTAAAGTCTCGTAAGCATTGAGCCGTAAAAAAAACCTTTTATGCAAGATTACTTCAAATTTTGTCCTATGCTGCCATGTTAAAAAATCTGTTGTGGGCAGCACATGACTTTCGCTGCAGACTTATATCCATGTTCTCTTTATTTTAATTAAATTGAATTCGCTTTTAATGCAATTTTCGTTCTCATTTGGTAACTGGACTTATTTTCAAAAGTGGTGTAGAGAAAATAGGAACAAACTAACATATCTCGAGAACGGCTGGTCCTAGAGTAATGAGATTGGTCTTATTATTTTCATCGTTAAACATTACGTATAAAACTAGCATTTAATGGATATATTTGAGCATATGTATTTTTTTAGTTTAGATATTGTCTATTTTTGCATGTCATTTTGCAAAAAAAGGCAGGTTGTTCTTTTCCGAATCTTACCAAAATCTAATCAGCACCAGAGTAACCCACAAGCGACTTATCACCCGAATTTTGTGAAATTTGGTCCATTAGTTTTTCAGCTAGATTGGGTACAGGCAATTTTTGCCGGCCATTTCGCAGAAAAATTTAGAATTGTACTTTTATTTAGAATTGTACTAAAAACTAATCAGCACCAGGGTCACACCCAAGTGACTTTCCTAGCAAATTTTATGAAATTTGGCCCATTAGTTTTTAAATTAGAGTGAATACATACATTGCACAGACACACAGACAGACACACAGAGAGACACACACAAAAATGTCACGCTAAAAATGGTTTTTTCGCATTCTATTGCTCTCGATATGTGTAGATCCTTCGAAAACTGGACTTGTGATTTTCGGTATGATTCCGATGTTTTCCCTATACATTACCATGTATTGCAGGGAAAGTAAAAAATGTAAAATTTCGAATCAATTTCGAAGTTTTCTCTCGAATTTCATAAAATACTATTTAGTTCTAGATTTTATGTTAACAAAGCCCGATAAAGTTTCATGACAGACAGTTTCATTAAAACCATTAATATTTGTGGCAGATATCGTGGACACAAAAAATCGGCCACAGGCAGACGCAGACAGATAGACAGACAGACATCACTCTAAAAATAGTCAAAACTATTCAAAGGTAGTCAAAACTAGCAGGAGGTCCTAAAATATATATTGGCATCAAAATCTCAAAGTGGATTTTTTTTTAAATATTACTGTGATAACAGACTGTGACAGGGGAATATTACTTTCCTTGCACTACATGGTAATGTATAGGGAAATTATTGGAATCATACCGAAAATCGCAACTCGAGTTTTCGGCGGATCTACACGTTTCGAGACCTCTAAAATACGAAAAAACTACTTTTAGCGTGACGTCTGTGTGTGTGTCTGTCTGTCTCTTCAATGTATGTATCCGATCTAACTCAAAAACTAATGGACCGAATTTCATAAAATTTGGTAGTTAAGTCTCTCGGGTGTGGCCTTGATGCTGATTAGTTTTTGGTGCGATTTGGGATAATAGAACCCGCCTTTTTTTGCCAAATGGCCCTCAAAAATTGCCGTAACTGAAAAACTAATGAACCGAATTTCGCAAAATTCACTAGATAAGTCGCTTCTGGGTCATCCTTGTGTTGATTAGATTTTTGTACGATTCGGAAAAAAATAACATGCCTTTTTGCGAAATGGCCCGCAAAAATCGTCAAAATTTAAAATAAAAACCACATATGCTTAAATATATCCATTAAATGCTTGTTTTATACTTAATTTTTAACGATGAAAATAATAAGATCCACTCCATCACACCAGAACTAGCGGTCCTCAAGATATTTTAGTTTTCTCGTATTTTCTCTACTCTACCTATAAAAATAAGTCCAGTTACCAAATGAGAAAAAAAAATTGAATTAAAATTGAGTTAAATTGAATTAAAATAAAGAGAATGTAAATATAAGTCTGCAGAGAAAGTCATGTGTTGCCCACATCAGATATTTTCATATTAAGATGCTGTGGTATCAAGAAAGATAAACGTTATGTCAAGGATTAGCTAAAAGCTTAGCTCCTGCTAATAACACAGTAGACCGGCTGGCTCCAAGACTTGACATTAAATTCTATTTAATTTCTCATGGGGCCATAAAGAATGGTTACACACATCGAAATATCAGGTGGCCCTTTGGATCTCAACGAGTTACGCCCAATATATCTCCAGCAAGTGACAATATCCTTCCACAAGCTCAGCAGCCAATGGGCTCAAGGGGGAGAAATGAAGGTGGAGCCAGAAGCAAGAGTTGGAAACATGCAATTCTAAGTAAAGAGATAAAACGAGTTCAATCAGATACAAAATTAAAAATCTGATGTGGGCAGCGCATGACTTTCCTTATATAATGCAATGAATTTCCTACTTTTACAGTAAATAAAATAGATTATATTTATAGTAGTTATTTATATTCTTTCCAAGAAATTGAATTTTCGCCAATGAGTCGTCATTTTCCATGTCGTCATCATTAATGAGTCGTCATTGATTTAGGTCATTTTTATCCATTTGGCGAGTTTTTCGTTAATTTAGCAAAATTTAAAAAAAGTCTCTAAGTTGGCGACATTCCACCAAATTCGTCGCCAAAAACTCGCCAAGCGTTATGTATGAAGAAATAAGTTAATCTTACAGCAGATAAATGACTATTGGCGTTCAAATACAAAAGTATTACTCAAAATATCTTTTTTCATGAATGGAACGAGCTAGATCCACGAGAATGATGTCACCAAATTTATCGCATGAAAAGTGAACATGTTTCTCAATAGGAATTTTTTAAAATTACTTTTTGATAATTTTTTTAAAAAATGGTTAATACCTCAAGAACGGTTCGTGTTAACGTTCTAAAATTTATGTTAATCGTTTTCTAATGAAAAATTTCATAAGAAATGTCTATTTGTGTAACTTGATTAGCAGTTTTGATTTTTTGACGATTTTTTCAAAATTTCATTCGAAAATCTAGGAGGGTTCTGAACATTCGATTGCGTATAAAAACAATAGGCCTCCAGTGGTTACGGATTGTGATTTTTGTAACAAATTTCGTTCGAATCGGTCCATTCGTTCGTCAGTTATCGTCTCCATAGACTCACTGACACACATACACACACACATACATACTTTCACACACACACACACACACACACATACATACTTTCACACACACACACACACATACTGTCACACACACAAACACATACTTTCACGTTCATACACACACACACAGACATCACTTCAAAAATGTTTGATTCGTGATGAGGGATGCTTGAAACGTGCTCTCCCGCCGAAATTCGAATTCGAATTTTCGACCCCGTCACAATACTTTCCTTATACATTATGTATATAAGGAAAGTAAAAAAATTTCGACATACATGCAGAACCTGACGCTGCACGGAGTTAGGTTATTTGTCTGACGCATGATTTTGTGCACGATATTTTCAATTTCGAACCCAAACTAATTATTTAATTTAATCTAACTAAATATTTAACTAAACTAATTTCCACCACGAATACTTTTTCGATACTATATAGTATGAAAATGTAAAAACTATTTATAAAAAACGCGATTCCAATTTTAGAACTCAATCTCAAGCTCTTGCACTGGTGTCAGTATTATCATTATATCATAGCAATTTCTACGTATTTCTTTATAAAAATTTGAACAGGAAAATTATAAGACATAATATGTTTAGACAATGAGGAAATAGATTTTTTCTTACATATCTGTGAATATGTGACCCCTTTGAATTCCTTGATTCCATTTTGAACATATCCATCAGTGTGGTTATCTATATTGTCGTATTTAATGGCGTGTATGGTTTTTCTAAGGATGAATTCCTTGCGAGCGCGTTAATTTTTACTTTCCTTATATACATAAAGGAAAATATTGTGACGGAGTCGAAATTTCGAATTCGAATTTTCGACGGGAGAGCACGTTTCAAGTATCCCTGATCACGAATCAAATATTTTTGAGGTGATGTCTGTGTGTGAAAGTATATATGTGTGTGTGTGAAAGTATGTGTGTGTGTGTGTGTGTGTGTGTGTGTGTGTGTGTGTGTGTCAGTGAGGCTGTGGAGACGATATCTCACGAACAAATGGAGCGATTTGAATGAAATTTGGTATAAAAATCACAATCCGTGAATACTGGAAACCTATTGTTTTTAAACGTAATCGAATGTTCAGAAACAGAAAAAATTATCACAAAGTCATATAAAATAAAAAAAGTATTTCCCATTGAGAAACATGTTCACTTTTCATATGATATGCGATAAATTTGGTGAGATCATTCTCGTGGAACTAGCTCGTTCCATTCATGAAAAAATATACTTTGAGTAACACTTTTGTATTTGAACGTCAATAGTCATTTATCTGCTGTAAAAATAACTTATTTCTTTGTCCATAACGCTTGGCGAGATTTTGGCGAAAAATTTGGTGGAATATCGCCAACTTGGCGATTTTTTAAAATGTTGCTAAATTAACGAAAAACTCGCCAAATGAATAAAAATGACGCTAAATCAATGACAACTTATTGATAATGACGACATGAAAAATGACGACTCATTGACGAAAATTCAATATCTCGGAAATGATGCAAATAACTACTATAAAAATAATCTTTTTTTTTTGCTGTAAAAGTTGTAAATTCATTGCATTATATAAGGAAAGTCATGTACTGCCCCACATCTGATTTTTATATTTTAAATGCTCGCATCGAAGCCTTTATTTTTAAATTTTGTATTATATTTTTCACTTCATGCGATGATTGCATTAATGTTTATATATTTTAAATGTTTTCATTAAAGGAATCTTCGAAGCGTTGATTTTTTTAAATTCTATATTTTATTTTTCACACCTTAAAGCTCATGTTAAGATGTTTAATTGATTTTTTCAAAGTCCAATCAGTCCTGATCAAATAATAACGTGTTTTCAAATGGTGACATATAACGGAAGTAGAAATGATATTTCTAATAACCTCAGGAACCATATTCTTTCAATCATGAAGATTGTGAGTCAATGTCTAAATGTTTATTGCTACGTTGTTTGTTGTTTAGGGTTAGGAACGTAAATTTAGATAGCATCACCAGCAGCTGATGTACAGGCAAAGATGGCGAGCCGTTAAACGGCAAATTTCTTCAATTCAAATATTTAAAAAATTAATCCGAATTAAAGAAAAGTTTTTCCGAGGCGTATCGACCCAGTCTCTGAAGTACATGCGCACCAAATTTCTTGAAGACGACGTTTAATTTAATCTACAGACGATACAAATGAACATACAGACATATTTCTTTATATTATAGATGATTTAGAAGACAATTTATCATTCTGTTTTTACTTTCCCTGGAACACATGGTAATGTATATGGAAAGTATTGGAATCATGCTGAAAATCGCAACTCGAGTTTTCGACTGATCTACACGTTTCGAGACCTCTAGAATACGAAAAAACTATTTTTTGCGTGACGTCTGTCTGTGTGTCTGTATGTATGGCTGTCTGTACAATGCATGTATCCACTCTAACTCAAAAACTAATGAGCCGAATTTCATAAAATGTGGTAGGTAATTTACTTGTTTGTGACCCTGGTGTTGATTCATTTTTGGTACGATTCGGGATAAAGCAACCCGCCTTTTTTTGCGAAATCTCCTGCAATAATAGCCTTTATCCACTCTAACTGAAAAACTAATTGATCAAATTTTACAAAATTTGGTAGATAAGTCACTTGTGGGTCACCTTGGTGCTGATTAGATGTTGATATCATTCGAAGGTGGTTGATCCCGTATTTTTTTTTTCGAAATAGCCCACAGAAATTGTATATATCCACTCTAACTCAATTAATCGGCAACATTTCAAAAAATTTGGTAGAAAAGTCGCTTGTGTGCGACCCTGATGCTGATTAGATTTTGGTATGATTAGTGATAGATTAACGTACCTTTACTGAGAAATAGCCCGCAATAATTGTATGTATCCACTCTAGCTAACAAACTAATTGATCAAATTACACAAAATTCGGTTGATAAGTCGCTCATGAGATATTGTGAACCTGGTTAGATTTTGATACGATTCGAAAGAAAAGAACCTGCCATTTTTTTTGCGAAACGACCAGCAAATCTAATATATTCAATATAAAATGAAATACTTCATGTGCAAGATAGTGAAACTCTGAAATAAATGACTAAAATTGATGAAATACATTAAGTATTTGTTTTACTTGTAAAGTTTGACAACAAGGCGAATAAATCTAACCGCATGACTCTAGGATAAACCGTTCTCGAGATATTGTAGATTTTGGAATTTTAAGGACCTGAAGAATTTAAATTGAATTAAATTTCCAAACGAAACGAAGATGCAATAAAAACTATTTGGATATAATATCAGAAAATTATCCGCAATATTTTCTGCAATTTGTTTCAATTTAATGCATAATGAAATAAAAAATTACAAAATGAATTTGAATCTGCAGAGAAAGTCATGTGCTGCTCACATCAGATTTTTCATTTCATAACAATTTTGTTAATTAATTGAAAAGCGTTCTCATAAATTACTCTAGAAAATCTTGATCAGTTGCAAAAAGAATGCATGGTTTTTAATCTAATAAGCGAATAGCCGCCTCTCATTAAGATTAGTTCAATAGTTTTTATGGGGCAAAAATTATTCCCATCGCTTAAAAGGTCGAAAGTGCACTTTTTGCCTTGGGTACTTACTAAGCTTTATTATCTCGGCGTATTTAAAGAAAGTGATGCGTAATTTATTCTCTTTTCAGTTCACTCTTAATAAAATCTATAGCTCTTATGCCGAACCTATGAAAACCTCTTGCAGTTCATTGTTATGCCTACGTAATTATTTTACTTAAAAGTTGAAGTAATTTCGTTCTCTTTGTGTTTTATACTTTCTTTGCAGAAAGATCGATAAATGTTTTTGCGTTTTGATGAGTGCATTCGATAAACCATAAATGTTTTGGCGGGCATATTTTAATAATTACAGTATTTATATTATTGTGTAGAGAATGTATAGTTTTTCAAGGCAATTAAAACTGATAAATTAAACAGTTGATTGAAATTGAAACAGTTAATTGAATTCAGTTTTTGATTATTCAAACATTTTAGAACAATTTAAGAGTATGTTAAGTTCATAAAAAATGTGTATAGTATGAAGACTGAGAATTATTAGTTTCTCTTTCAAATCAATTTTTCTATTCATCAAAATCTATCCGTCTATCAGTATGTCTATTAGTGTAAGGCGAAGGGTTTTCTGGGTAATAATTTAGTGTTAGAATATAATATTTAAATAATTACTACGTGTGGAGGAATCGTAAATTGCTTGGTTTTGGTCTGTAATAATTGCTAATTGCTCTGCGTCTCAGTTTTTAACTTAGTTTTAACTCTCTCAACATTTGCAGGAAAAATATCTTAATTTAATCATATAAGCACCTTAATTTATCGGTCTATCTATCTCTGGGTTACTCTGTTACAGAATGTTGCTAAACGTTTTTCAATCACGGATAAACATTTTATAAACTCTGGAGCATTACGAGTGTATGACATTAGATACTGAAAATGAGTCTATTATGTAGACAGCCCATTCTCTACATAATACAATGACTATACCTATTTCACAGCAAAAAACTGCGAAGAAACCATGGAGTTAGAGCGTATGACATCAATTACTGAAAGTGAGTCCATGATGTGGGCGGCCCGTCTATACATAAAGCAATGGCTATACATCTTTTATAGCGAAAACCTGCGACAAAACCATTGAGCTTTATGCAACGCATGACATCAGATACTGAAATTGAGACCATGATGTTCTGTTATTTCTTATCAATTTATAAATTTTTATTTGAGATATATGACTCAACTCGGTAAACAAATTCAACAGAAGTGGGAAACTTTCTTGCTTGATTTTTTATTACTTGCTAGCAGCCCCGGCGATTAACCGACGTTGTTCGGGATTTACGAAAACTGTGATAAAAATTACACCGGAACATATAGGGTCGTGAATCTTATACATTGTTTTTTCACTGTGAAAGAAGTAAATTCAATGCATTATGTAAAAAAAAAATGGATCCGATTGGCCATTTTTTGGCCAATCATCCATTGGATCATATATACATACTTTTCTTCTTTATATATAGAGATAGATAGATATATTTATATTTACTTATTTATTATTCAAATTAATAAAATTTGTTGGGTAAGCTTGTGAAAAATCAACCACGGTGATAGAGTTTCCATTTAAATTCATATTTCAAACCTGCGATTTTCAAAGGTGACTAATACGTTCAATAAACTCCCACAAAACTCAGACATTTAATTGACTTTCACGTTTTAAACCAATAACTTCCAACTTTTTTCGTTGGAAAGCATGGAGTTAGAGAGTAGAACTAATAGGAAAAAGATTCGTTTTCCATTAATATCTCGACAATCCCTGGTCTTAGAAACTCGAAACTTGGATTAAATTTATGGGAGACTATTTCAAAGTTACCAACAAAAGTTCATTAAATTCGGTGCAGCTGTTCTATCGTGATGATGAGATAAACGAGAGTTTCGTTTTTCACTAATATCGCGACAACCCGTGGTATTAGAAACTCAAAACATAGATTCATTTTAAGTGGGACTATTTCAAGACTACCCACCAAATTCCGTTAAATTCGGTTCAGCCGTTCCCCGGCGATGTTGGATCATACATACAGACATGCATACATGCATACATACTTTTCTTCTTTATATATATAGATAAGGCAGAATGCCCGCGGATCTCATTAGTTACACAATAACAAGAAATAACTATGGTTTGAAATTAAGAGTTTTTATTTAAAGAAACATTAATATCGCTTTTGCTTTTACAAAAACCAGTACAAAGTCATAGTTTTTGCCAGGTACAATGACTGATACTTCCAATGGTTGAGACACAGACCATTGCTGCTGAAAATCTTTTGCTCAATTCATCAAATTCATCATTTACTGATGTTTCCATTGATTTCTCATCAAATCCACTCCAGAAGGTAGACCTCAATGTTCTTAGATGCCTTACGTTCAAATCAATAACTCTGGTATATCAAGTTTTCCAACACTTTCTCCGAAAATGTTCCTGAAAGCAATCAAAGACAGAAACTACTGACAAGAAAGAAAGGCAAAACTCCAATGCTTACATCATCTCCTTATAACGGCGAGATAAATGAATGAGTAAAAATGCTCAGAGGGTTAAACAAAGGAAAGAAAGTAGAACAAGAAGAAAACTATTAGATAACAAAAAAGGAGAAAACTACTGGGAAATGTCTTAAACCAAGAAAGCAGAAATAAAATATAGAAAAAGAGTATGAAATCGGGAAAATGAAAACCAGCATGTTTGTATTTTAATGAATTGTTTTCAACCTCAAATGAATGTTGTGTTTCATGTAGTGATTGCAAAAATATGGGTCCATATCTCATGGTTCGGAATAGAAAGCAGCGTTCACGAATTCATATTTATTTGCGAAGTTTGTCAACCATAAAATAAAAAGAAAGAGGGTACTCTGTTCTTCATCCAGTACTCCATTCTGAAATGGGGCAAAATGCGATGTTTACATTTCTTGTTTCAGGAAACTACCTTTCCCAATTTTTGTATTTTTCGCACCTCATGTAAGTTTAAACACTTTTGAATAAATTTGGTTCGTCTTTCTTATCATTTATAATTTTAAAATTTGCTTCAAACGTTAGGTACCACATTTCGTCCTTGTCTCCACCACATTATATGAGAAACTAGAACTAGATGGAACTATCAATAATTTGCATACTTATAGAAAATGGATTATTTGAATTTTACAGTTTTCAACTTATAACAACATTCATTTATATCTTTGCAAAATAAAATATCAAATTCGAGCAAAAAAAAAATAAACGAACTCTTAAAATAATTATGTAGAAAAAGAAGTGGACCGCAAAAGTAGTGCTTAAGTCCAACCTTGAACCATTAGTTTTATTATACGCTCCAAGGAAGGTGGATGAATTACATTTAACTTTCTTTCAGTACGCCCGGGTAATAAATCTTAGTAAGTACACGGAGTAAAAAAGAAGAACGTTCCACCTTAAAATGATGAGGATATTTTCTGCCACGAAAAAAAGTCTGGAAACAATCTTAATAATGCAGTCACTCATTTAGAGGATTGAAATGTGGATTATTTATTTAATTAATCGAATATTTTAAGGAACATATTTATATAGAATTCGTTAAATGAGGGTATTCTACTTTTAAAATGTTCAGAAACCGAGAAAAACTTTTTATATAAAGTCTGTTGGAGTTATGGAGATGAAAGTTGAAGGTTAGACAAACATAAACATTATAATAAAATAATCTAGGCTGTCTCTCACCACATTAACTGAAACGAAGCAAGATATCCAGCTACGTGCTTAATAACTAAGGTTCGTAACATGTCGTAACGTATTTAATAATTAAGGTTCGTTCCATTTTATATCATACTTGCCCATTGTCTTCTATTCCTCATTGATTCGATATCAATATCGAACATTATAATATAAATTCGCAATAAAATGGAAGAATGTTCTACCACAACTTGCTCTCACATTTCCCGAAAAGGGAGACAAATACTTAGATTTCTGAATGAACAAATAATAAGAAGAAAAATGGATAAATTTTTGAAGCGGTGAACGCTAGAATTCCGTTTTTCGTCGTAGTCGGCGATAATGTAGCTAAAACAGGTGCGTTCCCTTGTGCATTCCAAGAAGACCGGCGCCATTTCTCACTCCTTCTAAGGTGTTTCTCACTGTTGATAGATCATGGCGGCCATGGGTAAGCCTGTATTATAGCAGTTCTATTTAATAACTTAGATGTTTATATCATGAAATAAGTAAAATTATTAAAATATGAAATCCAAAACATAAACATAAATATGTCTGTGAGACCAGAAATTGTTCTCACATAAGACATTTTTATTTGATTATTTATGGTATCCTTTAAGGAAAAGAAAGCTTGAGTCTGGCTGGCGCCGAACTTTACGACATGTTGAACTTTTAGGTCAAATGCTGTAAATTTAGGTGTGCCAGGCCACAGGGGCTGAGAGGGGCTGTGAAGTCATGCCATTGGGTTCAGAAGAACCAATGAGCGCCAAGGGGAAGAAGGGCGGAGATACCCCCCCCCCCGCCGAAGGAACCACAAGTCTAAAAAAGATTTATAGAAGGAGCGAAGTGAATATGACCTAGTAGACATGACTTAGGAGTTGCAGTTAGAGTACGAGTATTTACACTATTATGACTTAAGAGGAAAGAAATCAGAGTTCGGAGCCACACACCCCAGAGTTGTGGACGAAATACACGAGTTTCAGTTATAGACAAAATGAGAGTGCAGTAGCATACGAAAGACAACGAGGAGCAGAAATAGAGATCAGACATGAAAGAACAATTTCCGCCAAAACTTGTTGAATTGAATTACGCCATTAATCAATAATATTGTTTTTAATCACGAATTTTGGCTTAAAGTACGAGTAGATCTTGAGTGTCCCGTAAAGGACTCTATGTGCGAGTGCATTAGATATACGAGGAGGAGCCACACACCACAGAGCTATGGCAGTATAAGACTGATGCAAGCGAGATGATGAGCCCAAGACTAAACTTGAAGGTATGTGCTCATAATAAAAGGTCCTAGACAGCAACGGTAAAACTAATAATTCTTGTCGCATATCTCCCCTCGCTAAAATAATCAAATGAAAATTGATAATAATTGAAAATTGATATTTATGAAAATTGGTGCTTTTGATAAATTGATGTTGTTAATAAATGATATTGTTTAAGTTTTAGAATAGTCTAATCTTTTAATATTAATTAATAATTCTTTTCAGGACTTACACAAAAGGTAAAAATAATTGGAGGGTTATTTGCGGCACAACGAGCCATGTACATTTTAATGTTAATTCCACTATATATGAATTTACGGCATTGTTAATGTGATTTAAAATAATGAATTTAATAATTAAAGTGTAGCTAAAATTTTCCTTACGCCACAAATTCAATGTACAAGACAGGCTGGTACCGAACAATTGTTCAGATTATATTAAACATAAATAATATTAATATACGCTAAATGCGAAAAACACAATACACAGTGGTGTGAGAGCTAAGGCAATAGAAAGCTCCATTGAAAACATCGAAGCAGGACAAAAGGTGATACTGAATGGTGACAAAAATATCGTTAAATTTAAGTGATATTTATTGGACCATAATTCCATTGGCTAAGTTACCTAACCATTGGCAGTATACAAACCAGTCATGCGGGCGAGCAGGGGCGATTGTCCAAACAATAAAAATGATGGAGGCGTTTCCGAAGGTAAACTACGGCTCCCACGTAAACCGAGGCGGAAAACTGGAGGATGACCAAAAGCCGAGGAGGACCAAAGCCACTGTCAGAAATGATGAAAGCGTTAATGTTGAAAGAAGAAAAAGAGAGTACAGACCATGGAGGAACACTAGTACTCTTATTTGAAGACTGAGTAATTCTTATGATCATAACAATTAACTGTCAATGGTCTTCTCTCTGTAATCAATCATCGTGTATAGTGGGGATTATTTAAATAAATTTACCAACTAAAATAAAACAATATTCATTCAATTATAAATACATTTGAGAGGCATTGAAACAATATGAGGTGGGACCAAACGATTTTTAACACTTTCCAACATAGTTGAAAATTGTTTATAACATTTTTCACTCTGTCTATCTGTCTGTCCGTTCGCACGATAACTGCCGTAAAAATGACTGTAGCGAAATGAAATTTTAGTATGTTGTTGAGACAGTCTGTGGAACATATGGGAAGGTAAATGAATAATATCACCCAATTAGTTTTTGATTTAAATCGGGTAAAAGTAAAAAAGTGAAATACATTGAACCCTATGGGGCATAATGTTTCAAACATTCTCTGAGAGAAGTTAAAATTCACAAATTGCTTCGAAAATTTTACGAAATATTCTAATTATAAATTAAAAAAAATTCAGCAAATCGAGTTCAGTAGATTTTAAATAACAATTAAAATAATAATTACACCCATATTATATGCAGAGATCACGTATTCCACTTCAAAATTTCTTTTTTTCCCAGTGATTTTTATATTTACCCTATGGGACCTAATTTTTTTTTAATTGATAAGTTGAGTTAAAATTCACAAACTGCTTGGAAAAGTTTAGGAAATATTCAAATTATCACATAAAATGTGTAAAACATTTCGGCAAAATGTGTTGGGTAGTTTTTTTAAATAAAAATTGAAATAATATTTTCACCCATATTATTATATGAATAGATCACGTGACACATTGCAAAATAAAATATGGCTTCCATTTCTTCTGCTGTTATTGTAGGACTTGCATCCCTTATAAAACCGCTTTACTTTTGTATATTATCAGTATATCAAAATTCTGTGCCAACGCAATTACAATATTTGTGATTTTAAATGATCACTAAACGTTCTTTAATCCTACAAATAAGCCGAACTTTGACGCTAAACTACAGCATGCAGATTGTAAACAAATCAAATGATTGTAAGGTGATTTGCATAAAAATAGCTAATTTTTTTCATATAAAATTATATAACTCTGGAACCTGGAGCACAAGTGATATGAATGAAATATTCATTGATTTTACATAGAAAGGAGGACGATTTGTATTTCGATCACGTTATTTGAATAAAGTTCATTTTGTGTAACTAAGATTGGCTTTTCTATTAAATTTTCAAATATAAAAAATTACTGTACTACTGTAATAAATTTAAAAATGTCAGCGCTGAATGCATCACATTTCAGAGATGTTTTAATAAAATTGAATTTCAGTTAGAAAGTGTTTTAGAATCAATAGTTTATGCATGATGGATTTTTCCTGTTTTTACTTTCACTCGAAATATATAGTAAACTTTGAAGGCTCCATAGGTGTCAAAAAGTTGTAGTGAATTTGATAAAATATTTTTTCAAAACATGTATGCGAATTTAAGAGAAAACTTTTATACGCAACCTGAAACATATATACAGGGTGTCCAGTGCTATCGGTGCCCAATGGCTATTTCCTCAACCGTTAGCCACAAAGATATACTTCTAATTTCAAAATTGTTTTAAATTTTAAAATATATTATCTTAGAAACAGTTCAAATCAATAAATACATTTCTGAAAGAAATACGAAATATAAATTTTTATACGGTCCCCCAGTCCTACCAATTATAGCATTTGGGAAAGTCTTCCTCATTCAATTCCATGCAAAATAAAAAAAATCTTCCTTTTACGACCACAATTCGCCGAGTTATGAAGCATTAAACTTTATGACTTAAGTCGCTTTTTCATGCATAAAAATGTCCTGTTTCAGGCAACCAACCAATCAGGGACCGTATTGACCATTTCTCAGCAGTTAAAGTGCTCCAACTTTAAACAGCTAAAAGTCAGTCAATTTTGGTCGTAGAAGGATGATTTTTTTATTTTGCATAAAATTATATGATTTTCTTAAATATAATTGGTAGGACCGGGGGACTGTATAAAAATTTATATTTCGTATTTCTTTCAAAAATGCATCTATTGATTTTAACTGTTTCTAAGATAATATATTTTAAAATTTAAAACATTTTTGCAATTGGAAGTGTATCTCTGTGACTAACGGTTGAGGAAATAGCCATTGGCCACCGATAGCACTGGACACCCTGTATATTTTGTTTCAGTCTGTTAATGATTGTGATATAAGTAGAACTGAACCCAATGAATATGAGTATACAAAAAGATCGGACAGAAATTGTCTAAATGCACTGGTTTTTATGACGTGTTTTACAGTGTGAGTTATGTAATTTTACACTAACCACACACAATGTCCACCACTAGGGTATATTTATTGACTCTTCCTAAATTCCCCTATAAATGTTTTCAAAATAAGGGTACATGAATTTAAAAATAATGACTCCTTTCTATGTTGGAACACTACATTTACACAATTTATAAAACCATTCTATACTGAGTATTCAATTTTTAACAGGAAGTATACATGTCACACACACATGCACTATTCAAACAAAATCCTTAAGTAAAATAAATATGGTGAAGTATCTGTTACTCGCAAAAAGGGTTCAATAAGTCTAGTCCGTGAACCATTAGTTTTAGTAAGGGCAATAAGGAAAGAGGGGATAAATTTTACTTAACCTTCTTTAAGTACACAGAGATAATAAATCTTTGCAAGTACTTAGATGGGGAAAAAGGTCACACGCTTGTTTTTAAATCAATTAGGACAACGTTTAAATGATAAAATTGTATTAGGTACACACTGAGCTATGCATCGCGTATGGACGAGCATGTATTTGCCCGTATTATATATTTTATATTTTGCCTCCTTACTGTAAGGTATTTTGAACATTAATAAAAATATGTAATGTTATAAGTACTTTCACTACATAATACGATGACTTTATTATTGTCACCGGAAGATACTGATATATAAAATCCACGGCAAAATTTTGTACTGTTGAACTGTGCATTGGAATTTTGCGATTTTCACAGTGGCAGCAAGTACAACTATTTCGAAGTACAAGTTAATTTATATTTTTCTCAAATATTACTTGAAAATTAGACATGTTGATGGCATACGCTAAGCAATAGATTCCATATATCAGAAGCTTATCTTAGGTAATTTATTAATTCAATTTTATTATCGTTAATTTATTGTTAATCGTTTTTGTCATTTTATCGTTAATCATTGTTTCGTCAATCCCTTTTGCCAATTTTGCGACATTCTTATTTGTGTCATCATTTAAATAAAAATGATATATGCTATTACGTTAATTTAGTTAACAAGATCACCAAATCTATTGCCAAGAGTAACAAACAAACAGATATATGATTCAGAACATTGATGTTAACAGATTAATCGCAAAAAGTTGCATATGGAAAGTGAGCATATTTGACACTTACTACCTGTTAATTTTATGCAATGTTTTGATAAATATGTTCAACAAACATGAAACATCTCGATAGCGGTTCAAGCTAACGTCTATTAGATTGCATCATTCGTTTTCTAATGAAAAATTACTTATAAATTTATTATTTATTTAACACTTTTGAGTGCATTGATTTTTCTTATGATTTTTAAAACATTCATTTTGAAATTTGAGAATCTTTCGATTATTAGACTGCATTTAAAATCAATACGATTTCAGTACTGACAGGTTGTAATAGTCATACATAATTTTGTTCGAAACACTCCGCCATCTCGTGAGATATCGAGCTCAGAGGCTAACGGATACGCATATACACTAAAATGTACGCACACACTATCATGCATGCGAATACACCAACATATATACATACACACATGCACACATACATCACCTCAAAAACGTTTGATTGAGTTCAGCAATGCTCAAAACTTGCTTTTCCGTCGGAACCTCAATTCCTAATTTTTGACCCCTTGACCCTACTTTCAATATTCATTCTAGTATACGTGTTGGGAAAGCAGGATACATGCATGTACCACAATGTAAATAAATCGAAACATGTATTTATGAATAATTTATTATTACAAATGGCCAGGCACTTGATGCACCATCATTTGTATATATATTGGCCAGCATCGTATACCATTTAACCGTTACATTAGGCTGCTCCGACCAGTGGAGGTGGAACAAACTGGGCCCGACAACACAACATCCATGCCTGCAGATGGGACTCGTACCCACAACCCGGCAATCGCGTGAGCACGAGGACAGGTGTGCCTTGTCTGTTCAACCACCGCGTCGACTTATTTATGAATAAAAAGTTAATTATTCAAAATTATTAATCTAATTATTTTAAAAATTGAACTGACGTATCAAAATTAACAATTTTATTAGCGAAATATATATTTGCTCAAATATCGTACTATTTTAACCGTTACGAAAGCAACTTTTATATTTTGAAACTCGATAATATTTAGACCTATAATAGGATTTTCAATCATCAATCCTGAAACAGTTTTGACTTATGATTAACACAACATATGATAATCCTACGGACATTTAGATTTCAATATAAACAAGTGCTCTACAGAGCAATATTCTCGGAGACCTATAAATAGTTATAGCCAGGCAAAGCATAAAAGAAGTTTCTTGCTGGTGTATCACGTCACTTCATTTAATTTTATTGGTAACATGTTACGTTTATTATTTACGGAAAGAAAATCCCGCACGTTTTATTTGTAGCATTCCACGGGATCAGTAATATTTCCTGAAACATTTTTTACCGATCATGTTAGGAACCCAACTAATATTTTCTATAAATAATTCAATCTTTCTGCAAAGTTGGGTGTTGATTATACATTTAAAAGTGAAAGTTCTTGCAAACGAGATAAACGTCGATATCAATTTCGAACCACTCGTGCTTTGCATGCGACTAATGAATATAATTTCGATTCAAGGTAGATATTTATTTAACAAATTTAAAACTTTCTGTTCATTCATTGACTAATCAAATATTTTGAAAACACTCTGTATTTATAAATTTCAAATAAATTAAACTAATATTGTTTCTGAAAATAAAAACTTGATTAAAGCATAGCATATAAAGATTCGAAAAATATTTTAAAGGTAATAAAAATCCTTCTTCGTTCAAATAAATGAAACAGAACACCAGTAACAAAAATCTGATGAGGGCAACACATGACTTTCCTTGTATAATGCAATGAATTTACTACTTTTGCAGCTAAAAAAAACGTTATTCTTATAGTAGATACTTATATTCTTTCCATGATATTGAATTGTCTTCAATTAGTCGTCATTTTCATTGATTTAACGTCATAATTATCAATTTGACGAGATTTTTGTTAATTTGGCAACATTTAAAAATGTCGCCAAGTTAGCGACATTCCGCCAAATTCGTCGCCAACATCTCGCCAAGCGTTGGGGACGGAGAAATAAGTTATTCTTACAGCAGATAAATGACTATTGGCGTTCAAATACAAAAGTATTACAAAAAGTATCTTTTTTCATGAATGGAACGAGCTAGATCCATGAGAATGATGTCACCCAATTTATCACATGGTATTACATATGAAAAGTGAACATGTTTCTCAATAGGAAATATTGTTTTTTTTTTATATGACTCTTTGATAATTTTTTTGAAAAATGTGCAATATCTCGAGAACGCCTCATGTTAGCATTCTAAAATTTATGTCAATCGTTTTCTAATGAAAAATTACAGATAAATCAATCAGCATTACAGCATTGTTTTTCGTTTCTTTGACAAACAAACGATTTAAGCATTTGAAACGTAGCTCGGTTATCATAGTTACCATAATTGAATCAAAACTAAAAATCTGATGTAGGCAACACATGACTTTCCTTATATAATGTAATGAATTTACTACTTTTACAGTAAAAAAATAGGTTTTTCTTATAGTAGATACTAATATTCTTTCCAAGATATTGAATTTTCGACAATTAGTCGTCATTTTCATTGATTTAGCATCATTTTTATCCATTTGGCGAGATTTTCATTAATTTGGCAACATTTCAAAAAAGTTGCCAAGTTGGCGACATTCCGCCAAATTCGTCGCCAAAATATCGCCAAGCGTTATGCACTAAGAAAAAAGTTATTCTTATAGCAGATAAATGACTATTGGCGTTCAAATACAAAAGTATTATTCAAAGTATCTTTTTTCATGAATGGAACGAGATAGATCCACGATAATGATATCACAAAATTTATTGCATGGTATTACATATGTAAAGTGAACATGTTTCTCAATAGGAAATATTTTTATTTTATATAACTTTTTGAAAAATTTTTTGAAAAATGTGCAATATCTCAAGAATGGTTCAGGTTAGCTGTCTAAAAGTTATGCCAATCGTTTTCTAATGAAAAATTACATAAGAAATATCTATTTGCGTAACTTTATTAGCGGTTTTGATTTTTTGACGATTTTTTCAAAATTTCATTCGAAAATTTAGGGAGGTTCTGAACATTCGATTGCGTATTAAAACAATAGGCTTCCAGTGTTTACGGATTGTGATTTTTGTACCAAATTTTCTGTCCATAATCTGTCCATTCGTTCGTCAATTATCGTCTCCACAGTCTCACTGGCGCACACACACACACAGACATCACTTCAAAAATGTTTGATTCGTGATCAGGGATGCTTGAAACGTGCTCTCCCGTCGAAAACTCGAATTCGAATTTTCGACCCCGTCACAATACTTTCCTGATACATTATGTATATAAGGAAAGTAATAAAGGCAAAATCCCGTCTGTTGGTTTGTTTGTCGGGGATCTAATTGAATGCACACGCTAAAATAAATCTCATATATAGAGAGCTGACGCATCCGCCATTTTATATCATACTTGTACATTGGATTTATCGAGCAACGATCGAGCATAGTGGTATAAATTCGTAATCAAATGGGAGGATGTTCTGCTGTAAATTGCACTATTGTTCCCGAAAAGGTATTCGAATAACTAAATCCTAGAATAAACAAGAAAGAAGAAGAAAAATGGATAAATTGAGGAGATGAAAGGAAGAATATCGTTTATCGTAAGTCGGCGATAAGAGCATCAAAAACAGGTGCGTTCACTTGTGCGTTCCCAAGGTAAGTGTTAGTAGATGTTGGTGCATTCCAAGGAGACTGGCGCTGGTTCTCATTCCTTATTGTCAAGGCGTTTCACTTTGTGTGATAGCCATTGGTCAGTCTGTTTTATAGGAGCTGTACTCCAAACAACACCGTACATTGTTGGTACCTGTGCTGTGTCTCATTTATTCTAGCGAATAATCTTCCATTCAAACTGTTTGAAGAGGCCCTAAAACGTGCTTATACGGTCTAAATTTCGAATTTCGATTTTTCATGAAATAGTAGTTCTTCATGCTTACAATAATATGAAAAAAATAGAAATTGTATCTGATAAAATTATTTTATTAGTACCAAAATAGAGAAAGTAGGAAATATATTTAAACAGTTATGGGCCAAGCTTCCTGGAAAGAGAAATTTTGATTTGCGTAGGAGTATTATTAACACAAAGGGTAAAAACTTGAAGGGTGCTTTTGTTTGTAAAGAAAATTTCATATTTCAATATTGTTACTACGTATCTTCTCTAAGGGATACAAAAATAAATCCTAATTTCTAGATAACTAACACTTTTATGTAAAAGAATCAGTAGGCGTAAACAGAAACAATCTACAGCTAATAACACTTTAGGTATCTTACAAGATCACAAAACAAATGTCAGTACAATGAAACAGCAATTACATGCTGAACCAATTCACAAAATAACAAAATCTACTCTCAAAACACTGAAGTATCTCATAATTAAATATCGTTCGTATTACGCCAACTCTATTCAAATGAACGATGACCTCCTTATATATTCTCCATAGAAATCTTTAGAAAAATAGCGATGTCTTCGAAACACGTAAATAATTCTAGAAAGTTTCACCGGATTCTGGAATTCATCAAAAGTGGTCAACTTGGCAATATTTTGTCAAATCTAGTTTCCAGGCCACGATAATATCGCCAAGTTCAGGCAACCCTACTTTTACGTAACATCAATAGTTACCTATAAAAGTATTTATTCGCTGTCGGGAAGCAAAGCACAGTGACTCATTTTACACAAAATATTATACTGAAACCTCATAATCTCATGACCGTAAATGTAACCGCTCAGCCTCAGGTTGAACTTGCAGACTGCGGAAACTCTTTATTGGTCTGTGCTGATAAGGCTGGGAAAGCTCTTGTTAAAAGATTTCTTGGATCAGAAAACATTGAGAATCTAAAAATAAAATATCTGGCATTTCCTAACATTTCTTTTCAGTAAAGAAACAGCGAGAAAATCTGTATTGAAAAATAATGTTTGTTCTTGACACGAATGATTATTTAAACAGTTAATGGTTTGACTTTCTTCTTTACTTTCGCTGTGGTAGTGGTAAAGAAATCGATAAAAGATAGAGCCCGTCAGAAACTGTAGGAACATAGGCATGTTCGGCTAAAGCAACTTGAATGAAATTCATCATTAACATGGCAGTAGCTTTCTGACAACTCAACTTCGCACTAGAAAACTGCCTAAGAATAACATTATCCGAAGACACATGAATGATCTATCGATAGTAAAGCTTGGGAGAATATTTTAAAGGAAAATTTCTATTTATCGTGTTTTACGTAATGAAATAGTAGCTGTGAAAAATGTCGAATGAGATGTGTATAAAATAACGTTCGTAAAATAAACATAACATGCTAAAATGTATTTCATCATAATTAAGTTTTCCCAATAATCGGATTTTATTTCAAATGAAGAATGATACGAGGAACTTCTTAACAAACAGAATGAAAATGAGCTTGTTTTAAATAGTAAAAACACCCTAAACAAAATATTTCTAAAAAAAAAGTAACTTGAGTAGAGCAGGGCTCAATTCAACTTTCTCATACCGGAATTCAATTTGTTTTTCAAATTTTGCAAGAAAAAATACGAAAATTGTGTATAGTGGCTCCAAATGATTACAACTATAACGTGTTACCCTTCACTTGAAAGAGCTTAAAAAATCTTTGGATTGATATCCTACTTGCCAATGTATTCCACCCGTACTCGGGGAAGTGACTTGCCCTCCAAGCGGCGCTAATGACGTCACAGAAATTGTATCTTTGCAGTTTTTCATAACAATGATTAAAACTATGAAGTCTCGTAATCATTGAGCCATAAATAAACTCTTTTATGTATGATTATGCTAAATTTAGTCCTGCGCTGCCATGTTAAATAAATTTCGAAGTTGTTGCGAATTTAAAAAAATCAATCTAATTCTAGACTTTTCGATTACTGTGAGACCAGAAATAGATCTCACACTGTTATGGTGAGACAGTTTTACGTACATAATTTAGTGTGTCTGAAACGTCAAACAATACTTCCAGTCTGAATGACTCCAGTGTTTACAGCACGTGAACCCAAAGGTCAGATAAAACCATAAATTTAGGGATGTCAAGATAAGGGAGGGTCGAACGAATCTTGAGTAAATGTGAAGTAACGTCATAGGATAAAAGGCTGACCAATGGAGGAGGTGCTTGCAGCGTTACACTGAATGCCGTAAATGAGAGCAAAGGGGGAGTGTCAGTTCTGAGGAAAAAGAGCCACAACCCGTGACATAAGAACGTCGATAAATATAGAAGCCCGATGACTTGGTTAATACTGACTTAAGATAAGAACGATGATACTTGAAGAAGACAGCACGACGACTAGAAATGTAGAGTGTTCCGTAGATGTTCCAAAATAATGGCTAGATCTATTGATTTGTGCAGTGCAATCAGAAGTACGAGATGGAGCCAAACACCCAGAGTTACGGCCAGTACGAGTTACTGATGCAAGCATTATGGTCTATGATCAAAGCCGGAAGTGAAGGTATGTACCCATTAATAACTACAGGTCTAAAATCATGTTGGCATTTTAATACTGGTCTCACATGGTCTACCCGTCGGAATAATTAATAATGAAAATAATTGTTGTAATTAAATTATTGAGTGCGTTATGTTATTAATAAATGATTTATTGTTAAGTTAAAATGGTGCAATCAATTTAGTATTATATTAATTAATATTCTTTTACAGAACTCGCGCGGAAGGTAAGTAATTGAAGGGTTTTATCAGCGGGCATAGAATGCAATGTACGAATAATAGTGAGTCCACTATGTACCATTTTACGGCCATGTATATTAAGTTTAACTTAACAAAATTATTATATTATAATAATAATAGTATTCTTAATCGTTTACTTTTGTGTCCCACAATTACAAAGCCAGATATGAATTTCGTTAAACTTTTTCGTTACAAAGCCAGATATGAATTTCGTTAAACTTTTTCGTTACAAAGCCAGATATGAATTTCGTTAAACTTTTTCGTTACAAAGCCAGATATGAATTTGTAACTGCTATCGTGTACACAGGATATCGACCACATACAGGCATATGGGCTGTCAAGCAGACAGACAACACTCCAAAAATTCTCAAAACGTGTGTTCAGGAGGTCTTAAAACATATATTGACATCAAAACCTCGAAATAGAAAATTTACGTTAAAACAGTAATTTCTCCATACACGTATGAGGAAGTAAAAATGCCAATTCTTCAGAGTTTTGCACAGTGAAAAAGTCATACTCACAAAACTTGTACATAGGGATATTTCCGAAGTTAGTAAAGAGCTTCCGCCGCAGAAAGCAGCATCCATGGACCAGTGATTTCTCTATGATACCTTATAAATTTACTTCTCTGAGTTAAATTAGTTCATCTCCAATTCATGGAATTTCTTTCTTTTGTCTCCTCTTACTTCTTACTCATCACACTACTGTTATAGTTAAGTTACAGCAGTAGTGTCCCCACCAATGCTGTAGTTCAGAATTTTTGCTAATCCGTGATTATTGCTTGGCGTTAGGCTCTTGACTACTTATCAATGAAAGTGGACATCCAAACGTTTTCAAATTAGCCGTCTGCTCTTTATAAGTTCATTGCAAAGCAATTTAAGTTGTGATTTCTTTACTTTTTGCATTGCGAGAAGGCCCGTTCGGCATTTCATTGCTTCGATTTAGTCTGATGATTCATTAAAGCTTATAAAGAAAACTTGTATGTATAACATAATTGTTAAAACACATTTGAACCATAATTTTTTGTATACATACGTTTTAATGATTATTGCTCATAATTGCTAAAACATATTTAAATAATTACTTGCTGTTCAGGGCAGCTATCTGGGTCAAGGAAAACTTCTGAATTGCATCGGAATATTGCGATTACTAAATACAAAACATTTCAAGGGTGTATTTTGTTGTGAAATATTTCATATTTTGATATATTTTTCTAAACCGTACTACTTTGCAGTCCAGAGAGTGAACTGATAGGCCATAATATTTTGTTAAAAGGTTTCTTGGATCGGAAAACCTTTGTGTTTCTAAAATGAAATCAACTTACATTTCCTAACATTTTCTTTCAGTAAAAAAAATCGATTAAAACTTTTTAATAAGGAATAAAATAGTATATTCTCCTCTGGGCCGTAAAATAAAATGTTCTCTTGCCATGAAAGACTATAAAATACGTTGAAGCTTAGACACTCTTGTTTACTTTCACTGTGGATAAAAAAAGGGATTAAAGATAGATTTCTTTAGCGTCTTCAAGAACGTCAGGCACGTTCATCTGCAGCACCTGCAACGTAATGTATGATTAACTAGGTAGCAGCTTTCAGACAATTCAATACCAAAAAAACTGACTAAGAATAAAATTATCTGGATAAGTATGAATGATCTATCGATAGCTGAACTTTGAGAGTATTTTCTAAAGAGTGTTCTTATTTATCATGTTTTGCGTAAAGAAATACTGCATGTTAATATGACGGGAGAATAAAGAATTCATTTAACATCCTAAAGAAGATGCTGATAATTATTTATTTATGGCCTTAGAAACTATCTCACTTCTCTACCCTTTGACGGACTGGATACGTATTTATACTGATGGATCCTAAATGACACATGGAGAAAATGTCAGGGCCGGTGTTTACTCGGATATGTTTTCATATCGTGTATCTCTTGGTCCACATGCATCTTCCTTCGAAGGTGAGGTTGAGGCCATCAGAATAGCCAAGCAACATCTATTGTTGAATACAGAGGTTTTTATTAATGCAGTGATTTTGTCCGACTCAAAGGCTGCAATTCATGCGGTTACCAATTTCAATTACGTGGATACTCCAAGAGTTAGGGGCTGCATTCTAAATCTGAACATTTTGAAAACCAAACTGAAGATCATTGTGCTTCAGTGGATCCCTTCTCATTGTGGAAATTTTGGAAATGAGACGGCTGATTTGCTGGCGAAGGAAGGAACAGGAATTGTTCAATCCCAAAATAGTTCAATCCCTTATATAACTATGACAAGAATCATTAAGCATACTATGAAAAATAATTTTGAATCTGTACAGTGGTGGCTAATCGAAAACGAGACGTGGAAGTCCACGCTTAAAAAGATTCCCAGTTTTCCGAGATATCATGCAGTTGCAGCGTTTCGTCTGGAAACTGGTCACGACTGTTTAGCTAAATATCTTCATAGATTTAATCTATTATCAAGCACAAACTGTTTAGTGTGTGGTGCTAACGCAGCTATGGACGCTGATCGTCTAATGAACTGTCCAGGACTCTCTGGTGATATGTACAAAAGGTACTGGAGTGCAAGGGAGAGGATTCAGGCCCTTCAAGCTGTCTGACTGCTTTGAATTTGTGTTTTTGGCAACCGTCCATGTATTTCCTATATTTATTTTATTGTTGTTATCGTTGCTTGTTCATGTTTCTTGCCATAGTTTTTTCTCCTGTATTTTTGGTGTTGTGTATTTGTACATCAGTGAATGATTTGTGTCAAGTGCTGCTGCAAGAAATAAAAAAAAAATAATAATTATTGTTTATTTTAATATGTGTATTTTGTATTTCCTTTCAGTGTTTTATACTTGAAAATTATCTGAGTTACCCTACCTTACTGAGATTCTACTTTGATTCCGACATTGTACCAGATAGAAAAGCATACAGATATATCAATAATCACTTAAAATTTTAACCATTAGTGCGTTTATTTTGCTATAGTGTTAATATATATGCTATAGTGCTATAGTGACATAGTGCTATATATAGCTACACTGCTATAGTACTTACCCGTATATTTAGTTATAAGTAATACATCTTTTCTTCATATGCATTTTACCATAATAATATATAAATAGTCGTCCTTATAATAATATAAATTTTGCTCTTGTCACGAATGATCACACACGCTGCTGTCGCTATGGTTTTCTTATTTGTTTTCACTGTGGCAGAAACGAAGAATACAGCTAAATGATAGATTTCTTATTAGACTCTCAAAACGCTAGGCATGTCCGGCTGCATCCCCCTTGAATGAAATCCATCATTAGCTCCATTCACATGAACATTTTCAAGTTGGTATTAGGATGCATTTTTCCCGTGTCACCATTCAAGTGTCCAAGTGGGCAAAATACCGGCTTGAAAGAGGGTCGAAAGCAGGTAGAATTTTCAATAAGTAAGATATACTTTGTGCAAAGTATAATGAATCCGAGACTGTGGCGAATTGTGCCAGATTGACAGCTATTCCCAAAGTTTATAAAACATGTGTTCCTTATAGACTATTTTAAAGTACCTTGCTGCCCTAAACGGAAATCGAATCCTGAATCTTCTACGATCTACCAGCCGACGCTTTACGTTTCATTGCTAAATTCAGTGCTTGGTTGATGTGTATCAAAGTTCCCATTTTTCATTCTGCATAATTTACGAACTTATTTGTTCAATTTTATAATTGTCTTTGACTTATCATTTTTCTGTAATAGACCGTGAACTTAGGTTTTGCTACCTTTACCTTAACTTCTTTCCTAGCTAAACAAATCTTCCATGCCGCTACCTAAAACTTTCTATGCTTTCGATTTGCAACTTTCGCTTTTTCTTGTGTTGTTGGCTTTTATTTTGGGTGCTATTGTAAAGATCGTGTCCCTGTTTGAACGCTATTGTGAAGAACATTGCTACCCCAACCAGGATTCGAATCCTGGATCTTCGAACTGGTCAGCCGACCCTCTACCGTTCAGATACTGGACGGAATTGCAAGTTCTTATCGTCGAACTGGATTCTGCACTATTGTATCTAATATCGGTACTGATTCCTGCAAATTAGGCAAATATTTTGTTTCTATGCTCTTATACATAACAATAATATTCATATCTGCCAAAATTCTGCCTAATCTGTGAAGAATATTCGTAATTTAAACTCTCATGGTTTGACAATGATCCCTTTTGAAGTCAAGCCGTTGTTTAAATTGATTAACTTGTTTTTCTTACCAACACTTGTTTATCGCAAAAACTTATGTCTTTTATAATAGATTCCATAGTGTATCGGATGTCTTGGTTATGGGTAATCCACGTTCCTTTTCTCAGTGACATCTATATGCATTACTTTTAAGTTAAACTTTTTGACATTATCTTGTTTATTTTTACTACTCGTTATGTTGATGACAGTTTTGCTCTTCTGGATCACACTTCTACTGATATCGATGGTATTTGAGATATTTTGAATTCCATTGATCCTTGCATTTCTGTAAAAGGAAAAGGAACAGTCGTCTTTGTCATCCATAACGATGATGAATTTCTCACTACGGTCTTCCTTAAACTTTTTTCAGACAATCTACCTCCACATAAAAATTCCTGCCAAACACTTAAGCAGAAAATTGCTGCTTTCAATACGTTTGTCCATCTGCTTTAAGCGCTTGTTCTACTATGGATTTGCTCAATCAAGTCTGAGATCACTTAATTAAAAGTTGTTACTGTCGATCACTGATTCTCTCCCAGCATTATTGAATGTTCAATTAAATTTTTTCTAAATATTCCTCCAAACTTACTTTTGAACAAGATTTCAATAACATTTCATTTTAACATTATCATTTTATCATTTTGATATGAATTACAGACATTTTTCAATTTTATTACTGTGGAACAGATTAACAAACGTCATATTCGAGAAAACAGAACACAAAACAAATTGTATTTTAATTAGTAAATCAAAATCAATGAAAATAAATTGATCATATGTAATTTTCATAATGTTCTTTTGATATGTAATATCATGCGATAAATTGGGTGACATTATTCTCGTGGATCTAGCTCGTTCCATACATAAGAAAAGATACTTTAAGTAATACTTTTGTATTTGAACCCCAATAGTTATTTATCTGCTATAAGAATAACTTATTTCTCAGTCCATCTTAACGCTTGGCGAGATTTTGGCGAAGAATTTGGCGGAATGTTGCCAACTTGGCGACTTTTTCAAATGTTGCCCGAAAATCTCTCTAAATGGATAAAAATGACACTACATCAATGAAAATGACGACTAATTGAAGAAAATTCAATATCTTGGAAAGAATATAAATATCTACTATAAGAAAATCCTATTTTTTATTGTAAAAGTAGTAAATTCACTGCATTATATAAGGAAATTCATGTGTTGCCCACATCAGATTTTTTTAATATAGTGGCAAACCCATATATACAATAATATTAAGACAGGTATTTCAAATATTCGACAATATTCACAAAAGCATATTTTGAAAGGGTATAAATTGTTCTCTTTATAATTTTGGGACACAAATTTTGGATCTTGAAAGGGTATGAATTGTTTTTTTCTTATATATATATATAATTTTGAGATATCTAAATTCCAATTTTCTCCAAATAAATATTGTACTTCCAAAATTTGTGTAATATTTTGCAATATAATCAAATAATATTGTAAATGTTATACAACATATTGCCTGTCATAGCTGCAGTTGCTCTGTTGCTTTTGCATATGCAAATTTGTGCCTTTATATTTTTGGGACAGACTGTAGAACATAAATACTCAAAGTTTATTATATACTTTACAATAAAATGAACTTTTTCCTTGCTGTGAATGATTATACAAACTGCTGTCGCTTTTAATTTCTTGTTTACTTTGATGTGGTGGGGGCGAGGGAATAGACTAAAATATGGATTTCTTCGGAGATTCCTAGAACGTTTCGCACATCCGTCTATATCACCAGGAATGGAATTCATCATTAACTCTGCAGCAGCTTTCTGTCAACTCAACTTCCCACTCGAAAACTGACTAAGAACAAATTTATTCGGGAAAGCATGAATGATCTATCGGTAGCTAATCTTAGAAAATATTTTCAATAGAATATTCTTATTTATCATGTTTTACGTAATAGAATACTAGCAGTTAAGAACCTCAAATGAGGCTTGTATATTATAGCAATGGTAAAATAAATTTGACATGTTAAGTATCATTTAATCATGCTAATATTTAAGTTATCCCCTAAAATTATGTACTTGCAAATGACTACCGATGTAAGAAAAATTTTTAGCAAAGACAATGTTGTTGTTGTTGAGACCCAGACCGTCCGACCTACCAGAAAGGTGTAAGGTAACTGTATGGACGGCCGGGAAGTGCCACCCAATTTAGACCGGAACCCAGTGGGGGAGGCATCCACAGGGACCGTACCCTCCTTCCCCTACCACCAACCTCTCAGAAGGACTTACGGACCCACATGTTTAACGTGATCGTACTCCGCATGAACACGGCGGCATTTGTGGTAGCGTGCAAATCTAGCGCGCAAACCACGGGGATACCGCACCCGAGATGGCCAACAGCACGCGGTGTTCCGAGGTGGTCACCCACCAAGTACTAACCGCGCCCGATGCTGCTTGACTTCGGTGATCTAACGAGAACCGGTGTTTTCAGCACGGTACGGCCGTTGGCCCAGCAAAGACAATGTGAATGGATTGTTATAAATGGTAATGAATTAGAAAGAAAACACGTTTTTTAAGCATCTCCTTTACACAAAATTGTCGGATCTAAAACTAGGTAATGATTTTAATCACACACGATATTAAATCAAATCGAAGATATAGGCAAAATCCGTTCAAAAATATTATATAAAAATTAGCATTATCCGAAAGTGATATTATGCAAAATTGTCGAAGGAAAATTAGGGTGCAGAAGATGAAATCCTTTCGACATATTTGCATAATATCAGTTTTAGATAATAATGGGATTTATTTAGTATTGTTTTGAAATGGACTGCCTATATCATCAATTTGATTCTATTTCATACGGTGATTAAAATTTGTTTTCAATTTTACCTTGGGCCACTTTTATCTAGGGCAGGGCGCTGAAAAAATTATTTTTTCTCAGAATTCAATTTTTTTGTTTAGTTTTACCTTTTTGGTTACACTTACGTTAAACTTTAAAATTTATATTAAACCTTATACAGCATTATACATGGATCGAAATGTTATATTCCGGAAAACATTTCATCTGAATGCATTGCACCGTAGTTAGTAAAGAAATGCATGAAAAAGGCAAAATCATAATCATGACGCATGTAAGTAACGTAAGCATATGTCGTAAATGACGTAACGAAAATGCAATGATGTAAAAATTTGAAAGATGAAAATAGTTTTTCAAGTTGAAGCTGTGAGCCGAGTTTCAGCTCTCTACGTCCTCTGGGAAATGGAAACAAGTCCGGCAAGGAAGACGAACTTGAAGGACGTAATGATGTGAAAATTCAATAGATGAAAACTGTCTGCAAGATGAAACTGTATACACTGTTTCAACTCTACATGTGCTCTAGGAGCCAAGAAAAGGTTAATCAAAGATGATGTTCCTAAAGGATTTAAAGAGGAAAAGCGTTAAATTTTTAAAGGTGAAAATGTTTTGTGAGATGAAAGTGTATGCCCAATTTCAGCTTCCTGTGTGATCTGAGGTTTTGAGAAGGATTCCGTCAAATATGTGGAACAAAGGGACAAATAGAGTTAAAGTTAATAAAAAGTGTAGGAAAACACTCTTCAAATATTTAAAACTTTCCAAGAAAGAAAAACCTTAATTTTCCAGTGTTTAACATAGTGGAATACTCATACTTACACCGAAATCCAAAATACACTTACTGTTCCTTTTAACGCTTGAATATGCCTCTTTTATACAGAATTACTTTTATTAAAAAATAATAATATTCAATAAAATGATGATTATTTTCAATAAAAATAATAATAAAATTCATCACCCCGGTTCGTATGGTTGGCGAGGCGTCCTGGACAATGCCTTTGGACCTCAATATGCACAATATATGATCCTGAATGTATGCCATTAATTGTGATCCATAGTTTAAACTTAAATATTACTGAGATATATATATACAAGAGCAATAAAAATATTTTTGAAATAATTTGAAAATTAGGTATACTTGAAATTTAGGCTTTCAAGGAAAATGTTAAGAGGAAGATTAAGAGAAATACAAAGTAATTTTAAGAATATTGAAAATATTTTCGTAATTTAAGGTAATTCAAGTATTAACGTAATTCAATTTAAGGTAATTTATATTTTCGTTTTCATTTGCCGGCTGCATATATTTTCAAAGGCGACTTGGTAAAAGTTGGAAAAAACTAAAGTATCTCGAGAACGATTAGTTCAGGAGATATAGGGTAGGTCTTATTCTTTCGACGTCGAAAATTACGTATAAAACAAATACTTAATTGATATATTTGAGCATACGTAGTCTTTTATCATAGTTATTGACGCTTTTTGTTGGCCATTTCGCTAGAAAAGGCCGTTTTTTTTTTCTGAATTGAACTAAAATCTAATCAGCACTAGGATAAATGACAAAGCGACAATCGGCTTATCTATCAAATTTTATGAAATTCCTTCAATCAGTTTTTCAACTGGAGTGGATGGATTCATACTATGATTTTGCAGGACATTTTGCAAATAAAGGCAGGTTCTATTTTTCCGAATCGTACCGAACTCTAATCAGCACGAGGGTAATCCACGAGGGACTAATTTCCTTACCAAAATTTGTAAAATTTCGTTGAATAGATTTTTAATAGAATGGATGAATACATTGCACAGAATAACAGACAGACACACAGAGGCAGAACGACATACACACATACGTCACTCTAAAATTGATATTTTAGTGTTTTAGATATCCCAAAACGGAGTAAATCCGTTAGAAACTCTATTTGCGGTTTTCGACACGATTCCATAATTTCTCTATACCTCACCATGCATTGTAGGTAAAGTGAAAGAGAAAGTAAGGAACAAGAGTTAGGACACTATGAACTATGAATGAACAGTAAAATAAAGAGAAAATTAAGGCCCGATAAAAGATCCAAAGCACTTATTCCGTGAGTAAAAGTGCGAATATAAGTGTTATATGAAATTAAATTAAAATATAACAAACTGGTTTCAGAAGGTGCATTAAACGTCCAAATCGAAGTAAAAAAAAGTTTCAAAACAAATACAAAATATAAGCAGAAAAGATAATAAAAGAATTGACAGGATATCGCAAACAAATACTTCAAAAAAAAAAAATCAGAAAACAGAAAGTGAAATATAAATAAAAGAAAAAGAGAAACGGAGTAAAATTGGAATATTAAACATGAAATTCCCAAGCAATAAAGAAAAAGGACAAATTCGGGACGTTAATTTTGAATAATATATTGTTTTAACGAAGTTATTTTAATTTCAGAAAAATGTGGCTTCATTTCTCATTCGTCGCACTAGGTGGCGCCACCACTGCTTCAGTTTAACACTTCTAGTATGTAGTTCTCATTTTTCGTTAGGCTCTTTCGCGATGAAGAAGGACATTCTAGCGTTTTCAAAACGAATAATTGCATATAATTTGTTTTTCAATTAATGTTGTGACCATAGAGTTAGAAAGAAGACATAAAATTCCTATTGACGAAACGCTTGAAACTAACCGAATGCATTGAGAATTATACCTAGGTGTCTCTAGCTTTAGTAAAGTAGTTGCTAGTGTTAACTGACTGAACATAAAGAAGTAGTATTTAGAATATGTATTTTTGATTATTTTTAAATTAAGGGTTCCCGAATTACAATCAGTCTTTTCATAGTTGTAGAACAGAACACAGAATATATGGAGATAAAAATAAATTGAAAAATGATGGTAAAATAAAGGTTAATAAGAGAGAATATTCTTTATTTTGTTTCAATTCCACTTTTCATTGCAATAATATTTCGTTATTCTTGCATTGCAATAATAATATATTCCACTTTGCATTGCAATAATAATATTAACACAGATGACAAAATTGACAGTTTAAATAAATATTTTTGGCCTTTCGTCATAGAAATGCATAGAATATAGGACTACTTATATTATTCTAGCTCCACCTGAATTAATGTCCCAAACGATATTGGCGTTTTCTTGAATATGCAGTTTAAACTCCTTGCATAGGTTTTAAGAAAACAAATTTTAAAGATGAAAAAGGACTTGTTTTCGGATCTCAATCTAGTTAAATAAGTTGAATTACCTTAAAAAGAAACAGATATTTCTCAGTTTGTCCAAGATAATTTAAGAACAAAACTCACGACTTTGAATGAATTTAAAGGCTCTTTTTTAGCCAAATGTTTTTGCACAAATGATTTCATAAATCTCATTGCTTTTGATGCATCTTGGTAGATTATAAAGATTCCATTATAACTTTGAGAAACTTTTAATAAATTCTGTCGTTCTTTGAGAACTAGATTAATAAACTGCAAAAAATTGTTGAATATGAAAAGCAATGCGTTTGAAAATGCTAAAGACAGCCCTTTAAAACTTTTCATTGCTTAATACGTTTAATGACATATATTCTAAAAGTCTCTTTTGAGAAAAAATTATTAGTTTTTATGTATTTTCATTTTGCTTCTTTTTTTCGGGGGGGGGAGAGGGGGTAAATTAAATCGATTATTTATAATTTATTTTTAATATTATCACCTAAGGATTTAAATTTCAATTCCGTTTCAACTTCCCTTCCATACTTTGTAAAGAAAATTATTATGTTGGGGTCTAAATTCAATTCTCGGATTTTGATGGATCTACAAGTTATGAGCAGACCTGAATATGAGAAACTGGTTTTTTCAATAATGTCTGTCTGTCTGTGGTCTGTAGAGACAATATCTCTCTAATAAAAGCATTAAAGTAAATGAAAATGAGAACGATTATTTCATTCTATGAACATCAGGGGTCCTTTGATTATTTTGTGTGAACGGACCATTGTTTAAAGTATCTTGGTGCCTGGTGGCCTTCTGATGGGTCATTGCAGCTACGTAATTGAAGAATTGTTATTTTTGTGATTACTGGATTTTGGGGTAAGATATACGGGACGTTTGATGCTTAGGATCTCCAATGCAATTTTACAGCTACTATAACTGAAGACTTGTTATTTATGTGCTTATCGGATCATTAGATATATGCGGTATACATGTAGATACATCGGATATATGCGGTCTGACATGCATGTATAGACTTGTGAGGGGTTCTGACGCGACTTTACAGCTACTATAGCAAGATGTGTTATTTATGTGCTTTTCGAATTATTGGGTAAGATCTGCGGAATGTTTGCTGCTTAGGCCATTTGATGCGAGTTGCAGCTGCTATAGCTGAAGCCTTGTTATTTATGTGCTTTTCGGATTATTGAGTAAGATCTGAGGAATGTGAGTGATTAGACTTTCTAATACGATTTTGCTACTACTATAGCTGAAGACTTGTTATTTATGTGGTTTTCGGGTAATTGCGTAAGATCTGCGGACTGTCTGATGCTTAGGCCATATTATGCGAGTTGAAACATCTATATCTGAAGCCTTGTTATTTATAGGCTATCTGTGTGATTGGATAAGAACTAAGGAGTGTTTAATTCATAAGATATCTGCCTTGCAACTATAATAGCTGGACATTTGGGATATATGTGCTTCCATGATTATTGGGTGAAATCTGGGGAGTTGCTGACGCTTTGGCCCTCTGATGAACTACATAATATGTATAGCTGCTTTCTGTTGCAATTTTACAGCTACTATAGCAGAAGACTCGTTATTTATGTGCTTTCCGAAATATTGGGTAAGATATGTGGAATGTCTGATGCGACTTTGCAGTTATTATAGCACAAAATACTTGTTATAGAGAAAAGCATATAAGACTTGTCCGAAAAGTACATAAGACTTGTGATTTCCGGATTATTGAGGAAAATCTGAGAAGTATTTGATACTTTTAGGTCTTTTGATGCGAGTTTACAATTATTACAGTCGAAGATTTGGTATTCATGTGCTTATCGAATTGTTGGGTAAGATCTGAAGAATGTCTGTGTCTAGGCTTTATGAAACGACTTTGCAGCTACTACGGAGACTTGTTATTTATGTACTTCTCAGAAATTACTGGGCAAGATCTGTAGGATATCTGGTGTTTAGACCTTATGATATGCGACCCCCCTCTTCTACTCCATACCATATTTTCTACATTTACATCTTTTTATAAGAGAAATATATATATATATATATATATATATATATATATATATATATATATATATATATATATATATATATATATATATATATATATATATATATAAATAGAATGTTTCTTTAATACGAAGCATACAAAAGGAATTAGGAATAAGGATAGTTCATAAATGAAAAGTTAGAAAGTTAGATAAACTAAACAGCGTAGTATAAGAAAGTGAATGACAATGCAATATACATTTAATTTATTGCGCAAATGCAGCTAATAAATAAAATGTTTTCAATAAAAATATAAATTAGTAAATCTAATGTTAGAATGTATGTAGTAACTCATAATACACTATTCCAAAATTTTCTACAAAATACAAAGAAATAAAAGAAATTAAGACATAAAGAGGAAATAATAAAGCGTAATGCAGGTCATAAAGACAAAGACAATCAACAAATTTCAAAAATGAGGAATGAAAATAGGAAAACAAAAAAATCAAGCAAAAAAACTTGGTCATGGAAGAGCTTTATATATATATATATATATATATATATATATATATCTTTTTTTGCTCTGACTTTTATCATATTTTAATTTTTTATTGCATTTTACTTCTTTGAATATTTGTTAAACCCGAGTAAGTAACATTTATTTTACTAAAAATGCTGCATAAATCAGGTTTAAATTAATATGGCACAAACTAAAATTCATAATTTTGCCATTAAATTAGTTATCTCGTTAAATGAAGGTTCTTTACAAACTTTTTTTTAGTTTATGATAAATATAAACTTTATTATATATATATATATATATATGAAATCTTATCACAGTAGAGTCCTGAATATCCTAGCCAATATGGACCGACCCTGGATGTAGTCAAACTCGGTTAACATAGAAAGAGCTTTGTATGTTAAAATATAAAAATTTGAGATGCCAATTACAACAATGCTCTTCTCCCATTTATGATTTCTCCCATTCTCGCCAATAAGGTAATATGTACTGTAAGAAAAATAATATATACAATAAATATATATGGAATTGCATATTGTATGCGGTAATTCTGTATACTGTTCTACATTCTGTAAGAAATATAACAGTATACAGAAATATACAATATATACAGTATATTGAATATTGTATCTATATTGTTATATTTCCTGCAATATATACAAGAAAGATCAATCATGCATAAAGCATTAATTATGAAACACTTTCCAACTTCAATGCAATTTTATATAAACATCTCTAAAATGCGGTGCATTCCTTGGTAATATTTTTAAAATTATCATAATACTGCAATAATTTATTATATTTGAAAACTTCATCGAAAACAAATGAACTTTATTCAAAGGACGTCATCGAAATATAAATCGTCTCTATATAAAAGCAGCATTTCATTCATAAACGTTTTTCCAATCGTTTCATTCATCACTGTAAAAATTCATTTTATTTAAAAATTTGAAAAATTGTTATCAACCATATTTATTTTAAAATGTGAAACATCTTTTATATATAAAATAATTAAACTCTTGGAAAGATATTTATTATATAATATATCTCTTTTTCTTTCTGGAGGATATAGCAAAAGCCAGAATTTAATTGAATTTGTTTTTCTCCCTATATTAAATAATTGTTATTTAAAAAACTACCTAACATATTTTACTGAAATTTTTTTTATATATTTTATGGGATAATTTGAGTATTTCTTAAAACTTTCGAAACTATTTATGAATTTTAAATTCGCGTAAAAAATGTTTGAAAAATTAGGCCCCATAGGGTTCAATGTATTTCATTTTTTCAACCCGGGCTCAATCTGAAACTACCCTAACAGCATTTTTTATCACAGTGACATAAAATTTACGTCACACTGTGACTTTGGGACGTCACAGGACGTCGTAGTACGTCTGAGTAATGCCATATTGAGGTCTTAGCGAAGTCATTTTTGTCATTTTCATGGTCGTTTGTGACTTCGCATATTAACTTGATTGTGACGTCACATTTTAATTGCCATTGTAATGTCGTCACATTGTTACGTGTTAATTAAATTGTGGAAACGTCACAGAATATAGTCACAATGAAGTTACAAAGTTACTAATTCCTAACGTCGCATAGAAATCACAAATATGATTTCACATTGTCATCCAGGTGTCACGTGACTACAACGTCACTGTCACACATGTGACGATCTTTGCTGTATGGGTAATTGGGTGATATTATTCACTTATATTCCCATAGGTCTCACACACCGTCTGAAAAACATACTAAAATTTAATTTTGATAACGTCATTTTTACGGCAGTTATCGTGCTAACGGACAGACAGACAGACAGAATGAACGAAGTCATAAACACTTTTCAACTATGTTGTAAAGTATTAATAACAGTATTTATAATAATTACATACTGTATGCTGTTATATATACTGTAAGGGAAATTATATATATAATAAATCTGCATGGAATTTTCCTTTTGTTTAGTGCATATTGTTTTGTGCAGTACATACTCTGTATTCTCTTACCCTGCTCTTCAATGTATCGCAGTACGGTCTTAATCGCCATTCATACATGAAACTCTTCGGTCTTCTTCCGGATATATCTTGTCACTCTCCTGTTTATTCTTACTGACAAAATTTTTAATTATATCATCGGTCGTCACCTGTTCATTCAATATTGAATGACTTCTGTCATAATAGGTTCTTAATCTGGATTTTTTATTTAGTTTCACGAGTGTAAGTTGAAGTTATCATCATAATCTTCTTTCTCAGTTTCACTGAGGTAAAATTTTCTGTTCTTCACGATGTTTGATGTTTAACCATGACTTAAAGATTTGATGTTTCAAACAGGGATGTCTGTCTGTATGTTTGTCATCTGTTTGTCTGTCGTCTGTCATCTGTTTGTGGTGGATTTCTTGTGTGTGCAATGGCTGCCACATGTGTTGAATAAGAACCACAAAAATTTTCGATTTTGATATTTTGATGTCAATATATGTATTGGGCCCTCCTAAACACGTTTTGACTGAATAATTTTTTCCGGCTGTATTATCAAAAATTCTAGAACTTGAAAAAACTTTTTGAAATTTTAGAGAAAACTTCGAAATTTTACATTTCCTTAACATAGGACTGAATTTGATATAATTAAGCATAAAAGAAGTAATTTGGGACTCATTGGTAACGAAACGTAACACTTTTAACCATTGTACTGATAATTAGAGACGCGATAAACTTTTATGCTCATGCCCATCATTAGCCCCACTCGGGGGAGAAGTTACTCCCCCCCCCCCCCGACGATGTGCATTGTCATACTTTGTACCAATCAAAAGATTTTTTCAAGTCTTTAAAAATGAAGGGTACCATGCTGTAATTGGGATCATTTGAACCAGCAATATAGTTATTTCCTTTTTTTTTTTTTTTTTTTTTTTCCCCTTCAAAATTGGCAGCAAAAAAAAAAAAAAAAAAAAAAAAAAAAAAAAAAAAAAAAAAAATTTTGTCTCTTTTTCAAAAAAAATTATAGTATGAAAAATTTGAATTGAACCACATTCCAGTTAATAGTCAGTACGCGTTCAGGAGATCCTAAGACATATTTTCATCAAATTTTCAAAATCTAAATTTTCGTAAAGAGAGTACTTTCTCTATACTTCTGTAGCATTAGAAAGTAAAAACGATGAGTCAGTGAAAAAGAAAGCCAGTTCGGGTAACACGGAACCTTGGAAAACCGTAACTTGGAAAATCGAACGTCTCACTTCAAATACTCTTTTTAAAAATGTACTTATTTTACATTTACATATGAATAACGACTATAACGCTAAGTAATTCGACAAATTATACAATTTGGGGCTACTCTTTTTATTAGTTTACGAACTTCATTCCACGAATGCAGTTTATTTAATGCGAATAATTTCCAAAACTTTACTGTATACACGAAGTTCCATAGCAATTACATTTCCGGAAGAATGTTTCAAACTCCAAGAGCTAACTCTGCATTTGAGAGTGAAAATTAGTACTTTGAGGAACTTACGTTTCAGACAAGCAGCTATACAAACTTGTGTTTCAGAGTATAATTATTGCAAGTAGGGAAACCAGAATAATATATTTAAATTGCGCGGGTGATTTTGAAAAGAAATTTGGATTCTCGAACGTGCATTAGATTTTGAATTGCAATAAAAGCGGAAATTCGGGATTGTTATAATTATGAAAGGGGATTCATTATACATTATGCATTATTCTAGTTAGTAGTGCATTGAAACATATATTAGTATGTATATTTAAAGTAGTAAATATGGATCAGAATACTAATCAGGTAAGACCTTAAACTCCATTCTCTGAATTTAGAAATTCGGACTTTATCGATTATTGTATGTAGATTGGGGATAGAACTACGGAATTTGCTCTTTTGAAATTTGTGGCTGGAATTATTTTGCATTTATAATGCAATTTTGAATTTCTCATGCATAGTACTGAGAAAGTATTGTTTTTACAAAAATTTTCACTTTCTAAATTTTGATGCCAATATATGTTTTAAGACCTCCTTAACACGTTTTGACGATTTTTAGTGGTGTTAATCTGTCTGACTTTGATCGATTGAGAACACTGTCATTGCCACAAATATTAATGGATTTTCACGAAACTTTATATTCATTTTGGTTAACGAAAATTTAGAATTAGATAGAATATTTTTAACTTATTTGAAAATTTACATTTCCTTGACATGGCATCATCCGATAAAACTTTGCATAATCATGCAGAAAAGGTTTTTTTTATAGGATCCATGATCAGGAAACTTAACAATTTCAGTTATGGTAATAAACAGCTGCTGTGTTATTCGTTGTTACTAGGATAGGTATTTTGTAGTGAAAAAATATTCGTCGTTCATTCGTCGAATAATCCAAAAAATCACCCATATTCCGCGAAATATTAAATTTAATTCCAACAATGTCCAAATTTATTTGCAACTTCAAATTCCAAACTTTTTCAAAGAACAAATAAAATTGTGAAAATTATAAATTACAAATCGTCCAACTATACTCACGTTTAGAAAACAGCAAGAAAACTCAGACGATTAATTAATTCAGATTTTAGTATCCTTTACAAATATCTGTTTTGTATCCTGTACATGGGTACAAAACATATTGCACAACTTGATAATTTCGAGTATTAGTTTATTTTTTATCCTTATGTACAATCGTGAGACAAAGATGAATTAGGTCTCCCTTTAATTATTTTTATCTTGTTTGCTAAATGTCATGCTTGAAAAGGGTGTCTTTAATAGTTCCTGAATAATACATTTATCAGTCTGACACAAGCTTATTACTTTCCTTATATACATAATGTATAAGGAAAGTATTGTGACGGGGTCGAAAATTCGAATTCGAGTTTTCGACGGGAGAGCACGTTTCAAGCATCCCTGATCACGAATCAAGCATTTTGAAGTGATGTATGTGTGTGTGTGAGTGTGTGTGTGTGTGTGTGTGTGTGTGTGTGTGTGTGTGTGTGTGAAAGTATGTGTGTGTGTGTGTGTGTGTGTGTGTGTGTGTGTGTGTGTCAGTGGGTCTGTGGTGACGATAACTGACGAACGAATGGACCGATTCGAACCAAACTTGGTACAAAAATCACAATCTATAAACACTGGAAGCCTATTGTTTTTATGCGCAATCGAATGTTCAGAACCCCCCTGAATTTTCGAATGAAATTTTGAAAAAATCGTCAAAAAATCAAAACCAATAATAAAGTTACATAAATAGACATTTCTTATGTAATTTTTCGTTAGAAAACGATTGACATAAATTTTAGAACGGTAACATGAACCGTTCTCGAAATATTGCACATTTTTCAAAAAAATTATCAAAAAGTCATATAAAATAGAAAAAAAAATATTTCCGATTGAGAAACATGTTCACTTTCCATATATAATGTCATGCGATAAATTGGGTGACATCATTCTCGTGGATCTAGCTCGTTCCATTCATGAAAAAAGATACTTTGAGTAATACTTTTGCATTTGAACGCCAATTTATCTGCTGTAAGAATAACTTATTTCTTTGTCCATAACGCTTGGCGAGATTTTGGCGACGAAATTGGCGAAATGTCGCCAACTTGGCGACTTTTTGAAATGTTGCCAAATTAACGAAAATCTCGCCAAATGGATAAAAATGACGATAAATCAATGAAAATGACGACTAATTGTCGGAAATTCAATATCTTGGAAAGGATATTAGTATCTACTAGAAGAAAAACCTATTTATTTTACTGTAAAAGTAGTAAATTCATTTCATTATATAAGGAAAGTCATGTGTTGCCCACATCAGATTTTTTTCCAGTTAAAAGAGTGTTAAAATCAGGATAAAAATTAAGCTGCTGTACCATCATCTAAATGACAGTATAACAAAGAATATTGCAACGTTGCAAATTATATTTACTCAAGAGCACTACCCACTACGGCTTGGAAAGTTTACCTAGAACATCCAATTGGTTTACCTAGAACATTCAAAATTCAGCCACATCACCTGACACCTTGCCAAGCACTAGAATGCGAATATTTTTGCCAACGCGAAGAATCAATAACTAAGCCTCACTAATTTAGTTCCAAATTTGGCTGAAAATCTGTCGCCTCTCTAAGATATCAAAATGGATCATTGCATTTTCCGCTTTATTGATAGCGGTTGAAAGGGTTGAAATGCGTGATTAAAGGTGCTGGTGAACTGTTTCTTTAGCCTAAAGCTGCATACATCTAATTCAAATTTTCCAAGCAAAGTTTTACAATGTCTGTTGAATGCGGAGTATTTGATTTTAATTATTCATCTAATTCTAATGGTCTGACTGCACCATGTTACACCATATCGCAGCATTCGCCACTGATACACAAACAGCGATACACACACATATACATGCATACACGCATGCAATCGCATGCATACACATACATACACAAAAACACACATATACATACACAGAAACACAAATATACACAAATATACATACATATACATGCACACATGAATACACACATAGACACACATATACGCACTTGCATACACATATACAAACACACACATATACGCACTTACATACATGCATACACATATGCAAACATGCACAAATAAATGCACACAAGCGTACACACACATACATGCATAATACATACATACACACACATAAACATCACCTCAGAAACGCTCGATTAGTGTTCGTGAACATTTAGAACGGGCTCTTCCGTCAAAGTCTCGAATATGAATTTTCAACCACCTCACATTTTTTTTTTACAATATACTACAATACATGTAGAGAAAGCAGTATAGTTCATCCACAAACCTCCAATAAAGTGCTAATCTTGAAATTTTGCTTTTATTACAATGCAGTAGATATGCACTCAAAACTTCCACAATTATTTCCAAAATCATTCACGTTGAGTGCTACTAGTATAGCACTCTAGCTTCCCAGTTAATAATAATAATTTTCTCAAACAATTCTATATCAGTGCTTACCAGAGTAGATAACGTTGACAAAGTTTTCTATGCGAACACAGTTTATTTAATATACTAGGTTTCTCAGAACTTTCTTAATGTGTCCGTTCAATATATACTAAATTCCACATGAAACATTGCTTTCTAATGAATGTTTCGAACGCCAAGACTCCGTCACTTGACATTGGGAATTAGTACTTGCAGAAATTTATGCTTTTACTAAGCAGTAATACGAACTTATATAACCAAAATAATCTATTATAGAAGAAATTTATTATATTAAATAATAGAAGAAATTACCTAACTAAACAAAATAATCTACACATTTTTGATATTAAAAAAAAAATAATAATAATAATAATAATAATAATCCGATCATCTCGAAATCCTCATGCAAATTCCTTTATACCAAGTATGCAAATGATTAAATTTACAAGGCCAATGAATGTTAAGTTCGGTCATAGAGCGCGTTTCAACTGCGCAACTATATAACAGGTTATAACAACTATATAACAGGTCCTATAAAACAGGTTAAAAATGTGGACGGTTTATCTTTGCTCGCTACCGGCGTTGCAATTCCGTTAAGACACAAACAACAATGCCGTTACGATGCTGCCAAAGACCTTATAAGCAATTAGACGAATTCAAACGTGGTCGAATAGTCGGGATGCGTGAATCTGACTGATCATATCTAGCAATAGGCCATCATTTGCACCGAACGGACACTGCTGCGCAGAGGTGCTGTCAGCAATGGTTGCTGCAAGGAACTCATCGGTGGTATGCAGGCTCTGGAAGTCCAAAGTGCACGAATGCAATGCAAGATCGGATGATTGTGCTACAGGACCGATCTGGCCCAACGACATCATTGTCCGCCCTCCAACCTGCTGCAGCCTCTTCCATACCACACGTATTCTCCACCATCTCACGGCGCTTGGCTGAGGTGGGTTTACATTCACGGCGGCCTTTAAGACGTCTGCCCATAACCCAACAACATCAACGGTGCCGTTTGGAACGTGTGTTGTAGCCGATCATCACAGCTGCCAGTAGACTGGTATTCACATAGTATTCAGCGATGAATCACGCTTCAGCCTTTCAGCAGATGACCATCGGGACGTGTGTGGAGGCGCCAGGGCCAGCGGTCCCAATCAGTCTTTGTTTTACACAGGCACACAACCATTAACCCTGGTGTGATGTTATGAGGTGCTATCTCTTAAGACAGCTTATATTCACGGCGGTCTTTAAGACGTCTGCCCATAACCGAACAACATCAACAGTGTCGTTTGGAACGTGTGTCCTAGCCGATCATCACAGCTGCCAGCAGACTGGTATTCACATAGTATTCAGCGATGAATCACGCTTCAGCCTTTCAGCAGATGACCATCGGGACGTGTGTGGAGGCGTCAGGGCCAGCGGTCCCAATCAGTCTCTGTTTTACACAGGCACACAACCATTAACCCTGGTGTGATGGTATGAGGTGCTATCTCTTACGACAGCAGGCCGCCTCTAGTCATCCTGCGTACAACTGTAACAGCTCAACGATATGTTGATGAAATCCTGCGGCCGTTTGCGTTACCCTTAAGAGCACTTCATGGTGGGACCATTTTCCAACTAGATAATGCTACGCCACATACGGCTCGCATATCTGTGGACTGTCTCCTTGCTGTTAATACTGCTCTTTAACCAGCAAGGTCACCTGACCTTCCGGCAATCGAGCATGTATGGAACATGCTAGGCCGTCAGATTCGGGCACCCCCAAATGTAGCAGATCTGAAGCAACAATTGAGGAATGCCTGGCAAACTGTATCGCAGGATAGCATTAGAAAACGTTTCACTCGTTACCTAGACGTAGCATGCATTTATTTTCAATAAAAACAGTCACTTTCTTCATGATGTTTCGATTTTTTTTGCAAAAGAGTGTATTTATAGCTATTTTTGACCACTCTTCATACGGGCGAAAGGACTAATAGACACTAAGTGTGCATTTTACACGCCACTACGTTCTGAACATCTAAATCAATTTAAAAAATTCTGAATGGACAGCACATGGCTTACCCTACAGCTCAAACTGATTATCTTATTTTTTTATCTTGTGATGTATAATATTGAGTTTAATTGCAGAAAATAATATAGATACTTTACTGATATTATCTCCACTTTGCATTTTTAATACACCTTCGTTTCTTTTGACAACTCAATGCATTTTAAAAAGTCCTCTACTCCTCAAAATTCCAAACAAATAAAATATCTCGAGAACAGTTCAACCGAGAGTCATGGAGTCAGTCTTATTCGCTTTGTAAAAATTTACACGAAGAACAAGTATATAATGAATATATTTCAGCAATTTAGTCATTCATTTCAGATTTTCACTATATTTACGAGCCATTTCGCAAAAAATATTATATTTTTACGAAATATACCAAATTCTAATCAGAATCAGGGTAGCTCTCTAGAGACTTAACTACTAAATTTTAAGAAATTTCATCGAATAGTTTTTTATCCACAGTGTAAAATATCTTCAGCTACGTAAAATTAAAAAAAAATCTATTTTTTGAGGATATTTCGCCCTAAAGTAATAGGGTTGGTTCTATTATTTTCGTTGTCAAAAACTATGTATAAAACAAGCATTTAATGGATATAGTTGAGTACATGTAGACGTTTAATTTAGATTTTGGCAAATTTTGCGAGCAATTTGTAAAAAAAAGAAGATTCTGTTTTTCAAAACATGCTAATCGGCAGCATGTAATCGGCAGCAAACTATCTTACTGATCATTTATCTACCAACTTTCGTGAAATCTGGTCAATTAGTTTTTCAGCTACAGTAGATACCTATTATTTGCGTGTCATTTCGCAAAACAAAGCAGATTAATTTTTCCGGATTATTATCGAAGTATAATCAACACCAGGGTCTCTCACAAAAGACTTACAATAATTTTGAAGTGGCAATATCCAGGCGTAAACAACTTGATCAAAGATTTTTAATTGTGCTGGGCGCACAGGATCCAGTGACGTCCAAGGAAATTTAGTGAAGTCGGTGAAGTAAGATGACAGTCGCAGTTAACAATCTCAGTCCCTCTTGAGAGTTCGATAGCAAAATACGTGCGTTCTTAATTCCCATGTCGTCATATGCGCAGAATCAAGCAAAACTGATGAAGTTAGTTATGCCCGGGATAAGAATCTTCTAATGACAAAAAAAAAACAGAGAGTGAAATTTGAATGTTTAAGCTTTCTCCTAGCTGTGAATCTGCGCTGATTTGACGCTGTCGCCGTAAGTCTATTACACTGACAAATAACGACAATATAAAGACCTACAAATGGAGTTCAACCCCATAGCTGACTTCAAACTTCTCCAATACTGAGCTGGGTTGCAGTCGGCTGCGATGGTTGATGTTGTTGAGACCCAGACCGTCCGACCTACCTGAAAGGTGTAAGGTAACTGTTTGGATGGCAAGGAAAAGCCAGCCAATTTAGACCGGAACCCAGTGGGGGTGGCATCCACAGGGACCGTGTCCTCCTTCTCCTACCACCAGCCCCTCGGAAGGACTTACAAACCCACATGTTTAACGTGATCATACTCCGCGTGAACACGGCGGCAGTTTTGGCAGAGGAGGGAATCGAACCCGGGCCAGCCGAGTGCAATTCCTGCGTGCTAACTACTGGGCTACCGTGCCCTAGGAGGCTGCGATGGTGAAGTTACTCACAGAACCGCCTTTTACAGTCTTACATTCTATTACGGAAAACAAAACCTCCCTAAAGTGCTGTATGCGATTATTCATTAATTAATTTTATAATTTTAAAGCACATTGTCAATACTTAATTACGACCACAACGATTATTTAATCCTATCAATTTCTAATGGAAATTTAAATTTGTCTTTCACTCCAAAAAGATTGCGCTATAATTTGCCACGTAAAAAATTAATTAATTTTGATCTTAAACGAGAAATGTCTTAAATTTCGTAATTTAAAGAAAATCCCCGTTTTTAATGCAGTATTAATTAAATTTTAATTGCTGGAATTTTATGGGTTTGACTGGTGATAGAAGGTTTTAATCATTCCATTCCAGCAGAAAGAGCTTTAAATTCATATGCAAAATTAAATTTTAACCTTTTGCTTAAGGGTAGGAGAGGTTGGTTCTTCGAAAAGCTGTCCCAACCGTAGGCTAAAGGTTAAATGATGTGATTATTAACAGCATAGAACATTGACTAAAGATATTTGAAAAATATATATCTTATCACTTGTAAAAAATATTTTGTTTTAGTTTGAACACAAAGAGAAACGCAATGTATTCAGTTGCAACGAAAAAAATTTGACAAAGGAAAATTAAATTACAGAGAAATAAATCTGTATAATCTGTATAAATCTTGAACATGTCGTCATGCCCATGACGACATTGCCCATGACGACATTGCCCATGCCACTAATTGTAGGACTGTTTGTTTTAATTTATCAGTTTAGAACGTTGACAAATCTATGTAATTTATTAATACTTAGAATTACTTTAACCTATTCCAGCTTATATATTTCCCTAATGAACATATCTTTTAATTATAAATTTAATTATATTGCTATAATTTACGAATATCTTATTTCTATTTTTTAGAAATCATCGTTTATTCATCTCGTGACGTTTTGGCATTGATATTTTAAGTTTGCCATGGTTGTCGCTAGAAGGAGGGTGAATGCCACTCGGATAGGGGGCCCTGAACGTTAGGTAAGGGGGCGGGCGAATCCTATATTTTTTATATTTGAGGAAGACATGAAAAATTCACGAAGAGAGGAAAATCCAATATGGGGGATGACCCATGATAAATGTTTGTAGGAAGCCCCGTGATAAATGTTTGCTGGGGAGCCTACAATTTGTATGAGTGGCTTTGAATTGGCTAATAAATTGTTTAAGGTATGTCGCCGAAAGTCAACATCCTTCCAGATAGGATCGCCGTGATGCTAAATTAAACCTAGTTTTATTTCTCTCTCTGCAACTTATTTTATGTGTAAAGGGAAAGTATTGGTAAGGATCACGATCCCACTGCAAATCATAGCATCTATGGATCCGTCCATTTTACACGAGTTTTTACTTTCCTTATATACATAATATAATGTATAGGAAAAGTACTGTGGGGGGCTCAAAAATTTGAATTCGAGTTTTCGACAGAACAGCACGTTTCAAGCATCGCTGAACTTGAACCAAACGCTTTTGTCGTGTGTGTGTATGTATGTTAGTGTGTTTGTATATAATGTATGTATGTTAGTGTGTATGTAAAGTATGTGTGTTAGTGTGTGTGTATGTATGTATGTATGTATGTTATCGTGCGTGTGTATGTACGTTAATGTGTATGTCCGCAAATTCTGTAGATAGATATCTCACGAACAAATGGAACGTTTCAAATGAAATTTGGTAGAAATATTATAATCAGGGATACTGCAATCCTGTTGATATTATAATCAGGGATCCTGCAATCTTGTTGTATGTCCGCAAATTCTGTAGATAGATATCTCACGAGCAAATGGAACGTTTCAAATGAAATTTGGTAGAAATATTATAATCAGGGATACTGCAATCCTGTTGATATTATAATCAGGGATCCTGCAATCTTGTTGCTTGTCTTGATTGCAGTATCCCTGATATTATAATCAGGGATACTGCAATCTTGTTGAACACAATCGAATAATCGGAAGAAACCCCCATACATCCGATTAAAATTTTGAAAAATAAATAAAGAATCACAATGTTCCATAATGTTACATAAATGATCATTTCTTATCCAGTATTTCATTGGAAAACGAATGACATAATTTTTAAAACGCTAACATAAATCGTTCCTGAGATATTGTACGTCTTTCAAATAAATTTATCAAAAAATTACATAAATTTAAAGAAAAATTTATTAATTATTTGTAAATTATTTTTAGTTTGATATGCAATAGCGACAAATTCTGATAACATCATTCTTGTGGATCTAGTTTATCCCATTCGTGAAAGAAGATACTTTGGGTAATAGTTTTGTATTAGTATTTTGATGCCGAACAATTCACCATTTTTTTCCCCATTACATTCATTCATTTATATATAAGAAGAACCAACCCTTCTCTCCGTCTGTCTGTAAAGCTTACCGATAAATTTGGTAACTTTGCATTTAATTTGACGACATCTTTCCAGCTCGGCGGCTTTTAATAACGGTGCCAAATTGACAAAAATGTTGTTAAAATTGCAAAGAGGAAGCTAAATGACCCTAAATTGATGAATTAATTATTAAAATACGTCTTATAATATACGACTATTTTATTTCTTACGGCTGCTATCAATATTAGTAACTGCCAAGTTAGTTTTGCGAGAAATATAATTTAATAGGTCTCTTCGAAATACTTTTACTTGTTGCCATCCGGAGAAACGTCCAGTGCATAATTCACGGTTAAAAACATTTTGCCTTAGATCTTGTACGTCATTATGTAGCTGTGAAAGTAGTAACGTCATTGCGTTTTATAGTGAAAGTTATGTCCTGCCCACATAACATTTTTAATCTTGATCTTATGGGTAGATCTAAACAGCATAAAATATGGTTGTATGAGCATGACGAGTAAAGTTGAGCACTCTAGATATGTCTTATATTATTGTTATTTGAAATTTCTTAAACGATACTTAAAGTCATGTATTACTAAAAGTCATGATACTTCATATTTTTAATGATCTGAGTGCAATAAAATAAACAGTTTTGAAACCAATAAATATCCAACTCCATTTTTATCCTCTTTATAACGAGATAATACACTTATTGCAACAGAAGTTTTACAGTAAAATCCTAAATGTAATTATCTCAATTTTAAACATTTCTTTTCTTTGTTACCAAATATTTGAAGGAGATAAACAGATTTGCTTCGCAATGTAAGACGATACAGATGGCTTTTAAATTGGACCTTTTAATTTAGATTAGCGAATTTTACATTCGAGTAATCTGAATTAGATATCGCATTTCAGTGTTTTTTATATTGGATTAAATTAACGAAATTTAAATTATGATAAATGCATTTGAATTCACAGAAAACAGCATCCATGGACCGGTTTCGCGCTTGCGCTCATCAGTGTTGAATAACAGTTACCTGCAATGACAGCAAGAAAACTTGTTATCTGACGATATTTTGCGAACTTCGATGGAAGCTGACAAATTTAGTCATCCATGTAGTCATCATAAAATCTGCATACAATTTAACTTGGGCTCAGGGTTACATTCAGGACTTTTTGGCGCGGGGCAGGGGCGAATGAAACTTTAGGAGGGGCAAGTTTTCAATTTGCCCTATATAAATATATCTAAATGTTGTCACATTAGGTTATCATAAAAGGTGGGGCGAATAATTATCTCAGGGGTCGCTCCGCCCCCCTCCCCACGGATATATGTCTGAAAGACACACTGCTCGGGCTACACGAAGCTGTGAAGGAAAAGTTCAAAATCACAAGAACCCAACAGAAAGGGAAGCCCCCCCCCAAAAAAAATAATAATGAATACACTAAGGAATACACATAGCAGTATATGGACCGGTTTCGCACTTAGCATGTTCTCAGCATGAAATAACTGTTAACTGCAATGACAGCAAGAAAACAATTTGCTGAAATTTTGGGAACCTCTTACTGCCATTGCTGCTAACCGCTATTCCGTGCTGATGAGCGCATACTAAGCACGAAATCGGTCCATGGATACTGTTATCTGGAATGGAGGTGTGTTCTTTATATTTGAGAGCACCCGTTTCTGACGGGTTCTTATGATTTTCAATTATGGCTTTATCAAAATATATTATAATTCTATATAGTTATTTTTACTTCCTCTAGAATCTATAAATTATATGTGAATGGTATCAAAAACCTCTAGTGAATTTTTCTTGCCAAGAATCTTGCTTAGTATCTTGACTGTGTTTACTTTGTATAATATGAACGTTCATGAATGCACATCAACCATTTTATTTCAATAATGTCTCTGTGTCTAAGGACTCTATAATGCCCTCGAAACAATTGAAGTCTCATAACTTACATATGCCTGTATTCTTTAAGGATGTTTTGCAAATTATAAAGTCATAATGTTAGTATGGAAAACTTGAGAAACGTGAATCACAAGATGAAATATAGTGCAGCATACAGCTGCTTCGAGGATGCTTTGGAAATCCTTCGTCGGTGCTAGGCATCCAATAAATCTGGTTAAAAAGACGAAGTGGAACTGAAGAGGATCCAGCGTATAACTGTTGTATGCTGAATTATTATTTAAATTTTAATTTAAATATATTGTTTAAGATTTCATTATCTTTTGCACAAAGTACTTTCTACTTTATATTGATGTTAGAACATTTTATAAGTATCAATTAAATGTAATTAACTAGTATTTCACATTATTCACATTATTCACATTTTCAAATGAAGATCTAACTTGGAAAGCGTTAAATCACCCTCTTCGCGTGATTTAGCAGAATATCCTTTGTAAAATTTTCAAAAATTTTACTGCGTCCAATTCCAGGTTTATATATATGTTCTATTTTACTCGTCTGATCATGGAAAACTTTCAATATTGACTAGGATGGCAGTAAGATCAGCTGACTCTCTGACCACCCCCCCTTCCCCTCCGGATCCACGCAAAGGAAAAGGTATGAGGCAGTACGAGCTATTTATAACATAAATACCTTGATTTATCTGTCTGTTTACCTATCTATTCCTTGGTAATGCTTGGTGAAATTTTGGAGTCTAAATTGGCGGAATATCGACAACTTGGCGATACTTTTAAAATGCAGCCAAAATGAAGAAAATGTCGTCAAATTGATAAAAATGTAGTCAAATTGGTAAAAATGACGACTAATTGATGAAAATTCAATATCTTGGAAATAACATAACAAGAAAAATCAATCATGAATAAAGCATTGATTATGAAACACTTTCCAACTTCAATGCAGTTTTATTTAAACATCTCTAAAATGCGATACATTCCTCGGTAATATTTTTAAAATTATCATAATACTACAATAATTTATTATATTTGAAAACTCCATCGAAAACAAATGAACTTTATTCAAATGACGTCATCGAAGTATAAATCGCCTCTATATAAGAGCAGCACTTCATTCATAAACATTTTTCGAATCTTTTCATTCATAAATATTTTTCCAATCCTTTCATTCATCAAAATACTATAATAATTTATTTTATGTAAAAACTTAAAACCATGAAGATACAAGTATTTAACTCTATGCATAAAACTTCATAAAAAAATCTTCTTCTTCTCTGTGTAAAATCAATGAATGTTTCATTCATATCAGCTATATTGCAAACGCCATGAGCTAAATAATTTTGCGTTAAAGAAATGCAGCAATTCTTATACAACTCATTTTACAGCTTCAGGTGTTTACATTCTTCATACGTGAAAGTTAGGCTTCGTTGTAGAAATAATAAAAGTTTGATAACCATTTAAATTCAAATATATTGTAATTGCGTTATTTCAGTATGTAGATGCACAGAACTTAAGCAAAAATAAAGTGGTTTTAGGACGGATACAACACTAAATATGAATTAAAAACAACTTTAAACATCATGATTTTGAGACAAATGGGTGCCATATTTTATTTTGAAGTGGGTCGCGTGATCTCTTCATATAATGGTCATGTGATCTCTTCATATAAAGGGTGTAATTATTATTTTAATTTTTATTTAAAATACTACTGAACATATATTTTGCTGAAATCTTTTTTATATATTTTATGGGATAAATTGAATATTTCCTAAAACTTTCAAAGCAATTTGTCAGTGTTAAATTCGCTTAAAAAATGTTTGAAAAATTAGGTCCCATAGCTTTCAATGTATTTCATTTTTCAATCCGGGTTCAATCCAAAACTAATTGGCTGATAATATCCATTTATATTCCCATAGGTCCCGCAGACCGTCCGAACAACATACTAAAATTTCATTTTGATTAAGTCACTTTTAAGATAGTTATAGTGCTGACGGGCAGACAGACAGACAGACAGAATGAACAAAGTCATAAACACTTTTCAACTATGTTGTAAAATGCTAAACAGAATGAACAAAGTCATAAACACTTTTCACGTTGTAAACTGTTAAAAAATGACTATATGAATAACCTATTTCTCCGCCCGTCCATATTGCTTGGAGAAAAATTTGGCGGGATGTCGCAAACATAGTAACTTTTTAAAATATTACTATATTGACGAAAATGTCGCGAAATTGATAAAAATGTCGGAAAATTGATAAAAACAACGCTAAATGAGACGCAATATTTTGCAAATTTTTAATTCCATCATATTACGGGTATACCTTCCAGTAAAACATAAAGTTCAAAATAGGTTATCAGTTACGTAATTTATTAGTACTGCTAACTTTTAATGTGTATTATTGTAAGGAATATCATGATAAAATCAAGATTTGTGTCATTGTTACAGTAATGCGTATTGTGCAGTATTTTTACTGTCTTATACGTAATATTGAAACGCATTGCTTTCACGAAAATATTCGATTTCAAGATTTTGATGCCAATATATGTTTTAAGACCTCCTGAATACGTTTTAACTATTTGGGAGTGCTGTTCGTCCTTGCGTCTGGCTAATGTCTGTGGTCGATTTCTTGTGTACACAATATCTCCTGCAAATTCCACGAAATTTTAAATATAGCTTTGTTATCGAGAAATTTAGAACTAGATAGCATATTTTTACTTTCCTTATATACATAATGTATAAGGAAAGTATTGTGACGGGATCGAAAATTCGAAATCGAGTTTTCGACGGGAGAGCACGTTTCCAGCATCCCTGATCACGAATCAAACATTTTTGAAGTGATGTATGTGTGTGTGTATGTGTGTCTGTGAAAGTATGTGTGTGTGTGTCTGTCAGTGAGACTGTGGAGACGATAACTGACGAACGAATGGACCGATTCGAACCAAATTTGGTACAAAAATCACAATCTGTAAACACTGGAAGCCAATTGTTTTTATGCGTTATCGAATGTTCAGAACCCCCCTAAATTTTCGAATAAAATTTTGAAAAAATCGTCAAAAAATCAAAACCACTAATAAAGTTACGCAAATAGACATTTCTTATGTAATTTTTCATTAGAAAACGATTAACATAAATTTTAGAACGCTGATATGAACCGTTCTCTAGATATTGCACATTTTTCAAAAAAATTATTAAAAAGTCATATAAAATGAAAAAAAAATATTTCCTATTGAGAAACATGTTCACTTTTCATATGTAATACCATTCGATAAATTGGGTGACATCATTCTCTCTCGTGCATCTATCTCGTTCCATTCATGAAAAAAGGTACTTTGAGTAATACTTTTGTATTTGAACGCCAATAGTCATTTATCTGCTGAAAGAACAACTTATTTCTTCGTCCATAACGCTTGGCGAGATTTTGGCGACGAATTTGGCGGAATGTCGCCAACTTGGCGACTTTTTGAAATGTTGCCAAATTAACGAAAATCTCGCCAAATGCATAAAAATGAAGCTAAATTAATGAAAATGATGACTAATTGTCGAAAATTAAATATCTTGGAAAGAATATTAGTATCTACTATAAGAAAAACCTGTTTTTTTACTGTAAAAGTAGTAAATTCATTACATTATATAAGGAAAATCATGTGTTGCCCACATCAGATTTTTTTAATTCGAGAGAAAACTTCGAAATTTATTTGAAATTTAATTTAATTTAATTTTAAATGAAGGGTAACGTACTATAATTGAATGTATTTGTATCAACGATATCGATATTTCAGAATTTTATTTGTTGTTTTCCGGTTTATGGTAAGAGAAAGTCGAGTTGAGGCACACTTTAGTTATTTTTAAACAGATTTGCATATGCATTATTCCATGCATGTTTGTTACTAGTAAAATTTTAAGATCTAGGAACTATATGGAAGTCAAGAGTCGCCCAAGTGGTGCCGATATGAGTGTAGTGATTTTAAAACTTTGCAACACAGTTGAAAAACTTTTATGACATTGTTCATTCTGTCTGTCTGTCCGTTCGCACGAAAACTGTCCTGAAAACGAATTTATCAAAACGAAATTTTAGTATGTGCTGTGGGACAAATGGAAATGGAAGTAAATAATATCACCCAAATAGTTTTGGGTTGAACCCAGGTTAAAAAAGTGAAATACATTTAACAGTATGGGACCTAGTCATTTAAACATTTTTTAAGCAAAGTTAAAATTCACAAATTGCTTCGAAAATTTTAGGAAATATTCAAATTATTCCATAAAATATATAAAAAAAAATTCACCAAAATATATTTGGTATTTTTTAAAATAAAAATTGAAATATTAATTACACCTATATTATATAAAGAGTTCATATAACCCATTTCAAAATTTAATATGACATCCATCTTATTTTCCTAGTGTAAAAACCGTGATTTAAAAAATTCTTTTAAATTAATACTTAGTGCTGCATTCGTCCTATATGAGCTTTATTTTTGCGTATTTTCTGTGCATTTATAGTCTGTGCCAAGCCAATTGCAATATTTTTGAGTTTAAATGATCATCAGATTGTTTCTACAACGAAGCCTAATTTTAATGGATACGGAATGTACACAAGTAATTGTAAAATGAGTTGCGTAAGAATTGCTGAATTTTTTCAAGCAAAATTATTCAGCTCTGGAGTCTGGAATAAAAGTGATATGAATGAAATATTCACTGATTTTACATAGAGAGCCAGAAGATTTATATTTCGATGACGTCATTTGCATAAAGTTCATTTTTTATGAAGTTTCAAATTTTCATATATAATAAACTATTGTAGTACTGTGATAATTTAAAATATATCAGCGCTGAATACATTGCATTTTAGAGATGTTTAAATAAAATTGCCTTTCAGTTGGAAAGTGCTTCATAATCAATGCTTTATGCATATCTTTCTTGTTACTATATGTGGAGATAGTCCCAAACTTCTGGAATGTCGTTAATTAAATTTTTGTACAATTAATGAAAAATACATTACCATCTTTTTTTTCGAAATAGCTCGCAAAAACAAAGAAAATTAAAAATAAATAAAAAATATTCTTAATTTTATTACATATTTTATACGTAATTTTTAGTCAGAAGAATTTAAAACAACTCACATTCCGCCTTACTAACCATTCTGGAGAAATTTCAGTTTGTAGGAATATCAACGACTTGGTATCATTTCCATATGCGCCAAATCGCCTAAGGAGTTAATTTGAATCCGTAGAGAAGTCTTTTATAGTTTCCACCAGATTTACCCAGCCTCGCCCGGAAAAAACCGTTACTTGGTAGGTAAATTCTTAAGGTAAACAAGTCAAATTGTTTTTACTTTCGCTAAACAGTACACGGAAATGTATATTAAAAGTATAGGAATCGTGTTAAAAATCGCAACTCGAATTTTTGACGAATCTACATGCTTCGAGTACTCTAAAACCGGAAAAGAAATTATTTTAGCGTCACGTCTGTGTGTGTGTGCGTAAAATACATGTAGTCCGGTCAGTAGATACATTGTACCTTGCAAAAGGTGGAGTAGAAGATTTTTTTTTTGAATTTGTATATATTGATGCCAAAATGAAAAAACCAAGTTATCCAACATGGCCGACCCCGGGAGAACTTTTGGCGCCTGAAAAACCACGAAATTTTATGACCTTTTTTGGTTTTTTCAAAATATCTCAGAAACGATCGACTTTTGCAATTCTTTCTCACTATAAAATTTAAAGATAATTAAATTTTCTATAATTTTTACTATTACAACTATTTTATAGCACGAATAGTAAGCGCACTACAGCTTCTTAAAATTTGACATTTTTTCTCAGTAAAAAAACGCATTAACACCCCTTGCCCACCTGACCCCGCACTCACAATTCTCCCCCTCACATTTCGCAGACGACTCGACCAGACCCCCAATAACAGCAAATGTTTATATTGTACAACTGCAACATATATTATACTTCACAATACATTTTATTCTGATGTTCTACCTACACAGAAGCGATATTTGAATGTGAATGAATAAATATGGGGGTGATAATAAGCGAAATAATAATAAAGCATTAATAAGCAAAAATTCATGACGTGTGTGCTGTAATTCAACTAATTTTCTAGGTGTAATACATTAACATAATGAATAATAATACTAATGCACCAAATTAAATTTAAATAATCTCTACAAATGGCCAAACTTGTTTGAAGTACAAAAACAAATAATTATCTTCAAAAACACAAATTGCAGAAATTTAACATTTATATACAAATTACAAGAAGATTCATACAGGTTTGAAACAATTCAAGAAAGGAAATTAATAAGTAAAACTGAAAACATACATATTTATCTTCTTCGAAGACGTTTTGAAGATGTGTGTTCTTCGGGTTCAGCAACCGTCGGAGGTGGAAGGAAGTTGTCATCCTCAAGTTGTTCATCCACGTGTTGCGATGGTTCCAAGAGCTGGTGGAGTAAGTCATCTTCCTCTTCAGTATCATCCAAAGATGAAATTGATACGACATTGTCACACCCCATGCCACTGCAGTGCTTGCACTTGCTGGAGCATTTCAAACCTGCCTTGCGACAAGAGCAGGGTCCACTACACCCTTTCTTGCAAGCGCAAGACACACTCTTCAGAAGATTCTCAGATGCTGAATTTCTTTGTGTCAACAGGCAATAGATCTTCCATGCTGCATGCCCAACCCCATTCCTCCGGGTTGGTGCCATTGCCTAACCAGCTTTGAACTTGGTAGTAGCACCTGCAGGAATGGTAGAGTGCAGCATCGCACGTAGGTGATAGTCGTGCGAGATATATTTTTCTGTTGGAGACTGATTTTGCAAACAGATTAAATCGCAAAGTGTTCAAGGATTGGTCGAAATGGATGTCGCCTGTGTATAATGTTTTCAGAATTTCTTCTCCAGCTGCAGCTATTTCATCGTTACTACCGAGTGGATCCATGAATGTTTTAGTGACTTTCTTCACTTCAGGCGATTTGTTGACAATCTTGCACAATTTAATCTTGCCTTGACTAAAGATGTCCGGTGTGGAATCACATCCAGTAAATGCATGGATGAGCAGAATATTGCTTGAGTCGAACTTAAATGATATAGTTGAAAATAACACGTTGCCAGCATTCCCTCTCCTAGGCTTAAGAAAGAATAAGTTGCTGAATGACTGGCCTAACCCTGACATCAGAACTAGCAGATCGATATCCTCCCCAACTATGATCACATTTTCAAGTTCTTTTGCCTTCGAAATGGCAGTGTTGACGATCAGTAAGCCAGCGTCCTCTTGAGCATGCTTGACTTCAATATCACAATCTTCAAAAATGGCTTTCAGAAGTTCGATCAGACGACTCTTGTTTTGATAATTTGCCAAAAAATTTTCTTGGGCGACTTTGTTGATCGTATTCGCTTCAAAGATTACTTCAGGGGAACGGTGCATCCTCATACGCCGCAATTGCTCAGATCTTTTGGTGCCAGTACGTGCAGGATACCCATCAAATACAACCACAACTCGCGATCCATAATGTCTCTTAAGAAATAGAGAATAATGCTTAGTTATGGTAGCAAAGGAAGCATTTTGAGGCCAAATAACTTTGTGTAGAAGGTATCCTCCATCTATAACGGCAAACTGTTTCTTCCCTGCAATTTCCTTGTAATCGACTGGGGTGAAAGCCATGTATAGTGAAGACTTTGTACCTTTCCGTATGCCTTCTTCGGAGAAAAGTGATATCGGGTAGATGCAAGTTCATAAGTAAAAAACATTTTTAAGTCTTCATCAGACTGTTTCGAAAGACCCAATCTTTGGAAAAATGTCAGCGGATCGATAGCAATTACTTTGAGGGTTCCTGCTTTAATACTGCTGACAACAGATGCAAGGGTTACAACCTTGCCTTTCATCTTAAAGGTCATATTTTTAAATTTTCCATGAGCGACCATTTTCATAACCCTATCCATGTCAACCTCTTGAGCCAAATGACAGTTTACATCTGCTCTTCCAACAATACCACTTCTGAATGACATTATGGCATCAATGTCTGAAAAGAGGGGATGTTGGGAAAGCCATTCTGACTAATTGAGTCACTTCTGTCTCTGCCGATACGAGAACTTCGCATGCCCACATGCTGCTCTGATGTTTCATAATGTACATCACAGAATTGTTCGATTTCATCACAAAAATTTGCATGAATATCATTGCCAAAGTCCATTTTGACAAAACACCGTCTGAAAATCCTCTCCCACGTGTGACCCCTCAACAAGCTTTCATATTCCTCATAAGTGTCTGTTCAATGGTCTGGTCAGACCAAATTCCACACCAGTACTTATTGGAGCGTCTTATGGTGAACTCCCATTTAGTGGAGAAGTCGTGAAATTCAGTTGGGTCCATTAATTGTCTAGTTTCAACATGTCTTGAAGGTAGAGATGCGCACTTTTGGCGTATAAGAAATGGCCAGCTGCATGGAAAAATGGTAGTGCTTTTTGAATGGAGTCAAGATAAAGCTTCCAGTTGCCTGTACGCTCAGCCTCGGTGAACTGTTTGAGGAGTGTTATCATACGAAAATATTGAACCCATAATTTCGCTGTGGATCCCTTACATTCGAGCACACACAAAGCTTGTCTAAATTTTGCAGCAATACCCATTAGACAGGTATTATTGGTGCAGGTTGTGAGTAATATGGCTTATCTCGCTTTCAGCTGTGAATCGCTTTTAGCCATTCCTCAAGGCCATCCCCAACAAGCGACGTTTACCCACTCACTCCCCATCCTCCGACATCTTTTCATGCATCCAATATTTTACTTATCAACAATATAAGCAAAAGAAGTGTTGTGCATTTGGAAGAGAAGTAAATTGAAATTAAGAGTAAAATAAAACCGATTTTTATTTTGAGTTTTATCAAATTGAGAAAAGAAATGTTGACTTTCTAAAATCTGTAGCGCACTTACTACTCGTGTTATAAAAAAGTTATAATTGTGAAAATTGTAGGAAATTTAATTATCTTTAGATTTTATATTGGGAAAGAATCGCAAAAGTCGATCATTTCTGAGATTTCGAAAAAATAAAAAAGTCGTAAAATTTCATAGTTTTTTGGCTGCCAAAATTTCTCCCGAGGTCGGCCATGTTGGATAACTTGGTTTTTTCATGTTGGCAGCAATACATACAAATACAAAAAATAAAATCTTCTACTCCACCTTTTGCAAGGCAAGCCCCTTTTTCACTACCTACTGACTGTACTAATGTATCCACTCCAGTTCGTAAACTATTCGACACAATTTCACAAAATGTGCCAAATATATTACTTGTAAGGGAAAAAGAACCTGTTTTTCTTGTAAAATAGTCAGCAGAATTGCAAAAATTATAAAATAAAAGTGGGCATGTGTTCAAAGATATCAATTTAACGTTTGTTTCAAACGTAATTTTTGACGACAAAAATAATAACAACAACCCCATTCTTCTATAACTAACCGTTCTAGAGATATATTTTTTTTCGAATTCTTATAGCGTCGTCCTTGAACTGATATTCAGTATTCAGTGTACATTAAGTTGAGACCCAGACCGTCCGACCTACCAGAAAGGTGTAAGGTAACTGTTTGAACGGTCGGGAAGTGCCATCCAATTTAGACCGGAACCCAGTTGTTGTTGTTGAGCCCCAGACCGTCTGACCTACCAGAAAGGTGAAAGGTAACTGTTTGGACTGTCGGGAGGTGCCACTCAATTTAGACCGGAACCCAGTGGGGGAGGCATCCACAGGGACCGTACCCTCCTTCCCCTACCACCAACCTCTCGGAAGGACTTACGGACCCACATGTTTAACGTGATCGTACTCCGCATGAACACGGCTGAAGTTGTGGCAGCGTGCAAATCCAGAGCGCAAACCACAGAGCTACCGCGCCCGAAATGTGCCAACAGCACGCGGTGTTCCCAGGTGATCACCCACCCAAGTACTAACCGCGCCCAATGCTGCCTGACTTCGGTGATCTAATGAGAACCGGTGTTTTCAGCCCGGTACGGCCGTTGGCTGACCGGAACCCAGTGGGGAAGGCATCTACAGGGACCGCATCCTACTTTCCCTACCACCAATTACTCGGAAGGACATACGGATCCACATGTTTAACGTGATCATACTCCGCGTGAACACGGCGGGAGTTTTGGCAGCGACTGGAATCGAACCCGGGCCTACCGAATGCAACTCCAGCGCGCTAACCACTGGGCTACCACGCCCAGTGTACATTAAGTGTAATTTCAAATATGATCCATGTTATTTTGTGAAATTAAACTCCATTTTGTGAATTACGGAAGAAATAAAGAGAAAAGGAAATTGAGTCTGTAGGGAAAAGCATGTGCTGCCCACATCAAATCTAGTCTAGACCTTAAAACTTCAAATCTATAAGCATACATTGTATAACAAACGAACAAGAGAACAGTATTTTTATCCCAGCATTTTACTCTATCATTTGACTAAGCGTGGGTCAGGAACTGATCAATAAATCGCTGTGATATTCACTTGGCTAGCCCCACCACACTACGAGATATTCTTGCCGGGGAAGGGGATTTTTATCAATATTTCCTTCCGGAGTTATCTCCGAAATTTGTTCTGCGGAAATGTAGTATTTATTTTCCTGCATTTTGTATCGAATTTCTTCTCAGGTCACGCAAGAATTATGTGTAAAAGAGGTTTCAGGTCAGAATCAGATATCTTCTTTAAGGACAATTTGAAATGTTTGAATTGGTTCTAAATCTGTATTCTGAGAAGAGGATTTAAAATTGTACGATTCTTTACCGTAACCAGGGGGCTCCACCCCCTGATCGCTACGTTTCGCCAACACTCGTACTCCCACTCGCTGAAACAAGGGCAAAATTTCATAACTGTACGTTTTGCTGATTGCTCGTAATACAGTGGTATTACGCTTTCAGTATAAAGATATTTGCAAGAATAAAACGTAAATTTGTTGTGCAATATAACAATGAAATCGTGATGTTCATGACAGCAATAGTTTGCGAAACGCTCTGTTTGTTTTTCGTCGACCGTACGGAAGGAAAATTTCCACATCAGACGTTCATAAAAGATTGAATAACTAATTAAATGAAAATATAACAAAGGGCTCCGTCCTGCAAAAGATCAACTATGTATGTACATGTCAACAAAAGTTGGAGTTCTTGCAATTGTTAGTTTGGACAAGATGAGAAAGTGGCAGCTCAAATACTCTTCTTTTGCCAGATATTAAATATCTCCTAAACTAAAATTTCAAACACAAAACGGTTTATATAAGTGTGTTTTGCAAAAATATTTCTCTACAAATGCACCAAATTTCATAATTTTGTATACTACAGATTTTGAGGAACGTGACAGAGGATCTCAAGGAACGCGAAATTTTTCAAATGGCAGCGGCGTCAGTTACTTTATACTTTCCTTATATACATAATGTATAAGGAAAGTATTGTGACCGGATCGATAATTCGAATTCGAGTTTTCGACGGGAGAGCTCGTTTCAAACATCCCTGATCACGAATTTTAAAGTGATCATTTTTTTAAGTGATCATGTTTAAAGTGATGTCTGTCTGTGTGTGTGTGTGTGTGTGTGTGTGTGTTGAAGACCCAGACCACACGACCAACCCTAGGGTTTACGTAGCAGTATGTGTGGCCGGGTGTTTGTGTGAAAGTCATGTGTTGCTCACATTAGATTTTTTTTAATACTAGGGGGTTCTGCTCCCAGCTCGCTCCGCTCCCGCAACCCCCTTCGGGAGGCTTCGTCTCCTACTCGCTGCGCTCTCTTCATATCTATCGTTCCTAAAAATTCTACTTTTTAAAATATATTTTCTATCCCTGCCTATTTTCCGCAGGAGGGAAAATCAGGGATTTATCTCAGCCCAGGGGAATCCAAAAATTGAATTCCTTGATTAATCGCGAGCTATTTTATGCCAAGCTAAAGTTTAAATCGGTAAACGGTTTATTTCATCGTATTGCCGTGTTATTTCTATATCAATGTACCAAATTTTATATTTTTCTATGCTATAGTTTTTACGGTACAAGACAGAAGAATCGCCAGACGTGCCGATACGAAACAAAAGTTCACTTCAGAAGTTCATAGAAAGTAAAATATCTCAAAAACTACATCGGAATTAAAAAAGGGGCTCTGTTCTGGAAAAATTCACCCATGTAGGTACCTGCCTGCAAAAATATATAATTTAAAATGTATTTATATATTATTATTGCATTTATTTAGCGTATTTAGTTACAAACTAAATCTAAAAAATTAATTTATGTTTACAATTGCTCATTTTCATACTTTCCTTGCAATGTACATAAAGTTAAAAATACAGTTAAATATTAGAACTCGAGTTTTCGTCTTATTTACCCGTATTGAACATCCTGTAAGATGAATAAACTGCTTTTAGATTGACGATTGTGTGTGTGTGAGGGTGTGTGTGTGTGTGTGTTGTGTGTATGTGTGTGTGCGTGTATTCGCTCTAGCTCAAAGCAATCCTTTATCCCGTTATCCGTTTCAAGTTTCTTGTCAAGTCACGCAAGAATTAAGAAGGGGGCTTCAAGTGTCCGATAACTTTTTAAGTAGAATCAGATACTTTAGAATTATTTTTAAACTTATATTCTGGAAGGAGAACTTGAAACTTCACAAGTTTTTAACGTGAGTAACCTCAATGGTCGAGTTAGCTGGCTGAAATCGAAGCGTTACGAAAAATGTAAACGCTTTGGAGGTTTATATCTTTGAACGTAATACATAAAAAATAAACAGTTACTTAGAAATATGGTACCATATATGAATATACAATTAATTATTTCATTTTTTCAATATTTTGAACATTTTTCTTCCAATAAAATATAAAGATATGTCCGGGTAAGTTTTTGTTCCACTTTGCTTACTTATACTCGAAAAATCTTAAAACTACTAAAGATGGATATAAATAGCAATAAATAAAACCGTTCAGAAGAGACTGAAGTTCTTAGATCTATAATTTGTTTTTTCATTGCTTTTATAGTTTTTGAGCAATTCTCTTGTCAAATTGAAGAAAATTTGAAATTTTCTGCTTTTATAACTTGTAATGCTTATATCTAAAATATCAGCTTTAAATAATAAGAAAGTAATTTATAGCATTTTAAGAACAAACACAACAGAGATATATAATTGGATTCTGTATAAGAGTCCTACTTTTGGAATTATAGTGGTTAAAATCTATCAGATCCTATAAAATCTACTACTCTCGGCAATACATCTATAGACATGATATTCTCTCGTTTCAAATATGCATCCAACTTTAGTTACCATGGGACCATATTATACGTTGTAAATGAAACAAATGAGACAGAAAGCAAAACTTGCAATTACAATATGTGCCAATGCAATTACAATATTTTTGAGTTAAAATTATCATCAAACTTTAATTATTTCTACAACGAAGCCTAATTTTAATGGATGCAGAATGTAAACAAGTGATAGTAAGATGAGTTGTATAAGAATTGCCGAATTTTTTTCACGCAAAATTATTTAGTTCTGGAGTCTGGAATAAAAGTGAAATGAATGAAATATTCATTGCTTTTACATAGAGAACCAGACGATTTATATTTCTTTGAAGTCATTTGAATAAAGTTCATCGTTTTCGATGAAGTCTTAAGTTTTTAATTATAATAAATTATCGTAGTACTGTGATAATTTTAAAAAATCTAATGTGGACAACATATGACTTTCCATATATATTGCAATGAATTTACTACATTTTCAATAAAAAATTATGTTTTTCTTATAGTAGATATTTATATTCTTTCCTGATATTAAATTTTCGTCAATCAGTCGTCATTTTCATTGATTTAGCGTCATTTTTATCCATTTGGCGAAATTTTCGTTAATTTGGCAACATTTAAAAAAGTCGTCACGTTGGCGCAATTCCGCCAAATTCGGGGCCAAAGTCTCTCCAAGCGTTATGGACGGAGAAATATGTTATTCTTATAGCAGATAAGTTATTGGCGTTCAATACAAAGGTATTACCTAAAGTATCTTTTTTCATGAATGGAACGAGCTAGATCCACTAGAATGATGTCACCAAATTTATCGCATGATATTACATATGAAAAGCGAACATATTTCTCAACAGTTAATATATTTTTTTTAATTTATGGGATTTTTAGAAAAATTTATTTTAAAAATGTGCAATATCTCGAGAACGGTTCATGCTAGCGTTCCAAAGTTTATGTCAATCGTTTTCTAAGGAAAAATAACATAAGAAATGTCTATTTACGTGACTTTATTAAAGGTTTTGATTTTTTGATGATTTTTTCAATATTTCACTTGAAAATTTAGGGGAGTTCAGAACATTTGAATACGTTTAAAATCAATAGGTTTCCAGTATTCATGGATTGTGATTTTTGTACTAAATTTCATTCGAATCGCATTATTTGTTCGTGAGATATCGTCTCCACAGTCTCACTGACACATACACACACACAGGCATCACCTCAAAAATGTTGGATTCGTGATCAAGGATGCTTGAAACGTGCTCTCCCGTCGAAAACTAGAATTCCAATTTTCGACCCCGTCACAATACTTTCCTTAACATTATGTATATAAGGAAAGTAATATATCAGTGCTGAATGTATCGCATTTTAGATATATTTCAATAAAATTGCATTTCAGTTGGATTCAGTTGGAAAGTGTCATATTCAATGCTTTTATGCATGATTAATCTTTGTTGTTAAGTAATTCATAGTTAATGCAGCCATGAATGCTTTCCTTACATACATTGCATAATTAATAGGAATGTATTGTGACCAGTCAAACATTTGAATTTGGACGAAAAGTACGTATCGTGCCATTCTGAACTCGAATTGAACGTTTTTGAGGTGATGCCAGTGTGAATGTGTGTATGTCCGTGAGACTGTGGATCTCACGAGCGAATCAAGCGTTTCGAATGTAATTGAGTACGTTTACTACGATCCGTGAATTCTAGAATCCTATTGATTTTAATCGTGATTGAACGTATACAAGACCCGCAAATTTTCGAATTAATTTTTGAAAAATTCATAAAAATATCAGGACATTCATTAATAACACTGGAAACAAACTGCTTCTTGTAAGACAACTTACACAATTTCCTTGTATAAAGCATTCATATGTTAGGTTAGATGACTGTAATTGTTTCAAGGGCGTAATAAGACCAATTCATCAGACCAAAACAGAGTTGAAGCGTATCTTGAAAATTTAATTTTAACGCAAAATAAGTGAACCTAATTTTTATATTACTAAAATTTTATGTGCACAATTTTCCCCCAAATTTTCCAATTTGAGCTTTTGACAGATGAGAACGTTTTAAAAGTTCTTAAATTCATTTCGAGCACTTTTGGAAAATGTGTGTATGTCTTCATCTGAGTTTATGTGTGTGAGGTGAAAACAGGATCGATTACTATCTACAGATATAGAATTTCGTGTATAGATATATTTTGTAAAAAAATAAAAACTAGATAACATTTTTTGCTATTGCCATGATTAAAATTCGAATTATTCGAATTTTAAGATATTTAAAGCATTATATTTTATGAAAAACAAAGATAATCCCAATGACGGTAGTCGATGGAGACATAGACCAGCGTAATGGACGGACGGCCAATGACGGTAGTGTACAATGACTGTAGTGTAATGACGGCCAATGACGGTAGTGTAATGATATAGTACTATAAGGGCTATTGATAATTTGAACTTAGCTATGGATGTTAATGTTATCAAAAAGATTTATTTTAGCGCGTATTAAACAAATTAATACAATTTATAGACATTATGAAGCAGTTGCTAACGTTGAAAAAGAAACTTTTAAAGAATTTTTATAAAATATTTTAAAAGAATTGCTTGGGTGATAAATCTGAAGCAGATAAAACATTTTTATCATTATGGTCATAATTGCAAGTAGAACTAAATACAGCATTGCATGTTTTCATAGTAAATAATGTAATAAAAATCTTAAATTCAAATAATTTCAGTTTTAATCATGCCAGAGACTAAAAACTCTATTTAGTTCTTGCTTTTTACATGATATATCTATGAATGACATTATTTAAGTGTAGATGCATTCGTCTTAGAGTTATCATGACACATAATACACACACAGATATATATATATATATATATATATATATATATATATATATATATATATATATATATATATATATATATATATATATATATATGTATATATATATATATATAGGTATATATATATATATATATATATATATATTTATATATATATATATTTATATACATATATATATATCCAAAAGTATGCTAGATGTGTTCAAGCGTTCTTGAATTATGCTTTTAAGGACACTTGACAGCTTGTTTCAACTTTCGCCGAATTTCAATTACCTTAAAAAACTATTCATTCTCTATACAATAGTATAAATAATTTAATTATTAAAATATGACCCCCAAACATTTATGTTTTATCGAATGAACTCATCAAAGCACTGAAACATTTATCGATCTTACTGCAAAGAAAGTATGAAACACAATGAAAAAGAAATTACTTCGTCTTTTAAGTAAAATAATTACGTAGGCATACCAATGAACCGCAAGAAGTTTTCGTAGGGACAGTGTAAGAGCTATAGATTTTATTAAGGACGGTATGGAAGAGAATAAATTACGCATCACTTTCTTTAAATACGCCGAGATAATAAATCTTAGTAAGTACCCGCGACAAAAAGTGCACTTTCGAACTTTTAAGTGATAGGGATAATTTTTCCCTATAAAAAATATTGAAATAATCTTAATGAGAGGTAGATATTCTCTTAATTAGATTTAAAACCATGTGTATTATTACTTTCCTTATATACAAAATGTATAAGGAACGTATTGTGATGGGGTCGAAAATTCGAATTTGAGTTTTCGACGGGAGAGCACGTTTCAAGCATCCCTGATCACGAATCAAACGTTTTTGAGGTGATGTCTGTGTGTGTGTGTGTGTGTAAAACTATGTGGGTGGGTGTCAGTGAGACTGTGGAGACGATATCTCAAGAAGGAATGGAGAGATTCGAATGAAATTTGGTACAAAAATCACAATCCATGAATGCTGGAAGCCTATTGTTTTTATAGGCAATCTAATGTTCAGAACATCCCTAAATTTTCGAGTGAATTCTTGAAAAAATCATCAAAAAATCAAAACCTTTAATAAAGTCACGCAAATAGACATTTTTTATGTAATTTTTCCTTAGAAAACGATTGACATAAACTTTAGAACACTAGCATGACCCATTCTCGAGATATTGCACATTTTTAAAATAAATTTATCAAAAAAATCCCTTAAATTAAAAAAATATATATTGACTTTTAAGAAACATGTTTACTTTAATATGTAATATCATGCGATGAATTTAGTGACATCATTCTCGTGGTTCTAGCTCGTTCCATTCAAGAGAAAAGATACTTTGAGTGATACTTTTGTATTTGAATGCCAATAGTCTTTACCTGCTATAGGAATAACTTATTTCTCCGTCCATAACGCTTGACGAGATTTTGGCGACAAATTTTGACGGCTGACAAAAATGACAAAAATGACGGCTGACAAAAATCCAATATCTTGGAAAAAATATAAGTATCTACTATAAGAAAAACCTATTTTTTTTTACTGTAAAAGTAATAAACTCATTGCATTATATAAGGAAAGTCATATGTTGCCCACATCAGATGTTTTTTGTAACTGATCAAGAGTTTCTAATTTACAAGAACGCTTTTCAATTAACAAAATTGTTATGAAATGAAAAATAGAATGATAAATTGTTTTCCAAATCATCTATATTATAAAGGAAGATGTCTGTCTGTTTGTCTGTTCATCTATGTCGGCTGTAAAGAAATATCTAAACGCCTTACTAGAAGAAATTTAGTACACATTTACTTCAGAGCCCGGGTCGATACGCCTCGGTGAGATTATTTTTAAATTTCGGATTAATTTTGTTCGTTCTTTACTAATTCCCCCATGGTGAAGGGATACCTACTCACCACGTCCACAAGACCCCCCAGGGCATCCCATGGCGAAGGGGAGAAGATTTGCAGCTTCACTTCTCACAGTCTGACTTGGCCTCAACATGATAATATCCATGCCCGCTGGCGGGATTCGAACAAGCAACCCGGCAATCCAGCGATCAGACGGAAACGCATGCCCCTGACTGCTGCTAGATCGGCGGATTAATTTTGTAAATATTTTAATTCGAAAACGTTACCGTTTAACGGCCCGCCCTCTTTGCCTGTTCATCAGTTGCTGGTGCTGTTACCTATATTTACGTACCTAACCGTGGATAATTACGTAGTATTAAACATTCAGACATTGGCTAACATTTTTCATGATTTAAAAAAAAATTTCGATGGCGATATTACTTCAACTTCCGGTATACGTCACTACTTGAAAACGCGGTATTATTTAAGTAGATTTTATTGGACTTTAAAAAATCAATTAAACATCTTAACATGAGCTTTAAGGTATGAAAAATGAAATATAGAATTTAAAAAAATTAAAGCTCCGAAAATTCATTTAATAAAAACATTTACAGTATATAAAATTTAATGCAATCATCATACGAAATGAAAAATAAACGCTTCGATGCGAGCATATAAAATTCACAGGGTGTCCCAAAAATGACTGACACATTTGAAAAATGCATTAAAAAACAGAAGGCGATAGCAATCTAGCGTTTGCTGCATTGTACTTAGGAAACCAGGGAATTTTATTCAACTAATTTTCAAAATTTGTTACAAAGGTCACCAACAGATGGCGCTACTGAATGGGAAAACTAATAAACGGTATGACCATGTTGCAAAAACTACAAAACGATGTTTTCAAAATAACTAAAATTTGCAGCAACAACATGGCGCAGTCTGAGAACAAAATTCGCAGACGTCTGTGTAAACATTTCAGCCGAAATGATCTCACACGCAGCAGATATGTATTGTTGCATTTCTGCTATCGTTTGTGCATTTTGGAGATACACTTGGTCTTACAGATACCCCACAGAAAAAAGTCACATGGCGCCAAATTTGGTGAATAAGGAGGCCAATCCATGCCACGTTCTGTATGCCTAGCGTATGAAAGGGCAATCACAGGATCATCGAAATGTTCGCTAAGAAAATTGAACACTTCAGGCGTTCGATGTGGCCCGGCACCGTCTTGCATGAAACACGATGTGTTCCTACCGTTCTCCAAAGCATTTTGAATCGCCACAAATTCATGCAGAATGCCCAGATACCGTACTGTAGTAACCGTTCTATGATGGAAAAATTTCCCAATGAGTCCTTTGGAGGAAATGGCGACCCAAATCATGACTTTTGCGGGATGAAGGCACGGCAACATGAGGATTTTCTGTTCCCCAAATGCACCAGTTTTACTTGCTGACAAAGCCGTCGATGGCAATATATGCCTCGTCGGAGAACCACATGTTTCCAACATCAATTTCGCCGGCATCCATCTGCTGCAGCATTGAATTCGCGAACGTTTCGCGTGCATTCATGGCACCAGCACCCAGGGATTGGCGAGTCTGGATCTTGTAAGGGAACAAGTGAAGGCTGTGGCGCATGATACGGTGCTTGGATGTTCGTCGTAGTGCAGCCTTAGATACAACACGGCGAACGGAAACACGGGACAGTTGTTGGGTCACCTACTGAACGACTTCAGCATTCTCCTCTGTTATTGCCGAACTTGGGCGACCGATATTTCCAGCAAAGTCATTATTGACATTCCCAGTCCGTTCAAATGTTTCGAACAGAACCTTTTTTGCATTGATTGACGGTCCTTTTTTGACATTTAATTTCCTTTGGACACTGCGCTTCGTTTCAACACAAATGTGGTCCAAGCGGTGAAACTCCAAAACAAGCAATATCCGCTGTTCCAACAAATAAACCATTTTCAACGAGTAAACCAACAGCAACTTGAAAACTCTGAGAAGCACACTCTAGCAGAATGCTGAGTAAAGTACAGAATGGCGATCTGACAGTATGAGTTTCCCTGCAGTTCTCACATAACCGCAACGCCATCTGTTGGTGACTTTGTAACAAATTTTGAAAATTGGTTGAATAAAATTTCCAAGTTTCCCAAGTACAATGCAGCAAACGCTACATTTCTATCGCCTTCTGTTTTTCTAATGCATTTTTCAAACGTATCAGTCATTTTAGGGACACACTGTAAAAATTAACGTAGTCGTCGCACGGAATTCATCCATAGCAAACCATACACGGCATTAAATATGATAATACACACAAACACACTGGCGGATGTATTCAAAATGGAATCAAGAGTTTCAAAGGGGGTCACATATACATAGGTAAGTAGGACAAAATCTATTTTTTCATTGTCTAAACATATTATATCTAAAAAATTTCCTATTTAAATTTTCATAAAAAAATACGTAGAAATTGCTATGTTATAATGATTATACTGACACCAGTGCAAGCATTTGGGATTCAGTTATAAAATTGGAATCGCGTTCTTTATAAATAGTTTTTACTTTCTTATACTATAGAATATAGTATAGAGAATGTATTTGTAGTGAAAATTAGTTTAGTTAAATATTTAGTTACATTAAATTAAATAATTAATTTGGGTTCGAAATCGGAGATAGAGTGTACAAAATCATGCGTCGGACAAATAACCCAACTGTGTGCAGCGTCCGGTCCTGCATGTATGTCGAAATATTTTCGATTCTGTATCTGACTGAACCCAATTGTCTCTTTACTTGGACGTGCATCTTTCTAAGTCTTGCTTCTGATCCGGTCATCATATATCCATATATCGCCTTTGGGCTCATTAGATGTTCAGCTTGTACGAGGACATTGTCACTTTATACATCGGGCGTAACTGCTTAAGGTCCTAAGTACCATGTGACCTTTCGATGTATGTAGCCACTCCTTATGGCCCCATCATATAATAAATTGAATTTAACGTCGTCTTCGCGCCAGCCAGTCTATTGTGCTGTTAGCAGGAGCTAACCTTTTATTGCACAAGCCTCGACTTGACGTTTATCTTTCTTGATACCACAGCATCCTAATATGAAATATTCCTCCTGTCTGTTATCGCTGTTTCATTTTTAGGAAAATTCGATTTCGAGATTTTGATGCCAATGTTTTAGTACCTCCTGAACAAGGTTTGATTATTTTTAGAGTGATGTCCGTCTGTCTATCTACCTGCCTGTGGTCGGTATTTGCCTGTGGTCGATTTCTTGTGTACACTATAGCTGCCACAAATATTAATGTATTTTCAAGAAACTGTCTGACATGAAACTTTATACGGCTTTGTTAACGTAAAATCTAAAACTAGATATAATTTTATGGAATTTGAGAAAAACCTTCGAAATGGATTCGAAATTTTATATTTTTTTAACATGGCAACATAGGACAAAATTTAACGTAATTATATATAAAAGGTGTTTGTGGATCAATGATTATGCAACTTAATAATTTCAATCATTGTAGTAAAAATAGCCACGATATAATTTTTGTGTTCATGATGTCGTTGGGGGGGGGTGCAAATTACCCCCACCTCTCTCGAGAGGGAACATTTTCAATCTTGGTATCATTCGAAACATTTTTCAAGCCCTTTAAAATGAAGAATAACATGCTATAAATATCTTCATTTGGACCAACAATGCAAATTTTTCTTGCAAAATTTCCCCAAAAGAAAAATAAATAAATAAATATAAAACTTACTAGCTACTTAAAATTTTATTCTGGTATGAGGCAGTCGAGTTCAACCCAAAATCAATTAATTTTAGAATTGTTTGTTACGATTCCTAGGTCAAGTTTTGATCCATTTATTTGAAATTTGGCAGGATTTTTCTTGACGATAACACGCAGTTAGCTACGTCGACAATTCCTGATTTATGCTTTCCCTGCAATTTTATAGCAACAAAGAGACGTATTTTGATGAAAAAAAATTTTTTATGTTTGTTTCTATGGCCTCCATTTGTTTCTTTCGTTTAATATAAAAATCCGATCATACTAACAGTGTATAAATTTCAACTTCAGGACTTATCCGCTAAAAGCTTATCAGTTTAGAACAGTATTTATAGATTTACCTGTTTAAAATGTATCCACAGATTAATTCATAAGAACATATTTTGCCAGTGTCACCACGGGAATTCCGAGGGCATCAGAAGTCGCAACGGAATCCCGCCCGACCGAGAAAGCCTAACTTTCTCAGAGAAATTTCTGTAACCCAGGTTCTAAACACACCTCCCGTCAATTGGAAGAATTCCAATTGATGACCTGCGAAAACCCAAACTAAAATCCAAAATAAACAGAAAAACACTTTTACCTTCAAGAACTCATCCAAAGCTGAAAACATAAGTCTACACAAATAAAAACACAATTTAAATTCAAATCCAATATTTATTAAATATTTAAGAAGTGGAGTCAGCACATCAAATACAACTTCTGATTTAAAACCACTGGACCTCTTTTACCAAGAATCATCGGCTCTTTGCCGGAATTTAAATATCAATTCAATAAATCATTAATACATATTAATTTCACATATCAATCAATTAACTATGGTATGGTCATGGAGAGAAGGTCACACTCGAGGAACGCTTAAGGCATAATTTAAATTACTTTAGATGCATTAATTCTTAAATTAAGGATGGAAGCTGAAGTTAAACAATATATAATATAATTAATGAAGGCAGCTGAAATCAAAGGCGAAGTGTTCTTCGGAGTCGACGCTCAAGTCCAGACGACTGCCAACGGCACGTCTAAATAATCAAGGCTTACCTCACAAACTTGAAAAGGACTCATGGTAGGAAAAGCGTAGGCATCCACTAGCAGATTCCCGCGGGGAAACATTGCCCCGCTCCAGCAGGAACGGCAGAACCGCAGTTTCCGGCAAGGTGCCAGATCAGGTACTCCAAGGATCGACCAGTTTCACAATTTGCTTTTACTGGTCCCGGCCACGGATTCGTAATATGAGGTACACATTCATCATCCACACAGCGGTCGACGGTCGGCGAGGGCAAGGCATCAGCAGATCTCAGCAATGGCGACGATGGCAGAGGTGGCGTCTCCCCCGTGCCCCACAGCGACGGAACTCACCCTGGGGGATAAGATCCGAGCCATTCGTGGGTTCGAAGATGTTTCCAGGGAGAGAGCCCCGAAACAAGAATCACTCAGCTTTTAAACACTCCGGGTGGATCCAGGACCCGGCCAATTAAAATTAAGAGGGGCTCACAACTTCTCCTTTCAGCCAATCCAAAATTTCTTCCATTTCAAATACATCCAGGGATCCGCCCCTTCCAACGAAAAATTCGAGGCACGTGCAGAACAACGTGAACATCAGCACCACGGTTGCAACACCCAAAACATAGCAGAAGAATGGAGACATCTGTCTCCACCAGCAAACAAGGGCGACCTTGAACTAAGTACGTTGTTCCTCGAGTGTGCGAGAATTATTATGGAATAAAAATGGCCACAATTCAATTCAGATTTTGATACGTTTAAATATGCTAAAATATATACAATGACAAGAGGGTTCCAGGACACAGATTAATTAAATAAAAATTTAAAAAGTACAGAAGTTATGCAATTTACAAAGGAGTGACGAATTCCGTCACGACACCAGAGTAGAAGATATTTTGGAAATACTAGGAATACATGCCCCTTTAAAATCTACTTATCCTTCATATTCGAAATTTTGGGGGAAAACTACAACTTTACTGTAGTATATATAGTAGCATAAGACCTAAATCAATAATTAATATGACAAAAACATAATAGCTTCTGTAATACATTAATCAAATATAGTAGTATTTATTAATATTGTAGATGAAAAATATAAAAATTAAAACAAAAGGACCAAATCAAATTTATCGTAAGAAAATAACCATGAACTGCAAAAGGATCAGATAGGTACAATTTAAGAGCTATAGGTTTTATTAAGGACGATATGGGAGGAAAATAAATTGCAGTTTATTCTCTTTAAGTACTCCGAGATAATCCGAAAAATCTTGGTTAAGTATCCGAGTCAAAAATGTGCACTTTCGACTTTAAATTCTTAAAGTGATAGTGATAAATTTTACCAGGTATATTTATTAGAGCAACCTTATTAAGAGGCTATTCATGTAACAAAGCTGATAAATTTTGCCAGGTATATTTATTAGAGCAATCTTAATAAGAGAGCTATTCATGTAACAAATTGAAAACCGTGAATTCAGTTCATGATTATTCAAACATTTTGGAGCATTTTAAGAAAATGTTAAGTTCATTAAAAATGTGTATAATATGAAGAATGAGAATGATCAGTTTCCATTTCAAAAGAATTTTCTATTCATCAGAGTATATCTGCATATCATTCTGTCTATTAGTGTAAGGCGAAGGTTTTGTTGGGTAATAATTTAATGTTGAAATATAACATTTAAATAATTATTTGCGTGTGTAGGAATCGTATATTGCGTGGTGTTGGTCTGCAGTAAACCGTCTTGCTCTGTTCCCAAGAAAATTTTAAAACTTTTTTAACTCGCTCAATATTTGCAGGAAAAACTCTTAAATTAAGAATATAAACACCTTAATTTATCTGTTTATCTCTGGGTAACGCTGCTACAAAATGTTGCCAAACGTGTTTCAATCACGGACAAAGATTTTTATGATTTCTGGAGCTTTACCAGCTTATGCCATCCGATACTGAAAGTGAGTCCATGATGTGGGCGGTCCGTTCCCTACATAATGCAATGACTATACCTCTTTCACAGCAAAAAACTGCGAGGAAACCATGCAGCTTTCTGAGCGTATGATATTAGGTACTGAAACTGAGACCATGATGTTCTTTTATTTCTTATAATTTTATAAATTTTTATTTGAGATATACAACTCAACTCTAAACAAACTTAACAAAGGTAAGAAACTTTCTTGCGGATATTTTGTTTATTACTTAGTTGCTCAATAAAAAGAACGAACTATGGTTTGAAATTAAGAGTCTTTATTTAAAGAAACATTAATATCGCTTTTGCTTTCACAAAAATCAGTACAAAATCATAGTTTTCACCAGCTACAATGACTGATATTACAAAGCTTGAGATACAAACCATTGCTGCTGAAAATAATTTGGTCCGTTCATCCATATAGTTCATCATCCACTGATGTGTCCATTATTTTTCCATCAAATCCACTCCAGAAGGTAGACATCAATATTCTTTGACGCCTTATTTTCAAATCAATATCTCTGGTATGTAACGTTTTCCAACACTTTCTCCAGAAAATGCCATACCAGTTCCTGAAAGCAATCAAAGACAGAAACTAATAACAAAGAAGAGAAGAGGGGCAAAACTACAATTCTTATATCGTCTCCTTACAAGGTCGTGCTAAACGAATGAGTAAGAATGCTTAGAAAGCTAAACAAAGAAAAGAGGCAGAACAAGTAGAAAGCTATTAGATAGCAACAAAGAAGAAAACTACGGGGAAATGTCTTCAACCAAGGAAGCAGAAATAAAATGTCGAAATAGAGGATGAAATAGGGAAAATGAAAACACAGCATGCTTGTATTGTAATGAATTGTATTCAACCTCAAGTGAAGGTTGTGTTTCATGTAGTGAATGTTGAAATGTTGGTCCATATCTCATTGTCTGGAATAGAAAGCGTACTTATGTGTTTCATGAATTCGTACTTATTTGTGAACTTTGTCATCCATAAAGTAAAAGAAAAGATTGTACTCAATTTTGTATCAGGTACTCCATTCTACAATGGGGCAAAATACGATGTTTTACATTTGTTGTTTCAGAAAACTAACTTTTGAATTTTTGTATTTTTCGTATCTCATGTAACGTTAAAAAATTTTGAATAAACTTGATTTCCTTTCTTATCATTTATAATTTTAAAATCTGTTCCAAACGTTAGGTAACATTTTTCCTCCCATGTCTCAACTACATTATATGAGAAACTAAAACTAGATGGAACTATTAATAATTGGCATACTTTTAGAAAATCAATTGCTTTTTAATTTTACAATTTTCAATTTAAACCAACATTCATTTATACATTTTTAAAGTAAAGTATCAAATTCTAAAAAAAAATTTAAACAAAGTCTTTGAGAAAATTGTGTAAAAAAAGCAGTGGACCGCAAAAGTAGTGCTTAAATCCAACCTTGAACCATTAGTTTTATTATAGGCGTCAAGGAAAGTGGATGAATTGCATTTAACTTTCTTTAAGTAAGCCCGGGTAATAAATCTTTGTAAGTACGCGGAGCAAAAAAGCAAAAAAAGAACTTTCCACCTTAAAATGAGGAGAATATTTTCAGTCACGAAAAAAAGTATTGAAACAACCTTAATAATGCAGGCACTCATTTAAAGGATTAAAATGAGGATTTTTTCTTTAATTAAGCGCATATTTTGGTTAACATATTTTCACTCTAAGACAAAAAAATCGACACACTCCGCAAAATAATCCGATAGTACTGAAACTGTACATGCAAACACATGTAGACCGAATATGCAAATAATCAAATATTCGCAGCCAATGAATGAATAGGCGGAGTTACAGCTTATTAAAACTGAGCACCGTTGTGGTGTATATAAGGAGCGACTTCGCTTTCAGGAACAAAACCTGCAGTGTATTTCAATTGCGTTTGCGTACCTTGATTTTAACAATGCCTCGCCGGCGAATTCGCGACTACTACGAGCATAAGCAAGAGTTTGAAAGAGGGCGTGCGGTCGGACTGCATGAGGCTGGATGGACACCGACCAATCGCGCGGTATTTGGATAGGAGCGATGCAGCAATTAGACGATGTTGGCAGGAATGGATCCGGAATGACAGATTTCAGCGGCAAGCGGGCAGCGGCCGGCCTAGAGCGACGACAGAACGGGAAGATTTAGCGATTATCAGACAGCTGTGACAGCACGAGATTCGTCGTTATCAACCATCCAATGTGTGACAAAAATGGAAGAGACCACCCGGATCATTAATTGAAGACTACGGAAGAGGAATCTATACTCTCCACTCCCATTATGCCGCCTACCACTGACCAGTATGCACAGTCAACAGCGATTGCAGTGGTTCCGGGCCTGATCATCGTGAATTGTTCGGATTGAGAACGATTGTCTTCAGTGATAAGTCCCGGTTCAAACTGAATCCCAACGACCAGCGCAGACGTGTCTGGAGACAGCCCGGACATCGTCAGGATCCTGCTCTGACTGTCACACGCCACACGGCCCAACAACAGGGAGTTTTAGTCTGGGGTGCCATTTCGTTTGATAGCCGAATCCCTTGGATAATTTGATAGTCTTCCGTGGCACCATCACAGCACAGCAGTACGTTGCCGTCATTCTACAATCCGTTGTATTACCATTCCTTTCGTAACACCCCGGGCTAACTTTTCAACAAGATAATGCCAGGCCACACACGGCACGGCTCTCTATTGATTGTCTGCATACTTACGACATACTTCCTTGGCCAGACAGATCCCCAGAGCTCTCGCCTATTGAACACATTTGGACTGAGATTTGACGTCGCCCGCGACAATCCCAGGACGTAGACGAATTAGCTCGTCAATTGGAGGCCATTTGAAACGATATCCCTTAGAACACCATCCGGCAACTTTATGCATCAATGCCACGTCGGGTAACAGCTTGTATCAAGGCCAGATCTGGATCAACGCCATATTGTCGTGCTCACTTTATGTAGATCTTTCAGTGCAATATATCACCCAATTGTTCTGAAATTCTAATCATTTCTTTTTCTGTACATTAACATTACACGTACCAAATTTTGTCTCATTTGAATAATTCTTTCTTGGTGCGTCGATTTTTTTTGTCTTAGAGCGTATATAGAATTCGCTAAATGAGGACATTCTACTTTTAAAATGTTCAGAAAACGAGAGAAACAATTTTACTTAAAATCTGTTGGAGTTATGGTCAAGAAAGTTGTAGGTCAGACAAACACAAACATCATAATAAAATTATCTATGCTGTCATATTCACTGAAACGAAGCAGGATATCCAGTTACATGTTTAATAACTAAGGCTCCTATGCAGAGAGATGGCGCATCCGCCATTTTATATCATGCCTGCTCATTATTTTTTATTCCTCAGTGACTCCATATCGAGCATTGCGATATAAACTCGCAAAGAATGTTTGGCCGTAACCTGCTCTTACAAATCCCGAAAAGGGATACAAATATATAGATTCTAGAATGACCAAAAATAAGAAGAAAAGGAATAAATTGTTGAAGAGGTGAATGCAGAATTTCCTTTTTCTCCGCAGTCGGCTAATAATGGAGTGCAGAACAGTCCAAAACAGAGTCCAAAACAGGTGTGTTCCACTGTGGGTTCCACGAAGACTGGCGTGATTCCTCACTGCTTGTAGCTTTGATGCTTGTTTTATGAAATGAGTGAAATACTTAAAATATGAAATCCAATATATAAATATAAACAATTTAATGTACAAGACCGACTGATAACTTGTACAATTGTCTAGTTTATACTAAACAAATATAAATATTAATCTACGCTATATGCGAAAAACATAGTACACAGTGTGAGTACTAAGGCAAAAGAACGCTTCATTGAAAACATCAAGGCAGGACAAAGGCAGGATTGAATGATGACAAAGATAACTTTAAATTTAAGTGATATTTTTTGGGCCATAATTCTATTGATTCAGTTACATAACCTAAGGCAGCAGACAAACAGCTATGCGCAGATTCGAACGAGTAACACATTATTGTATTGGGCGACTGTCCAAACAATAAAGATGATGGAAGCGTTTCGAAAGGTAAACTACGGCTCCTAATTAAATCGGGGAGGAGAACTGCCCAAAGCCATTGTCAGAAATGGTGAAGGTGTTACTTTTGACACAAGAAAATGAGAGTAAAGACCAAGAAGGAATACTAGGATTCTTATTTCAAGAATCAGGAATTTGTATAATCATAACAATTAACTCTCAATGGTCTTCTCTCTGTAATCAATCTTTGGGTATAGTGGGGAATATTTAAATAAACTTACCACCTATTAGCTAAAATGAAACAATATCCATTCAATAATAAATAAATACGAGTTTAAGAAATAACTTGGATACTCAACCTGAAGCAGATATATATTTTATTTCACTCTGGTAATGATTGTGATATAAGTAGAACTGAACCCATTGAATATGAATATACAAAGTGTCGGAGATATTATTTAAGAACGCTTGCTTCGAAGACGTGGTTTATCGAGTTAAACTATCTGATTTTCTACTAACCTCACCCGATGTCCGCCCCTAGGATATATTTATTGATTCTTCTAACATTTTCGATAAAGGCTTTCAAATAAACGGTACCTAGATTTAAAAAAATCTGATGTGGACAGCACATGACTTTCCTTATATAATGCAATGAATTTACTGCTTTTACAGCAGAAAAATAGCTTATTCTTATAGCAGATACTTATATTCTTTCAAAGATATTGAATTTTCGTTAATTAGTCATCATTTTCATCGATTAAGCGTAATTTTTATCCATTTGGCGAGATTTTCATTAATTTGGAAACATTTAAAAAGTCGCCAAGTTGGCGACATTCCGCCAAATTCGCCGCCAAAACCTCGCCAAGCGTTATGGACGGAGATATAAATTATTATTATAGCAGATAAATAACTATTGGCGTTCAAATACAAATGTATTGCTCAAAGTATCTTTTCTTATGAATGGAACGAGCTAGATCCACAAGAATGATGTTACCAAATTTATCGCATGCTATTACATATGAAAAGTGAACATGTTTCTCAACAGTTAATGTATTTTTTTTAATTTATGGGATTTTTTTATAAATTTATTTGAAAAATGTGCAATATCTCAAGAACGGTTCATGCTAGTGTTTGTTCTAAAGTTTATGTCAATCGTTTTCTAAGGAAAAATTACGTAAGAAATGTCTCATTGCGTAACTTGATTTTTTTATGATTTTTTTATGATTTTTCAAAATTTCACTCGAAAATTTAGGGGGGGGGGGGGGTTCTGAACATTCGATTGCGTTTAAAAACAATAGGCTTCCAGTATTCACAGATTGTGATTTTGTACCAAATTTCATTTGAATCGCTCAATTCGTTCGTGAGATATCGTCTCCAAAGACTCATTGACACACACACATACATACTTTCACACACACACACACAGACATCACCTCAAAAATGTTTGATTCGTGATCAGCTATGCTTGAAACGTGCTCTCCCGTCGAAAACTCGAATTCGAATGTTCGACCCCGTCGCAATACTTTTCTTATACATTATGTATATAAGGAAAGTAATAATGACCCATTTCTATGTTTAAACACTACATTTACAAAATTTATAAAACCATTCGCCACTGACTATTTAATTTTTAACAGATAATATACATGTCACACACACATGCCCTGTTCAAACAAAATCCTTAAGTACAATAAATAAGGCGAAGTAACAGTTACTCACTAAAAGCGTTTAATAAGTCTAGTCCGTGAACCATTAGTTTTAGTAAGGGCAATAAGGAAAGCGGATAAATTTTACTTAACCTTCTTTAAGTACACCGAAATAATAAATCTTTGCAAGTACTTAGATGAGGAAAAAGGTCACACGTTTGTTTTTAAATTGATAAGGATAACGTTTATCTTATAAAATTGTACTAGGTACACGCTGAGCTATTCATCGTTCACTGGAGAGCATGTATTTGCCCGCATTGTATATTTTATATTTTGTCTCCTTACTATAAGGTCTTTTAAACATTAATCAAAATATCTGATGTGAGTACTTTCACTACATAATACGATAACTTTATTCCTTTCACAGGAAAATTCTGATATACAAAATCCACGGAAAAATATTTGTAATGTTGAACTGTGCTGAAAACATTCAATATCTCGATAACGTTTCAAGCTAAAGTTTTATAGCTTGCTTCATTCGTTTTCTAATGGAAAATTTCTTGCACTTATATTATTTGTTTAACACTGTTGGGTGTCTTGATCTTTTTATGATTTTCATGATTTTTATTTTTTATGATTTTCATGTCATCAACTTGGTGACTTTTTTAAATATTGCCACATTAACGAAAGCCTCGCCAAATGGATAAAAATGACGCTAAATCAATGAATATGACGACTTATTGACGAAAATTCAATATCGTGGAAGGAATATAAGAATCTGTTATAGGAATAACCTATTTTTGTTTTACTGTAAAAGTAGTAAATTTTTTGTATTATATTAGGAAAGTCATGTGCTGCCCACATCAGATTTTTTATCATGTTTTACAAAATGAAATAGTAGCTGTTAAGAAGTCGAATGAGAGACAAATAAAAAAATATGATGTGGGCAACACATGACTTTCCTTATGTAATGTAATGAATTTACTAATTTTACAGTAAAAAAATAGGTTTTTCTTATAGTAGAAACTAATATTCTTTCCAAGATATTGAATTTTCGATAATTAGTCATCATTTTCATTAATTTAGCGTCATTTTTATCCATTTGGCGATATTTTCGTTAATTTGGCAACATTTCAAAAAGTCGCCAAGTTGGCGACATTCCGCCAAATTCGTCGCCAAAATCTCGCCAAGGGTTATGGACAAAGAAATAAGTTGTTCTTACAGCAGATAAATGGCTATTGGCGTTCAAATACAAAAGTATTACTCAAAGTATCTTTTTTCATGAATGGAACGAGATAGATACACGAGAATGATGTCACCCAATTTATCGCATGGTATTACATATGAAAAGTGAACATGTTTCTCAATAGGAAATATTTTTTTTTTTCATTTTATATGACTTTTTAATAATTTTTTTGAAAAATGTGCAATATCTAGAGAACGGTTCATGTTAGCGTTCTAAAATTTATGTCAATCGTTTTCTAATGAAAAATTACATAAGAAATGTCTATTTGCGTAACTTTATTAGTGGTTTTCATTTTTTGACGATTTTTTCAAAATTTTATTCGAAAATTTAGGGGGGTTCTGAACATTCGATTACGCATAAAAACAATAGGCATCCAGTGTTTACGGATTGTGATTTTTGTACCAAATTTGGTTCGAATCGGTCCATTCGTTCGTCAGTTATCGTCTCCACAGGCTCACTGACACACACACACACACACATACTTTCACACACACACACACACACACCACTTCAAAAATGTTTGATTCGTGATCAGGGATGCTTGAAACGTGCTCTCCCGTCGAAAACTCGATTTCGAATTTTCGACCCTGGCACAATACTTTCCTTATACATTATGTATATAAGGAAAGTAATAGGATTTTCTTATAGTAGATACTAATATTCTTTCCACGATATTTAATTTTCGACAATTAGTCGTCATTTTCATTGATTTAGCATCATTTTTATCCATTTGGCGAGATTTTCATCAATTTGGCAACATTTCAAAAAGGTCGCCAAATTGGCGACATTCCGCCAAATTCGTCGCCAAAATCTCGCCAAGCGTTATGCACTAAGAAAAAAGTTATTCTTACAGCAGATAAATGACTATTGGCGTTCAAATACAAAAGTATTATTCAAAGTATATTTTTTCAGGAATGGAACGAGCTAGATCCACGAGAATGATGTCACTCAATTTATCGCATGGTATTACATATGAAAAGTGAACATGCTTCTCAATAGGAATTTTTTTTATGTGACTTTTTCATAATTTTTTTGAAAAATGTACAATATCTCGAGAACGGTTCATGTTAGCGTTCTAAAATTTATGCCAATCGTTTTCTAATGAAAAATCACATAAAAAATGTCTATTTGCGTAACTTTATTAGCGGTTTTGAGTTTTTGACGATTTTTTCAAAATTTCATTCAAAAATTTAGGGGGGTTCTGAACATTCGATTACGTATAAAAACAATAGGCTTCCAGTGTTTATGGATTGTGATTTTTGTACCAAATTTGGTTCGAATCGGTCCATTCGTTCGTCAGTTATCGTCTCCACAGACTCACTGACACACACACACACACACACACATACTTTCACACACACACACACACACACACACACATACTTTCACACACACACACACACACACACACACACACATACACACACACAGACATCACTTCAAAAATGTTTGATTCGTGATCAGGGATGCTTGAAACGTGCTCTCCCGTCGAAAACTCGAATTCGAATTTTCGACCCCGTCACAATACTTTCCTTATACATTATGTATATAAGGAAAGTAAAAATGTTATAAAACAAACATAACATGCTAAAATGCATTTCATCATATTTAAGTTTTTCCACTAATCGCATTTTTTGTCGAATGAAGAATGATATGAAGAACTTTTCCGCAAACAGGATGAGATTGGGCTTGTTTTAAATAATAACCCCCCCCCCCCCCCCAAACAAAATATTTCGAGGGGAAAAAATCCAATTCTTCAAGGATTTACATTGGGGAAAAGCCATAGTCACAAAACCTAAGCATAGGAACGTTTCAAAAGTCAATATCGTGTAATTGCAGAAAACAGCATCCACAGACAATTATTTTTCTATGTCACTTATAAATTTACTTCTCTGGGTAGAATTAATTTATCTCTTATATTGTTTTTTTTTTTTTTGCTTGTTATACTTCTTATTCATCACATCACGGCTGTACACAAACTACAGCAGTAGTGTCCCCACAACTGCTAAAGTTTAGAATTTTTGCTATTCCGTGACTGCTATTTTGCGATAGGCTCTTGGTTTTTCACCAATGAATGTATATATGAAAGCCATTTCAAATCAGCCGCTTGTTTTTATAAGTCCATTGCAAATCAACTTATGTTGTGATTTATTTATATTTTATATTGAAAGAAGTCACGTTCTGCATTTAATTGATGAGGTATTAAAATTTATCTGATGAGGCATTAAAGCTTACAGAGGAAACTTGTGTGTATTCAAGCAAAAATAAAATAAAAATTTAGCATACGGCTGTTGCAGAGGATAGGCTAGATTAGCTTCGTTACTGCTAGAGAATTAACAAACCCAAAGTCAAAAAGACTAAATGGGCACAAATAGCACTCATTACAGAAAACACTACATATAGACCAATGATTTCTCTATGACACCTTATAAATATACTTCTCTGTGTTAAATTAGTTCATCTCTAAGTCATGGAAATTTTTTGGTTTCTCTCTTCTTACTTCTTATTCTTCACACTACTGCTATAGATAAACTGCAGCAGTATAGTGTCCCCACCACTGCTATAGTTCAGCATTTTTGCCTGTCCGTGATTTCCATTTTGTATTACGCTCTGGACTTTATAGCAATGCAGGTGAACATCCAAGTATTTCCAAATCAGCCGCCGGTTTTTTGTAATTTCATTGCAAAGAAATTTAAGTTGTGATTTCTTTTAGTTCTGCACTGCGAGAAGTCATGTTCTGCATTTAATTGTTTCGATTTAGTCCGATGAGGCATCAAAGCTTAGGAAACTTGTGCAACGTGTTCAAGGAAAAATAATAAAAATTCAGTATATATTTGTTTCGAGGATAGGCTGCTGGATCATTTTCGGCGATGCTAGAGAATCAACAAATCCGAAGTCAAAAAGACGAAATAAGCACAAGTAGCAGAAACAGAGGTGTATTTATAACATAATTATTTTAACATATTTGGACCATATATTATATAAATGCGTTTTAAAAATATTTCCCATCATTGTTAAAACATATTTACATAAATATGTGCTGTTCAGCACAGCTTTCTTGGTGAAGAAAAACTTTTCAATTTCACCGGAATATTGCCATTACTAAGGTGAAATATTTCAAGGGTGCATTTTTTTGTAACTCTAAGATAAGCATCCGAACCACCTGAAGCTTTTCAGTAGAGAATCACAATCACTGCGACAGCGCTCCTGGGATACTTGATCATGGTCAAGTGACCGCGACAGCGCTCCTGGGATACTTGATCATGGTCAAGTGACCGCGACAGTGCTCCTGGGATACTTGATCATGGTCAAGTGACCGCGACAGCGCTCCAGGGATACTTGATCATGGTCAAGTGACCGCGACAGCGCTCCTGGGATACTTGATCATGGTCAAGTGACCGCGACAGCGCTCCTGGGATACTTGATCATGGTCAAGTGACCGCGACAGCGCTCCTGGGATACTTGATCATGGTCAAGTGACCGCGACAGCGCTCCTGGGATACTTGATCATGGTCAAGTGACTGCGACAGCGCTCCTGGGATACTTGATCATGGTCAAGTGACCGCGACAGCGTTCCTGGGATACTTGATCATGGTCAAGTGACCGCGACAGCCCGTACCGTCTTACTCCGACTACCGTTCGGCAGACAGAGTGGACGTGGACACCAAAACAACAACAGGAACGGACAAATGCGCATCGCCATCTGTTGCGGGTTACCCTCAAACTGATCCCTCAACCCTTTGATCAACAAAGCATACATTTAAAAATATCTTCACCCTTCACTTAGGGTTTCTTCAACATTTTCATTCTTGATCTCTTACATCTTGAGAGCATCATAATTTCAAATCTCCGTTGGACTTTTATAAATAATTGATAATATACTTCCATTTAAAATAATTTATAAAACAATACCTACAACAGAACATAAATCAAACAGCTTTACAAGTTATTTACATAATAAATTGCAACTATTTTCTGCAACCTAGAGAGTGAACTAACTGATTGGCCACAGGCTGGCCTTGCAGATCGCGGAAACTCTCATATTGGAAGAAAGTGTTTGCTGGGGAGAATTTTATTAAAAAGTTTCTTGGATCAGAAAACTTTTATGTTTTTCAAATGAAACCCTCTTACGTTTTCTAACATTTTATTTTCTGTAAAACAAAAAATCGATGAAAACTTTTTAATATGGAATAAAACATTAAATTCTCGTCTGTATCGTAAAATAAAATGTTCTCTTGCCATGAATGATTATGCAAGTTGTTGATACTTTGACATTCTTGTTTACTTTCGCTGTGGAGGGAGAAAAAGATAAAATATATATTTCTTTAGTGCCTTCAATAACGTCAGGCTTGTTCGGCTACATTAGCTGGAATGGAATTCATCATTAACTAGGTAGCAGCTTTCAGACAACTCAACTTCACACTAAAAAACTGACTGAGAATAAAATTATCCGGTGAAGTATGAATGATCTATCGATAGCTGAACTTTGAAAGTGTTTTTTTTAAGCGAGTTTTCTTATTTATCATCTTTTACGTAAAGGAATACTAACTGTTAATATGAGAGCGTATAAAAATACATTTAACATACAAATGAATATTTATTTATTTTGCAATGCTCATTTTGTACTTCCTTTCAGTGCTTTGTACTTGTAACTTATCTGAGTTTCCCTATCTTACTTGGATTCTACCTGTGAGTTCAAGATTGTACAAGATAGGAAATCATGTAGATATAGCAATAATTGCTTAAAATTTCAACCATTAGTGTGTTTATATTGCTATAGTGCTAAACCTCTATATGTTGTTTACAAATGTTCCTATTAAGGGTGCATTGTCTTGTCTCAGAAAAAATGTTGTAGGATATCCATGTCATTAAATTTGAAATTGATGAGCTTATTTATCGTACCATCACTTGTTTATTGCAAAATTCTTTTGTCTTACATAGTAAAATGTACAGTACGTCTGATGTCGTGGCTATGAGCAATACCAGTGCCATCTATATGCAATATTTTGAAGTTAAACGTTTTGAAATTATCCAGTTTATTTTTTATACCCGTTATCTTGATACCAGGTTTTCTCTTCTGGATCACACATCTAACGCTATTGACACTATTTTGAATATCTTGAATTCCATTAATCCTTGCATTCAGTTTACCTATGACAGAGAAAAGAACAATCGTCCTGCGCTTTTACATGTCTTGGTCATCTGCAACGAGAATGAATTTCTCACTACGGTCCTTTGTAAACTTTTTCGAACAATCTATCCCCACATTAAAATTCCTGCCATTCATCTAACTAAAAAATTGCTGCTTTTAATATGTTTATCTATCGGCTTTGAACGTTTGTTCTACTATGGATTTGTCATTTCTAAGATAAATTATATAAAAGTTGTTGCTGTCGATCGTGGTTTCTCTCCCAACATTATTGAATGTTCAATTAAAACGTTTTATAAATTTTACCCCAAATTTACTTCTAAACAAGATTCCGATAACACTATTGCTTTTTAACACTACTAACTTTGTTGCCGTTTAACTCCGGTTTCACGCTTCTCTGTGGAACCGATTAAGAAAAGTCTTATTCGATAAAACGGAACACAAAAGAAACTTTATTTTAACTTGTAAATAAAAATTAAGGAAAATAAATAAAAAATATAAATAAACCACTAAGCAATATTTACTTTTCCGCTTAGGTAATATGGAAATTATATATAGTATATTATATTACAACCGCTAAGGGTAAAAATGGAAAGGATAAAAATGGTGACATTCTTTGCAAGGAAAATTTCATATTCTGATATATTTGTCTGAACCGTCCTAATCTGAAGCACAGAGAATTATCCGTTTGGTCACAGGTTGACTTAACAGCTCACGGGAACTGTACTTTGGTAGAACGTTGGTACTGCCAAGACTACGAAATATCTTATTATGAGGTTTCTTGGATTGGAACGATTTGTATATCTTAAAAGAAAAATCTGATGTGGGCAACACATGACTTTCCTTATATAATGCAATGAATTTACAGTTAAAAAAATGTTATTCTTATAGTAGATACTTATATTCTTTTTAAGATATTGCATTTTCTTCAATTAGTCGTCATTTTCATTGATTTAGTGTCATTTTTATCAATTTGGGGAGATTTTTGTCAATTTGGCAACAATTAAAAATGTCGCCAAGTTGGCGACATTCCGCCAAATTCGTCGACTAAATCTCGCCAAGCGTTATGGATGGAGAAATAAGTTTTTCGTACAGCAGATAAATGACTATAGGCGTTCGAATACAAAAGTATTACTCAAAGTATCTTTTTGCATGAATGGAACGAGCTAGATCCACGAAAATAATGTTACCCAATTTATCGCATGGTATTATACATGAAAAGTGAACATGTTTCTCAATAACAAATATTTTTTTTTATTTTATATGACTTTTTGATAATTTTTTTGAAAAATGTGCAATTTCTAGAGAACGGTTTATGTTAGCGTTTTAAAATTTATATCAATCGTTTTCTACTAAAAAATTACATTAGAAATGTCTATTTTCGTAACTTTATTAGCGGTTTTTAATTTTTGACGATTTTTTCAAAATTTTACTCGAGCATTTAGGGGGGGGGTACTGAACATTCGATTGCGTATAAAAACAATAGGCTTCCAGTGTTTACGGATTGTGATTATTGTACAAAATTTCGTTCGAATCAGTCCATTCGTTCGTCAGTTATCGTCTCCACAGACTTACTGACACACACACACACACGCATACACACACAGACATCACTTCAAAAATGTTCGATTCGTGATCAGGGATGCTTGAAACGTGCTCTCCCGCCGAATACTCGAATTTGAATTTTCGACCCCGTCACAATACTTTCCTTATACATTATGTATATAAGGAAAGTAAAAATATGACTTTTTCTAACATTTTCATTTCACTAAAGAAATGCAGGAGAAATCATTTATCGTAGAATAAATCACTATATTCTCGATTGAATAGGAAAATAAGGTATTCCACCATTGTTTCCAACATCGTTCACAAAAGCATATAGATATAGAAATAATTGTTTCAAATTTCAACCATTAGTGGATGTATTTTAATATAGTGATAAACCCATATGTAAACAGCTATTTCAAATATTCGACAATGTTCATAAAAACATATTTTGAAAGTGTATGAATTGTTTAATTTTTTTATATAATTTGGGGACACCCAAATTTCAATTTTTCCCAAATAAATACTGTACTTCGTGAATTTGTGTAATTTTTAGTTTCCTTATACACATAATGTATAAGGAAAGTATTGTGATGGAGTCTAAAATTCGAAATCGAGTTTTCGACAGGAGAGCACGTTTCAAGCATCCCTGATCACGAATCGAACATTTTTGAAGTGATGTCTCTCTCTCTGTGCGTGTGTGTGTGTGTGTGAAAGTATGTGTGTGTGTTTGTGTGTGTCAGTGAGTCTGTGAGTCTGTGGGGACGGTATCTCACGAACGAATAGAGTGATTCGAATGACATTTGGTACAAAAATCACAATCCGTGAATACTGGACGCCTATTGTTTTAAAATACAATCGAATGAATCATCAAAAAATCAAAACCTTTAATAAAGTTACGCAAATAGACATTTCTTTTATAATTTTTTCTTAGAAAACGATTGACATAAACTTTAGAACGCATGAACCGTTCTCGAGATATTGCACATTTATCAAATAAATCTATCAAAAAATCGCATAAATTAAAAAAATTGTTAATTGTTCAGAAACATGTTCACTTTTCATATATAATGTCATGCGATAAATTTGGTGACATCATTCTCGCGGATCTATCTCTTTCCATTCATGAGAAAAAATACTTTGAGTAATACTTTTGTATTTGAACGCCAATAGTCATTTATCCACTGTAAGAATAACTTATTTCTCCGCCCATAACGCTTGGTAAGATTTTGGCGACGAATTTAGCGGAATGTCGCCAAGTTGGCGACATTTTTAAATGCTGCCAAGTTAACGAAAATCTTGCCAAATGGGTAAAAATGACACTAAATCAATGAAAATGACGACTAATTGAAGAAATTTCAATATCTTGGAAAGAATATAAGTATCTACTATAAGAATAACATTTTTTTAACTGTAAAAGTAGTAAATTCATTGCATTATATAAGGAAAGTCATGTGCTGCCCACATCAGATTTTTTACAATATAAGTTGTGAGTGTAATAAAACATATTGTCTTTTATAGCTGTAGTTACTCTGTTGCTTTTGCATATGCAAATGTGTGCTTTTCTCTACATTTTTGGAACATACTTATAAAGTTTATTATATGCTATATTATCCACAAATACTTATTCACAAATACTTATAAAGTTTATTATATTCTATGCATAAAATAAACTTTTCCCTTGCCATGAGTGATTATACAAGCTAATCTCGCTTTTAATTTCTTGTTTACTTGTGCTATGGTGGGAGCGAGGAAAACACTAAAAGATGGATTTCTTTGGAGATTCCTAGAACGTTCGGCACGTCTTGCTACATCGCCCGGAATGGAATTCATCATTAACTTTGCCACAGCTTTCTGACAACTCAACTTCCTACTAGAAAACTAACTAAGAACAAATTTATTCGGGAAAGCATGAATGATCCATCGGTAGCTAAACTTAGAAAATATTTTCAAAAGGATATTCTTATTTATCATGTTTTACATAATAGAATACTAACAGTTAAGAACCTCAAATGAGGCGTGAGTGAAATAAGAATTATAAAAGAAATTTGACATGTTAAGGATCATTTACTCATACTAATATCTAAGTTATCCCATAAAATTATGTACTTGCAAATGACTAACGATGTAAGGAAATATTTTAGCAAATACAGTAAAAATGGATTGTTTTAAATGGTAATGAATTATAAGAAAAAACATATTTTTTAAGTATCTCTTTTACACTAAAGTGACGGATGTAAAAGTAGAAAATAATTTTAATCAGACACGAAATTAAACCAAATCGAGGATATAGGCAGGCTCCATTAAAAAATATAATATATAAATATTAGCATTATCCAAAAGGGATATTATGCAAAATTGGAGAAGGGAAATGAGGGTGTAGCACATGAAATCTTTTCGACAGTTTGACTAATATCTATTTTAGGTAATAATGAGATTTATATAGTACTGTTTTGAAATGAACTGCCTTTATCTTCAATTTGATTCAATTTCATACGTGTGTTTAAAATTTGTTTTCTATTTTACCATGCGCCACTTTTATGTAGGATAGAGAGATGAAATAATTGTTTTTTCTCATAATTCATTTTTTTTTGTTTAATTTTCACTTTTTGGTTAAACGTTGCGTTAAACTTTAAAATTTACGTTAAACCTTACATAGCATTATATATAGATCGACATGTTAGATCATGTACAATATTTCATCTGAAGACACTGAACCGTAATATGCAAAGAAATGCATGAAAAAAAAACAAATGCCGTACGTAAATAACGTAACGAAAACGCAATGATATGAAAATTTGAAAGATGAAAATAGTTCTTCAAGTTGAAGCTGTGAGCTGAGTTTCAGCTCTTTGCGTCCTCTGGGAGATGGAAACTCGTCCGCCAAAGAAGACGAACGTGAATGACGTAACGATGGGAAAATTCGATACATGAAAATGCTCTGCAAGATGAAAATGTGTGCATTGCTTCAGCTCTCTATGTGCTCCGGGAGGCAAGAAAAAATCCGTCAAAGATGACGTTCCTAATTGAATTAAAGACGGAAAAACGTAAAATTTTTAAAGATGAAAATGTTTTATGAGATGAAAGTGTGTGCTCAGTTTCAACTCTCTGCGTGATCTGACAAGTAGCTGAGAAGGAACCCATCAAATATATTGAACGAAGGGACAAATAGAGTTAAAGTTAGTAAAAAGTGTGTGGGGGGGACTCTTCGAATATTTAAAACTTTCCAAGAAGGAAAAGCTTTAAGTTTACAGTGTTTAACATGGTGGAATAGAAACGATCACCTTACACCGGAATCCAATTATACGGCTACTTTTCCTTTTAACGTGTTGGTCGAAGTTTGAATATGCCTCCATTATATGGAATTATTTTTATTAAATAGTAATAATATTTAATAAAAAAGATGATTGGCTAATTATTTCTAATAAAAATAATATTGAAATTCATCAGCCCGGTTCGTATGATTGACGAGACGTCCGGGCCAATGTCTTTGGAACTCAGTATGCACAATTTATGACTCTGCATGTATGCCATAATTGTGATCCACAGTTTAAACTTAATAATTCTCAGATATCTACAAGGGTAATGGTAATATTGTAGAAATAATTTGAAAATTATATTGTGAGACCAGAAATAGATCTCACGTGTGTTTTGGCGAGACAGTTTTATGCCATTTATTTATTGATCTGAAACATCGAACAATCTTGTAGTCTGGATGGCGCCGAGGTTTACAGCAAACCATAAATTTAGAAGAGTCAAGACAGAGGGACCGAGCGGGCCCTTACGAGGATGCCAAGTAGCGACATTGGTTCAATGATTAAGCAATGGTAAAGCTGCTTGTTGCGTCACTCTCAATGCTACAAATGAAAGCAAAGGGGGGAGTTACACCCCGAGGAAAAAGAACCACAACATGTGACCTAAGAACAACACTTGAAAATATAGACTTGTCCAAATACTCGGAGGACATTATGACTTGACTTGGTAAGAGATTAACAGCTCGAAATTAAGGAGCACGAAACTTAGAAAGATATGTCGACTACGAGAATGACTTAAATGCGTATGTCGGGTCAGCAGTACAATATTGTCGTCGAATTACGAGTGGTGTATCAGTACTTCGAGTTAAATTCCAGTAATATGATCGGCGTAGTACCGGGTGGTGACAAAGTACAAGACATATTTGAAGGTATGTGTTCCTCAAAACGATATCTAGGTCTAAACAAATATATTTATTTATTTATTTATTTATTTATTTATTCAATTAACGTGGCAACTACAGATGAAATCCAGTTACAGTAGCCACACAAGAAATTAAAAAGTACAGAACATAGGATACAAGAATACTAATTAGTAAACATATCAAGCGCATTGAAACAGGCTTTTTTAAAACAGGCAGGGGTCAAGTTAAATATATCAATATCAACACAATAGGTATTATATAGATCAACAAATTTATAGATAGAATAGCATTTAATATAGTTGCGCTTAACAATAGTATTGTGAAAAAGAGTTTTTTTCCTGGTATTATTGACAGGTATGTGGAATTCCAGGCAAGAAAGTAAAGTAGGGCAATCAATAGTATTATTTAAAACCTTATAATAAAACAAAAGGCAGGACCAGTTTCTTCTTTTTTTAAGAGACATTAAACTATATTTCCGTCTGAGTTCCCTTGTATGCATATCATAAGGATAATAGCCAGTCAATCTGTAATCAATAGTACGTAAAAGTTTATTTTGCACGATTTCTATCCGTTGAGAATGTAGATTGTAAACAGGGTCCCAAATCATTGCACAATATTAAAAGATTGGTTTAACAAGAGTATTATAAATACAAATAATCGTATCAGAACTGGCAAAAACACGAGATCGTCTTAAGGTGAAACCAAGTCTTTGGTAGGCCCTTTTAATAATATTATCGATATGTCTCTGAAAGTTAAAAGTATCATCGAAAGTGACACCTAAATCAATAATATGAGTACATCGAGATAGAGATGAATTATTTAAAATATAATTGTAATTAAGAATATTATGGATCCTAGCAATGCTCATAACATAGCATTTAGAAATATTTAAATGAAGTTTATTTAGTACAGACCAGTTATACAGTTCATCTAGATCTCTCTGCAGCAGTTCACAATCAGTTAATGAGTTGATTTTCATATAAAGTTTCAAATCGTCTGCAAACATAAGACATTTAGCTGTTTTAAAAATCCGGGGAATTTCATTAATAAAAATTAAAAAAAGGAGTGGGCCCAGATTAGAACCCTGAGGAACACCAGAGGAATTACTGTATAGTCTAGAGTTTACACCACAGTACTTTACAGTACTTTACAGTTATATTTCATATTATTATTAATTCGATGATTTCTACTCACCTTCTTAATCAATATAGTTCCCTCCAGAGCAGGATGGTATGGATCCTCTTTAACGAAAATTAGGCCAGTTAGATGGTCTTTCATATATGTCCATCCACCAAAACTAATAATTAATTGGGTAATGAATTAATAAGTGTTTATGTTGTTAATAAATGTTTTATTGTTGAAGTTTAAGTGGCGTGATCCATTTAGTAATATATTAATTAATAATTCCTTTACAGAACTCGCGCAAAAATAAATAATTGCAGGGTTATTGCGAACACAACGTAGTAGTATAATAATGTTAATTATAGCTTTAAAGTTAATTAACTTTCTTTTGGTTGCCACATATATATACTTGAAATTTAAGCTTTTAAGGAAAATGTTAAGAGAAAGATTAAAAAAAAATACAAACCAATTTTATGAATATTAAAAATATTATTTCAAATATATTTTTTAGGTACTTCAATGTTTCTTAATTTGGGGTAATTCAATTTTACGTAATTCATTTTCTCGTTTTCATTTGGCGGCTGGGTGTATTTTTAAAGTCAACGTTGTGAAAATGAGAAAAGGTAAAATATCTCAAGAACGATTAGTTCTGGAGTTATATTTTTGGTCTTATTTTTTCGACGTCAAAAATTGAGTATAAAACAAGTATTTCATTCATACATTTTAGTATGCGTAGCCCTTTATTATAGTATTTAACGATTTTTGTGGACCATTTCGCAAGAAAAGGTAGTTTCTTTTTTCTGAATCGTACCGAAATCTTATCAGAATCAGAATAAGCGACAAATGGCTTATCTACCAAATTTCACAAAATTTGGTAAATCAGTTTTTTAACTCGAGTAGATAATACAAATTTTTGCAGGCTATTTCGCGAATAAGGCAGGCCTTATTCAAGGTCGGGACTAGCTTACCAAGATTTGCAAAATTTCGTTTAATAGCTTTTGAGCTAAAATGGATACATACATTGCACAGACTAACACAAGGGCACACAGAGACAGATGGACACACACAAATACGTTACTCTAAAATTGGTATTTTCGAGTTCTAGAAGTTCCAAAACAAGTAAATCCGTAAAAACTCGACTTGCGATTTTCGACGCGATTCCGATATTTCCCCTATACCTTACCATGTTTTGAAGGGAAAGTAAAAGATAAGTAAGGAACAAGAGGTAGGATACTATGAATGAACAGTAAAATGCTAAAGAGAAAGTGGAAGCCCAATAAAAAATTCAAAGCACTTATTCAGTGAGTAAAAGTGCAAACATAAGTGTTATATAAAATTAAATAAAAAAGCTGACCAACTAATTTCAGAAAGTGCATGAAGCGCCTAAACTAGAGGTAAAAAAGAAGTTTCAAAACAAATGCAAAATATAAGTAGAAGAGATAATAATGGTATTGACAGGCCATCGTAAACAAATATTCCAGAAAAAAAAACAAAAATTCAGGAAACAGAAAGTGAAATATCAATATAAGAAAAAGAGTAACGAAGCGAAATTGAAATATCAAACATGAGATTCCCAAGCAGAAAAGAAAAAGGACAATTTTCGGGGTATATAATTTCGAGTTATATGTTGCTTTTAACGAAGTTATTTTAATTTCTGAAAAAATGTGGCTTCATTTTTTATTCGTCGCACTATGTGGCGCAAGTTTACTACTTTAGCTAGCATGTAATTCTCATTTTTCGTTAGGCTCTTTCGCGATGAAAAAGGACATTCTAGCGTTTTGGAAGCGAATAATTGCATAAAATTTGTTCTTCAATTTATGTTGTGACCATGGAGTTAGAAAGAAGGAAATAAAATTCCTATTAATGAAACGCTTGAAAGTAACCTAATGCTTTGAGAATTATATCTAAATTTCGCTATTGTTAGTAATCTAGCTGCTATTGTTAGCTCAACAACATAAAGGAGTAGTATTTAGAATGTGTATTTTTGATTGTTTTTAAATTAAGAGTTTCCTAATTATAAATAATAAAATTAACCAGTATTTTTCATAGTTATAGAATAGACTACAGAATATGTGGAGATAAAAATAAATTGAAAAGTAAAATAATTTTTAATACGTAGGAATATTATATATTATTTCAATTCTATTTTGCATTCCGATACTAATTTATTTTTACAAAATTGACAATTTAAATTAATACGTTAGGCCTTTTGGCATAGAAATGCATATAATGCAGGACTACTTATCTTATTCCAGAGCCGCCTGAATTAATGTTTCAAACGATATTGGAGTTTTCTTAGTATGTAGTTTACACTTCTTACTTTTATCTCCACGGTTATGACATTTTCGTTTATTGTATTACGCAAAGTCCTGCTCTATATTTAATATTATTTTCTTTTAACCTAACGAGACAGTAAGATTTACAAAAGCAACTGCGAATAAGTTTTCGAGATATTTTAGAAAAAATGTCTAAAGGTGAAAAAGGACTTATTTTTGGATCTCAATCTAGTTAAATTAGTTGATTTATCTGAAAAACAAACAGACATTTCCTAGTTTGTTTGTTGAAGATAATATAAGAACAAAAAATCCCACCTTTGAATGAATTAAAAGGTTTTTTAATCCAAATGTTTTTCCAAAAATGATTTCATAAATCTCATTACTTTTGTTGCATCTTGGTAGATCTAAAGATTTTATTATAACTTTGAAAAACTTTTTGTAAACTCAGTTGAAGAAACCAAGATGTCATTAAATGGACCCAATTTTTATATTATTACCAACGCAGATGACAAGAAAAGTTTTTTTTTCTTTAAGAACGAGATTAATGGTCTGCAAAAAATAGAAACTGCAAGATATAGTGGAATATGAAAAAGTAAAACTTTTAAAAATACTAAAGTCAGCTCTTCAAAACTTTTCATTGCTTAATACGCTTAATGATATATATTCTAAAAATCTCGTTTGAGAAAATATTATTAACTTTTATGTATTTTTACTTTTCTTCTTTTTTTGAGGGGGGGGAGGAGAAGGGGGTGAAATAATTCAATTATTTCTAATTTATTATTTCTATTTTTTTTTAATGTTAGCACCTAAGAATTTATATTTCGATTCCGTTTAAACTTCCCTTCCTTACTTTATAAAGAAAATTATTGTGATGAGGTCAAAAATTCGATTCTCGGATTTTGATGGATCTACAAGTTATGAACAGTCCTGAATATGAGTAACTGGTTTTTTTCAATAAAGTCTGTCTGTCTGTGTATGTGTCTGGCTGTGGTCTGTGCAGACAATATTTCTCTACTAAAAGAATTACATTAAATGAAAATGAGTAAGATTATTTCATTCTATGAACATCAGAGGTCCTTTGATTTTTTATTTGAACGGACCGGGGGAATGCTTGCTTCGTTTTTTCGAGCATCGTTTTTCTCAAAATTGAAATACCTTTATAAAAGGGTGATTATATCGCAACGCGGTAGCCCATTGGTTAGCGCGCTGGAGTTGCACTCGGTAGGCCCGGGTTCGATTCCAGCCACTGCCAAAACTGCCGCCGTGTTCATGCGGAGTACGATCACGTTAAACATGTGGGTCCGAAAGTCCTTCCGAGAGGTTGGTGGTAGGGGAAGGAGGGTACTGTCCCTGTGGATGCCTCCCCCACTGGGTTCCGGTCTAAATTGGGTGGCACTTCCCGACCGTCCAAACAGTTACCTTACACCTTTCTGGTAGGTCGGACGGTCTGGGTTTCAACAACAACACGTTTACACACCCGGCCGTCCAAATAGTTGCTCTTAGTCCTCTGGACGAGTCGGACGGTCTGGGTCTTCTACACGTTTACACACGTATAAACCTCTAAGTCCTCTGGACGAGCCGGACGGCCTGGGGCTTTCACACGTATAAACCTGGCTGCCGTAAACCTTAGGGTTGGCTGTGTGGTCTGGGCCTTCTACACGTATAAACCTTCGGGTTGGTCGTGTGGTCTGGGCCTTCTACACGTATAATACCCCGGCCATCCATTATGCTGCTCTAAGTCTTAGGACGAGTCGGATGGTCTGGGCTTTCGACACGTATAATACCACACGTATAATACCCCACTTCCCGGCCGTCCAAACGGTTACCTTACACCTTTCTGGTAGGTCGGACGGTCTGGATCTCAACAACAATAATAACAACAAGAACATGTATAATACTCCGGCCTCCCAAATTATTGGTCTATGTCCACGGATGAGCCGGACGGTCTGGGATTTCTAAATGTATAATAGCATTCTCCCGGCCAATCATAAAACTGCTGTAAGCCCCTGGGCCAGTCGAGTGGTCTGGACTTCAACACTCAACACGTATACCGACCATTAATCAGAAGCCAACGGTATCTGATTTTTGATTACAACTGTTTTGGACACTCAATGCCATATACTGTTAAACAAAATAAAGCTCATTAAACAAATTTGACGCTCTATTTTTTATGTCAAACCTCTTTTACCGTGGTAGTGAACGTTTGGTAGTCGGGCGAGAGGAAAAACGAAACTCTTCTTCTCCAAGCAAGAAACCGAACGTGGTGGCAGAGGGAATTATTTCTACTCTAGGTACCTCGTGCACGCCACACTTGCTCGGTGAGTACTCGTAGTATATAAGCTGAGCGCTTTTGCAGTGTACTATGTATATAGTGCATTTATGAAACGTTGTTTTATATTTGTTGACAAGCGTTCGTTTCAAATTCAGAATTTTTGTGATTTTTTTTAATACATATATAGTGCATTTATAAACCGTAGTTTTCTGTTGTTGACAAGTGTTCGTTGAAAATTGCGAAAGTGAGTTTTAATATTGTAAAGCAAAAGAGCCCCGAACGTGTCCTAGCGTTGTGGTTGCCAATTGCACAGAAATTGGTGATCTTTATGCAGTTCAATGTCAACTGGAAAATGGGCAGACGATTCTCATGACTTTTATCTACATATCTCCGAACCAAACGATTGTTGAGATCATTGGGTTTATTCACAAAATCTTTTTGCCACACAGTGATGAGAGTGCAAAATTTTCGAGAAAAAAGCTGAAAAAATTACCTATTATTTTCAGTGGCGATTTCAACATTAGTTTAGGTTCACAAAAAGCACAACCACCGAGTACATGTTTTGAAAGAAAAATTAATTTTAAATACAATACTGATAGGAATAAATTCACTACCAGGTTAGTTATTGCCATTGATGCGGTATTTGCTCGCTATTTTGACAATTTACCATCGAAAATATTTATATTTTCTTTTCCTTATCAAAGAAAACACATCGTTATCACACGACGAATCGTTATCACAAGATTTCCTTCATAGAGTATGAATCGATGGAAACTGGTGAATAAAGGTTAAAATATTCAATTATATTATTTACGCAATTTATATATAGCAATGTCATCTCCTACTCGTGATGTCCAAAAATTTAGTAACGTTAAAACAAATAATTGATTTTGATATTTAATGAAATGGATGGTAAGAAGTTACACTTTCAATGCGTGATAGTTCCAGACTCATTTTTCTAAAGTATATCTTTCCCTGTCTTTGAGCGACTTAAATACTACTCATTTAATATTGTATTTTGTGATGATAGACTTAATAACAAAGTTTTATATTAGCAGAAATATTCTAAAACAGTTTGGGAGAATTTAGGCATTAACATTTCTATATGAAAATGAAATAACATAAAATAATAAAATAAATATATTTTTATGCGATTTAATCCTTCTCTCTAGAAATTCTTAAACAATATAAAATTCAAAATAATGAAAATTGTGAATAAAAAAACTTTCCATTGAATACTTTTGAACACTATGAGTGATTGAAATTACCTATTAACTTTTATTATCTTTTTAAAGTGACATGTTTAAAAGGTAATAATCCATTCATACTAATGACAGTGCACGATTCTTTAACACACGCATATTTGTCATGGCGGATTTTGTTTAATTAATGGTTGCTTAAGACTTGATATTTGATACTGAGGAATGACTAACTCGATAACTTAAACAATGAGTTATATCGTGTCAGAACATGATGTTAACATAATTACCCAGACCATGCCTTGCATTCATAAATTAACTATATATTCCTGTCCATAAATGTGTCTATAAATAAAGGATGTCTTAGTCATTTTACTTTTCATACAGACATGATAAAGATATATCGAATATATTGTTGTAAAATAAAAAATTGGCGAATTTTTAACGGCTCGAATACAGAATTTTTAAAAGGATTTCTATATATATGTGTTTCCGTATGTTTGTCCATATCTGTGTATACGTGTGTGTTTCCGTATGTGGGTGTGCCCATGTGGGCGTTCATGAGTCCATTTACGCAATATGTCAAGAATGAATGGATTGCTACAAATAATATTTGGTACGAAAATTACAATCAGTGGAAACTAGAACTCTATTAGTTATAAATTTGGTCAAATTTTCGGAAATCGTATAAATTTTCGAATCATTTCTTGAAAAAGTCTTTAAAAATCATGGCAGTCAATTATGCTAAAATGAACAACCATGTTATCATTTTATTGATAATTTATCATGAATCATTTTGTATTAAGCGTTTTTGATATAATTACACGTTTTTCGAAAAACTTTAACAAAAAATGTATGTAAAATTATATGGGTATAAAATATCGTTATTGATGTGATTGTAACATTATTATAAGCATTTCCCGAAAACATCGTGATTTTTCAATGAAAATTTCGTAATGAAAATTTCGTTGAAAACCGTGTAATGATCAAAACTAAAATTCAAAATTCAAAAAAATTTTCCAAATACGATCTCAAATTCTTAGCTCTAGAAAACATCAATTATTTTTATCGTAACTTTATGTGTTAGTTTTAGAAAATTAAATTAATGATTTCACATTTTTTTTATTTCAAAGCGACGTAATGCTCAAAATTAAAATTCCGTCAAAAATTAAAGCTTGGATGTAAGGTCTTCAAATTTTAACATCGTGAAGTGTTAGGTCTTATCCCTACAAAAATTTAATTCCTTGTAACTTTTTTTCTAAATTTTTATTATTAAATTCACCATTTGATAACTTTCATCTGAAAAGTTGTTATTTCTTTTCACTCAAATTTCGTCACGCTTAGCGGATTGTAGAAATCACGTGACACCACTTACTGGGGGAGTATGTGTGTTTGCACCAAGATCTTTTAATGTATGGAGAAACACTTTTCGCTAGCCTGTTGAAGCGAATAAAATGTAAAAATCTAATTTTGCGAATTTAACAGATTGAAATTTGGGTCTTCAAATATGATTGTAATATTATTGTAAGCATTTCCTAAAGAAAACAAAATTCCGTTTCTACAATATTAGCTCCAAAAAATAGAAATTACGATAAGAATTCAACTTCAATTAGAATCAATTCATATCGCCGGGAGGGGGGATTTTCAAAATCATCGTTTTTATTAAGTTGTTAGTCAGGCGACTCTTGCTCTGCTTTTGATGTCACTCTAAAGGACCCACTCGACCTTCTTATGCAGAATTTGCACCCAATTTTGCTGTTTTCCAGCTCGTGCACCCGCTCAAGAAAAGGAACTGAAAAACAGAAGCGAGCTGTAGGGGGGAGGGGGGGGGGTAGACAATAAACTCATTTATGCAATTGTTGAAACAGAATACGAATAGAAGGGGTTGTTGTTGTTGATGTTGTTGAGATCCAGAACGTCCGACCTACCAGAAAGGTGTAAGGTAACTGTTTGGACGACCGGGAAGTGTCACCCAATTTAGACCGGAACCCAGTGGGGGAGGCATCCACAGGAACCGTACCCTCCTTCCCCTACCACCAACCCCTCGGAAGGACTTACGGACCCACATCTTTAACGTGATCGTACTCCGCATGAACACGGCGGCAGTTGTGGCATCGTGCAAATGCAGCGCGCAAACCACCGGGCTACCGCGTCCGAAATGTTCCAACAGCACGCGGTGTTCCCAGGTGGTCACCCACCCAAGTACTAACCGCGCTGGATGCTGCTTGACTGCGGTGATCTAACGAGAACCGGTGTTATCAGCACGGTAGGGCCGTTGGCCGAATAGAAGGGGTATATCTTCTAATTCAATATTACTGTTTTCATTTAGTATATACAAACGGAATCGGGATGTTTTATTCTTCAGATTTGCAAATTCAGATCTACGAATTTGGGTTGATATCGCTAACTTGGCGACTTAAACAATGCCAAATTGACGGAAATGTCCCCAAATTGATAAAAACGACGCTAAATCAATGAAATTGATTTCGTTTTGTTAGAAGAGATTACTGAAACGATGTTTCGGTATCATTTATCTGTTAGTCCAAACGTCCTACTTATTAACACATTTAGCGAATTTTTAAAATGTCACCAAATTGATAAAAAGGTTAGTAAATCAATAAAAGATATCTTAAAATTGATAAAATTGAGCTATATAAATGAAATTAACTGTGTCTTGTTAGAAGATAGTATTGTCATGATGTTCCATCTATTGTCGCAAGTGGGACTGTCAGTTCTATAATCTCAGTTAGCGATAAATTTGGCGAGTTTCTAAAATGTCTCTAAATTGACGAAAATGTCGCCAAATTGATAAAATTAAGCTAAATTCATCAATATGACACCGTATCGATGAAAATTCAATATTTCGCATAATTGAGTTCGATTTTCTAGATGATCGCTGTCGTTTAGTGTGAATTAAAAAATATTTGTTTCTAAATTTGTTTACAAACTGGACCAGATCTGCCTGTGAAGATAATTTTACATATCGAGCCCAGAGATTCTTATACATTTTTTAGAATAATTAAATTAAATATTTTAATAGGATATTTTGAATAACAAAGTCGTTTAGAACACTATAGGAATTTACAAATAAGTGTGAATGTTTAGTTTCTTTATATTATATTTTCCGTACGAAGATCAGGTATATCTATATAAATAAAATTGAAAATATCTCTGTCTGTCTGTATGTTTGTCTCATCATCACGGGAGAACTGCTGAACCGAATTTGATGAAATTTTGTGAGTAGGCTTAGAATAGCCTCACTTAATATTTAGTCCATGTTTCGAGTTTCTATGACCAGGGATTTTCTAGATATTAAATAAAAACACACAGTTAAATTGTCCATAGGCATAGCATTATGCAGACGATACACCCCCCCCCCTAAATTTATGTGAAGAAAGTGATATCATGTGACTTAGCAACGGGTTTAAATCCAATGTATTCATGCAACAGAAGATTTTTATTAAATATTTTCCGATTTAAATATTAAAGAAATGTATATGAAATACATTTTATGGAAATTGCATTTTTAACTTGATTTTGAAAGATTACTTTGGTATTATTCATATTTTCAATTTATTATGTTATTTGTTTTATTTTGGCAAAAACAGTTGAAACTTATATATTGTAGTATGGGTAATCTTCTATTAGTATACCTGAAGAATATGTAGCACGGTTATACCTTCCCATACAATTTTAGCACTTTCATTACTTTCCTTATATAAATAATGTATAAGGAAAGTATTGTGACGGGGTCGAAAATTCGAATTCGACTTTTCGACGGGAGAGCACATTTCAAGCATCCCTGATCATGAATCCAACATTTTTGAAGTGATACCTGTGCGCGAGCGCGCGTGTGTGTGTGTGTGTGTGTGTGTGTCAGTGAGTCTGTAGAAACGATAACTGACGAACAAATGGACCGATTCGAACGAAATTTGGTACAAAAATTATAATCCATAAACACTGGAAGCCTATTGTTTTTATACGCAATCGAATGTTCAGAACCCACCTAAATTAAAAATTTTGAAACAGTGAAATTTTGAAAAAATCAAAACCGCTAATAAAGTTACGCAAAGAGACATTTCTTATGTAATTTTTATTTAGAAAACGATTGACATAAATTTTAGAACGCTCACATGAACCGTTCTCGAGATACTGCACATTTTTGAAAAAAACTATCAAAAAGTCATATAAAATAAATAAAAAAATATTTCCTATTGAGAAACATGTTCACTTTTCATATGTAATACCATGCGATAAATTGGGTAACATTATTCTCGTGGATCTAGTTCGTTCCATTCATGAAAAAGATACTTTGCGTAATACTTTTGTATTTGATCGCCAATAGTCGTATATCTGCTGTAAGAATAACTTATTTCTTCATCCATAACGCTTGACGAGATTTTGGCGACGAATTTGATAAATGTCGCCAACTTTCCGACTTTTTGAAATGTTGCCAAATTAACGAAAATCTCGTCAAATGGATAAAAATGACGCTAAATCAATGAAAATGACGACTAATTGTCGAAAATTCAATATCTTGGAAAGAATATTTGTATCTACTATTAGAAAAACCTATTTATTTTACTGTAAATGTAGTAAATTCATTACACTATATAAGGAAAGTCATGTGTTGCCCACATCAGATTTTTTTTACTGTAAAAGTAGTAAATTCATTACATTATATAAGGAAACTCATGTGTTGCCCACATCAGATTTTTTTTTACATATATTGGGATCGGTTACGGTCCTCAAGTTTAAAGATAATTGATATTTTCACTTTATCACGTCATATGTTATATTTTGGCAAAGATTTTTGAAATACATATATTGTAGTACGGGTAATCTTCTACTAATGCATAGGTATATATATATCTTCTAATATTCGGAAATAGAATATAAGTGGTACAAGTATATCTTCCGATTCAATTTTAGCACTTTTATTTTGGCATTTATTAATTCATTTTAATATGTTTTTGCAAATTTGTTTACCAACGGGATCAGACTCTTTTATTCTTCAGATCTACCTGTGAAGAAAATGTTTGTATAGCGAGAACAAAGATTCTTAAACTTCCTTTTAGGAACATTAATTTAATTATTTTAAAATAATGTTTTGAATAACCATGTCATTTAGGATAGTATAAGAATTTTCAAATGATTGTGAATTATATGATTCTTTATATTATACATACCGTACGAAGAACGGCTATGTAGTATAGGTAATCTGCTACCAAATACACAGGTATATTTTCTTATCTACGACAATGTAAGTAGTAGGGGTATATCTACCGACACAATTTTAGCACTTTCATTTTGGCATACATTGGCATCAATTACGGCCTTTGGGTTTAAAGATTTTTTTTTGCAAATATATTTGAAACTCATATATTGTATAGGGTAATATTTTACTAATACGCAGGTATATATATCTTCTAATATCCGATAATATAAGCAGTGCGGGTATATCCTTTAGCGCCCTTTATCGCTTTTATTTTGGCATATATAGATTTAATTGCATATATTTGTAAATTTTTTTACAAGCGGAACCGGTATATTTTATTCATCAGATCTTCATGGGAAGATAGTTTTGTATATTAAGAACAAAGATTCTTAAATTTCTATTTAGGAGCATTAATTTAAGCATTTTATTAGAATTATTTAAATAACAATGTCATTTAGAATACTATATAGAAATTTGCTCATATTTGTAAATTTGAAGTTACTTTACATTATATGTTCCATATGAAGAACTGGCATACTGATCGGACATAATAACTTTCCTTAGTGAACCGCGGCTTCCTGGGACAATTTGCCGGATGTGCTGGTGACCGTGGGTAGCCGTAACTATTGCTTTTTGTTCCAAAATTTAATAAATATCCAAATGTTCTCAATCACCTATAGTTTTACGATGGTTCTTGCTGCCATAGGAAACTCGTGTATTTAAAAAGGTTGAAAACCACTGGATTAGTGACTTATCTCGTCTTTTTTCATGAGTTTTTTCAATGCTTGAAAATATGTAAAGATCAAATTCTCATATTGTCATTTGTGGCATCCTCCAGAAAATTAATAATATATTTTATAAAATAATTTTCTAAACTTATTTTTCTCGAATGCTGATGTATGATCCATTATTCTGTTTAAACGTCATGATCGTTAAAGTCACTGATCATGTAACAATCCTAAAAGCTTTTAACGACTTCACTCACTCTATCGAATCCAGTATAGGCTTAAATTTTGCAACTTCGCAGTGTCACCGACCATATATGAGTCGGGCAGTCAGAGTTTTAATTGTTATCTTCCAGCTAAATTAATAGAGAAAAATTAACATATCGACAACTTCTATGGCCAAATTAAGGATGGACAATTTCTATGGTCAATAATTTTTAAGTGTGAAAATAAATTGTAGGTTATCCACCTATCAGAAAATTGTCACTGTCTATCGGACCCAGAGAAACTGAAAAGAAACATCCCTAAATGAAATGGTGCCTTATTAACATAAATTTTTACATTAACATTGTTATTCTAATTGTAATTTATCAATTATCAGGTATTAAATTAAATAGGAATCTAAAACGTATAGTTTTTGCTATCAGATAATAATTTTGATATTTCATATGAAAACAGCATATTTAAATTAAAATCTTGAAAAAATAGTTAAAATATAGATTCAAGAAGAGCTAAATCATGTATATGGGTTTCATTTGATATCTAAAGGGTTTAAACAGAAGTTCACAATACCATCACTTTGTCACGAATATTGAATCAAGTTTCAAACGTCAAAATATTACTTTGGGTCTTCCAATATCCTTAACAAAATTGTGTTTTTCATTTCAAGATTTTTTTAAGGGTTACATGGTACAGACCGCATCAATTGCATTCGATTGCTAAATATAAGCTTAAAAGCATATTTGTAACTAAAAATGCACTCTATTTTATCATTAGAATAGGAGAAACTAATTAAGTTACGACAGATTGCAGCAAGTACTAAAGGAGTTTCGCCATTCGAATTCTAAAACTCGGTTATTTTTGCTCAGACACACTACACTGTCTTTCCTCAATTTAAGTAAAGTTAACAATTTCAGTTTTTAGTGACTTTCTTTTTCCTAAATTTCATTTAGCAATATTTCAAACTTCTCCGCCAGAAGGAATGATCATTTATCCTAACTGTAAAGTTTTTTAATAGAATTGTAATGTGTTTCAAAACACTTATTTTTGCTATCAGTGTTTTTTTCCCCCCGTCTTACGGCAGTGACTGTAAACGATTCCATCTCCTTCAAAAGTTACAAAATGTTGTAACAATCCATTGTTTATGGCGTATAAGCACTAGTATATAACAGTACACTATAAAAGAAGTTAATCCAACTTTAAAAGAATGGGCGTGGTCACATTATAGGCGTGACCAAGTTATGTGTGCGGTTTAGTAATAAGATCTGGTTTTAATCTATCAAATCCTTCTCTTTCATAAAATTGTTTTGTTTTATCTTTTTTCTTAAACTAAGCAAGATAGTGTTATTCAAGCAACAAAGAAAAGGGCTTTAAGTATTTTGATACTGAAGGTTCATATTTAACATTGTTAAGGACTGAAACTGTCAGATCTGTGAATAATCATACAATAGCAAATACACTCCTTTGCAAAAAATGTATGGAAGCATACGAAATTGAGCTACCTCTCCACACCTTTAATTTAACCAAAGTTAATAATTTCAATTTCCAGTGACTTTCAGTTTTTAACACTTTACAACAAAGTTGAAAAGTGTTTATGACTGTTCATTCCGTCTGTCTGTCCGTTAGCACGATAACTGCCGTAAAAATGACTTAATCAAAATGAAATTTTAGTATGTCGTTCAGACGGTCTGTAGGACCTATGGGAATATAAATGAATAATATCACCGAATTAGTTTTGGATTGAACCCGGATTGAAAAAATGAAATATAATGAGCCCTATGGGACCTAATTTTTCAAACATTTTTTAAGCGAATTTAAAATTCACAACTGCTTCGAAAATTGTAGGTAATACTCAAATTGTTCTATAAAATATATAAAAAAAATTCAGCGAAATATATTCAGTAGTTTTTTAAATATAAATTAAAATAATAATTACGCCACTTATATGAAGCGATCACGTGACCATGATATGAAAAGATGACGTGACCCACTTCAAAATGATATATGGCATCCATCTTGTCTCAAAATCGTGATTATTAAAGTTCTTTTTAATTCATATTGAGTGTTGTATCCGTCATAAAACCACTTTATTTTTGCTTAAATTATGTGCATCTACATACTGAAACAACGCAATTACAATATATTTGAGTTTAAATGCTGCTCATCCAAATTTGATTATTTCTACAACGAAGCCTATTTTTCACTTATGCAAAATGTAAACAGCAAAATATGTAGAATGAGTTGTATTAGAATTGCTGTATTTCTTTAATACAAAATTATTTAGCTCATTGAGTCTCTGTATGAATGAAATATTCATTGATTTTACAAAGAGAAGAACGATTTTTTTCGATGAAGTTTTAAGCATAGAGTTAAATTACTTGTAGTTCCATAGTCTTAATTTTTAAATAAAATAAATTATTATAGTATTGTGATGAATGAAATGAATGGGAAATTGTTTATGAATGAAATGCTGCTTTTATAGAGAGAGCCAGGCGTGTTATTTTTTTCTTTGACGTCATTTGAATGAATTTCAGTTGTTTTCGATGAAGTTTTCAAATATAATAAATTATCGTAGTATTATGATAATTCTAAAATTATTACCATGGAATGTATCGCATTTTGGAGATTTTTAAACCAGGCAATTTATATTTCAATGCCGTCATTTGAATGAAGTTCATTTTTTTCGATGAAAGTTTAAGTTTTCAAATTTAATAAATTAATGTAGTATTGTGATAAGTTTTAAAATATTACCGAGGAATGTATTGCATTTTAGAGATGTTGAAATAAAATTGCATTGAAGTTGGAAAGTGTTTCATAATCAATGATTTAAGCATGGTTGATCGTTCGTCTTACTGTATATGTTAAAGTATTTCCTTACATCGTTAGTCATTTGCAAGTGCATAATTTTATGGGATAACTTAGATATTAGTATGAGTAAATGATCCTTAACATGTCAAATTTCTTTTATAATTCTTATTTCACACACGCCTCATTTGAGGTTCTTAACTGCTAGTATTCTATTATGTAAAACATGTAAACCAGATCTATGAATAACTATGAACTGTTAAATGCACTCTGTTGCAAAAATTTTATGGCAACCATAAGAAATTGAGCTGCAGTCACGAAACTCGGCATATATGTACCGTTTGAGGATTATTCAAATTATCAGATTTTGGGAGCAGAGGCGACTGGTCAGGTGACGCAGGTGAGCAGCGCTTAACCCTGCATCACCTGACGTTATCAATTGAATGGGTTATTAGTATTATTATTTGACGAATTTTTCATACTCGTTTGGTTATTTTTAAATATTACTTGACAACACTTGTGACAGTAGCGCGATGTGTTTTGATGATGTTATTTATCATACCGCCACTGAATCTGCTTCACCTTTTCGTTAAAGCACGGTAGAAAAACGGTTTGGTAAAAAAAGAGATGTTTTATTAAAAAAAGTTGGCAACATGATGACATTTTAGTAAGTGGTAAATCCTTCCCTGTGAGCTATACAAGCCGATATTCGATACGGCATACTGTTAATTAAGTTGTCGAAAGTTCAGCTATAAATGTTGCAACTGGTCAACTAATTCATTGGCATTCTGAGAAGGCTACAATTGCCGTCCCAGCATATACCAGACGTGTGTAATTGGTGATATGTCTGGTAAGCTGAATGTCCACGTGATGGCATTAAATCCTCGAAGACATTGTTGAGAAAGTCGTAGAGCATGTGGTCGAGCATTGTCTCGTTGGTAAATGGAATCTGTGCGGCTTAGTAGCATAAATAAATCAATGGTCTGCAGAATATCATCGACGTACAAGCGAGCAGTCAGATTGGCTTTCAGCACAACTATAAGAGATCGGTTGTCCCACGAGATGGCTTCCCAAATTCTCACACCAAGTGTGATCACTGTGTATTAATATGGAATTAGAAAGTTGTGCAAATATGGAACAGTGTACAAATATGGAATTAGAAAGTTAGCCCGTCCTCTCCCACATGCGTCTGCGGTGGTCATCAGCAATGAGAAGGAAGCAGGATTCGTCGTTAAAGACAACATACCTCCAAACGGCCAATATCCAAGCTGACCGAGTTCGGCACAAATCAAACGGCTCTACCTATGTTGCGAGATCAATGACAACACTTGTGATGAACGTCGACATATAATCCCATATTCTACCGGTCGTCACAGAACAGTATGCCTTGATACAGGATTCATATAGGATAGTATATGCCTTCGAATGGCTAATAGGGACGCCATTGATGTGATCCTCTTCCTTCTCTACGATTCGCTCGAGCACTTGTCTGTCTGGGGTTTCTTGAGCCTCTGCGATGGTTACTCGAGCCTTCTCTGATCCACTGTTGCCGACACTGAGCAACTAGCCAGTGTCCCTTAGGTCTATGATGCGGCATCTCTAAATCTGTAAATTGTAACGCAGTCGAGTACATTTCAAAGGCCTCTTTTTACACAACTTGCAGTATCAAAGCAGAAAATCCAGTTCCAATTGTCTGTGACTGAGAACACCGGTCGTTTTAAATGCTGCACGGTGCGCCGTTCTCATGCGCATTGCATGTGCCCAATAACATCATTGGTGTTGACAGTTTGATCATTTGCAAAACTTTTAAAACTACATTTGCATGCCATGTTTTGCGGCCGTAGCTCAATTTTTATGGGGGCATATATTCTTTTGCAACAGAGTATATTCCAAAATAAATCAACATTAAGTATTGCAAAACGTTAAATGTTGGAAAGTCTCAGTTTTGGACAAAATATTTCATTAAATATTGTAACTGCTCCAATGTCAATTTATATTGACATTGGACTCCAATGGCAATTTATATTTCCAAAATGGAAATATAAATTGATATTGGCGTTTCATAAAAAAAAAATCATGGATTTTGATGGATTCTGTATGTGAAATTGCGGACAGTTTAACTTAAATTGTAAAAAAAAATAATAATAATGTATGCTCATATATATTTCTTATAAGTTTGATGCTATATTACTGTTCGTAATTTTTGTTAAGTGAATTAAAATTCCCAAAAGTTTTGGATTCGCACATTCAAGGGTGTAGAAGCGTTGGGGATTTAATAGATGCTTTGATATGTTTATGAGTTTTTCCTACTTTGACTGTTATACTGAGAAATGTTATTTCATTTTGCTATTTCCACCGTTCTTTTTTTATTGTCCTTTTAATTCGTCTTATTAAAAAAAAAATCTCTATATTTCATTTACATTTGCAAGTGTGATTCTATCGACCCGCTTCTCCTTGCAATCAGTAATTTTTTGTCTTTGCTTGTATATGTATATTGTGCATGTATGTTTAAGTGTATTGTTATTTCTGTTTTTTCCAGCTGTCCCTTGTAACAACTTTACACTCTTTAGAGATAAGCTGGATGGCCTAGGTATTATAAAATGAAAGCAATGTTTTTTATTTTTTTTTTAAATCATAAAATTAGAAAAAATATTGATATGGCAATGTTAATAGTAATTTTATGACTCATGGTCTAGAAATTTTCATGAAAGTTTTTCTAAATAATATATATATATATATATATATATATATATATATATATAATAAAAATTGATAAAACATTAAAAGATTAAAAGTTCGATATTAAAAATTCATATAAATGAAATGCGCAATGCAGCATTTTCCTCATTATACGCAATACATTAAAATAAAATATAAATAGGATATAAATGGAATAAAAATGGAATAAATGGAATAAAAATGTATGGGAAGGCTAACGGACAATATGCCAAAAAAGCCTAAGGGGAAATTGTGACCCCTTAAATCCCCGGTTTCAGTATGCTGCTCGGCCGCGGCACACTCCCGGTATGGCAACAATTCCAGGAGCACTTCTCCAGTGTAAGTACTTCGAAAGAATAGACCTTGATATTCAAAGGGAAAAAAGAAGAAATAATACCTAATTCCTATAGAACGCTGTCATAACCCAAAGAACAATATGGATTAAGAATTCATCCTTCCCCTTCGTTATTTTAAACAGTCATAATCCATAGTGAGTTTCACGTACACATATATCAAATCATTACAACATTCAGTTGTTTCTTCTTTTACCATGAGTGAAAGTATTTGTTATAAAATCGTGATCCATATCTTTATTTCTTTTTGTTGCCATTTCGTCATTACAAACTTCCATGATGTTATGTACTTGTGTAATGTATTTATTTTTGTAATGAACATTCAGTTGACGCTTTAAAAAGGCCTTAGGATACTTTTGTCGCAATGCTTCCCCTATCACAAACACATCTCTATCTATCCTTTCCTTTTCATTATTGATAGGATAGATAGAGATGTAGCCTTCCCATCCATTTTTATTCCATTTATATCCTCTTTATATCTTATTTTAATATATATATATATAAATATATATATATATATTATATTATATATATATATATATATATATATATATATATTTCCAAAAGGATCGAAAGGCTAATCCAAGACAAATGTCTCAGGAAGGAAAATACCGTATTTTTTGCAAGACTTTTAACTGTATATACCGTATCAAATATTTAAAATGTAAAAAGATGTATATAAGTCAAACAAAGAACAACTTACATTTGAGGATTAACTTGCATTTTCAGTCACGTTTACAATATAAAAAACAATTCATTGCAGGAATCAATCTTAGAATTGAGACATTTTTTAGAACATGGATTAGGATCCATGCAAATTACGATCATTGACATGATAATCATCTTACAAGAGAGATTATGGTGGGTAAATAAACATATTGAGCAATTTAATACTTTGTTTCCGAATGGTCTCAAAGCCATAAAATGTAATACTCTGTTCAATAACGAACATATTAGTAAGTTCGATCCTGAAATAACTTTTAAAGCTAACAATAAAAGATCTATTAAACGTAAGGCACGCGGAGGGCGAAAGTATAAAATTAACTACAAAAATACAATTGAAAATATCGAGGTATTTTTCAGAGCAAATAAAGAGATGGCATTAATACCAAATAACTGGTTAAAAAATATAGTATTTGAAATATGAAATGAATTTTTGGCACGTATTTGGTTGTATAGTCGTAACAAAAACTTTTTGAGCATTTTTAGCAATGATTCTAGCGTACCAGCAATTTTTCAAGATTTGGCAAAATAGCGAGCTAAAATCTTGAATATTAGACTTGAAGATGGTATAGTGAAGGAATTGCAAAAAGGGTATTTGATTATAAATTACAAAAACAAAAGCTACGATGATATACATTTTGGTGGCATATTAAAAAAGTTCCAACATTTGATGTCAATACAAAACATCATAATAAGTTCAGCTTACAAGTACAGGGTGATCCAAAAATCAGGATAAACTTTAAAAATTAATAATCCATGAACTAATAAAGATAAATAGATGACGTTTGCACAGAAAAAAAATGGAAATGAAGCCAGATTTTTTGTCAAGAAATAAAAATATTATTAGTATAATTTACATTTCTACCAACAGATGGCGCTGTATTAGGTACAGATATCAGATTCTGCAAATTATCAGACGGTATAAAAAGAGCAGATGTAGTTGATAACGCCATTCCTGAAGCAAATAGTAGTGGTAGTCGATCTGTCCTATGTAATGTACATTATCCTATGTAATGTAAACTAGGTACCTAATACAGCGCCATATGTTGGTAGTAATGTAAATTATACTAGCTATAATTTCTTTTCTTGACAAAATATCCGGCTTCATTTCCATTCTTTCTGTGTAAACGGCATCTATTTATCTTTATTAGTTCATAAATTATTAATTTTTAAAGTTTTTCCTGACTTTTGGATCACCCTGCATATTACACCTCTTTACAGCAAGTTATATAATTATAATATTGTAAGCAAAACTCTAGATCAACCAGCTGCAGAGGAATTTAATTGCTTCTCTGAAACAATCTAAAGAGATGTTTATCACGAACATGTTGTTACTGGTGAGTTGGATTTGATAAAAACGATACAATTAAAAAGTATTTTTAAACTAGGAACCAATATCGATTTCAAGAGCACAGTAAAGTTTTGGAATATTTTGGACTGGTTATTGATGCTTTTATATACAAATTGGCAGTAAAGTGTAGTTTACCTGAGGAAGTAATTAAGGATTGGAGCTATTGGATAAATAGATCTTTTGAAAAATGTTACAAACCAAGTAAAACATTTGATACAATGAATGTTTTAGACAAACTCAAACTTGATAATTTATAACAAAAATATGTAATAACATATGTAGATAAAGTTACTACGAATTACTAATTTACTTGTAAGAATCTATACTTTAAGTTAATAAATAATTTTTTTTGGCAACACAAACATGTATAAACTTTTGAACAAACCATTACAAGAAATTTAAAACTGCATTGCAGCTATGTATAAAACAAGTGGATATAATTTAACAAATATTAAGTTCCCGTATGTTACACTAATTCCAAAGCTTCATAAGAAACCTGTAAAGTTTCGTTCTGTTACAATAGGATATAAATCATATTTGACAGTAGCAAATAAAAGTTTACTTAATTTATTAAAAATAGTTATTATTAATTTAAAGAAGCAGAGAGTATATTTTGTGTTGAAGGCCCAGACCACACAGCCAATCCTAGGGCTTACGGTAATCAAACGTGTGGCATGAGCATATTTTGTGTGTAATAGTTATGAGGTAATTGATTCTATAAAACACATACCAGAGAAGATAAAATTTAAGAGTTATGACTTCTGTGATCTTTATAACAACATTGATATTGAAAGTCTTTATAATATATTATCGGAAATATTTTAGCAATACGACTTGCAATCGTATATTACGATCCAAAAATATACAGCATTAGTAAATTTGGTTTTAGAAAAACAGTTCTATATAACGGGATCAATTACTATCAGCAAATAAGTGGTATTCCAATGGGTGGTAGTTGCTCATCAGCTTTGGCTGATATTTATTTAATCAAATTCGAAACAGAAACATATTTTTGAACGAGCTATTGTATTTTAGATATGTTGACGATATTCTAATTGGGTTTATGGACCATGAATATGTGCCTGATTTCAGTTTTTACCCAACATCATTGAAACTAATTGAAACTCCACAAAATATGGATATAAGTTTAAATTTTCTAGATGAGTGCATTGCTTCTGATGAAAATAATATTCCTTTTTTTCATCTGTACGATAAAAGAAACGATTTCAGGTTTAAAATTAATTATTTGGCACCTTGAAGTACTTGTCTATATAAAATTGTATTCAGAAACATTATTATAAATCATTTAAAACGAAGTAAAATTTTAATACCAAAACCATAGAACAATATAATTGTGATGTGGCTTACTTGCAAGAGCAGCAATAAAACAGGGTTATCCACCATGGTTTTTAATGGACATAGCAAAAAGTTTTTATTTACTTCTAGTACAGGATGATTAAGCTTAAAACGACAGCATTTTGACAAATCTGCTGTGCAAAAATTGAAAGAAACTGAACATGGGCATTTACAAAATTAACTTCATAACATTTTACACTTAGATGCGCCCTTTTCATAAAAGATGTGATAGCAATTAAGGAAAATGGCTTTCAAATATTTACATTTGTCTTGTAAAATTTGAATGAATAAATGAGCTATTAAACATTTTAAATTCAAAATCAGAGTAGTCCAATAAATTCTTTTAATTTACGTTCGAGTTGGATTTTTGGTTTCTCTTACGGGAACGAACAAAAAATATATAAATAAATAAATAAATTGAGGAGTTGAAAATGCTCCCCAAATCCTTAATCCCCTCCCCCAGTGGCCTAGAAGGCTGAAACTTTGTACACTTATGGAGTCAACCATGGGGCATAACCGAAATGAACCAATTTTTGGATAAGACGAATATGTTTTACGCTTAGCGCTATGCATTGTTACACAAAATAAAACTTATTAAGAAAACTGTTTCAACTTCATTTTTTGTTAGTTTTTCTATTTATAACTAGTATATATTGGTTCTGTTTATAAATGTTTATAACTAGTTTTAATATTAGTATAGCTATGTAAAACTTCTATATGTACTGTCTTATGTTTTGCATATATATATTTGCTGGGGCTACCTAAAATTATTAAATACTGGAACGAATTATCCAGCGTTGCCCGGATCCTATATAAGCTCCCGCTACTTAAATAATACAGAAACGTATTTGATATGCTACAAATAAACTCCTTTGATATGCCATAAATAAGCTCATTTTATACGCCCACAATAAATGCAGATAAGAATAAGAAGGAACTGTTCGTTCAGAAAACAAACAGTTCATTCTTAGTAGTTGTTAAGGCGCATACTGTTCTACATGTACTTTTAGCCTGAAGAAGAGGGCTCGTAACGCCTTCGAAACAATTGTCACTTAACTAACATGCCTGATTTCTCCAAGAAAGTTTTGTAAATCACTGCCATACAAGCATTGTAATTTTACGACCCTGTTAACTTTCCAATAAATACATCGTATTTTCTTTCCAACGAAAGTATGTATTTTGAATTTTTTTCTATATTTAACTCCGAAAATATTTTGTATTATTTAAAAAATATATTGCTTTCTCAGGCTTGCAAAATTGGTTAAACACCAGGTTTTAAAATCGTTCGAATTACACACAATTTTATTTTCCCACGGCCACCCCTAATTCGACCGCCTTGAACAGCTCGCCCGAAAAAACTGTATGAGCGCTTCTTACAAAACTGTATGAGCGCTTCTAACAAAACTCTATGAGCGCTTCTTACAAAAGTGTATGAGCGCTTCTTACAAAAGTGTATGAGCGCTTCTTGCAAAACTCTATAAGCGCTTTTTACAAATATCTATGAGCGCTTCTTACAAAACTCTATGAGCTCTACTTACAAAACTCTATGAGCGCTCCTGTATTTCTTGGGACCCCAAAAATGAAAACCTAAACGAAAACGATATCAATAGGTAAGGTAAATACTCTAGTTAGGTATAGTTAAATATATCTTGGAATAAATTGGCATTATTGAACTATTTAAACTTATGTTCCAACTGTTAGAAACGTTTCCATCGCAAAATCATTAAACGCTTTTTTAGTGATTTTTGATGCAAGAAATCGATTGTGGGGTACAAAACTATCATTTTTACTCAGCTTGTATTGCGTTTCTAATCCTAACTAATACCATCAATCCATTGCATACATGGATGAAACTTTTGCCACTCGGTAACTTTTTACAAGAGAAAAGAGAATTTACAAGTCTTGCATCCATCCGATGTGGCATAATTGATGCCAGGCGACAGAAATATTGAAGTGGGAAATGCTCACTTCTGCGTCGCAGCGTGCACTTCAGCGAGAAATCGAAACATTTGCTTCAGGAAATTGATAACATTAAACTGATTAACAGATCGCTGTGTTTCGGCATAGTTGATCTCACTTTTCGAGCTTCCGGTAATTGTTTATTTTGAAAGTGTGTTAAAACTAAATGCGAATGTCTTTCACATAATTGCTGCTACGGTGGGTGGTATTTTCATAAAAATACGGGGTCTGAACTTTTATACAGTAACTTAAAAAAAATAATTCAATTAGAAAGAGTTGAGCTGTGCATTCTTTATGCAAAGAAAAAAAAAAGTGAAATTTTTGGTATTATTCAGGTGTTATTGCAAACTAAAAAAGAGAGATCAATCATGAATAATGCGTTGGTTATGAAACACTTTCCAACTTCAATGCAGTTTTACTTAAACATCTCTAAAATGCGATACATTCCTCAGTAATATTTTTAAAATTATCATAATACTACAATAATTTATTATATTTGAAAACTTCATCTAAAACAAATAAACATTATTCAAATGACGTCCATCGAAATATAAATCGCCTGGCTCTCTTCATAAAAGCAGCATTTCATTCATAAACCTTTTTCCACTCCTTTCATTCATCACAATAATATAATAATTTGTTTTATTTAAAAACTTAAAACCATGGAGGTACAAGTAATTTAACTCTATGCTTAAAACTTCATCGAAAAAATCGTTTGCTTCTCTTTGTAAAATCAATGAATGTTTCATTCATATCAACTATATTGCAGACTCCATGCGCTAACTAATTTTGCGTTAAAGAAATGCAGCAATTCTGTTTTTTTCTCTTTTTGCGTTAAAGAAATGCAGCAATTCTTATACATTCTACATCTTGGATGAGTCGGTCGTTCTGGGCTTTCGACATTCTACATCTTTTGGTATTTACATCCTACATAAGTGAAAATTAGGCTTCGTTGTAGAAATAGTCAAAGTTTGATGATCATTTAAACTCAAATATATTGTAATTGCGTTGTGTCAGAATGTAGATGCACAGAATTTAAGCGAAAATAAAGTAGTTTTAGGACGTATACAACACTAAATATGAATTAAAAAGAACTTTACAAATCACAATTTTGACACAAGATGGATGACATATTTTATTCTGAAGTGGGTCACGTGCTGGCTTCATAAAATGGTCACGTGATCTCTTCATATAAAGGGTGTAATTATCATTTTAATTTTTATTTAAAAACTACTGAATATATGTTGCTTAAATTTTTTTATATATTTTATGGGATAATTTGAATATTTCCTAAAACTTTCGAGGCAATTCGTGATTTTGAAATTCGCTTAAAAATGTTTAAATCATTACGTCCCATAGGGTTCAATGTATTTCATTTCTTAAACCCGGGTTCAATCCAAAACTAATTGGGTGATACTATTCATTTATATTCCCATAGGTCCCACTGACCGTCTGAACAACATACTAAAATTTCATTTTGATAAAGTCGTTTTTACAAAAGTTATCTTGCTAACGAACATACAGACAGGCAGACAGAATGAACAAAGTCATAAACATTTTTCAACTAAAAGTGTACACTTGTAAAGTGTTTTAAAATATGGAATTTTCCCTTACAAATGCGGGGTTAGCTGCAAATAACACTTCGCATACACGTTTTGTATTCAGGCGGGTTTTAATTTGCAGTCAGACCGTGCAACATGACTCTCAAGTATACAATTCCAATTTAGCTTAATTTTGCAGGTTTTTCACCTTATTTCTATTGAAATTATACTTCTATTGATATTATACTAAGTATTGCAGATAATTGCCCCATTTTGTTTACGAGTTATTGTAAAACGCGTATACAGTACTGATATATGCTTTTTAATTGAACTTATGTGGTCAAAGAACTGTATAAATATTTGTTTTTTATGAAAATATCACCTATCGTGATGAATCACGACACTGAGTACATTCTATTCAAAATTTAATATAACTTATATTTTTAATTATTTAAAATTAATTTATTCCAAATTATTAATTTAAATCATTATTCTATTATAAATTGATTAAGTAACCTCTGCATTAATATTTAAATCACTCACAAAATTTAAGATTCACGTTGTGATGTATTTAAAATTATTTGTTTCACATCATTATGAGTCATTCACGAGAGTGAATCTACTTTAAAAGATTAAAATTGATTTTTGTAATATGCATGAACATATGAATATATATATATATATATATATATATATATATATATATATTCTTCTGCATGAAAATATATTTATTATTTTATTTATTTTAGGCATTCTCATGCAGGTTCTTTAAAATAGCAATTAATATATTTATATTTTTACAATGCTATATTTTGTTCTAAATTTATGTCCACTACCACTATACGGTCTTGTTCACTAAATATAACATTTTTATTAAATTAATTTTCTTCTCATGACTGCATGAGAGTAAGCGCTCAATCAGTTGAATATATTGCATAATTGAATATATTACTTGATTAATTAATTTTCCCTTGAGCAGTTTGTATCATAACACCACCCAGCCGGGAAAATGATATGGAAGAATTTCAGCATACAGTCGACTCAAGGAAACGACTTAAAACATAAACTAAAACGAAGCATAAGTGAAAGTTAGTGTAATTCAAGCCAAAATTAAGTTTTAAGTGCAATGTAGCGTGAAAATTTCATGCAGGAAAAGTATAAATGATTGTATTTAAATCACTGTAATAGATGTAACACTTAAACTCCTAAATAAGCTTATACCATTAGCTTCTTGTATTAGGTTGGTTTTGATATTTCTCAAATAGACGTACATATAGGGAATCGCTGCAAATAGTGGAATCGTCTTCTGTGATGAGCAAAACATATTGTACGAGTACACCAGAAGAAAATTTGATTTCGAATGTTTATCAATCATGTTACGATATTGATCCTTTAAGTATACTATGCATTTATTGCGGGATAAAATAAAATCATAAATTATATATTTTTAAATTTAACGTTTCTTTATACAAGTAAAAGATGCTAGAAAAGTAAAAATAAAGTTCCCAACATATTAGAAGAAAATATTTTGATTAAATATAATGCAGTGTTCAAGGAATTTTAAATAGTGTAGCTATAGAACTAGTCTTATATAGTTTGGACATAATTTACTTAAAAAAATCTGCTTTGAATTATGTTTTATATAGTATCTCAACGATTCCTTAAATAGAGAACGTTTTATCAATGTTCTGCAAAAGAAACTAATTAACAGCAATCGGCTTCAAACGAATTTAGAAGTATTTTTTTATAAGGTTTTTCTTCAATTAGTTTTAGAATATTCACTACATTTGATACATTTTCACAGGTTCTAAATATTTTATTACAACTTTTGAAAATTTTCATAATACAACTGTTACTTTTACTGCCCCAACCATACAAAGTAATCTAGAGGGAAATTACAATACAACGGGGAAAATATGTTCCCTGTATATTGATGGATCTTCACGTTTAAAGCAACTGCAAATACAAATCAATCATTTTTCACTGATCTCTGTAGTTTATCTGTGGACAGGACATCCCTAGAACAAAATGTTAAAATCAAATTCAATTTGGTATGTTCTTTGTAATCGGTGAATTTTATAGACCTATTGATTTAAAGATCAACGGCCCAACATAGAAAAACATTCTAAAAACATAATTAAGGATAAAAATGTTACGAAAATGTACATTTAATATTTATATATATTTAGTATCGAATGTTTTATTTAAAGCGAATGTCATTTATAATCCAATAATATGTGCCATTCCCGAGATATTATAAATTTTATTTTTCTTTAAATGAAGCTCTATATGTCAATAAAAATTTCAAAAATTTTAATAAAATTTTATACAAATATTTGCAAACAGTAAATCTCAGATGCCCAGTGATTATCGGGGAGTCTAAACAAAGAGAATACCTACGAATTAAAATAAAATGCTGAAACCGAAAAAAGAGTTATAGAACAAAATTATGTTAAACCGTTTCGAAATAGCTATTTTATATGTACATTTTTATTTAGAAGGGAATTACGTAAGTTATAGGACGATAATCAGTTCCGTTGGGATATTACACGTTTTTGATCTAAAATAGGGAAAACAAAAAAATATATGTATTTTTGCTATTATGAGATTGCTAAATTATTTGTACGTACTTTTTACACAAAAATAAATGGACATTACTGTTTAGAAGTTATCACCAAACTTTCTCGAAATGATTGACATTTTACTTTTCAACAATATCTCTCGAAATAATTGGAATTATACGAATTTTAATATACTTATTTTAATCAGTAACAATCAGCTTATTGATTTTTACCGAATTCCAATTACAGAAAATCTTAAATTTGTGTTATTTTTTCAAACAATATCGACGTTTGTTAATATATCGGGAATGCTACGTGTTGAACGTATTAGATATTTTTACAATGTCGGGTACTTTTGGGTACCCTTTCACAGTTTAAGGGTATCTTTCCAAAATTGATAAACCTGTGTTCTGATTTTATTTATAAATTAAATAGGTTAATGTATTGTGAAAAATAAAAGCATTTCTCTGTACTTCTGTTGAAAGTTTTGCGTAACTAAAGGTAAACAACTTTGAATGAATTAAAACACTTTTCTCGGAAATATCTTTTTACAATTGATTTAATAAATGGCATTACTTTGATGCATTAACGTAGGCTCTGGAGATTTCATTACACACTTTGAAAACCTTTTTGGAAACTCCGATGCGAAAACCAATATGGTCTCAGTTTTTCTTCTCATGTAACCACTGCAGACAACGAAATATGTCTCTTTCTGAACAAGATTAATGATCTGAAAAAAATAGAAGCTGCAAGAAATAATGGAATATGAAAAAATAATGGGTTTTAGAGTACGAAAGGCAGCCATTCTAAACTTTTTTTTCTGTTTTATATGGTCAACGACACATTTTCTAAAAAGTCTTCTTTGAAAAGAAAATAATTATTGTCGATGGATTTTTATTTAGTCTTATTGCGCAGAAAAATGAGAAATGTATTATTATTTCTAGTTTTACTAAACTGTTGGGATTTAAGAATTTTAATTTGAAATAATTTTTTTGAGTAATTTGGCATTTTTTTCAAAAGTACATTAAATGTTACGTTGTATTTTCTAGATTAAAGAATTTAGCTCTAGGGGCTTTTTTCCACACTTCGCCGTTCGCAGTTTTGCGTTGTTCGATGGAATGCGCTCTTGTAACTGAACCACAAAAGGTATCGGATTTGAAAGAGTTTATAGCTAAGCACAGTTCGTCCCGGGATATGACTAACTTAATTATTCTTTTCTCGTTCTGCGCATATTACGTCATTGGAATTAAGAACGCGCGTATTTTGTTCTCACTTAGAGTTTCGTCCAGAACAGAGCACCAGGCGCGAAGCGCCTTTAATCTCCAATCTCTAGGTGTGGTTCTTATCTTCATACTGTGACATTATTTCATTGGTCCATAGTTGGAGGTTCGAGGTTTTTATTATTTGTCCTAGCTCCTAGTGTGGCAGTTTGTTGCACATTAAGAGTTTAAGCAGTTTGGGGGAGTTGATGCAGATCTGAGGGTAACCTAGCATTTTAGGATTTTAAACATTTTGTAGAAAACCAAAGATCGCGAGTTTTCTTTAATATCAACTGATTAAGGTGGGACGTTCCTAGTACCGAATATCAAAGTTAAGTACCGAGCGGGGTCTCTTACGAGATTTAGCCTTGCGATGATCATAGTCATGCAGATTAAATAATAGTTCATTTGGGACAGATGGCAGATTTTTGTAGAATTTAAGCGCTAGCTTTTTGATTTGGGCTCTAACAGTTTTTATTTTGAAGTCTTTCCTAATTACTGAGTTTCTTAAGTATCTAGGGGCATTCCTTATAATCCTTAGGGTTTTGTTTTGTCTTGTCTCTAATAAGTCTATGGTAGTTTTACAGGCATATCCCCATACGGGTGCTGCATACAGGATTCCCGGGCAGATGACCGATTTATAAATTAGGAGTTTATTTTGATAACTTAGATTTCCGTTTCCTATCATTGGGTATAAGGCTCCTATGGCTATATACGCTTTTTTGATTATGTTCGTTACGTGAAGTTTCCATGTTAGGTGGGAGTCTATCGTTACACCTAGGTATTTAGTAGATTTTTCCGCTTTTAGGGCATGGTTGTTTATGTACAGAGGAGGCGGAGGTTTACGTTTTCTTGAGAAATAAATCCAATGACATTTATTGGGATTTAATTTTATTCGCCATTTTTCCAGCCATGTTTGGAGTATGTCTAAGTGTTGTTGTAGCTGTATGTGCATTACTGAGACGTAAGGGTGTTTTGCAAGTAACGCGCTGTCGTCTGCATAGAGTGCCAGCTCCGTGTCTGGGGTCCTGGGAATGTCATTTAGATATATGTTAAAGAGTGTCGGGCCCAGGATGGATCCTTGCGATACACTACTTTTAATGAGCTTGGGTGTAGATAAGTTATTTTTTACTCTGACTTGAAAGTGTCTGTTATTTAGGTATGAAATTAAAAGTTTGACAAGTGCGTCAGGGACTTTTAGAGAGATCAATTTGTAAGCTAATCCACAGTCCCACACTTTATCAAAGGCTTTTTGGATGTCAAGAAAAATCGCAGCTGTGGGTGTCTTATTATTAAAACCAGAAGAAATGTACTCTACCACTCTCAGCAATTGATGAGTGGTGGAGTGTTTTGGCCGAAATCCAAACTGCTCCGGAATGATAATGTCATTCTCACTAAGGTGCGTGTTCAGTCTCTTAAGAATTATTTTCTCAGTAATTTTACTAAGTGTCGGTAACAAACTGATTGGTCTGTAGTTGGCTGGAATTGAGGCATCCTCACCAGGTTTATGGATCGCTATAATTATCGCTTCCTTCCATTCTTTGGGGAAATAATTTAGTTCTAGTATTTTATTTATTAAGATGGTCAAGTAAAATATTATATTTAAGGGTAGGTTCTTTACCGCGATATTCCTGATTTTGTCGTGCCCTGGGCTTTTACGGTTTTTAAGGTTTTTGATAATCTCTATTATCTCTTGCGGGGTGGCTGGGTTAATCTCTGCCGTGACCGGGGAGTTCCTGAAATTGTTTAGAGTTTGAATAACCATTCTTAGGGTGTCCTGACACATTAGATCGTGGTTTGGTTCAAATTGCTTTTCGTAATGCCTAGCAAGCGCCTCTGCCTTTTCTTCGTCTGAGTACGCGATATTAGCGCCATCTATTAGTGGCGGGAGTTTAATTTGAGGTTTTCTGAGTCTTTTAGCGAATTGCCAGAGCGATACGTCTTCCTGGCTAAGGGATTCGATTAATTCTTTATACTGTTGCTGCTTTTCTGCGACAATTTTTTCAGTGACTTTACACGTGAGTCTATTAAGCTCCCTTTTAAGGGTAGGGTCTCTGTTAGCCTGCCATGTCTTACGCATTCTATTTCTCTGTTTAACTAACTGTTTGACATGGTGGGAAAGTGTTGGCATTTTTGATGACTCACGATGTGTTGTGGCAGATGCAATAGCTCTCCTGATTTCTGTTGTGAGTGTGTGCGTGGCAGAGTCAATATCCGCCGTGCTCATAATGTTGGGTACTGCTAAGTGCGGCTCGAAAAGTGCTCTTTTGAATACGTTCCAGTTCACCCTCTCTTGTCCCAGAGAGGCTGGAAGGGGAGTGTTCAAATCGAATGTCACTAATACCGGTAGATGATCCGAGTCGAATTCATCCAGGGTATCAATTGTGTGAGCGTATTCTATGTTTCTCGTTAGGACAAAGTCTATGAATGAGCCATTGGCACCTGAGAAGCAGGTTGGTCTCGACGGTGCAATGATGTCAGTGTTTGTTGTGTTTAGCAATCTATGTATCTGTGTACCGCGTGTGTTGGCTCTCCTGCTGCCCCACGCTCGGTGGTGTGCATTGAAGTCGCCCGCGAGTATTGTGTTTGGATATCGCGAGAAAAGCAGTTCCAGCTGCGCAGCTACATTTATACCACTCATGTTTTTGACGTATATTGAAGTTAGGATAAATGGGTTTACATTATTTATTTTAATTTTTATACTAGTATTTTCTATACCTTGAAGATTTATGTTATTTATTTCCTCGTGGGGAATATTACTTTTAATATATATTGCTGTTCCTCCATGGGGATTTCTAGCAGTTATATTTGAGCTAAGGGTATGATAGCTATTATAGTTTGCTATATTTAGTTTTTTGTTTTCTCTAACTTTAGTTTCCTGGATTAGCAGGGCATCTACATCATTTTCATTTACGTAGCTCCTAAGTTCATTTATTCTTGGAGATATGCCGTTCGCATTCCAAAATATTATTTTAAAACTTTCTTTTTGGGACCTATTCATGGCGGGTTTGTTTCTCACTGTTTTTATTAAATTCCGCGATTAATTTAAAAGCCTCAAAGACCATTTGCATTGGATCGCTCTTTTTTTGAATTAACTCAGCGAGCTGCATCAACAGATGTTTTATATCGTCTAGGTTTTATATCGTCTAGGTTTTATATCGTCTGATGAGGTTGAGGATTTCATCCATCTTTTCATCATTGGATTTATCAGCAAGTTCAGTCTCAGCTTCCATTTCCTCAGTCTCAGCTACAATTTCCTCAGCCTCAACCGCGGTTTGATCTGTTTTGTGAGTATCCTTTTGGACCTCGGTAGTCTTTTGTTTTTTTTTTCAGATTTGTCTAACTGCTGTGTTTGCGCGAGCTCTTCTCGGGCGCGTTTAGTTTTCTGCCATTCCTGAACCTTTTTTTCTAATCTTTGTTTTGCTTCTCTTGCCTCTTTGGCGGCTTTATCAATTGCTATCCTCTGTTTTATGTCTTCATGAGCTATTCTCACTTCCTCCACAGTCATTTCTCTGGAGGTCGACGGTTTAGGGGCCTGCTCTTGCACCGATCTGGTAGGTGCTGAAGTTTGAGTTCTTTTAACCTGTGGCACAGAGTGCGAGGAGCCCTGATGGGGTGTCTGAGGGTTTAGACCGAGGGCCTTTTGCCTCCAAGGGGGTATCTGATTTTTGGGGGGAGGGGGGCATACCCCGGTGCCTTTCTTCTGTTCCAGGGATTCTTCGGGCATTGCCTGAAGTTCGCCGGGTGATCTCCATTGCAGTTAGCACACGTTGCCTTCTCCGTCCTTGGTCTTTGGCAGTCACGTGTGAAGTGTTCTTCAGCACATTTAAGGCACTTTGGTGGCATGCTGCAATTCTCAGAGGAATGATTGAATTGCTGGCACCGGTAGCAGATTTTGAAGCCCCGTGCTCTGAAGGCCTCTACCTTCACAGCCAAGTATCCTAATCTTGACAGTCGGTATACCCTCTGCCAGTCTTCCGTAGGCCTAATGCTGACTAAGAAGATCGGCAGGGGCAATCTCGTTTTTGTGTTTCTCAGTTGAGAAACCCGGACTACATCTAATCCTTCGGATGTTGGAGTGATTTTTATTTCCTCAATGCTATAGTTTGTTGGTAGCCCCTTCAAAACTACCTTTTTGGGCCTTTCCGTCTTTAAGTTTAAACTGTGGAAGGGGATTTTCTCACTAGATAAATGGCGTTGTACAACCCTATAGGCGTCAGCGTCATTTGGAATCAATTTTAGCATGTCTCCTGTGAGCTTGCCAGATACTTTATTACCTGAGATTTCATTTAATTTTTTAAGGAGAGCCTGGTAATTGTCCTTAAACTTGATGAAAAAACATTCCGCTTTTGGGTCTTTTTTCTCAACCACTACACTATTTTGCCTGTCACTATTTTGAACCGTTTTTGGTTTTGGTGCACTTTTGAACACTATAGGTTGCGCGACAATTTCAGCATAACTCTTAGTTTTAACATTATCATTTACATCTTTATCAATTTTTTCACTACAATCCATGTTATCCTTGTCATTAGATTTTAAGTTTAATTCTCCATTCTGGTTTTTAGTAGGAGCATCCATAGTAGATTGCCCCTCTATCCTCCTCTTTTTATTTGGATTTTAAACAGGTTTAAGTTTATCTTCATCTTTAATTTCTTTAATTAAGCCTAGTTTTATCATTTTACATTTAATTACATCACTAGAATTACTTCCTTCACAGTTATAAATCTCATTTAAATTACTAGCATAAAACCTATCCAAATTCTGGACCAACAAAAAAGAATTTACAGAAAGAAACGAACCCAGAATCCTGGAGACTTGGTCCTCGTCCCGTCCGAGTAGTCCATTCGTCAGTAGCTCCCTGATATGTAGCGTCAGAGTGTAGATTGCCAGTGCACAGAAGTTCACAGCGTTTTTCACTTCTTCCTTCCAAGCGGGCATCAATCCATCCTTGGGCAAAGTATCACAATATTCAATCATGGCATCCCTGAGAGGCCGCAGTCCATCTTCGTCTAGCTCACCAGCAAGTCCGCGAGTAGCTTCCGTGTCGAATGCATCCAAATCCATGTCGTCAGCGTAGAAACGATCAAAGCAATTGCACTACCACGTGGGAAAAACACACGTGGCACTCTAAAGTTGAAAAAGCACGAATCCAAAATGGCGAGAAATCCGTACACAACAAAGCTGTAATTGCTTAGCCCGACGTGTTCTATCGTAACTAGATATAACACGCCAAACTTAAGCAAGGAAAGTCACCACAATCAAAAAGCAGCAGCTTCACAAAATCACAACCTCGTAGCTCGGAGTCTGAGCTCCGATTTTGTTCTCGAGCTTTCAAGAGTTTTTGTTAACTGCGACTGACTGTCATCTTCCTCCAATGACGTCACTAAATTTCCTTGACCGTCACTGGCTGTCATCTTCCTCCAATGACGTCACTAAATTTCCTTGACCGACACTGGCTGTCATCTTCCTCCAATGATGTCCATCAATTTCCTTGACCGTCACTGGCTGTCATCTTCCTCCAATGACGTCACTAAATTTCCTTAACCGTCACTGGATTATGTGTGCACAACACAATTTAGCAACTTTGCGCAAGTTGTTTACGCCTGGATATTTCCCCTTCAAAATTAACAAACTATTTTTTAACTGTAATAATAAGTTTGGTTTGGCAACTCCTCTCAACGTTTACTCTAAACCGTGACATCACGAATGACGATTCTTAATTCCTATTTCGTCACGCAACTTTTTCATTGGTTGCCGGGCTGAGTGCCCAACCTTGTATTAAATAACATTGGCTGAGCGACTTTTATTGACCGACAAGTTTTAAATAGGACCCTTGAATACAAGAACACGTTTGAATTTCTGGTTCACTACCCCTTTATGCGAAGGGCCAACGGCCGTACCGTGCTGAAAACACCGGTTCTCGTTAGATCACCGAAGTCAAGCAGCATCGGGCGCGGTTAGTACTTGGTGGGTGACCACCTCGGACCACCGCGTACTGTTGGCCATCTCGGGTGCGGTATCCCCGTGGTTTGCGCGCTAGATTTGCACGCTACCACAAATGCCGCCGTGTTCATGCGGAGTACGATCACGTTAAACATGTGGGTCCGTAAGTCCTTCCGAGAGGTTGGTGGTAGGGGAAGGAGGGTACGGTCCCTGTGGATGCCTCACCCACTGGGTTCCGGTCTAAATTGGGTGGCACTTCCCGGCCGTCCATACAGTTACCTTACACCTTTCTGGTAGGTCGGACGGTCTGGGTCTCAACAACAACAACCCCTTTATGCGAAGTAACAATAACTATATAGTACCAGTATTAACTTTCGGTACTTATGTAGTTTACCAAATTGTGCTGACGAACTTTAAAACTGCGCCATTTCGGTGTGATTTCTTTCTTTTAATCTGAGAGTTTTTATTTACTTTCAATAAAATAAATTAAAAATATCTGTTTACTTTCACAAATTTGAATTTTTAAATTCCTTTGTTTATTTTTTGAAAATTTCAATTTTAAAAATTTGTTTGCTTTTCTATAATTTAAAATTTGAAACCCATCTTTAGTTCTCAATACCTAAAATTTCAAGAAGTTTTTGTTGACTCTTGAATATTCGAAAACCTTCTTTTGCATTCAATGCATTTAATTTAAAATATTCTGATCGCATATGAAACCTTTATGAGGAAACTAGCCTCCTTGAACAGTGGAACTTGAAGTAGCGAATGGCATCATATAGTGAAAGTGCCACATATATCATAATTGGTCATTTATCTTTTTATTTGGCTACAAATATTTGGGATTCGGTAAACTACACAAGTAAGTAATTTTCTAAATTTCTTGTAAAATTCCGATTAATCGCATTCAAAGATTCTACAAATATATAATTCCATTAAAATCTGAGAGGCGCAGTTTTGACTTCCCACAATATTTTCCATTAACCTATTCTAAAATTCCTCAGCTTCAAATTTTTAAGAATCTTATATATATTAAAATACTAAAATTTTACAGCTAATTTAAATCAATGTTTTAAAATAATGAATTCTTTAGTGAGATGTACTAGAGTGAATGCTAAATTTTATCATATCCTTAATTGCCACCTTTCAAAAATATTAATTAATGAATAAATTCATTGAAAGACAGAGTACATGAATGTTTAAACCAACACACGCATATTTGTCATGGTGGATTTCACTTAATTAATGGTTGCTCATAGGCTTGACATTTGATGCTGAGAAACGACAACATGGATGTATATCGTGACGGAACACGATGTTAACATAAAGACTCAGACCACGTCTTGCACTCATAAATTAAATATGCTATCAAGTAAATAAATGTATGTAAGAATATCGTAGAAATATTTGTTTTTTTTGGGGGGGAATGTAAGTTTATATTACAAATAAAAATTATTCGATGACGCATATTTGACTTTGAAATAGATTTTGGACACACGCCGGTTGAATTATCACCAAACAACATACTTTTGACCGCGAGAAATTTACGCACGTTATTATCGTTTACGGAATGGCAACAAGCATATATATATATATATATATATATAATATATATAAGATGGAAATTGGAAGTTTTTAAAGATATTGAAGTGTTATAGCATTTATGCGCAAAGCAGCTACAAATACTATACACGATATAAATATAAAAAGTATAAAAAGCATTTAAATTTGAAAAAAGGAGGAAGGCTTAGCGAGAAGCTTACTTAATGTAGTGGAATTTTTAAATTTAACCATCGATTTCAGTAAAATACCTGTAAATTTTACTATCTATGATAAAAGAAAAAGTTTTAATATACCTATCAACGGTCTGATCAATTGGAATTCCAATCTTCACTTGAATATATTTTGGAATGTATTCTTGGGGGGATTGGCTAGATTATCAACAATGAAGACATCCGTATTGATTTTGATAGGACATTTCTACAACAAGTATATCTACAGCAATACCCCATTCCTTTTATGCTACATTATATTGATAATTTCTATGGTAATAATAATGCATATTGTTCAAAGTTAAAATCAATTTTATATCAATTTGGTCGATGAAGGTTCGCATACTATGAATAACAGGACCGCAGAACGATAACACGCAGATTTATACAGGTCATTGTAGTCTGAAGGACTAGTTTGCCATCCAGTAGGGACTTCATCTTATCAGACTTTTCTTTTTCAACGGTCTTGTGATGATTGTTATTGTCACTCCGGAGGTTGGCTTTAGCCAGGGCTGGCGTCCAGGAGTACAATGCCGCGGCATTTATGACATGCATGTTGACAACTGGGGTGTAAGGTCACAGCCCCTTACCTCCATTAAGTAAGCTGATCGCTAAGCCTTCCTTTTTTTCCCAAATTTAAATGCTTTTTATACTTTTTATATTTATATATATATACATATATATATATATATATATATATATATTATATGTATATATATATATATATATATTATATATATATATATATATATATATACTTTTTATATTTATATATATATGCTGATAAAATCCAAGGAAGAGACATTTTACTTACCAAAATTTATTTTTTTACAGTACACTTGAAACATAGATAGTTACATAGGCTGGCCGAGATCCTAACCGTCGGCCAGCTTTCTCACCAAATCTCAGTGCAATCTGCATCGTTTTACACAATGTACAGTTACAGCAGAGGGGGAGGGATATGGCGGTATGAGAAAGATACTGATTTCGTGTTCTTTAGGCTTTAAAAATGCGATTGGTAAACAGTTTCATATGAGAAAGTTTACGTAGAGGTTAAGATTAGTGACTATATATGGTATGGTTGAGGAAAAGAGGACGTGCTGGCAGACTTTGTCAATATTTGTGGCGTGGGACAGAATTTAATATAATTTCAATATGTGCTGGGCATGAAATAGGAATTTGGAATAATAATTATGAAAGAAAAGGGCGCGTTATTTGGAAAGGCTTAAAATTTCTGTATCATATCCCCCCCCCCTCCAAAAACAAAAGGCGTGGGCACAGACACACTCTATGCCCAAGGCTTTTGACAGTATAACATTTCAATATTAAATCAAAAGAAAAATTCAAAAGTAAAATGTATAATATAAAAAGCAGTAAAAATATGAATATTTACAAACCTGAGAACTGTGTTTCCTATATTATAGCAAAATTCTGAATGTTTTCCGTAAGCATAATTATTTTAATAAAGAAACGCCACAGTACAATAATAGTTCATTAAATGATTATTTTATTCTATGTTATGTGTGATGAATTACTTTAAAATTTATAAAAAAAATAATGTAGAATTCCTTGATCAGGGAACTCTGCATTCAGGGTTCCATTCACCCTTCTCACAGTGTTATGATATTTGTGTTTATGGTTGTGTTGATGAGCTTGATGTGACCCCATAATTTTATAAAATACCTAATAATAAAACAATTTTCAACAAATTCAACAACTAAAATATAAATTCCAAGGTTATATGTGATTAAAGGTAATTTTTTAAGTATTTAAATGAAACTACATGTATTACATGTACTTCATACAATATCCTACTATGTGTTTAAATATAAGTTCAAAATCTCATCAAAATACGTATTTATTTAATAATTCCATTAGTTAACTGATTATAATACATTTATAGAATGTTAAGTGCAGTAATCCCAAGTTTAGTGCATCCTGATAATAATTTCCAAACGGTTTCGTTATTGCCATTCATTTGATAAACCCACAAGACCAATTGACTTCTTGCTCCAGTTATAATAAATTACAATTCATATATAACACTTTAAAATAAAATAATATTTTAATTTTTCACAGAACATAAAATAAGTATTTGTTGAGACTCTCATCCGTTATTTACATAACTGTACTTTCTATTCCATATTATAAAATATGTACACTATAATATTTATCTATATGAAATTTTTCATTATTTACATTTTAAATCTCGCTCAAATCTTCAAATCATTTATTCCAAAAATGAAAGTCTTTATTTTCATATGTTTATTCATTATTCCTCAATAACTCTATATTGTCAACTGTCTTATTAACTCATTTATTCTTCAATTATTATTTTACAACTCATATTTATTTTCTTCAAATTACTTCTATCCAAGTTTCAATTCCTACATTGATCCAATAACACTGGCTGTTAAAAAAGGCTTATCCTCACTTGTAATTGGTATATATATCCTCATCCCAGTATCAATGACAAGGGATAAGTAAAAGTATTTATAAAAGAAAAAGTTTACTTTCAATACAGAATCAGTTACTTTGTGTTTACGTTAATAGAGGTCTACCAGGATCATTGATCTTCTTATATGTGTTTGCATCATTTCTCATATATCTCATGATCCAATATATATTTCATGATAAATAATACCCGTCTTAAAAATTCATAAAATTAAAATCATGGTAAAATCAAAATCATCACTAACAAAATACTTCTTATTTGCCTCACAGGCGGTGAAGTGGATATCGTCTTCGGCTGCTGTCTTGAAGGTTCGGGTTCGAATCCCGATTAAGGCATGGACGTTCCTTGAGGATAAAGTCAGTCTTTCGCCTTCTGGGTCCTCGTCAAAATGTGAAGCTGCACCCTCTCCGACATTCGTCAGTGGTGCGTTCCTGTAATAAACTTTGTTTTCTCGTCTTGTGTCTTTCTTCGCTCTTTCCTGCTTCCTGCGTCACTGGTCCTGAATCGGCTCCGCCGAAACAGGAGGACATCAGTAGCAACAACAACAACTTCTTATTTATTTACAATAGTCAACTTCATGTGACTGCCACTGGAGTTATCTTCAAACTTTATTTATATTGTATACTAGCCGCCTTTGGCGACTAGCCTGTTCGCTACACTTGAAATTTCTGACCGTGACAAATTCTGCCAGTGGCAAACTCGCTGGCGCGACCTACCAGTGAGGTAACTGTTTGGACGGCCAGGTAACTGTTTGGACGGCCAGGAAGTGCCACCCAATTTAGACCGGAACCCAGTGGTGGAGGCATCCACAGGGGCTGTACCTCCTTCTCCTACCACCAACCTCTCGGAAGGACTTACGGTCCCACATGTTTAACGTGGTCGTACTCCGCCTGAACACGGGGGCAGTTTTGGCAGTGGCGGGAATCGAACCTGGGCTTACTGAGTGCAATTCCCGCGCGCTAACCAGTGGGCTACCGCGCCCTCCGCATCTCCATAACCTTATTTTTATTCAGCCAATTTAGACCGGAACCCAGTGGGAGAGTCATCCGCAGAGACCGTACCCTTCTTCCTCTACCACCAACCTCTCGGAAGGCTTACGGACTCACATGTTTAACGTGATCATACTCCGCCTAAACACTGCGGCAGTTTAGGCAGTGGCGGGAATCGAACCCGGGCCTACCGAGTGTAATTCCAACGGGCTAATTTAAATTTTATAATGGCCATATTGTATTTAAAATATCCATAAAATTAAAATATCCATCGTTCCATCATTTAAAATATCCATAAAATTAAAATATCCATTTAAAATATCCATAAATTCAAATATCCATTTAAAATAACCATAAATTAAAAAATCCATATCGTTCCATGAATCATCCATATCGTTCCACCAATCCATAAATACAATAATTTCAAATACATCACCACAATTCAATCTACCATAATTCAATCAATTAAATTATTTAAAATATCCATAAATTAAAATATCCATTTAAAATATCATATAAATATAATAATTTCACCCGATGTATCCAATACATATGCTAAGCTCTTAATACATTTAAAACCCGAAGCGCGGTCTCCATGGAGACGGGGAATAATCTACTGCGAGGGGGGGGGGAAGTCGGGGAAGAATCGGTTCATCGCGGAGAATTGGGCAAGAAATTTAAAATCATGACGTCTTTAAAATTGCGATCCTTCGGACAATTTTCAATATTTCTTGACCAGATTGGACTTGTAAGAATGCCAGATCTTTGTCCTTTCTTAAAATGTAAATTATTAGTCGAAATTATGAGTAGTTTTTACGATGGGAGGATTTAAATACGAAAGTTGGTTTTTTTTTAACCGAAAGTGACTTTTGTTTTAAAATCTTTAAAAAATATTAGAAATCGAAATTGAGATTTGAAATTGATATATTTTTACTCGCAATTGTCTGCTCTTTCCGGTGGTGTGATTTGGTTTTTTTCAACAACGTCTGGATCGAGGAGAAAATAGGGCAAAAGGGCAAAAAACGGAAATCGCATAAAACATTAAATAACTAAATAATTAAAATTTTAAAAATCGGTTTTCACGTCTCCCCTTCCCCCCCCCCCCCGGGTCTCCGATTGCCAAATTTCGTAGCTATCCGACGCGCGGTCGCTGAACGTCTAGTGTATAAGGCAGTCAGACAGACATTGTCTTTTATTATTTAAGAAAGTGGACGAAGCAAAATTGAAAACAGCAAACAATTCTGCTGAGAACCAAGGAGTTTGGGTTTCTTTAGATCCAGCATAAAAAGTTATTGATATGGTAAAAGTGACTTAGTTGGATTAAAAGTTCTTAGTTTTTATTATAAATACTGTAATATAAAAAACCCAGATAAATTTCAAAATTTTCTTAATTTAGTTAAATTATTAAAGGCATTAAAGTTGTACTAAAGTTATAAAATATTAGAGAATTTTGAATATTATAAAATAAACTAAATAATTAATTAGATCATTAACACATTATTGAAGATATTGAAAATAGCATTAAAGAATTAAAATTCTTTAAATTAAGAGGATGTCATAAAAATATTAAAATTAATAAATATTTACATTTTTACTTTCCCTGCAATACATGGTAATGTATAGGGAAAGTATTGGAATCACGTCGAAAATCGAAACTCAAGTTTTTGACGTATCTACATGTTTCGAGACCTCTAGAATACGAAAAAACTATTTTTAGCGTGACGTCTGTGTGTGTGTCTTTGTGTCTCTCTGTGTGTCTGTGTGTCTATCTGTCTGTCTGTGCAGATTTTGTATCCACTCTAACTAAAAAACTAATGGACCGAATTTCAGAATTTCATAAAATTTGGTAGGTAAGTCACTTGTGGGCGAATCTGGTGCTAATTAGTTTTGGGTACGATTTGGGATAAAAGTACCCGCCTTTTTTTGCGAAATGGCCCCCAAAAGCTTGTATCCACTCTAGCGGAAAATCTAATGTACCGAATTTCATAAAATTCGGTAGATAAATCACTTGTGGGATACCCTGGTGCTGATTAGATTTTGGTATGATTCGGAAAAAAATAACCTGTCTTTTTTGCAAAATGGCCTTCAAAAATCGCCAAAATCTAAAATAAAAACTACGTATGCTCAAATATATCAATTAAATGCTTGTTTAATACGTAATTTTTAACGAAGAAGAGAATAAGACCAACCCCATTACACTAGGACTTGACATTCTCGAGATATTTTAGTTTTTTCGTATTTTCTCTACGCTACCTTAGAAAGTAAGTCCAGTTATCAAATGAGATCGAAAATTGAATTAAATGTGAATTAAATTTAATTAAAATAAAGAGAACGTGGATATAAATCTGCAGGGAAAGTCATGTGCTGCCCACATCAGATTTTTTTTTCATGAAGCTTAAATGTTCCTGCAGGATAAAAATATCTTAATCTAGTAAAATGTACAATTTCTGAGTTCTGTTTACTTAAGGGATTCGGATTTTCTATTTCATAATTTACACTTGAAAGTTTATTTAATATAGTGTAGGGACCAGTATAAGGATAAGTTCATTTTCTGGTATTGGGATATATGAATTCTTCCAGCATAACTAAGTGTCATAGGGTTGAAAATCAGCTTCTTGAAAGTATGAGTCATACCTAATCTTATTTTTTAAATGATACTCTCCAGTCCTTTTTTTAGCAATTTTTCTAGCTTCTTCTATTGGTGGGTATATATGTCATTGTTATTAAGGAGAAATATAAGGCAATTTTCCATACATCAAATAAGCAGGAGGATACCTGGTTACAGAGTGAGGGATATTATTGTATTCAAAAGTTACTTGCTCAAATAATTTTGTCCATGCAATTTTACCAGGAAAAAAATTTATTTTGAAAATTAGTCTTGTAATAATTGTTTAACTCTTTCATTTTTACTTCCCCTGCAATACTTGGTAATGTATAGGGAAAGTATCGGAATCATGCCGAAAATCGCAACTCGAGTTTTCGACGGATCTACACATTTCGAGTCTCTAGAATTCGAAAAAACTATTTTTAGCGTGACGTATTTTTTTATGATAAAAAAAATAAAACTAACCCCATTACATTTGGACTAGCCGTTCTCGAGATTTTTTAGCTTTTTCGCATTTTCGCTATGCCACCTTTGAAAATAAGTCCAGGAATCAAAGGAAACGAAAATTGAACAAAAAGTGTACATTCAGAGTATTTAAAATAATTATGGGTGTTATATTGTGCATTTAAACTCAATTCAATGAATTATTGAAGAAATAAACAGAACATGTATATGAGTCTGCAGTGAAGTCATGTGCTGCACCCATCCTACTACTTTCCCTGCAATACATGGTAATGTATAGGGAAAGAATTGGAATCATGCCGGTTACAGCATTCCCAAATCATATACAGTTAATAAATTTTACTCAAGCCATTAGGATGTTGCTGCTTGAAATTTCTGGCCCCTTAAGTTGAAGTAAGCTGATGTAAGTTGATGTAAGTAAGCTTATTGTGGCGTGGCTCCGCTGAAATCTCACAATTACACATTGGCCGTTAATCGTATTTCTGCACGCCACTTGCTCGAGTACCGAGCATATCTCCAGGTTCAGATCAATTAGAAAATGCATCACGAGAATACACAATAAATACTCATTAAAAGTTAATAAAGCTTTTATTTTAAAATACTTATATTTAAAACTTGTTCCTTAAAATTTAAAACCACAAAATATCATCTTACATTTATACAATATTTACAGTTGCTCAGTCGTATGCATTAAGACAATGCTCAATTTCAAATTCATGATCTCTCCTCTCTCTCTAGTTTTAATTATCATATTAAACTATCAAGTTAAGTTGTTAGATTCCTTATTAACTCCAAAACTTTATTCTCTGATACTCAGTCTGCAGTGGGAGAGGACAAAAGGACTTACCCCTTTTAAGCACGGGCAGGACGGCATCGTGTCGGATCTCCTCCGTCGATTTTAGAACGACCAGCACTTGACTTCCAAAATTACCAACTGAGTTCTCCCTCAACTCTTCTTCCCTTCGTCGGGAAAACGGACAACCCCCTGGCTGGGCTCCATAGCTGACGCTTGGCCGCTATAGGTTCGAAAACCCATAAATTCAGTGACGCGACCGGGCTCCGTCGAATCAGTAGATTTGGCCCCTTCCAAAGGGTTGGGTAAAAATTGGGGGACTCTAGCCCTCTTGCAGGTGCCCATTTTTTTTAAAAATAAGATAGCGTCCTTTGCCATTTTCTCACCACTGCAGCTGGTCTCTTACTCATAGCCATGGAATGTCAACCGTTTCTAAAGAGAGAAGGGGGGGGGGGGGGGTAATACTTTCTAGAAGTGGAGTGGCGACAGGAAAATTCCAATACTGTCCCACGACACTGGCTTCCCCCCAACAAGGGAAAAGAAACCAAGTTTCTTTTTCAAATGCTTAAACTACCAAAAAAGAAGGTTACAAATTATGCACAGTATACATATATAAACAGAGATAACAATAACATTTAACAATAAAATTATACATTGAAATTATATACATAAGGACACGCCCTATAGGTATGGAGATATTCTGTCTCTCCAAGTATGTCCAAAGACTAATTAAGGTGCAAGATTGTCACTGTCCGTATGGTATAAATATTGTCACTGTCCGTATGGTATAAATTTGCCGAACAGTCTAATGTAGCATACTGATTGTACTTTCTAGTCTGTTAAGTGCATTCACATAATATGAAAGTTTGTCATGAGAACACATCAATCGAGAACATTTGTTCGTTCACATTATACACTAAAAGATTGATAGTTGTTCTGTAGGGTAACAAAATTAGTGATATTCCATATGGAAGGAATGTTCTGTGAGCAGGATCAGTTGTGACATCACTTTATAAAAAGAAGTTGCACTAAAACTGTGAAAATGACGTTGCACTTAACACTGCGAAAATGGAGTTGCACTAAGATGTTGCATTAAAACGATAAAAATGAAGTTGCATTACAACGTTGCACTAAAACTGCGAAAATGAAGTTGCATTTAACACTGCGAAAATGGAGTTGCACTAAGACGCTGCATTGTTTGGTACCCTTTGGTCCAAGAAGGAATGATTTCGTTTTCGGTTAATGGTGCTGCATACATGTGCTGGTACGGCTTATGTGAGCTGTACAACCTTTCCTTTGCTGCTGCAAAAGTCTTTATAACGGCAACTTTCGTTGTTGAAGACCGGATCCGTGTCTGCGACCTTCTGCAGTTTCTCCCGATAATCAGAGTAAGTGTATGTAACTGGCCATAGTCTTGATTTGTACAAAGTACTTTATCGATATAACTGATGTAATTTCACATTAGACATTCTATTCGTACTTTAATATACAACTAGATGTAGGAGGTTTAGAGTCCTTGAACTCTGTCCACTGCATTGTACCAGAGAACATTTTACTTTTAATGTTTTCTACATTCTTACCCTACTTATTTTACATTAAACACATTTTTTCTCTTAATCACATTTATTTTACATTAATCATTTATATACATATTCTTTATAGAAATTCTTATTGAAAAAGGAATTTTTGTTTTCTTAAGAGTTATTTATTCTTACTTTCAAGAGCCCTCTTAAATGTCTTATTTCATTCCAGACCTTAATCAATCACCTCAATCCATCCTCTAACCATTTCTCTACTTAATTCAGTCTTAAACAATTACTTTACTCCATCCTCTAATCATTTTCTACTAATTTCTACTTAATTCTCTAACCATTTCTCTATTCATTTCTAATTATTTTCTCTAATATCTACTTAATTCTCTGACCATTTCTCTATTCATTTCTAATCATTTTTCTACTAATTTCTACTTAATTCTCTAACCATTTCTAATCATTTTTCTACTAATTTCTACTTAATTCATTACCCATTTCTCTATCCATTTCTAATCATTTTTTTACTAATTTCTACTTAATTCTCTAACCATTTCTCTATTCATTTCTAATCATTTTTCTACTAATTTCTACTTAATTCTCTAACCATTTCTCTATTCATTTCTAATTAATTCTCTAATCATTTCTAAACGTTTTTGATTCCCCTCCTTAAGTAACACCCGGCTGTCCGGTTTAAAATTGCTATCCCTGGTACGGGCTTGTACCGCAGAATACTTTCTACTCTAGCATCGGTCACTTTTCGTACGACCTGACAAAAGTTTTTTTCTCTTTTATTTTTCTTTACGTGGGCCAATAACAGACGCTGTCTTTGATTCTGTCCTGCGGTAATTCTCTCTAATTGAAACCGCGTACGTGATTTGCTTCCGCTTGTCATGTGACTGGACCTCGAGTAGAGTCGAAAAAATTCAAAGTCAACGCGGGCAGTGTACTGTCCTACCGCCACGAGAAAGTCCCCCAGACAGCAGACGTTTTGGTGGCGGTCGCTATGGAAACAAGTTATTCCACTGCATTTTAGGTGTGACGGAAAGCGCTTTTTTCGATTTGGCGCAGATAGAACCGACAAAAGTCGCATTTCGCTTTGTACTGGGGCCAATGCCAGACGTTCGCATTCTGTGATTTTAAAGCTGTGAAGTAACTTGTACTGTGTTGCACACTTTGTGGATTTTGTCTAGTTGAAAAATGACTACATTTAAAAGTGGAAAGACTTTGCATTCGCAAGCATGTGCAATAGTCCACAATGTTACGGGATTTTTTGAAGAGGAAAAACCGCAAATTCTCTAAAAATACCAATTTCAAATGCAATGAAGAGAACTGCGGAAGCGACAAAGGTTTCAGCGTCATTCAGTTAAAAAGATAAAACGTGAGGGGAAATCGCTTAATGACACTGAGATAAGTATTTTATCTATTTGAACAATTTACAATTATTGCTTAAAAAAGCTATTTTAAAAGTAACACAAAATGAATGGAAAAAACACTGTGAACACATTGAAAAATAGAGATTATTTATTGGAAGACAGATGGACTGATAGAAGATATTGTGAAGAAATTAGTGATAAATCTGTCGGATAGCGATTCAGACTCTTCTTCAAGTAAAAACATTTCAAGTGATTCGGACATAGTAGATAATAGTTATTCCAATGAATGTGAATGACTATTTTATAATTGATTAAAAAATATGAAAAGAATGAATATTTTAGTCATAATTTTGCTTATTTATCATTTATTTTTTCCTTCTTGCTGGCTAATAATTGTGTAACTTGCTGATTGAAAACTGTAATAAATCTCATTTAATTCGAAATTTAGTTTTAAACAAAATAATATAAATTCTAGTTTTAAATTGTAAGCTTTTCAGTTCCAAAATCGCCCGAACCTAAAAGAAAATATCTAAAACTACTTTGTTCTAATAGATTGACGGCTTCCCTTAGCCGATGTCGCCTATAATAATAAATTATTTTCTGAGTTTAAATGACGAGAAATTTTTAAGTTAATTTATAATTTAATGTCATTTAATACGAAAATTTTGCGTAACTGTCGGATAAAAAACATCTACTATTTTCTTTTAGTACATTATGATAAACGAAACGGATTCTTCGCTTAACGAAGCGCGCTTGATTTGCCAAATATTGCAGTCGATTTTAAACCTTTCTCCCTCCTTTCTTCGACTCGTCTACTTGCGCCAACCCTGTTCAGAGACTTTCTCGTGGCGGTAGGATAGTACTTTCTCTTTGTGTGCTGAACAACGGATTTTTACAAATTGGATTACACATATAAATTTTTCTGGAAGCTCCGTGAGTAAAATTACTCTAATTATTTATTTTAGGATTACAGTTTAACGTACTTCTTTCGCTAGGGTGCTTAAATTTGCTTACTTAAAGTTTAAATTACTTATTTTAGGAATTAGATTTGCTTAGGTTGTTCGACTGACAGCCGATCGCTCTGTCTGTCCGGTCATTTAAACTTTAGACGCCTGCATCTCAGTTTATCTTACCTTAACTCCCTAAGTTTTAAATTACGTGAAAGTTTAATTTAATTGCCTCACTTTTGCGGTTATTTCTTTAAATATTATTTATAATGGCACGTTAATCATAAAAAATTCTTGTTACATTTCGTTTTACTCCTCTAAGTCTTTACTGCGATAATCTTTACTCTGAATGTATTTTAATCGGTATTATTTTAACTTATATTTAAGTGACCTACGTGTAACTTTAAATTATTTTCCACTGACCTATTCACGTTATTATTTTTTCCGTGGCCTTAGATTATAGCGAGAGTTGTGAAAAACTCTCTCGTAAACGGTTGATTTCTGTTCATGTATATTTTCTACGTTATCCTCCACTTGGGGATTATTTAAATTACTAGCCGCCTTTGGCGACCAGCCTGTTCGCTACCCTTGAAAATTCTGACCGTGGCAAACTCGTTGGCGCGACCTACCAGAAAGGTGTAAGGTAACTGCTTGGAAGGCCAGGAAGTGCCACACAATTTAGACCGGAACCCAATGGGGGAGGCATCCAAAGAGACCGTACCCTCCTTCCCCTACCACAAACCTCTCGGAAGGACTTGCAGTCCCACACGTTTAACGTGATCGTACTCCGCGTGAACACGGCTGCAGTTTTGGCAATGGCGGGAATCGAACCCGGGCCTACCGAGTGAAATTCCCGCGCGCTAACCACTGGGCTACCGTGCCATCCGCGATAATCTCCATAACTTTATTTTTATTCGGCAATTTTGGGAATCGAACCCGGGCCTACCAAGTGCAAATCCCGCGCACTAACCACTGGGGTACTTCACCCTCCGCGATATTCTTCATAACTTATTTTTTATTAACCCAATTTAGATCGGAACCAAGTGGGAGAAGCATCCACAGGGACCGTACCCTTCTTCCCCTACCACCAACCTCTCGGAAGGACTTACAGACCCACATGTTTAACGTGATCGTACTCCGCGTAAACACGGCGGCAATTTTGGGAATCGAACCCGGGCCTACCGAGTGCAATTTCCGCGCGCTAACCATTGGGCTACTTTGCCCTACGCGACAATCTCAATAACTTTCTTTTTATTCATCCAATTTAGACCGTACCCTCCTTCCCCTACCACCAACTTCTCGGAAGGACTCACGGACCCACATGTTTAACGTGCTCGTACTCCGCGTAAACACGGCGGCAATTTTGGGAATCGAACCCGGGCCTGGTAACTGGTTGGACGGCCAGGATGTGCCACGCAATTTAGACCGGAACCCAGTGGGGAAGGCATCCACAGGGAACGTACCCTCCTTCCCCTACCACCAACCTCTCGGAAAAACATACGGACCCATATGTTTAACGTGATCGTACTCCATGTCAGTGGCGGAAATCGAACCTGGGCCTACCGCGTGCAATTCCCGCGCGCTAACCACTGGGCTACTTCGGCCTCCGCGACAATCTCCATAACTTTCTTTTTATTCACCCAATTTAGACCGTACCCTCCTTCCCCTACCACCAACCTCTCGGAAGGACTCACGAACCCACATGTTTAACGTGATCGTACTCTGCGTGAACGTGGCGTAAGTTTTGGCAGTGGCGGGAATCGAACCCGGGCCTACTGAGTGCAATTCCCGCGCGCTAACCACTGGGCTGCCGCGCCCTCCGCGACAATCTCCATAACTTTCTACATATTCACCCAATTTAGACGGGAACCCAGTGGGGGAGGCATCCACAGGGGCCGTATCCTCCTTCCCCTACCACCAACCTCTCGGAAGGACTTACGGACCCACATATTTAACGTGATCTTATTCCACGTAAACACGGCGGCAGTTTTGGCAGTGGCGGGAATCGAACCCGGGCCTACCGCTAACTTCCCGCGCGCTAATTTGCAATTTAAAATGACCATATGCTTAATTCCATCATCCTCATTCCATTGTTTCATTGTTCTATCATTTAAAATATCCATAAAATTAAAATATCCATTTAAAATATCCAAAAGTTAAAATATACATTTAAAAAATCCAGATCGTCCCATCATTTAAAATATAAATATAATAATTTATATAGAGCAAAGGCGCTCTATTCAGAACCGTGACGTCACCTCCACCTTGACGTCCCCACCCACCACCTTCCCTGCTTCAGCGGGGGAGAAACGAACGGAACGCCGAGAAATTTAAAATCATGGCGTCTTTAAAATTGCCATCCTGAAGGCAATTTTCATTATTTCTGGACCACATTAGACTTGTAAGAATGCCAGATATTTCAGCTTTCTAAAAATGTAAATTATTAGTCGAAATTATGAGTACTTTTCACGATGCGAGAATTTAAAAACAAAAAATTGATTTTTTGAGCCAAAAGTGAGTTTTGTTTTAAAATCTTTAAAAAATATTAGAAATCGAAATTCAGATTTGAAATTGATATATTTTTACTCGAAATTCTCTGCTCTTTCCGATGGTGTAATTTATTTTTTTCTACGATGTCTGGATCGTGGAGAAAAAAGGGCAAAAAACGGTCGAAATCGCATAAAACATTAAATAAATAAAAAAATAATTAAAATTTTAAAAATCGGTTTTCATGTGTCCCCTTCCCTCCCCCCCGGGTCTCCGATTGCCAAATTTCGTAGCTCTCCGACGCGCGGTCGCGAAACGTATAGTGTATAAGACAGACACACAGACAGACAGACAGACACACAGACATTGCCTTTTATTATATAGATTTGAGCTAACTTTGTCAGTGTTCGTTGTATCCTCTGTGATAGGAAAAGTCGATTGTCCGGGCCCTATGACTTCCTCCGCTTCCGATCTCTCTTTGACAATTTGCTCTCTCTGTTGAACCTGTTTTCGTCCTGGCGGGAGGGGGGCGCGTTTCCTTCGGGGAGCGGTTATCTTCCAATTCGAGTTGAAATGGGAGAATGTCCTCGAAGGAGCTATCATCCGCCTTCTCGGTGGCAACGCTTATCTCAGGCGCGATGTTTATTTTGGTTTGCAAGACGCCCTGAGAGTCTCTTCCCGTTATTTCTGCTTCGTGTAATAAGTGCGGTCTCCTATTAGGCATTTCATATATTCGATTTATATTTATTCTGATTGGCTTCGCCCTAGGATCTTTAATTAGTTTTAATAAAAATAAATGGGTTGTTAGTTTTTCTATTATTCTATACGGACCTCTAAAACGTTTTTTTCCGAAGTTTGGAATGTTTTTTACAAAAACTGTTTGGCCTATTTCTAGTTTTCTGAATTTTGCTTTTTTTAAATATTTTTCTTCCTGTATTTCTTGTGTGCGGATTAAATTTTCGTAGGCTTGTTTCTATGCTACGGCCATAGTTTCCAGCTTTTGAGGTTGGTTTCGTATATAATTTTGAGTCTCTTCCGCGTTATTTTGTACGATGTCCATAAATAATGGTAGGTCCCGGGAAAAGAACAAGAAGTTCGGTGACATACCTGTGGCTGGGTGGTCTACTGCATTATAACATGCTTTATGAATTCCTACGGCTGTTTCCCAATCGCCTTGCTTGTAACACTCGATTGCACGTTTTATGGCTGAATTAATTCTTTCTGAGATTCCGTTTGTTCTCGGATTCGCTGCTGAAGTTAATTTTGCATGTATATCTAGTTTATCAAGTATAGATTTAAATAATTGACTGGTAAATTGGCTCCTGCGGTCCGTCAACACAAATTCACTTTTCCCGTAAGTAGTCACATACGTAATTAATTTTTTTGCAATGGTGTCCGCAGTAATATTATCTATCGGATAAAGTTCCGCGTGCCTGCTAAAATGACATACCACAGTCAAAATGTACCGGTTCCCATATTTACTTCTTCTTAGAGGTCCCAGAATGTCAAGAGACACCAAATTTCCTGGATAATGCGGGATTACATTCCTAACCAATGGGAAGGGGGGGTGAACTCCTTTGAGTCCCCTACAGTCCTCACAAGAATTTACATAATTTTTTGTGTCTCCATAAATTCCAACCCAAAAATAGTGTTTGCTAACCAAATCGTAAAGTTTTCCTACTCCCTGATGAGGGCTATGCAAATGTAGTAAGATTCTTCTTTGTAAACTTTTCGGGATCACTACCCGTTCTATTGCGCTATCGCGGATGATATTTTTATCTTGCGAGACATACATCAATGGGTCAATAAAATATTGCTCGAAATCTTTAGTTTTACTATGCTGCTGTTTTCTAATATTATTCCTAAGTTTATTTAAAATTTCGTCCTTAATTTGCTCTCTGTGTATTTCTTCGATATTTGGAAGTTGGGAATTATTTTCTAAGCTATTTACTGTTTCAAAATTATTTTTATTCCCTACAATTTCTATGTTTCTGAGGTTGTTCTCGAAATTTTCTCTGGAGAGATAGTCTGCTAAGATGTTCGAGTTTCCGTCTATGTGTAAAAAGTCATAATCATATTCAGATAGTTTTAATAGCCAGCGGGCTTCCAAATTAGCCGGGTTAGAAATTTTTAAGTGATACTTAAGGGGTCTGTGGTCGGAAATAATATAGAATTTTTTCCCGTAAAGGTAATTGTGGAAATATTTAACTCCGTAGAATTTAGCCATGAGCTCCGTTTTTACTGCGGGATATCTTTGCTCGTGTGGTTTAAGTTTTTTACTGTAGTAAAGTACTGGTTGTAAGCGTTCATTATTCTTTTGTAACAGAATTGAAGAAATTGAGGTCGAGCTTGCGTCTGTATTAAGGTAGAACGGTTTGTCTAAATCTGGTTGTAGCACTAAAGGATGTTGAAAAAATTTATTCTGTAATTCTTGAAATGCGTCATTGCATTGTGGAGACCATGAAAATTTATTCCGTTTAGCCGTTAGCTCAACTAGTGGAGCGGTGAGTTGCGCATAGTCTGGGATTAATGTTCGATAAAAGTTACATAGGCCTAGAAATTTTTTAAGTTTTCGAACAGTGTTTGGTCTGGGGAAAGAAACAATTTTTTTTGTATTATTATCAGTTGGACTTAATCCCTGTTTAGTTACTGTAAACGCTAAATATTCCATTTTCTCTCTAGAGAATTCACATTTGGTCGGTGTCAACGTTAAATTAAAATCTCTATCTAATTTCTCTTTTAGTCCTTCATATGTGTGTGCCGCTAAAACCACATCATCAAAATATGCGTAAATGTCATGTTCGTGTAAATCTTTAAGAACAATATCTATAGCTTTTTGAAACCACAAAATATCATCTTACATTTATACAATATTTACAGTTGCTCAGTCGTATGCATTAAGACAATGCTCAATTTCAAATTCATGATCTCTCCTCTCTCTCTAGTTTTAATTATCATATTAAACTATCAAGTTAAGTTGTTAGATTCCTTATTAACTCCAAAACTTTATTCTCTGATACTTAGTCTGCAGTGGGAGAGGACAAAAGGACTTACCCCTTTTAAGCACGGGCAGGACGGCATCGTGTCGGATCTCCTCCGTCGATTTTAGAACGACCAGCACTTGACTTCCAAAATTACCAACTGAGTTCTCCCTCAACTCTTCTTCCCTTCGTCGGGAAAACGGACAACCCCCTGGCTGGGCTCCATAGCTGACGCTTGGCCGCTATAGGTTCGAAAACCCATAAATTCAGTGACGCAGCCGGGCTCCGTCGAATCAGTAGATTTGGCCCCTTCCAAAGGGTTGGCTAAAAATTGGGGGGCTCTAGCCCTGTTGCAGGTGTCCATTTTATTTAAAAATAAGATAGCGTCCTTTGCCATTTTCTCACCACTGCAGCTGGTCTCTTACTCATAGCCATGGAATGTCAACCGTTTCTAAAGAGAGAAGGGGGGGGGGGTAATACTTTCTAGAAGTGGAGTGGCGACAGGAAAATTCCAATACTGTCCCACGACACTTATGTAGGTTGATGTAGTTAAGCTTACATAAGCTTATGTAAGTAAGCTTATGTGAGTTGATGTAAGTTGGTGTAACTAAGGAAGACCCTAATGTAGGTAAGCTTTTCTTTTATGCTTTCTGAAATATTTAGCCTATGAAACTAATTTCTATTTTCTATTGTGATATTAAATAATCCAAACAAAGTGAACCTCTTTGAGACCTCTTGAGAACCTCTTTTTATCTTCATATTTCTAATATTAATTACCTGTATACAAAAAGAAAATTATATGTGAATAAAAGGTGAATTGAATTGTGGGTAAATTTTGGTTGCGATTGATTCACCACTGTCACATACACACCTTGGTGTTGTTGTTGTTGTTGAGACCAATCAATGTTTACCAATCATACCAATCAATGGTTTTAGTACTAACAGCTTTCTAAAAGAAATTAAAGGTAACATTTTCACAAGTAAATGTACTTATCCTATTGTACGAAGAAACTGTTTTCACCTTGATGTAAAATTTGTTTAGTCATATCATAGCTGCATCTATGCCTTTTCTTCTTGACCCAGACCGGCCGACCTACCAGAAAGATGTAAGGTAACTGTTTGGACGGCCGGGAAGAGCCACCCAATTTAGACCGGAACTCAGTGAGGGAGGCATCCACAAGGACCGCACCCTCCTTCTCATACCACCAAACTCTCGGAAGGACTTACGGACCCACATGTTTAACTCTGTACTCCGCGTAACACTTACTCCGATTGAACACGGCGCTAGTTTTGGCAGGGGAGGGAATCGAACCCGTGGCTACCGAGTGCAATTCCCGCGCGCTAACCACTGGGCTACCGCGCCTGGAATCCTTGGTGTTGAAGACCCAGGCCACCCGACTCACCCTTGGGTATAAGGAACAGGATGAGTAGCTGTAGAAACCTTGATGTGTAAAATTTAGTCCATTCCCTTCAGTAGTTATGAAAATACAGACCTGCATCATATTGAAACTTTTTGAGGATCATCCATCAATTTCCAAAGGAAAATACTGAGAAGAAAATTTTCAAAACTGCAGTGCGGAGCAAATTTTGGACTCTTAACATTTGTGCAACGAATGATCAGACACTGGAATTGCATTTGTGTTAAGAAAAATTCCATAATGTAACGTGGAAGGACAAATTTGAAAATCGATTCAGCTTAAAACCATTCTATACAGGGTGTTCCAAAAGCATTGACCTCGTCTTTTATTCCTTAAATATTGATCGTAGACATATGTAATAAATTACAAAGTTGCGTAAAAAAGGGTACAGAATTTTATGAAATCAATTAAAATTTTCAAGCTAATTAAATTTTAAGAAATACAAAATTTAAATTTTTATACGGCCCCCATGCAAAAACATTTCCAATGAGTAAAATGTGCGCCATACACTAATAAGGTAATGTACCAAATTTCAGCCTTTTTTATCATAAAAAGTCCCAGAGATATGTTTAAACAAATTTGGTGAGCGATTAATCAGAAATTAAAATGGAAATGTTTACAGCAAGAGTGCAAATAACGCAACACAGAAATGTATCATAGGCAAATAATATCTGCCTCTTATCTTTAATGGATCTTTGGCATGGATGAAAAACATTTTGAACAAGATTTGTAATCTTTGTGTAACGTTTTTATTTCTACACAGTTTAGATACTTTTGTACCAATAAATAGCAAAATTTTTATTTATTTATGTAATCATTGTTTTCTTTCGTAATTTGTGTATGACTCCTGAAACGCAATCTGCCGACATGATTTTTCCCCTCTGAGAACCCATGTCGATGCATCGAAAAGTGGTTTAAGTCAGCATTTTTGTCTTTTCATAGCTCTGGGACTTTTTATGATAAAATACTAGAATTTTGTACATCACCTTATTAGTGTATGTGGCACATTTTACTCATTGGAAATGTTTTTGTACGTGTGCTGTATAAAAATTTAAATTTTGTATTTCTTAAAATTTAATTCCCTTGAAAATTTTAATCGATTTCATAAAATTCTGTACCTTTTTTACGCAAATTTGCAATTTATTATATATGTCTGAGATCAATATTTAAGGAATAAAAGCCGAGGTCAATGTTTTGGGGACACCCTGTATATGTTTCTCGTTATATAACACAAATTTTACGTCTAATACAAAAAGTTTATATAAAATAATTTTAGTATCAAGTTTAATTCAATATTCGAAATTAATATAAATAAATGATAAATTTCAATTCGAAAACTAAATGCAGAAATTAGTTCAGTGTGACGAATGCCTTTGATATATATGCAAGTAATACTAAATTTGCATTCTTGAAACTGTATGTGGTGGGCTACCTCATTGAAAATAGAAATAATAATATAATTTTTTTAATTACCTTCAAATTATTATATATGACGACTTGGTTGAACGGAAGCCTCAGCGTTTCTAAAATCCCTAAAATATTTTAAGAGAGAAATGGTTAATGAAATAAACAATTTCACAATATTAAAATTAATTGTTAATTATTTATTATACTAATTATAGCATTAAGGATTAATTATTATGGTTAATAAATAATGTAAATAATATAATTCATATTCAAAGTTGAATAATCTAATTAATTAAATTTGAGTCATATAATACATTTTTATGCATTTCACAGTAAATTGTGAAACGCTTATTTCTAAATCTGAATTATTTATTATGTATGTTAATGTATCTTCGGATATTTCAGTATTTGTGCTAGAAATATCTGAAGTATTATTCATGTGAGTAAATAAAGCAAAAACAATGTAATTTATGTTCAAATGTAATAATTTCCGAAACGATCATATGCATTTAATATTTTATTTGGGCAGCAATTTGTGTTGTACTTGCTTTATTTGCTGTTAGTGCATAATGTCATCTTCTATACTGAAATTGATATTAGATTTCCTCCAAAGACTACTCTTTTCAAAATTTGATTCTAATTTTAGAAAGCTCATATTTGGATCTCAATTATCGGTATATATGTTAATGCAGCAAAAATAAATTTTCAGTTATTTAGTTTACAATAACTAAAAAAGAAAAGTAAATATAATTAAGTGCATTTAAAATTAATTTTTCTCGAATAATTTTTCATAATTATTCTCTTAATTTGCACTATTTCGAATATCACATTTTGACCTACGCTCTCATGTTAAGCAAATGTAAAAGTTATTCGTTCGAATTTCAAAAATACTATCTGGAAATTCTAAATGCTTTTCTAGATTTTTGCTGATAAAGATGAATATAAAGTTTCGTGAACATCAAATAATATTTGTGGTGGTATACACAACAAATCGACCACAGACACACGACGGATAAATAGACAGACAAACATCACTCTAAAAATAGTCGAAATGTGTTCAGAAGGTCCTAAAACATATATTCTTTTTCTTCGACCCAGACCGTCCGACCTATCCAAAGGTGTAAGATATCTATTCAGACGAAAGGGAAGTGCCACCCAATTTAGACCGGAACCCAGTGGGGGAGGCATCCACAGGGACCGTACCCTCCTTCCCCTACTACCAACCTCTCGAAAGGACTTACGGATCCACATGTTTAACGTGATAGTACTCCGCGTGAACATAGCGGCAGTTTGGGCAGAGGCGGGAATCGAACTCGGGCCTTCCGAGTGCAATCCCCGCACGCTAACCACTGGGCTGTCGCGTCCTACATAAACCATATATTGGCGTCAAAATTTCGAAATAGAAAATTTTCGTAAAAAATTGCTTTCTCTATACTATATTCCATACTATGAAAAAATAAAAATAACACCGAGGTAGAACTATTCGGGTCCTGCAGTGTTTATGTATCATAATTCATGACTATATGACACGGCACTGCGGACTGCACAGACATTTTCATTAAGCAAAAACAGTAAATAAATAAATGCGAACGAAAACTGATTAAAAAATGTACAATTAAATGTAAACACCTATATCTCCGAACCTAATAGATTAAAATGCAAACAATTTTTACATGTTTTGTCGGATATATGGTACAGTTTGTAAAAATATAAAAGTGATTTTGATATTTTAGAATTTTGAACTTTTTCATGAAAAACTACAAAGTTTATGTCCGAACGAGTTTTTGCCTCAATTTGCTAAATTTCACTCGAAATGCCTTTTTAACTATAAAATGCAGATGTAAAAAGTAAGTGAAAAAATATTCAGTGGGTAATCCAGTTTATAAAATATTGATTTGTTTTTACAAAGCTCTTGCAGTTTTCAAGCAACCGGCTTGCCAAGTTCAAGAAGATTGATACTGTTTCGTTTATTCCCATTGTAATGCTTATATCTAGAAAACCAGTGAAGAACTAGCTATGAACTATAAGAAATAATTTGTAGCCATCTGCATGTCATACAGCGATATGTATTTTGATTTAGAATTTGATTCTTATTTTTTCAGATAGAGTGGCAATAATTTCGATATTATAATTCAAATTCATTTGATGTTGACTATGCGGAATGACTGAAATTGCCAGATCTCTTAGAAGCTAAAGAAAATTGAAGCTATAGCAAGTTCATGGAGATAAAAGTAAGGAGTTAAATCTTCATATTAAGAAAACGCCAATATCGTTTGAGATAATCATTCAGGTGGCGCTGGGATAAGTTAAGTAGTCCTGTATTGTATGCATTTATATGGCGAAAGACCTAAATTATTTATTTAAACTGTCAATTTTGCAAAAATTAATTATTAGTACAAACCAAAGAATAACTAAAGCATTAATGAATATTCTTACGTATTCAAAATTATTTTACTTTCCAATTTATTTTTATCTCCACATATTCTGTACTCTATCCTACAACTATGAAAAAATACTGGTTAATTATACTCATAATTAAGGCATCCTTAATTTAAAAATTATTAAAAATACATATACTAAATACTTTGCCTTTCTATAGTGTCAAGTAACAATAGAAACTACTTTACAAACACTAACGACACCTAGATATAATTCTCAAAATATTATGGCATTTTCAAGCGTTTCATCCATAAGAGTTTTATCTCCTCCTTTCTAGCTCCATGAGTAAGTTCCTTGATGACATTGCAGTTAACGGTTAACTCATGCTGAAGAGCGCATTATATCCGCGAAACCCGTCTATGGATGCTGGTGTCTGCAATTGGTCTTCCAAATTTTAGGGAACGCCCCTTTCAGGCGGGTTTTGTGATGATTGTTACGAACGTATCCTCTAGAATCCTGGGTGTAGACACAGCATAAAAGAACGAGTCCAAGTTTCTGGCTAATTTACGTTTATTCACAAGCACAAAGTAAACAGAAACAGTATACAATCAAACTGCACTTGAATGCTCCACTAATTGCACAGAATAAGCGATATCAGTCTCAAAATACTGGGGAAAATACTTTCACAAAACATCAGCTACTATATTCTCAAAACATTGATAAAAGTCACAGTTCACTGTAGTTGGTTCAACTCGTCAATTGAAGTCTCCGATTCAGTGATGACTCATGTTTATAGTGTCTGCATAGAAACTTCTGGAATTCTCTATATCTCAAAGGATAATCGTTCTATCTAGAAGTTTCTGGAACATGCCGGAAGTCGCCAAATGTCGCCAAGTTAACGATGAATCGCCAAGTCTGGCAAACCTTCTTCTAACTGGAAAATCCTGGAAACCCTGTGCTTGTGTCATCCTCACGTTATGCTGACGTCATGGACTGCGTTTCTTTTGCCTGGCCTTCGAAACAGAGGAAAGAGCAGGTGCCAAAGAGAAAATTGAGCGTTCGAAACAAATGTTACTCGAGTATTCTATATATTACCGGCAATGTATGAAAGCCGGCATTCTATAGAATACCTAGGCATTATATAGAATACCGAAAACTGATCGGCAATCTATGAAACGATTAAAATTTCACAGATTTCTTAGGCATTCTATAGAATGACAAATAACAAACCGGCAAAGTATGAAATACATCTCCGATTCATTCTTTTTTTCATATTTTGCCTAAATAGTATTTGTCATTCTATAGAATGCCTAGGTATTATATACAATGCCTAGGGAAAGTATATAATAATTCTCATATTTCATACTTTGCCTAAAAAAGGTCAGTATTCTGTAAAATGCCTAAGAATTCTATAGAATGCCGACATTTCACACATTGTCTGTAATATAACCGGCAATGTATGAAAGCCGGCATTCTATAAAATACCTAAGCATTTTATAGAATACCGAAAACTGGTCGGCAATATATGAAACGATTAACATTTCACACATTTCCTAGGCATGAATGACAAATGACAAACCGGCAAAGTATGAAATATATCTCCAATTCATTCTTTTTTTCATACTTTGCCTAAATAGCATTTGTCATTCTATAGAATGCCTAGGTATTATATACAATGCCTAGGGAAAGTATATAATAATTCTAATATTTCATACTTTGCCTAAAAACGGCCGGTATTCTATAAAATACCTAGGTATTCTATAGAATGCCGGCATTTCATACATTGCCGGTAACATATACATGAAGTTAGAGTGATGGAGATACAACTCCTATGGATGAAACTCTTAAAAATGCCTTAACGCTTTAAGAATTATATCTAGGTGTCACTAGTGTTAGTAAAGCGCCCTTTGTTACCATTTGACACAACAAGGGCCATAGTATTGAGCATAAGTATTTTTGATTATTTTTATTATCAGTATAATTAATCAGTATTTTCTCGCAGTTGTAGAACAGGGTTCAAAATATAGGGAGATAACAATAAATTCAAAGGTAAAATACTTTTGAATACGCGGCAATATTCTTTATTGATTCAGTTCTAATTTTACGTTGCGCTACTGATTTATTTCTAGAAAATTGACAGTTTGAATAAATATTTGACGTCTTTAGTCATAGGAATACATATAATGCAGGGGAACTTATTTTATCCCAGCGACACCTGAATTATTATCTCAAATGTTATATTTCTCAGTATGGAGTTTTAATTCCTTACCTTTACCTCCATTGTTCCATATGTGAAAACAGGAATCGAATTATGTAGACTTACAGGAAAAGTATTACGATTGGATAAGAAACAAGAAAGATCAATCATGCATAAAGCATTGATTATGAAACACTTTCCAACTGCAATGCCATTTTATTTAAACATCTCTAAAATGCGATACATTCAGCGGTAATATTTTTAAAATTATCACAAAACTATAATAATGTATTATATTTGAAAACCTAAAACTTAATCGAATAAAATGAACTTTATTCAAATGACGTCATTGAAATATAAACCGCCTGGCTCTCTATGTAAAAGCAGTAAATATTTCATTCACACACTTTTATTCCATTCCTTTCATTCATCACATACTACAATAATTTATTTTATTTAAAAACTTAAAACCATGGAGGTAAAAGTAATTTAACTCTATGCTTAAAACTGCATCGACAAAGTCTGCTATAAAATCGTCTGCTTCTCTTGTAAAATCAATGAAAGTTACATTCATATCAGCTATATTGCAGACTCTAGAACTAAATAATTTTGCGTTAAAAATTCAGCAATTCTTATACAACTCATCTTACAGGTTGATGTGTTTACATTCTCCATAAGTAAAAATTAGAGTTCGTTGTAGAAATACTCATTGTAGAAGTTTGATGATCATTTACACTCAAATACATTGTGCGTTATTTCAGAATATAGATGCACAGAAAATAAGCAAAAATAAAACGGTTTCAAGACGGATACAACACTAAACATAAATTGAAAATTACTTTAAAAATCACGATTTTCACACTTAGATGGATGCCATATTTTATTTTGAAGTGGGTCACGGGATCTCTTCATATAATATGGGTGTAATTATTATTTTAATTTTTATTTAAAAAATTGCCGAATATATTTTGGTGAATTTTTTTATATTTGTTATGGGATAATTTGAATATTTCCTAAAACTATCGAAGCAATTTGTGAATTTTATATCCGCTTAGAAAATGTTTGAAAAATAAGGCCCCATAGGGGTCAATGTATTTCATTTCTTCAACCCAGGTTCAATGCAAAACTAATTGGGTGATATTATTCATTTATATATTCCCATAGGTCCCACAGACCGTCTGAACAACACACTAAAATTTCATTTTGATAAAGCCATTTTTACGACAGTTATCGTGCGAACGGGCAGACAGACAGACAGAATGAACGAAGTCATAAACACTTTTCAACTTTATTGTAAAGTACAAGAAAGACCAATCATGCTTAAAGCATTGATTATGAAACACTTTCCAACTTCAATGCAATTTTATTTAAAAAAGCCAAAAATGCAATACATTCCTCGGTAATATTTTAAAGCTTATCACAATACTACATTGATTTATTATATTTGAAAACTTAAACCTTCATTGAAAAAAATGAACTTCATTCAAATGACGGCATTGAAATATAAATTGCCTGGTTTAAATATCTCTAAAATGCAATACATTCCACGGTAATATTTTTAAAACTATCATAATACTACGATAATTTATTATATTTGAAAACTTCATCGAAAACAACTGAAATAAATTCAAATGACGTCATAGAAAAAATAACACGCCTGGATCTCTCTATAAAAGCAGGATTTCATTCATTTCATTCATCACAATACTATAATAATTTATTTTATTTAAAAATCAAGACCATGGAGCTATAATTCATAAACTCTATGCTTAAAACTTCATCGAAAAAAAATCGTCCTTCTGTTTATAAAATCAATTAATATTTCATTCATATCAGCCATGCAGACTCCATGGACTGAATTATTTTGTGTTAAAGAAATACAGTAATTCTAATACAACTCATACTACATATTTTGCTGTTTACACTTTACATAGGAGAAAAATAGGCTTAGTTGTAGAAATAATCAAATTTGAATGAGAATTTAAACTCAAATATATTGTCATTGTGTTGTTTTAGTATGTAGATACACATAATTTAGGCAAAAATAAAGTAGTTTTAGGACGGATACAACACTCAATATGAATTAAAAAGAACTTTAAAAAATCACGATTTTGAAACAAGATGGATGCCATATATCATTTTGAAGTGGGTCATGTGATCGTTTCATATCATGGTCACGTGATCGTTTCATATAAGATGTGTAATTATTATTTTAATTTTTATTTAAAAAACTACTGAATATATTTCGCTGATTTTTTTTTTATATATTTTATGGAACAATTTGACTATTACCTAAAATTTTTGAAGCAATTTTTGAATTTTAAATCCGCTTAAAATATGTTTGAAAAATTAGGTCCCATAGGGCTCAATGTATTTCATTTTTTCAACCCGGGTTCAATCCGAAACTAATTGGGTGATATTATTCATTTATATTCCCATAGGTCCTACAGACCGTCTGAACAACATACTAAAATTTCATTTTGATTAAGTCATTTTTACGGCAATTATCGTGCAAACGGGCAGACAGACAGACAGGCAGACAGACAGACAAACAGAATGAACAAAGTCGTAAAAACTTTTCAACTTTGTTGTAAAGTGTTAAAAATGATTTTATCAAAATTTGACAGATTTACATATTTTGAAAATCCCTGTTATGAATTAGATATTCTATTCAATGGTGTATGCATGCATTTCTGTTAGTGTATGCATCTGTAAACAATAAATACCACTTTTATTTAATAACAGTGTAATTATTATAATAAAGCATTATGAAAATAAAGCAAGAAATTCGCCAAGAAAAGAGTTCTCCTACATTAGAGTGGTTTGTGCACTCCAATTTCGATGAAACTGTTAAAAAATTTTATATCCTTTTAGATTTAGACTGTCGGTAAAAATTTGAGCTATTGAAATTCGGTACTTCTATTTCAATCGATCAGAGACCATTTGATGCTAAGGAAAAACTACTAATTTTTTTTTAATATTTCGCTGCGAAAAGTTGCTAAAATTATACAAGAAAATTATTATATTATAATTTCCTGCTAAAATAATTTGTTATATGATATTTCATTTAGAATTGAAATAATGTACAAACCGATATTATGAAAAATGATCTAGAGACATTGCACATTTGTAATCTGGGGAAACAATTGTAAAGAAAATGAAATATCTTCTCTATTATGAGTGAATACTCCTAGAGTACATAGATCCAGAAATTAATGAATTAAATAATTTTGTATTTATCATTAATCGTTGATGAAAAATTATAAATTTAACTTTCCCACTCTGTGGTAATATTTCAGTCATCGAGAAAATTACATAAAATTTAGTAAGTTTATTTAATCTGTCCCAACAAAAAGCTTATACATTTTCAACTCCATGTATTTATAAACTTTAACATGCCATAACTTTTTCCATAATAACGACATTTGTTATTATCATGGAAAAGTCGTGTATCAGGGATTTATTTTTTAAAAGTTATTTCTAAAAATATTAAGAAATATATATCGTTAAAATTTGTATAAAATATTTTTCCACATTTATATTACAACTATATTTCTCTCATCATATTGGAACTCTATAATCACTATACTTGTGTATGCCGCGTATCATTTAAGGCCGAAACGCGTCGTGATCTAACCAAAGAAAAATTTGTCAGATCCTTATTTTCATATATTTCACAGTAATTACGACTTGTTTTTTAATCTGAATTATTTGTTACTTATGATATATCTAAAAGCTATCAGTACTTTTGCCTAAAAACTACAAAACCATACCAACCATCTTTAAGTGAATTTAACGTTGAACGAAACAGAAATAACTTAAATTTCTGCCCACATAAAATGATAAAATAGATTAGCGCTTTGGAAATCACATGGATTTCCTTTACTAAACGATCGTCTTATTTTATTATTTTATTTGAGCAGCAACATTTGTAATATGTGTTTTATTGTCAATGTGTAAAGTAACATTCTGCACAAAATTATATTCCGTTAGATTTTCACCACATATTTCTTACTATTTGTTTCCCAAATTTGATTCTTTCTGGGAAACTTTTGTTTAAATATGAATTATTTGTCATGTAAGTCAATGCATTAAAAGCATTTTTCAGTTTAAAATAGCTAAAGAAAGAAAATAAATATCTTTGAACGAAATTAAACTCAGTTTCCTTTCAAATATTTTCCACAATATTCTTAATTTGATGATATCTTTCATTAATTTTGATGCTATTTGACAGGTTCCAAAGGTTTCATTACAACTTTGAAAAAATTTTGTAAGCTGCTAGAAGTAAATATGTCTTGGCATAGTTTTGATTTTTTTCATTTAATCAAATCAGTGAGAAAGAATTGGTCTCTAAAAACAAAAATAATGGTTACAGAAGTTGCAAAAACTGGCAGATTATGAAAAATAATGGATACTAGATAGCTGTTCAAATTCTTACCTCCCTCAATATATTTAATCCCATGTTTAAATGTTCTATTTTATATGTATATTTCTCATTTTTATTTTTATGAAAACTTCTCTTGTATTCTCCAATTTTCATTACTTTTATAGTATTTTGAGGTTTCGAATTAAAAAAAAATCTCGTCGAAGCCCATCGCCCCGGGTCCTGAAGTGCATGTGTATCAAATGTTATGGCCGTACGACGTTTGGATTTTTAACTACATACGATATATATATATATATATATATATCGTATGTATATATATTGCAGGTCACAGAGAGAGTACTAAAGGCATTGCGCTCGAGAACGTTAGATGCATGGACATGGACATGCCCCCCATTCTCTCTTCTATAAATGCCTACGCATCGATTCTATATTTTAGAGGTTGTGACGTTGGCGCTATGTCTTGATCGCACTGCCTTATCTAAAGTGAGCTGAAGTCACCTTAGATAAAGGGATTGCGTTTGAAGGAAATAAGTTCTGTTGAAGAAAATCCGTGCAGTGACATTCTATGGTAATAAATCGGTTTCTAAGTAATGAAATTTACTAAAAGCGCATTCTTGTTAACACTATAATACTAACTCCTAATAAATATACTTTTAGTGTGAATTATGCCTGTGTTTTTAATTTTATGTGTAATAAATTTGTAATTATGCTACAGTTTTCTTTATTTGTGCTCACTACCTCAGGATATGACAATTTAAAGATTCATATTGTGTTCAGAAGGAAATATTATGTGATACGTGTAATAGTGAATTGTGAAAGTATCAGTGTCTTGGGAATACCGTCATCTGATTGGTTTATTACTTGAACATTTAATTAATGTATTGTGTATCTGGCAGTTGTTTCTTGAATTTGGCAGATGTTGCTAGCTGTATCTTGTTTCTGCTTACGCTTATTGCTGCTTTAAACAAAACTTCAATTATCCAAATATTCGTATTTATTCTTGTTTTCTGTAAACAAACCCAAAAATCCAAACGATCTATTGTAACAATCTAAACATTTTACTAACATTTTCTTTACAGAATACCGACCTTTTCAGATTTATATCGATAGAAATGTTTTACCTACATATTCTCCATTTCAAAATATCAACATTTTTAGCCCTATCTCAATACAAATGTTTTGTCCGCAGCTTCTCTATTACAAAAGCATCGGCATTTCAGATCCTATCTCAATGTCAAACTTACTAAAGCAATGCCATCAATCTCTTCTGTGTCAAAAATAAAACTTATCCGTGTCATGAAAGATTGTGGAAGCTGTTGACACTTTATATTCAGAGTTTACTTTGTTGACTTACTTTGATTACTTTCGCTGCAGTGAAAAGGAGGAAAAGATGGATAACAGATCGATATTGTAATTCATCAAGCGGTTTGATGAGTTTGGTTCATTGTCGGGTGTGAAATTTACCCATGAATTTCACATCATAAACTTCGCATCACATCAGAGTTCATGTAAATCACGTTCCTGAGTTGACTTGAAATACGACTAGCAAAGAAATTAAACTATGGAATATTATAGTATATAGATAGACAGAGAATGATAGAATGTTGTAATAAATACTGAGAACTATGTAGTATACTCTATTGTATTCAATATGGTTGTGTATTGTATTCAAATGTGTATTGTATTCAAATGTGGTGCAATTTTATAATGTAATCATTGATTAAATTAAATATCCTTCATTTAATATTTTGATTTTAAAATATATTTATTGCGTTCATATAGCATAGTATATTGCATGTATTCACAATAACCATCAAATTTACTTCCACAAAGGCAAGCTCACTTACAGTAGCTGAAAAATATTACACTGGTCATTAACCACAAAATTTATCTTTTAAATTATATTTATTATTTGTGTACTCTCAATTACTAACATATATTTTAAATAATCATAAATAACTAATTAATTTACGATAATCATTGATTCCATTTATTTTAGATATGACCTACAGGATTATGTGAGACCTTAATTATAACTGAACATTGAAAGAATTTGCGCTTGACCATTGCAATTATATTTTGTTAGTATATACCTCCTTTTATGCAATTATACTGCATTAGCCCATGAACTTGACTGGAAGACATGCCACTAACATCGAGTTGATATGCACAGAAAATATCTTATTATTCTCCTTTTTTAAGAAGCCTTTCACGGAGAATGAAAGAATACCGTAATAAATGCTGAGAACTGTATAGTGTGTAAAGTATATTGCATGTATTCAAATGTGGTGTAATTACTATCCTTATATACTTAATGTATAAAGTATTGTGACAGGGTCGAAAATTTTAATTCGAGTTTTCGACGGGAGAGCACGTTACAAGCATCCCTGATCATGAATCAAACATTTTTGAAGTTATGTCTGTGTGTGTGTGTGTGTGTAAAAGTATGTATGTGTGTGTGAAAATATGTGTGTGTGTGTGTGTGTGTGTGTGTGTCAGTGTGTCAGTGAGTCTGTGGAGACGATAACTGACGAACGAATGGACCGATTCGAACAAAATTTGGTACAAAAATCACAATCCCTGAACATAAACACTGAAAGCCTATTGTTTTTATACGCAATCGAATGTTCAGAACCCCTAAATTGTCGAGAGAAATCCTGAAAAATTCGTCAAAAAATCAAAACCGCTAATAAAGTTACACAAATAGACATTTCTTATGTAATTTTTCATTAGAAAACGATTGACATAAATTTTAGAACGCTAACACGAACCGTTCTCGAGATATTGCATATTTTTAAAAAAAAATATTAAAAAGTTATATAAAATAAAAAAAATATTTCCTATTGAGAAACATGTTCTTTTTTCATATGTAATACCATGCGATAAATTGGGTGACATCATTCTCGTGGATCTAGCTCGTTCCATTCATGGAAAAAGATACTTTGAGTAATACTTTTGTATTTGAACGCCAATAGTCATTTACCTGCTGTAAGAATAACTTATTTCTTCGTCCATAACGCTTGGCGAAATTTTGGCAACAAATTTGGTGGAATGTCGCCAACTTGGCGACTTTTTTAAATGTTGCTAAATTAACGAAAAACTCACCAAATGGATAAAAATGGCGCTAAATCAATGAAGACTCATTGATGATGACGACATGGAAAATGACGACTCATTGACGAAAATTCAATATCTTGGAAAGAACATAAATTACTATATAAATAATCTATTGATTTTACTGTAAAAGTAGTAAATTCATTGCATTATATAAGGAATATCATGTGCTGCCCACATCAGATTTTTTAATAATGTAATTGTTAATGAAATTAAATATTCTTTATTTAATATTTAGATTTTAAAATATATTCACTGCGATTGTATAATATAATGTATTGCATGTATTCCCAATAACCATCTAAATTTGCCCTACAAGGGCAAGACCACTTACCGTAGCTAGAAAATAATACATTGGTCATTAACTACAACATTTGGCTATTTAAATTATATTAATTTTTGCACACTCAATTATTAACATTTATTTTCAAAACAATCATTAATAACTAATTAATTTACGATAATCATTGATTATATTTCTTTTAGAAATGACCTATAAAGTATGTGAGACCTTAATTATACCTGAACAATGAACGGATTTGCGCCCTGCCTTTGTAAATATATTTCGTTGGTATATACTTCTTTTTATGCAATTACTCTGTAATAACTACAAATTCATTTTAGATAAACATTTTCTAAAATGAACTTGGAAGGGAACGTATCAAATAAAATTTTTTGGACCGTTCAAATTTTTATTTTTTACATTTGGCCCTCTTGAACATAAATTTGCCCAACCCTGTTAGAGTATCATCGAATTAGTAGCAAAACACAGAGAGCTGTGGCGGAGCACTCTAGTACTGTTAAAAAAATAATCTGATGTGGGCAGCATATGGCTTTCTTTATAAAATGCAATGAATTTACTACTTTAACAGTAAAAAAAAATAGATTATTTTTATAGTAGTTATTTATATTCTTTTCAAGATATTGAATTTTCGTTAACGAGTCATCATTTTCCATGTCGTCATTGATTTAGCATCATTTTTATCCATTTGGCGAGATTTTCGTTAATTCAGCAACATTTAAAAAAGTCTCCAAGTTGGCGACATTCCATCAAATTCGTCGCCAAAATCTCGCCAAGCGTTATGGACAAAGAAATAATTTATACTTACAGCAGATAAATGACTATTGGCATTCAAATACAAAAGTGTTACTCAAAGTATCTTTTTTCATCAATGGGACGAGTTAGATCCACGAGAATGATGTCACCAAATTTATCACATGGTATTACATATGAAAAGTGAACATGTTTCTCAATAGGAATTTTTTTTTTTTATTTTATGACTTTTAGATAATTCTTTGGAAAAATTTGCAACATCTCAAGAACGGTTCATGTTAGCGTTCTAACATTTATGTCAATCGTTTTCTAATGAAGAATTACATAAGAAATGTCTATTTGCGTAACTTTATTAGAGGTTTTAATTTTTTGACGATTTTTTCAAAATTTCACTCGAATATTTAGGGGGTTTTGAACATTCGATTGCGTATTAAAACAATAGGCTTGCAGTGTTTACGGATTGTGATGTTTGTACCAAATTTCGTTCGAGTCAGTCCATTCGTGCGTTAGTTATCGTCTCCACAGACTCACTGACACATACACACATACATACTTTCACACACACGCATACTTTCACACACACATACTTTCACACACACACATACTTTCACACACACACACACAGAGGGCCAACGGCCGTACCGTGCTGAAAACACCTGTTCTCGTTAGATCACCGAAGTCAAGCAGCATCGGGCGCGGTTAGTACTTGGTTGGTGACCACCTCGGAACACCGCGTGCTGTTGGCCATCTCGGGTGCGGTATCCCCGTGGTTTGCGCGCTAGATTTGCACGCTACCACAAAATGCCGCCGTGTTCATGCGGAGTACGATCACGTTAAACATGTGGGTCCGTAAGTCCTTCCGAGAGGTTGGTGGTAGGGGAAGGAGGGTACGGTCCCTGTGGATGCCTCCCCCACTGGGTTCCGGTCTAAATTGGGTGGCACTTCCCGGCCGTCCATACAGTTACCTTACACCTTTCTGGTAGAAGTGATGTCTCTGTGTGTGTGTTGTTGTTGTTGTTGAGACCCAGACCTTCCGACCTACCAGAAAGGTGTGAAAGCCCCAGGCCGTCCGGCTCGTCCAGAGGACTTGGAGCAACAGAATGGACGACCGGCTACCAGAAAGGTGTAAGGTAACCGTCCATACAGTTACCTTACACCTTTCTGGTAGCCGGTCGTCCATTCTGTTGCTCCAAGTCCTCTGGACGAGCCGGACGGCCTGGGGCTTTCACACCTTTCTGGTAGGTCGGACGGTCTGGGTCTCAACAACAACAACACACACACACAGAGACATCACTTCATAATTGTTTGATTCGTGATCAGGGATGCCTGAAACGTGCTCTCCCGTCGAAAACTCGAATTTGAATTTTCGACCCCGTCACAATACTTTCCTTATACATTATTGTATATAAGGAAAGTAATAAAGTATAAAACAGGTTTATGTACTCAATTACCCATTTAAAGCAATAGAAAAAGAAATAGTTAGTACCCCACAATTAAAGAACTAAAAACTGTTGAAATCTTTATTTGGATATAATTTGGAAATTTAAACATAATAAACACGATTTTATTATATTTATGAATATATATAATATATATAATATAATTAATGTTATAGTTGGTAATACCATGCTGAAAAGGCGACCGGCTCCTGTTGAGGGTTTACGTGAGGGTGCTTCTATCAGGGTTATAAAAACCCCAGGATGAGACGAGTACTTGTAAGCTTCTACCATCCAGAAACGCTGCCCACGGATGTCACGAAGAGTCTGAACTTTTTAAACTTTGGATTTGATTGTGTCTAATTAAGGACTGGAAATATAGACCATTATGCTTCCTTTGTACTGTCAACTAATGAGGAACGTTACCAAGAACTCTCGGATCCCAGTATATGGCCAGTTGGTCTCAAAGTATCTGAATTCTTAGGTTGTCCACGACAAACTATTGGGGAAACAGTAAACTATAAGCCTATTAAATATAATCCCAATGATGCATGTGACCAGGTTACTGGTGATAGCTCAACAGAAAGTAAATGACTATCAGATAATCCAACAGCAAATTACTCAAATGAATATAACTACACTTCAGTTCCTGTGCCTGACAAGCATGCCAATGTAATGAGGGATATAAAAAAGGAGTTCAAATTTTATTATCAAAATGTACGTGGATTGAGAACGAAAACAAACGAGTTTTATATCAATACCTTAACACATGACTTTGATATCATTTGCCTAACTGAAACATGGTTGAATGGTGATATTGGTAGTTGTGAAATCTTCGATAAGAACTATAATGTTTTTTGGTGTGATAGAGATCCGGTTACTACTGGGCTATATCGGGGCGGAGGTGTACTTATTGCCGTAAAAAAAGCCTTTGATTCTATTGAACTAACTGATGTGTCATTTGAAAATGAGTGCTTATGGATTCGTGTCTGCGCTTCTCATACCTCCAAATTCTATATTTGTGTTATATACTTTGTGCCTAATACTACTGTTGATAAATATGAAAGTTTTTTTAAAAGCGCTGAAAAAAAAATTCTGTACTTCGCCGGATTATATATTTATATTTGGAGACTTTCATCTTTCATTTGTAAATTTCAACCATTCCAATACTGGCACCCTATCTGGCCACACTCAAGTTGAGTATGCCATTTCTAACTTTATGCAGTTCCTAAATCTTGATCAATTAAACACTGTTTGTAATAAATATGGCAAAATTCTTGATCTTGTCTTGCCTAACTATAAACAGATCATTATTGAGCATTCTACCTCCAGTTTCGTTAAAGAAGATCCATACCATCCTGCTCTGGAGGGAACTATATTGATTAAGAATGTGAGTAGAAATCATCGAGTTAATAATAATATGAAATATAACTTTAGAAAGGCCAACTATCCTATGCTATATGACAACTTTTATAATACAGACTGGAACTTTCTAAATACATATACAAATGTTAATGATGCTATATCGAGTTTTTATGAGTGTGTCTATGGGATATTTGACTTATATATACCAAAATATATTCCTACTAAGCGAAGATATAAATCGTGGTATTCTTCTAGCACTATCCATGATATTAAATTAAAAAAAAATATGGTAAAAAATCTATTAGAGGTGGTGATATAAGTGATCTACAGGAATTTCATAGACTACGCAAATCTGTGAAAGATGGAATCAAAACTGATTTTACCAATCATGTTGCTATCATGGAACAAGAACTCAATACGAACCCAAAGGCTTTCTGGAATTTTTGTAAAGGTGATTCGCCTGGTAGTCATGGGAACTCAACAATGAGTTATAATAATACTGATTATTCTACTGTTAATGATATTGCAAACTGCTTTGCTGATTTCTTTGAATCTGTTTATATCCAAAGTAGCCAACCTGTTGATTTTTATCTGCTAACCAAGTATTGTGAACTCAATAACATTGACTTAATTAAGGTTAAATATATTACTTAAAATGATGTTGCCAAAGCCTTAAAGAAGTTAAAATCCAGCCAGTCTTTAAGCTGTGATGATGTTCCTTCTTTCATTATCAAAGGTTGTGCTGACTCTCTAACTTACCCTTTGCTTATTTTGTTTAATCTTTTGATTAAAACTATGGCTTTTCCCAATGTCTGGAAATATGGTCAAGTTATTCCTGTACATAAAAAGAACAACAAGTATGATATTTCGAACTACAGGCCTATTACCTTTCTTTCCCCTTTTTCAAAAGTTTTTGCATGCGTTATGCATGAAAGGATCTTTTCCCAAATTAAGCAATGGATTTCTCCGTACCAGCATGGGTTTATGCCAAGACGATCAACTGTAACTAATTTAACTTGCCTTACCAGTGACATTGTTGATGCTATTAAAACCAAGAGACAACTTGATGTTATCTATACTGACTTTAGTAAAGCTTTTGATCACATCGATCTGGGATTATTAACCCGTAAACTGATTACTAGCGGTTTTAATGTTGATTTGTCGACTTGGTTATACACTTATATTTCAGATAGACTGTATTCTGTAAAGTACTGTGGTGTAAACTCTAGACTATACAGTAATTCCTCTGGCGTTCCTCAGGGTTCTAATCTGGGCCCACTCCTTTTTTTAATTTTTATTAATGAAATTCCCCGGATTTTTAAAACAGCTAAATGTCTTACGTTTGCAGACGATTTGAAGCTTTATATGAAAATCAACTCATTAACTGATTGTGAACTGATGCAGAGAGATCTAGATGAACTGTATAACTGGTCTGTACTAAATAAACTTCATTTAAATATTTCTAAATGCTATGTTATGAGCATTGCTAGGATCCACAATATTCCTAATTACATTTATATTTTAAATAATTCATCTCTATCTAGATTTACTCATATTATTGATTTAGGTGTCACTTTCGATGATACTTTTAACTTTCAGAGACATATCGATAATATTATTAAAAGAGCCTACCAAAGACTTGGTTTCACCTTAAGACGATCTCGTGCTTTTGCCAGTTCTGATACGATTATTTGTATTTATAATACCCTTGTTAAACCAATATTGGAATATTTTGCAATGATTTGGGACCCTGTTTACAATCTACAATCTAAACGGATAGAAATCGTGCAAAATAAACTATTACGTACGATTGATTACAGATTGACTGGCTATTATCCTTATGATATGCATACAAGGGAACTCAGACAGAAATATAGTTTAATGTCTCTTAAAAAAAGAAGAAGCTGGTCCTGTCTCTTATTTTATTATAAGGTTTCAAATAATACTATTGATTGCCCTACTTTACTTTCTTGCCTGGAATTCCACATACCTGTCAATAATACCAGGAAAAAAACTCGTTTTCACAATACTACTGTTAGACACAACTACATTAAATGCTATTCTCTCTATAAATTTGTTGATCTATATAATACCTATTGTGCTGATATTGATATATTTAACTTGACTCCTGCCTGTTTTAAAAAAACCTGTTTCAATGCGCTTGACATGTTTACTAATTAGTATTCTTGTATCCTATGTTCTGTACTTTTTAATTTCTTGTGTGGCTACTGTATCTGGATTTCATCTGTAGTTGCCACGTAAATTGAGTAAAATAAAATAAAATAAATAAATAAAATAATATATTTTAAAGTATATGAATATTATACTAATCTACGTTTAAGAAATTTTTCCAAATTTAAATATGTGAATTTTAAAATGTTTTAAAATGTTATTTATTTATCTCAAGGAGTGGATACAAAAAAAAATCCAACCGTAGGTCACATTCTGACTGTATTAATCTTATTAGACGTATGCTATCCTTTTAGGTAAACAGCACTACAATGGGTTTTTGCCTGAATAAGATTAAAAAAAGATCATTCAATGTCGTAATCTGCTGTACTACGTAAAAAAATACTGTAAAATTATCTAGTGTAATAAAATAGTCTACTGTACTGTACAATGTACTGTACTAATTATCTGAAAACGACCGAGTTCGAAATAAGCGCCTGATTGCATCCATGTGAATTGTACACTCTTTTGCAAAAAAACGAAGCCCACCTAAAGAATAATCCGATCATCTCGAAATTCCGCATGAAAATTCCTCAACACCAAGTATGCAAACGATTAAATTTGCAAGGCCAATGAGTGTTAACTTCGGCCATAGCGCATGTTTCTACTGTGCAACTTGCATCCTATAAAACAGGTTAAAAATGTGGACGTTTTATCTTAGCTCGTTACCGACGTTGCAGTTCCGTGGAGGCACAGCCAATAATGCCGTTACGAAGTTGCGGAAAACCTTGCAAGCAATTAGACAAGTTCGAACGTGGTCGTATAGTCGGGATGCGTGAAGCTGCCTGGCCATACCGAGCAATAGGCCCCCACCTGCACCGAACGGATACTGCTGTGAAAGGTGCTTTTAGAATTAGTTGCTACAAAGAACTCATCTGCGGAAAAAAGGCTCTGGAAGGCTAAGATGCGCGAGTGCGAAGAGCAAGATTAAATGATTGTACGATAGGTCCGAACTGGCCCAACGGCATCATTGACCGCCATCCAATGTGCTACATCATCTTCCATACCATCCGTGGTACATTCCACCATCTCACGGCGCTTGGCTGAGGTGGGGCTACGCTCACAGCGGCCTTTAAGACGTCTGTTTATAACCCCACAACATCGACAGAGTCGTTTGGAGTGGTGTCGTAGCCGAGCATCATGGCTGCCAGCAGACTGGCATCGCATAGTGTTCAGGGATGATACACACTTGTCTTTCAGCAGATAACCATAGGGTACGTGTGTGGAGGTGCCAGGGCTAGCGGTCTCAATGAGACTGCTTTACACAGGCACAGAGCCATAACCCATGGTGTGGGGTGCCATCTCTTACGACAGCAGGTCGCCCCTAGTCATTCTACGTACAGCTTTAACATCTCAACGATATGTTGATAAAATCCTGCAGCCGTTTGCGTTACTCTTCATGGCAAGTTATTCTGGGGCTCTTTTCCAACAAGATAATACCACGGCACATACGGTTCGCATATCTGTGGAATGTCTCCATGCGGTTGATATTTTTTCTTGGCCAGCAAGGTCGCCAGACTTTTCGCCAATCGATCATGTATGGGACGTGCTAGGCCACCAGATTCGGGCACCTCAAAATGTAGCAGATCTGAAGCAACAATTGAGGAATGCCTAGCAGAATGTATCGCACGATTACATTAGCAAATTTTATCACTCCTTATCTAGACATATACAAGCATGCATTAGCGCCAAGGGAGCTTTCACCAATTACTGATTTGAAAATTCAATGTGCAATTGCTAACCATTGATGGGTTCTGCAGCCTTGATTTTGTAATCATTTCATTACTTATCTATAAGCTGTACGCATATTTAATTTCAATAAAAACAGCCACTTTCTTCATAGTGCTTCGTGTTCTTTTTTGCAAAAGAGTGTATATTGCTATTTTACAGCGACCATATATGATCCCCATAGATATAGACACGCCGCAGTTGTGCTATCACAAAGAAGGGGGGAAGTCTGTCTTGCGAGGTGAAAACATGCTGACTGGCTGCTATTATTTGACTCAATTACAAATGACAACTTTTATAGACCCACTTAAAAATCATAAAAATCAGGAACATAATAATTACAAAAAAATATATATTATTGAAATGCAAAGTTATTATCCTAAAACAATGCACATAATAGAATCATGTGATTCTTCAATTTTCCTTTACAAGACTGTAAAAATAAAAAAACTTAAATTATGCATATTGCTTTGATTACAAATAAGATATGAAGGATGAAATATATATATATATATATATATATATATATATATATGTATTATGGATTCGGTTCAAATCTCGTTAGAATGAACGTTCTTTTTTCAAGTTGGAAACTTTGATATAATATTTTCGATCACTAAAGAAGCGATTTGCTTTAAATCGCTCAGAATTGCATGTCGAAATAAAAAATGAAAAAAAAAATATTGGAACTTTAAAAATAATCGCCCCGAAAGTTCTTTGGATTTAACCTGAATTATCACTGTACCGAATTTCCTCGTTACGAGTCAATTACATAATTATCTACTCAGCAAATGAGAAGACAAACAAACATATTTTTCTATTATGCTAGATACTCGTATAATTATAAAAGTGTTTATATATACGAATTACAGACATTTTCTTAAAAAAATTGATGTGGGCAGCACATGACTTTTCTAATATAATGCAATGAATTTACTACTAAACGTGCTCTCCCGTCGAAAACTCAATTCGAATTCAAATTTTCGACACCGTCACAATAATTTCCTTATACATTATATGTATGTGAGGAAAGTAATACATAGTGTGGTTCATTGTTTCGAACATAAGATGGATATTCTTAATTTGCAGAAACCAACCTATGTGGTCTAATTTCGCGGGATTATTTTTTTCGCTCATCAACACGGAATAGTTTATTCCTGCAATGGCAATAAGAAACTTTGCTAGATGCAGCAATTTGACGAACCTCTGTGGAGACCGACAAGGTCAGACTTACCACGAAGACTTACCATCAAATTTCATAAAAATTGATCTAAAGCTGCAATTAATGAGAGTATCAATTTGACCATTTACATTGTCGATGCATTTTGTAAAATTGATCTGAAGCTTCAATTGATGCGAGATCAACTTTGCCATATCCATTGTTGATGCATTCTGTGGAATTGATCCCAAACTGCAATTAATGCGAGCGTCAACTTGATCATTTGCATTGTCGATGCATTCTGTGAAATTATGGTGTACTTAAGAGTAATTTTTATTTCACATATAAAATTCATATGGGAGATGAGTATACATCTGTTTTTTTTTCTTTTGAAATGTTAATGAAATTTTTGGTGTATAGTATTTATTTATTTCTATTTTTATTTACGATTTATTTAAAGATTAAAAATAGTCATATCATCTATACATTTAAAAAATGATATCAAGTAATTTTTGTCAAAAGTTGGTGTAAGTTATTTAAAATTTTAAAGGGAATGGGGGGGGGGAGGCAATCTTTATAAAGCTTTTATTTTTCTTTGCTTCGAAACTTTAAAATCACTTTCCTTTTTTAAGCGAATTTTAATCACCTAACTCCAGACTATAACATATATGTTAACAATGAATGTTACAGCTTTATGAGCAAAAATCTGATGTGGGCAACACATGACTTTCCTTATATAATGCAATGAATTTACTACTTTTACAGTAAAAAAATAGGTTTTTCTTATAGTAGATACTTATATTCTTTCCAAGATATTGAATTTTCGGCAATTAGTCGTCATTTTCATTGCCTTAGCGTCATTTTAATCCATTTGGCAAGATTTTCGTTAATTTGACAACATTTCAAAAAGTCGCCAAGTTGGCGACATTCCGCCAGTTTCGACGCCAAAATCTCGCTAAGTGTTATGGACTGAGAAATATGTTATTTTTATAGCAGATAAATGAATATTGGCGTTAAAATACAAAAGTATTACTCAAAGTATATTTTTTCATGAATGGCATGAGCTGGATCCACAAGAATGATGTCACCAAATTTATTGTACATATGAAAAGTGAACATTTTTCTCAATAGTTAACCTTTTTTTTAATTTATTGAATTTTTTGATAAATTTATTTGAAAAATGTGTAATATCTCGAGAACGTTTCATGCTAGTGTTCTAAAATTTATGTCAATCGTTTTCTAAGGAAAAATTGCATAAGAAATGTCTATTTGCGTAACTTTATTAAAGGTTTTGATTTTTTGATGATTTTTTCAAAATTTCACTCGAAAATTTAGGGGGGGTTCTGAACATTCGATTATGTTTAAAAACAATAGGCTTCCAGTATTCACGGATTGTAATTTTTGTACCAAATTTCATTCGAATCGCTCAATTTGTTCGTGAGATGTCGTCTTCACAGACTCACTGACACACACACACACACACAGACAGACACCACTTCAAAAATGTTCGATTCGTTATCAAGGATGCTTGAAACGTGCTCTCCCGTCGAAAACTCGAACTCGAATTCGAATTTTCGACCCCGTCACACTTTCCTTATGCATTATATGTATAGAAGGAAAGTAAAAAGTGCTACAACTTAGTCGCTTTTGTTTACTTTCAGGATTGTGTGAGGGTGGGGTGGGGGTGAGAGGAATATGACTTTTGACAGATCCTTCAAGGCAGGCACCTTCGGGTCGATCGGCCGGAAGGGAATTCTTCCTTAACTCCGAGCTTTTATATAATCCAACACTTTGGGAAAGCTGACAGGAAATTAAATTTTTCAAGAAGCCGTGAATGATGTATCGATTAGTAGAATAAGGACTAAATATAATATGCCATTTTATTTAACGCGTTTACAAGATTATTTAAAATGTTATTGAGCCTACTCCCATGTTACTTAATAAAGGAAAATCTCTCTCTGTGTGTGTGTGTGTGTCTGTCTGTCTTGCAGTCTGTAGTGGGGAATATAAGCACCGTACGATCACGATGTTTGATACACAGGTACTGCAGAACCCAAATAGCTGCACTTCGGCGTTTTATTTATTACTTTCCTTATATACATAATGTATGAGGAAAGTATTGTGAAGGGGTCGAAAATTCGAATTCGAGTTTTCGACGGGAGAGCACGTTTCAAGCATCCCTGATCACGAATTGAACATTTTTGAAGTGATGTGTGTGTGCGTGTGTGTGTGTGTGTGTGTGTGTGTGTGTGTGTGTGTGTGTGTGTGTGTATGTGTGTCAGTAAGTCTGTGGAGACGATACCTGACGAACGAATGGACCGATTCGAACGAATTTTATTACAAAAATCACAATCCATAAACACTGGAAGCCTATTGTTTTTATACGCAATCGAATGTTCAGAACCCCCCTAAATTTTCGAGTGAAATTTTGAAAAAATGGTCAAAAAATTAAAACCGCTAATAAAGTTACGCAAATAGACATTTCTTATGTAAATTTTTCATTAGAAAATGATTGACATAAATTTTAGAACTCTAACATGAACTGTTCTCGAGATATTGCACATTTTTCAAAAAGATTAACAAAAATTTATATAAAATTAAAAAAAGATATTTACTATTGAGGAACATGTTCACTTTTCATATATAATACCATGCGATAAATTGGGTGACATCATTCTCGTGGATCTAGCTCGTTCCATTCATGAAAAAGTAATACTTTTGTATTTGAACGCCAATACTCATTTATCTGCTGTAAGAATAACTTATTTCTCCGTCCATAACTATTGGCAAGATTTTGGCGACGAATTTGGCGGAATGTCGCCAACTTGGCGGCATTTTTAATTGTTGCCAAATTAACAAAAATCTCGCCATATTGATAAAAATGACGCTAAATAAATGAAAATGACGACTCATTGATGAACATTTAATATCTTGGAAAGAATATAAGTATCTATACCATAAGAATAACATTTTTTTAAACTGTAAAAGTAGTAAATTCATTGCATTATATAAGGAAAGTCATGTGGTGCGCACATCATATTTTTTTATGTACTCTTTTTCCGTCAACGGAAGGGGGGAGGGGTATGAAATCTTTAGCATTCTAACATAAAAGAAATGTAATTTCATACGTAATTTCCATTTTTATAATTTTTCAAGGGACCGCATTCAGGCATCGCAATGGACCGAATTTCACTTATCAATGGATCATATTTCAATTGAGTTTCTGTGTTCCACCTCTCTAGATCAGATTCATTTTAAAGAGGGGCGAAAGATAAGCTAATTGTGTACTTCGATATAGCTTTTCATGTTATCATCTAGAATAATGCCAAATGTACATTTGAATATTACAAACATTGTGACGTATATCTTATGCGCCATTCTTCACTGTGAAAGCTGTAAATTAATTATATTATATAGGGTAAGTCCTGTGTTGCCTACATCAATTTTTATGGTATACAACTCATCAAAACTTTGCACTAAGATTATTGATATAAAATATATTTCAATATTTGATATTCGGAAGGGAAAACGAGTTATAACAAACTTAATTATAAAATGCAGTTTTGTAAACCTTATTAATTACAACAAATATGGTTTACAAAATCGTCTATTCTTTGTAAACCATAGACGATTTGAATACCTTAAAATTAAAGTACTTTGTAGTAGCATAAACTGTTGATTGAAGCTATCAACGGGTTGTTTCAGAAATAAAAAGCAGTCTCCTTTGTCACACCGCCATAGTCAAGCTGGTATATGCCAATAATATGCTGGTATGTGCATCACGTGATTCAAAATCATCTTTGCCAAATGAAAGGCAGAAAAAGAAAAGCGACAATATATAGAAAACAATGAATAATTATTAAAAGATAAAAGGTTTTTCACCTGATTCTTCCTAAATCTGTTATGTTTGGGTTTATCGTCCGGAATGGAATTAATCATTACTTAGCTGCAGCTGTCAAATAACTCGCAGATCAAACAAGCAAACTGACTGGGTATGTAAGTATCAGAAGAAGTATGAATGGTATATCGATATAGATAAACACAGGACAAACTTGTATATAAGTTATAGAAGGGACAGTTTATTCTACTTATAACAAGACTATATTTTGCTAGATTGAAGAAAAAACTTTTAATTGATTTTTCTGCATGTTAATTTTTGGCCGACATTACTTACTTTAGAAATATTTAATTTCCTTACATACACAGTAAAGGAAAATATTGCGACTGGGTTGAAAATTCGAATTCGAGTTTTCGGCAGGAGAGCACGTTTCAAGCTTCCATGAACACGAATCGAATGTTTTTGAGGTGATGTCTGTTGTTGTTGAGACCCAGACCGTCCGACCTACCAGAAAGGTGTTGTTGTTGTTGAGACCCAGACCGTCCAACCTACCAGAAAGGTGTAAGGTAACTGTTTGGACAGCCGGAAGTGCCACCCAATTTAGACCGGAACCCAGTGGGAGAGGCATCCCCAGGGACCGTACCCTCCTTCCCCTACCACCAACCTCTCGGAATAACAGAAAGGTGTTGTTGATTGTTGAAACCCAGACCGTACGACCTACCAGAAAGGTGTTGTTGTTGATGAAACCCAGACCGTCCGACCTACCAGAAAGGTGTAAGGTAACTGTTTAGACGGTCGGGAAGTGCCACCCAATTTAGACCGGAACCCAGTGGGGGTGGCATCCACAGGGACCGTACCCTCCTTCCCATACCACCAACCTCTCGGAAGGACTTTCGGACCCACATGTTTAACGTGATCGTACTCCGCATGAACACGGCGGCAGTTTTGGCAGTGGCTGGAATCGAACCCGGGCCTACCGAGTGCAACTCCAGCGCGCTAACCAATGGGCTACCGCGCCCTACCAGAAAGGTGTAAGGTAACTGTTTGGACGGTCGGGCAGTGCCACCCAATTCAGACCGGAACCCAGTGGGGGAGGCATCCACAGGGACCGTACCCTTCTTCCCCTACCACCAACCTCTCGGAATACCAGAAAGGTGTTGTTGATTGTTGTAACCCAGACCGTCCGACCTACCAGAAAGGTGTAAGGTAACTGTTTGGACGGTCGGGAAGTGCCACCCAATTCAGACCGGAACCCAGTGGGGGAGGCATCCACAGGAACCGTACCCTCCTTCCCCTACCACCAACCTCTCGGAGGGACTTTCGGACCCACATGTTTAACGTGATCGTACTCCGCATGAACACTCCGGCAGTTTTGGCAGTGGCTGGAATCGAACCCGGGCCTACCGAGTGCAACTCCAGCGCGCTAACCAATGGGCTACCGCGCCCAACCCCAACCAGAAAGGTGTTGAGACCCAGACCGTCCGACCTACCAGAAAGGTGTAAGGTAATAGTAGCCAGAAAGGTGTGGAAACCCCGGGCCGTCCGACTCATCCAGAGGACTTGAGTAACAATTTGGACGACCGGGAAGGAACCAGAAAGGTGTTGAAGACCCAGGCCGACCGGCTCGTCAACAGGGACATGAGCAACCGATTAGCCGGCCGGAACCATAACAAAAAAAAAAAAAAAAAAAGGTGTGAGGTAACTGTTTGGACGGCCGGGAAGTGCCACCCAATTTAGACCAGAACCCAGTAGGGAGGCATCCACAGGGACATTACCCTCCTTCCCCTACCGCCAACCTCTCGGAAGGACTTACGGACCCACATGTTTAATGTGACCGTACACCGCGTGAGCACGGCGACAATTTCAGCAGCGTCGCCGTGAAGAAATCGAACCCAGGCTTGCCGAGTGTCACTCCCGCGCGCTAACCACTGGGCTACCGCGCTCAAGAGGTGATGGCTGTGTGTATGTGTGTTGAAGACCCAGACCACACGACCAACCCAAGGGTTTACGGTAGCAAGATGTGTGGCCGGGTGTGTATGTGTGTATAAGTATGTATAAGTATGTGCATGTGTATAAGTGTGTGTATAAGTATGCGTGTCTGCGTGTGAGTATAAGTGTGTGTATAAGTATGTGTGTCTGCGTGTGAGTGTGTGGCAGTGTATAAGTGTGTGTGTCTGCGTATGAGTGTGTGTCAGTAAGCCTGTGGAGGAGATATCTCCCGACCGAATGAAGCGACCTAGCGAAATTTAATACAAAAATTACTAGCCGTAAATACTAGAAGCCAATTGCTTTTAAAGTCAATCGAATGTTCTGAAAATATCCAAATTTTTTAATGAAATTTTGAAAATTATCAAAAAAGTGAAAAAGTCAAGAATATTTCAAGCATCCCTGAACACGAATCAGATGTTTCTGAGGTGATGTATGTGTGTGTGTGTGTGTGTGTGTGTGCGTGCGTATGTGTGTGTATGTGTGTATGTGTGTATGTGTGTGTCTGTGTGTGTGTGTGTGTGTGTGTCTGTCTGTTTGTGTGTGTCAGTGAGACTGTGGAGACGATATATCACAAACGAATCAAACGATTAGAACAAAATTTGGTAAAAAAATCACAATCGGTGAATATTGGAAGCCTAGTGTTTTTACACGCAATTGTTTTTACACACAATTGTTTTTACACGCAATATTCAGAACTCTCCTAAATTTTGAAATGAAATTATAAAAAATCATCAAAAAATTAAAACATTCAATAAAGTTACGTGAATAAACATTTCTTATGTAATATTGCATTAGAAAACGATTGGCATAAACTTCAGAAATTTAGTATGAACCGTTCTCGAGATATTGCACAGTTTTCAAATAAATTTATCAAAAAGTCACATAAAATTATATAAATATATTAACTATTGTGAAATCTGTTCACCTTCCATATGTAATATGCGGTAAATTTACTATCATCATTCTTGTAGATCTAATTCGTTCCATGCGCGAGAGAAGGCACTTTGGGTAATAGCTTTGCAATTGGATGCCATTAGTCGTTTATCTACCAAAAGATTTCGCCGCTGTTAATTCCCAGATGACAAATATTTCGTAAAGTATTCATCTAGTAGCGTAACAGTAAAACTTAATAAAATGTCAAAATGCACGTAACAAATCAGAGCAAATGAAAAGAAAAATCTTTCATGATGGGTCATGGAATTAGGAAAGATTGTATGGGTGGGCGGTTTGCATCGGAAGATTTAAACATCGGACATTCCAGAGAAATTTCTTCCACCCACAACTCGAAAAGCTCATAAATAGTAGATCTCCGGCTTTGAAAACTACAGAGTTGGTAACAAAGATATTGGATATATTTCTTTTGAAGGACGAAAGAAAATGAGATCTACATTCCTATGAAAAGCAATATACCTGAAATAAAAGATTATGTGAGTTCCTAAAATGTGGTTTGAAGCATTAGTCAGGGCCGAAATTTCTCCTGAGGGAGGGTGGGGGTGGAGATATGAAAGCAAACTTTTAAGTTGCAAAGTCCACTTCAACGATAAAAACTTGCAGTTTCGCACCAGTAACGTACGCAGCACGTAGTTTCGTACCAGTTTCGTTCCAGTTTCGTACGTTTCGTACCAGTTTCGCTCCAGTTTCTTACCAGTTTCGTACGTAGTTTCGTACTAGTAACGTACCAGTAACGTAGCAGCAACTTTGTAGTTTTGTACCAACGATAGAGATTCGTCTGGCCAGTAAAAAGATCCATGGCTCGATTCACGATTGGGCAGCATTATGTTTTACAATATCGACCGAACATATCTACCCTGTAGGTTAGTGCAAAGATGTTGGAAGTCTGAGGGTGACCCTAGAACTACTAGTACGGATTCAGTAGACTCTGTATTGAGCGACAATTTCAAATCGTGAGGACGACGACCGGCACGCAGGATGCTAACCTGAAGGATAAAAACAGCTTCAGGAGGCTATCTGAGATGAAAGTAGCAAGAGGTGGTCAATCAGATTGCCAGTTACTCGCCAATTTGACACCAGAGGACGGAGAATGCAGAATCCACGTCTAAGATAAAAGGTTGCAATTCCTTTGCAGTAGCTCAACAGTAAAACGTCCGATGGTCAGTATGAAAATCCGTGGTTTGATTCCCGGTTGAGACGACAAGGTTCTTTACAAGGTTATTTTGAAAGAAGGAGTAAGTAAATCCATATATAGGTGTCCGCTGCTTTGCATTAATTTGATACTAGAGCATTAATTTGATACTCGACAATCCATCACCCCTTTAATAAGTCATATTCACTAATCAGTGGCCCTGCTGGACGAGCGATGGTCCAATCAGCCAATCAAGAGAACTTAATTAATGAGTCTCATACGCGTAAAAAATCATGATATGAATATTAACGCTAAAATGATGAGGAACTAATCTCCAATTTAATGAGAAGTGGTGAGTGTCAGGCAAGTTGTGAAACAAATAAGTTGTTCGAAAGGCAACTAAGCCTTTCGAACAATTTAATAAATTTGCTTAATCCCTGCTATAAATCCCGGGCAACGTGGGGTACAGTTTCTAGTAATCTATATAAAGTATGCAATGTGTATGTTTTTACCCTGCTGTTACTTCACATTTGAGAGCCCAAAGTTTTTAAAAATTGATTAAACTCTCACATATTTTCGCACCTTTTTGAATACAATCGCAGGCATCGGGTAATCTTTCCTGCTGATACGTGGCTTGACGAATCTCTAAAAAAATTCTTTCGTTTATAAAATTTTACGAAATTAAACAATTCCTATCAAAAATTCCTATTATTTGATACCTCTCACGAATATTTTGATTTTCTTTATTTTCACACCTAAAATGTTATTGCCACTCTCTTTTTATAATCCAATCTCTGTTAATTTTACTGTTTAGAAATTTGGCTAATGTATCTCTAAAAAGTAATTCAGATTGTTTTAGTAACTTATTTTTCTTAAACGAAGAAAAATAAAAAATTGAGCGTTTTTCTACCCCTTTCCTCGCAGGGAATTCCAAAATGCAAAATTTCATATTTTAGCCTAGTCTGGATGCGTCCTTTCATTTGATACCTCATAGCAGATGGTTTATTTTTTACTTCCACTCCAGTCTGGGAATTTAAATGTTTAAATTATACTTTATTATTAGGCCTGATATAAATATTTCGATAAGGAATGCGTTAAATATATATACTTATATATGAATACATACATACATACGTGTATGCATGGATTGCATACATACATACATATTTGTATGCTTAGATATGCATATATAGAATCCAGATGATTTAAATTTCCTTATAAACAAACATTAACTGGATAAATATGTCACTATTCACTGACATAATATTATGATATTAAATATTGAATATAAACTTCACTATCTGAAATCAAATTTTAGAATCCAGTTCAAATGGCAGCAAACAGCACCACTCGAATTATGTCTGCTATTGTTAAAATTCCGGAGCAATAAATTTTTTCGAACTATAAAAAGACAACTGGGATTTAATATATACTTATGTATTTTATGTATTTTCAAGCAGAAATGTTCTTTATTTCCTTATCTATTTAAACATTATGGTTATTTTTAAAGCAGTTTATATTGCTGAAATAGTGCATTTAGTTTTAAATAAATTTACAGCACAATTAAAATTATAGATATATATATAAAGAACCCAAATGATTTTAATTTCCTTATAAACTAACGTTAGCTGGAAAAATATGTCACTATTCATTGACATGATATTAAATATTGAATATAAACTTCACTATCTGAAATCAAATTTTAGAATCCTGTTTAAAAGGCAGCAAATAGCACCAATAATTTTACAGCACAATTAAAATTTATTCAGATTTTTGTATTTTGACAAAAGGAATGAATGTATTTAATTGTCTTATATCTGCCTAAAATGTTTATTCTTAAAGAAATAAACATGAGAGTCTTTATATGTACGTTGATGAAAGAAAACTCAATAGCAGTGAAAATCTTTGGATTTCTTATCCCTTTTTGAAATATTATTAGATTCATAAACAGTTTGCATATAGGAGATGTGCGCTAGTCTAGGAAGAACAAGGAACACACAATCATTAAAGTAACATCGTCGAACACCATGAACTTTTGATCCACATAGTGTGATGAATTCTGTTGTAGTACTTTAAGGGTAAATGTTTTGTCTCAGTTTGTATGATTAAAGTGGATGTATGCTCACGATACAAGAATGAGTCCACATTTTTGGATAACTTACATGTTTATTTACAAGCACAGAGTAAACAGGAACGATATACAGTATAACAGCGCTTAAATACTCCACTAATTTCAATTCTCAAGGCATTGACGTATTTCATTTCACATATCAGCACTACTATTCTCAAAACATTAACGAATATCACAACTCAATGTAGCTTGCATCCTGTCAACTGACTCTAACTGATTGATGACATCTTTTCTCACATATCTCCTAGAATACTGGTTTTATCAGAATGTTTCTGGACCTTTCGAAAAATCGCCAAATTGGCAATAAATCGTCAAATCTGTCAACTCTCTTCCGAACTGCATCATCCGGGAATCCTAGATTCACGCCATACAGAAAATTGCATATACGGGTGTTTTCTACGTCTGGTTTTCAAAAGTGACTCCTATGAGAGCATTTTACACTGTCGTAACAGTATAGTCTCTCTAATAATTCTAATAATTATAAAATGAATCTCTTTTTAACTTAACTTTTGCATAGCAGCCCAGGCAAATGTACTACGATCCTGCTTCCTTCAATATATTAAACAAATTGAAAATCCTGACAATTGTGTTCAATTATAGAAAAATAGCATTATTTGAAGAAACATTTATAAGATTTTATTTTGCATAGCTGGGACGTGTGCCAATTGCTAATATGGCCCCGTTCACATTTTATACGCCTATTTTTTGTATTCCATGTTTTCTTGGGACATTAAAATAATGTTTGTCTATATAAATAAAATTAAAAACATGTCTGTTTGTCCCATCATCACGGGAGGACAGCAGAACCGAATTTGATGAAATTTTGTGGATAGCCTTGAAATAGCCCCCCCCCCTTTTATATTTAGTCCAAGTTTCGAGTTTCTACGATCAGGGGTTGTCGAGGTATTTATGAAAAACGAAACTTTTTCCTAGGAGTTCTACTCTCTAACTCCCTGGTTCCTCCAAACGAAAAGGTTGAAAATCTTTTGTTTGAAACGTAAAAGCGAATTAAGACTTTATTTCTTAGTTTGGTGGGAGATTTTTTGCTCTAATTGGTCACTTTTTAAAAGCTTGAATTGCTTGAAGTTTTAATTTAAATGGAAAATCTATCACCAAGGTTTATTTTTCACAAGCTTTTACTCAACAGCGAAAAGTATAAAGAAATCAAATTGGTTATTTTATTATTAGCATTTTATGAGAAAGATTCTATCTTATATCATGTTGCTCGGCAACGCAATTAAATTAAATGTGTTTGTTAAAGTTTATTATTATTTTCTTGATTTGAATAATAAATAAATGGATATTAAAATATATCTTATAAATGAACGGTTTGATTTATCTTTTAATTATATTAATCGCGGACTGCGTACATCACTTTCATTTATTTTGGCAACACGTTTTCAAGCTTATATATTGCGTTTAGTTAAAAATACTCATATATTGTGTTTAGCCAATAAATTCATTTAACAGATTGTTGAAACAGAAAAAGAGAAGATCGGTTAATACAATTTCAGTGTTTTCATTCAGTATATACAAACGGGTTAAGGATGTTTTATTCAGATCTGCAAATTCAGAGCTACGAATTTGGCGGGATATCGCTAACTTGGCATCTTCTTAAACGTTGGCAAATTGACTGAAATGTCGTCAAATTGTTAAAAACGGCGCAAACCAATGAAATTTATTTTGTTTATTTAGAACAGAGTAGTGAAATGATGTTTCGTTAGCATTTGTCTATCAGTCCAACTGCCCTATTTAGTAACACATTTAGCGAATTTTTAAAATGTCATCAAATTGATAAAAATGTTTGTAAATCCATAAAAATATCTTGAAATTGGCAAAATTGCGCTAAATAAATGAAATGCATTGTGTTTTGTTAAGGGATAGTATTGTGATGATGTTTTCTCAATTTGTCGCCAAGTGGGACTGTCAGTAGTTCTACAGTCCCAATAGGCGATAAATTTGGCGATTTTTTAAAATGTCGCTGCACTAACAAAAATGTCGCCAAAACTTCCATAGAGATAGCATTATTCAGACGATATTTGTCCACCAATTTATTTGAGGGAAATAATATTATGTCGCTTAGCAAAGGATTTAAATCCAATGTGTTTATACAGAAGACGATTTTTATTAAATCTTTTCCGATTTGAATAATGAAGATATGTATATAAAATAAATTTCATTGCCATTGCATTTTTGACTGGTTAATATCAATTACGGTCTTCAGGTTTAAACATTATTTTTATTGATATTTTCGGGGATTATTGATTCAGAGATTATCGATATTTTCAAGTTATTATGCCATTGTTTTATTGAGGCAAAAATTGTTGAAACTCATATATTGTAAGTTGTACGAGTAATCTTCTGCAAATGCACGGGTATATCTTCTAAGCTACGAGAATATAAGTAGTACAGGTATATTGGCATATATTTTGACATATAGTGGCAAATATTGGGATCAAGTACGGCCGTCTGGTATGAAGATAACGGAAATTATTGATATTTTCAATATATTACGTCATCTGTTTTATTTTGGAAAACATTTTTGAGACTCATATTGCAATACGATTAATCTTCTACTAACACTCGGACATGTGTTCTAATCTACAACCTTTCACGAACGGGTATATCTTCCCATATAATTTTAGCACTTTCATTTTGGCATATATTGGAATCAATTACTGCTTCCAGGTTTAAAGATTACGGGTTTCTCAAAATTTTCAATTTATACATGTAACCTACTAATACAGTTTATATATTCTAATATTCGAGTATATAAGTAGTACGGGTCCTATATAATTTTAACGCTTTTATTTTGTATTTATTGATTCAATCGCATATTTTTTGTAAATTTGCTTACAAAAGGGGCCAGGATATTTTATTCTCCAGATCTGCCCGTGAAGATAATATCCTATAGCGAGAACAGAGATTCTTAAACTTCTTTTTAGGAGCATTAAATTAAATATTTTAACAGGATATTTTGATTAAAAATGTCATTTAGTATACTGGAGGAATTTGCACATGGTTGTGAATTTTATATTTCTTTGTATTATATACTCCGTACGAAGAACGGGCATGCTGCTAGTTTGCAATAAATATGAAATAGAGGGTAAGGGGGATTTTTAAGCACACGGTTTTTATTTTAAATCATTTTTTCCGGAGGTGATAAAATGACCAAGGTAAAATGCATAAATTGAAATGAATTTTCTGTGAGAATTTCATATTGACAATCATTCCTCCATTTCATTTTAAATTTCATTTTATTTTATTTATGGACTGACAGGTCATAGGATTTTTTGTAATGACAGCCATCTGGACAACCCTTAATTAAAACCGAAACAGATAACATTAACCAATCTCCCCACGGACTATGAGAGTGCAAAAAATTTAAAGTGAAATATTTTTTGAACCGTCCAAATGTACCGATAATATTTTAAAATTATATCTTATATAATAAAACGAAAAGATGTTTAATCTTAAGAAGTTGTGAAATTGTTGTTATCCAGAATGCTGCACTGAATAATGTCGCAGTGAATTGAAATAGTAAATAAAATAATTTCGAACTGCATTATCAAAGCAACATTGATTGGACTCGCTATGAGGGAAAATGTTGAGTAACATGGAAACACATTTGGAATTTTGCCAATATTAATTTTGGGAAAAATACATGTATCGGCTTGTTTTTAATTGTTATGTTTCTAAAATATTCTTAAACCATATTTAAACTTTAAACTTTTTATTTAATTTCCCTTCCAATGTACTGTATTCAAAATTTGTTTTAATATTCACCATCTGAGATGCTCGGTTAATTTTTTGAACGTGTTTAGGGGTGCATTTTTTAGCAGGCACTTATATTTTTAATTCTCGTTTCAATTAAAATGACGCACTTCCTGTTTATAAGAATCAAAAGATTTGACGTCTATAATACATACTGCAAAGATATGAATCTAATCGGTTCCTTTCTCCCACTTTTATGTCATTTTTCAGTAGGCTGTTCTGCCATATGACGCCATGTTTATTATTACTTTTTTTTCAAAGCATCTATCTACCTGAAGGAAAGTACATTAAATAACATTATGTTTAGGAATGGCCACGTGTGTCCACGAAGTTTAAAATAAATGTATCTTTCTTTGTTGCAATTCACATTGTTCTTTTTGTACTGCACTCAAATGTATTTAATGTCTACCCCCTAAGATACTTACTATCATGTTTGTACGATTTTCCGGAATTTAGGTATTTCATTCATTACTTTTTCTAGAAGTAATAAATAATGAAAACTCTGATTTTTTCACGTCCTCCTTCGTTACCTTATACCTTTCTGGTAGGTCGTGTCCTAAGGTAACTTCCTTTTTAGGACACGCCCGGTAAGAGCGCGAAAAAGAATAAGGCCGTGAGTATAACAAACATTAATTTATTTACACTATATAAATATTTACAACATTATTTATTCAAAGTATTTGAAAGACCACTTCTCATATTCAAAAAATTGGAAGTACATATCAAATTCAGATAAACCAAACGAAAGTGTATATAGTCTCATAGACTAACATTGAAAGATGGTAATCTAAAATGAAAAACAACTGACTTTTTCTATTAACTAAATAATTTGGAGTTAAACAAGTAGATATTTTAATTATCGTTAATTTGTTAAATTAAATGGAGAGGGAGAGAGAGAGACAAGAGTTACAAATCAGGCACAGGCCCTTAAATGTGGAACTCACCGAACAATCGCCGAATAAACGACATCTCTCTGAACAGCATTTTTCAGAGGACCTTGTTATGAACACTTCTTTACTCACTCCAAACTCAGTTCCTTCTCTTCGCTCCTCTTTTAAATTCTGAAAAACTCTCTCTCTCCAAGATTTTAAAACACGCCCCTGAGGCGCATACAAACATCCCATTGGATTCAGGGTCTTAACCCCTTGACCCCAAAGCACCGCCATTGGCTTTAGGCCTTCCAAAAACAAAAAGCCCCTTCTCAAGCCCCTGCGAAACTGATATTCCTTCGGCCACTAATTGAAAGTCGCCGAGGACCCTTCCGAAAAGGACGTTAAATCTTTCGGTACGAATCCGAGATCCAAAGCAACTTCGACATCCTGGTTTTCTATTTCGAGTGCAGATGGCCGAACGAAAAGGCTGACCCCCAAAATAAATAAGAAGACTCTAGGTCGCATTCCCGAAAATATTGGCTCATGGGTTTACCATGCGACAGGTCGCACGGTCTGGTTCTCAAAAACAACAACTCCGTTTCACCGTCCGACCTACTCAAAAGCGTAAGGTATCTGTTTGGACGGCCGGAAAATACCATCTAATTTAGACCGGAACCCAGTAGGAGCGGCATCTACAGGGACAGTATCCTCCTTCCTCATTCACCGGCCTCTCAGAAGTTCTTACGGACCCACATATTTAACATGCCCGTACCCAGCGAGACAGTTCGGGCAGAGCCGGGAACCAAATTCTGGACGTCCACATGCAATCCCAGTAAGCTAACCACCGAACTGTCCCAACCTTTCAGTGAGTTTATGACTGCCAAAATTAAACCTTTTATATTTTCGTCTGCATAGATGTGTCTGATTATTTTAACAACGTACTTAATATTTTATGACGCACTCTAATATTTCGTTTGTGGTTTTCTACCCCATATTTTATTCTTTTCCAAAATTAAGGGGGGTAATGGAGTTTTGGTCTTTTCTGCCGCTCACCACTTTTAGAGTGAATATAAAAAATGAATATAAAAATGAAACATTTAGTATTTTATCGTAGTCTAGATATGCAGAAATCCTGATACCGTAAGTAAGCTAATATTTTCATTGTATTTTGGGCGTCCACATTTCCACTCAAATTTTATTACCCCATTGTTTCAATATGTAGCAACCGTATTTTTTTTCGGGGGCGTGGAAGTTAGCTATGTACCTCTAAAAATTTATTTAGATGTTTCTATAGCTTACATTTTTAAGACTGTGAAAAAAGTAATATTTCATATTTCTGTCATCCGATGTTGTTGCAGAAAATTAAGAAATTATAAATTTCATATTTTTCACCTAGCCTAAAAGTGTCTCTTCAGTTGACATCCAATTCTATTTTTTTAACTGTCTTGTTTTTTTACAGAAGGATTTTCACCCCTTCCCCCGTTATTTAAATTTTTTGAATGATTATTATTTATAGTTATTGGGCCATTATAATATGCATCTCAAATTTCAAGATTGTAGGAAGAACGAGTGAGATTTTCGCATGGGGTGAGGTGGGGATATGGACAGGCGGGAACAGATCGTTAATGACGTTCAACGAAACCAGGGACAACGATAACAAGGAAAAATCCGCACCCTATTGCATGTGAGGACCTTCTCAGTATCAAAATCTGAACTTGCTATGAAAAGAGTATCGGAGCACGTTTAAAGATCACCTCATTTTTGAAATTACAATTTTATTCTCCCTGAAGCTCCATTATCATTTCACGGTGGCTCCCCAAAGTTAAACTCACCCGCCCTTACCATCCTAAATGTTGTGGAACTCTGCTATACAGGGTGAGTCGGAATTATTTTTACAAAAGCAGAGGGGTTGTAGTACCCCACCAGACGATCAATAATTACCATGGAACATAGGGTCGCATTGCACTCAGAGAGGCAGAAAAGAGTAAAATTAGAATACGAACCTGAACGTACACCAGTGTTGGAAAAGCGGATGAACGATACCAAACGTTGCACAAACAGATTTATTGTCCAGCGACAAACTCACAGCAAGTGCTCAAAGTGGCGACCACGCGTGTCGCTGCACCGTTCTCACCGGCGAAGGAATGACTGACGCACCTTCTCGAAGATTCCGGGTGTTGTGTTAATGTGGTCTGCGGCAACAACGATGCGCGCGACGAGATCTTCCACCGAGTCCACAGGCGTCTCGTACACTAAAGATTTCACGTGGCCCCAGAAGAAAAAGTCGAGTGGGAATAACTTGCAGCGTTAAAGTTGTGCCGGTTTTTAAAGGGCAACGTGTACTCTGATTGGCTAACGCCGGAACCTACTAGGAGCCAGTTATGCTGATTCTGCTCCCTGGACATTTGCATACGGTAACTGCGTTCGTGTCTGGCGTAGGAGATACTACGTAAACAGGTACACAATAAGGTCCGAGGCGCTGACTGCGTCATGGTCGACGTGGTTCGACTTGTCTCTTTTCTGCCTCTCAGTGTGCAATGCGACCCTATGTTCCATGGTAATTATTGCTCGTCTGGTGGGATACTATCACCCCTCTGCTTTTGTAAAAACAATTCCGACTCACCCTGTATTAAGCCAATGCTGCATGTTAATATTATATTAAAATTATCTTCCTTTGAAACAAATACGAAAGAAGCCCAGCGTTTGTAGCCGCTAGGTGCCATACCTTAAAACTTTTACTTGTGTATAAAGAGGACTCGGTTGTATCAACTTTAGTGACCTACAGCTTTACACTTTCTAAAAAAGTAAAGGAGCTTCATCGCCCTCATTTAAGGGACCCTCATTATCAAATTCAAATGCCGTTTCTTTACTAAAAAGAAGCTGGGTTCTAGTATGTTAGGGTTTATAAATCGCTGTTAATGTTATGGTAAAGGTTGATTCAAAAGTTAAAGCAAATGAAAACAAAAATGTTAACAAGGGACATATTTTCGGACGTCTTGCACTCATAATACCATAACATTTCACTTTCGGTAGATACACGGTCGATAGTTTATGTGTACTTAAACAAGGTCATGTCCATTCCTTTACTAACTACTAGCATGTATTTAGTCATAAAATATGTGCTAGCCGACTGACTTTAAAGAAAGCTCAGTTAAGTTTCTGAGTTACTTTATCCTAAAGCTCTGACTTATATTAAGTTGCAACATTCTATTGACTACAAGTAGTTAGAGAATAATTTAATGTGGCCCATCTAGATATCTTCTCTTATTTAAAATTTTCTTAGCATATGTTTGTTCACTATAGAAATAATATAATTATACACATACCACGTTTGATATCGATTTCCAAACAATCCAATTTCATTTTCATAAAGTAAAAAAGTGCTAACTTTTTAATGTTTGAGACTAAAGTTGGAAAGTCAGCTTGATTAACGTGGACTGGTCCATCTGCCTTCATAGCTTCGTCTGCATATAGATACTACAAAAACCATAAACAGGCAGCAGGATTTGAGCAAACCTAATACGTAAGCCTGGGACAGCCAATTAAAATCCCCAACACATGCTATGCCTTCCAAAACGTTACAGAGCCGTTAAGAATCTTGATTGGTCAGATGATTAATGACTCAACTTTATGCATATGAACCGTGACTCAGAATACAGAACGTAGTTTTAAATAATAAAAAGTTAAACTGAAAAAATTTAAATTACTGTAAAAATGAAAATATAAAGCACCATATTTACATGCCAATGTACCATTTTTTTCATCGCAGCTATAGAGGCATGGCCTCAAAAACGTCTAAAATTTGTGTGTAAAATTATTTCTTTGTATCTTACTCCATAGTAAAAACTTCAGCAACGTATACACGCAGACAAAACACATTAATGTGCTTTTATACGTTGATCAAGTTTTTCTTATCCTTCGCACAAAGTCTATTGAACTTATTGATCACTTCCTAGCTAATAGTTCACTGCAATTGCAGAGGCATTTACGTATAAATACTAGCATTATTTTCAATTGCATGTTGTTGTAATATAATATCATCAATCTCTTCTATTTCATAAAAATGAAGTTTTCTCCTATTATGAATGATTATATACGATGTTGACACTTTCACTTTCTTGATTACTCTCAGTGTTGTTGGGAAAGTGAAAATGAAAGATTGATCCCGTCAGATTCTTTATGAGAATCAAGCACGTTTGGCTTGATCGACCGGAATGGAACTCATCATGAACTTTGCAGTAGCAGCTTCTAGACAACTCAACTTATCGTAAAGAAATTGACAGCGAATGAAATTATCCGGCAAGATATAAACGATGTATTGATCTAGCTCAAAAGGGAGTATGTTTTCATTTGTAATGTCTCGAATTTTGTTATATTTAAAGTTGCACAGATACATAAAGTGATTGATGAGACAAATTTGTCCTTTTATAGTCTATTTTGTCCATTTTACCAAAATTATAGAGGGAGATATAAATGTAAGAATTTTTTAATTGTTTTATTGTTTTCCAGTACGTAGTTTCATAAATTCAAAGTAATTTCGTATTGAGAATTCTTCAATAGTTAAAAAGGTTGCTGCTTAATCGTATCATAAGTACATAATTTTATGTATAGGTAGAAAAATTCTGTAGTTTCTTCTAAAACGAGCAACTACGTATAAGTCATAGGCAAGATATTACACTAGTGAAACATTACAAATCTGAAGACAAATGTAGGATCAAATATAAATAGCAGTAGTAAGAATTCTCATCCGCCGTCTTTGCATAATCTGCGTAAGTTTAACTGGATGAAGAACGTTTTATTGAAGAAATAAAATTAATATATATTCCTTACAAAATGAAGTGCTTATAAATAAATACTTAGTTATGAAATAACAGTATTTTCTACAAACGTTTGCGCTACAGCAGTGAAAAGCACGAGCACAGCTTTGAGTTGAATGTAACTCTCGTATGCAGGTTAGGAATCTTAATTTGTTGAGAATGTAGAGGTTGAGATTTAAATTTCAGCTGTAGTTCGTGGTAGCTGTAGCAATCTTGTGCGTAAAATGTAGAAATGAAATAATAAAGTATAAAACGAAATATAAAGTGAAATAAAAGAATGAAATAATTTAATCCAATCCAATTTGACAGATACATAAAATATTTATTTAGCAATAAAATAAAAGAAAAATACTTAAGCAAAAATAATATTTAAAATAACACTTAAAGAAATTATACTTATAATATAATACTTAATTATACTTATAACATAATACTTAATAATACTTAAAATAATAACACTTAAAATAATACTTAAAAATAATAATTAATACTTAACGTAAACAAAAATTACTGTGTATATACCATGTTCCATTTATGGTTATTTACTTTGAGTGTATACACATTAGGTCTACTAATAGTAAAGTGACCATGCTGGATCGAATAAATTTCTTGCAGCGCTTTTGGCGGAGAGTTTATAAAGTTAGGATAACTAAATAGCTAGCAAAGCAATATAGATGAAAATAGATAATTATAGAAATAAAGAGCATTAACCCACTAAACGCGTATATGGAGGGCAATAATTACCTATCCAAAAATCGTATCATCAAAAACTGCAACACGGTGACACTTGCAATGTTTGTCAAAGTATGCAGTCATATTCTTTCTCATATCAAAATATATATTGTTTCTGACGGAGGTATTTTAAACAATCTATACATTAGACTCTTGTGTATTTAAGTATCAGCCATTAACCATATTGTGTCAAATAAATGTCTTGTACCAGTTTAATGTCTGTACCAATAAATGTCTGTACCAGTTTTATTGCCGATTCCTCCTCTTTAGGTAATTCTCTACAACTTTGCAATTGGCTTTTTTCTTTTACCTAACTTTGTTGCCACATTCATTATGCTACATTTTGTAATTATCAGCTAAGAACGCCGCCATCACTTTTATCCGATCGAACATGGTCACATTAACATAGATTGATCTGACGTGTAAAACCATGTACCTTTACCTACAAAATTAAAGGGGTGCTTAAGCGAGGCCTTAGGAATCCTATGTACAACTTAGAATATTTCACATCTATAGACGTTATGTATATGATTACTCCCTTACAGGGTAATGACAATCTCACCCAAGATTTATTAGATTATACATAAAAAACACACTGATAATTAAACCCGCTACGATACTATTACAGCTGTGATTGAGTATTAGACTCATATATTTTATGTACTTTGAAGCAAATATGTTCTTTATTCCCTTATCTATTTAAAAATAATGGTTATTTTTAAAGCAGTTTATATTGCTGAAATAGTGCATTTAATTTTATATAATTTTACAACACAATTAAAATTATAGATATACATATAAAAAATGCCAGATGATTTAAATTCCCTTATAAACAAACGTTAACTGGAAAAATATGTAACAATTCACTGACATGATATTAAATATAGAATATAAACTTCACTATCTGAAATCAAATTTTATAATCCTATTCATAAGGCAGCAAACAGCAGCACTCGTATTATGTTTGGTATTATTAAAATTCCGGAACAATTTTTTTCGGACTATAAAAAAACAGCTGTGATTTAATATAGGCTCATGTATTTTATGTATTTTAAAGCAGAAATATTCTTCATTTCCTTATTTATTTAAATATTATTGTTACTTTTAAGACGGTTTATATTGCTGAAATAGTGCATTTAGTTTTAAATAATTTTACGGCACAATTAAAATTTATTCAGACTTCTATATTTTGACAAAAAGAATGAATGTATTTAATTATCTTCTATATGTCTAAAATGTTTGTTCTTAAAGAAATAAATAAGATAGTCTTTATGTGTAAATCCAATGTGTTTATGCGGCATACAATTTTTATTAAATCTTTTTCGATTTGAATAATAAAGATAGGTATATAAAATAAATTTCATTGGTATTACATTTTTAACTGGATAATATCAATTACAGTCTTCAGGTTTAAACATTATTATTATTGAAATTTTCAGGGACTGCTGATTCAGGGATTATTGATATTTTCAAATTAATATGCCATTGTTTTATTATGATAAAAATTGTTGAAACTCATATATAGTACGTTGTACGAGTAATCTTCTACAAATGCACGCGTATATCTTCTAATCTACGAGAATATAAGTAGTACAGGTATATTGGCATATATTGGCATCAACTACGACCTTCTGGTATAAAGATTACAGGTATTAATGATACTTTCAATTTATTACGTCATTTGTTTTTTTTTTTGGGGCAAAGATTGAGTCTTATATTGTAATACGGGTAATCTTCTGCTAACACACAGGCATATTTTCTAATCTGCGACAATATAAGTAGTGCGGGAATATATACACACACACACACACACACATATATATATATATATATATATATATATATTACCATATAATTTTAGTGGTTTCATTGGCATATATTGGAATCAATTACGGGTTTATTGATATTTCAATTTATACATATCTACTAATACTGGTTATATCTTCTAATATTCGAGTATATAAGTAGTACGAGTCCCATACAATATTAGCATTTTTATTTCGTATATATTGATTCAATTTCATATTTTTTGTATGTTTGCTTTCAAAAGGGACCAGGATGTTTCATTCTTCAGATTAAACTTCCCTTTAGGGGCAATAAATTTAATATTTTAACAGAATTTGCACATGATTGTGAATTATAAGTTTTTTATACTATATACTCCGTACAAAGAACGGGTATGCTGCTAGTAATTCTAATAATTATAAAAGGGGTCTTCTTTTACCTTAACTTTTGCATAGCCGCTCAGGCAAGTGTACTGTGATCCTGCCTCCTTCAAGAAATTAAACAAATTGAAATTTCTGACAATTATGTTCAATTATAGAAAAACAGCATTATTTAAAGAAACAACATTTATAAGATTTTATTTTTCATAGCTGGGACGTGTGCCAATTGTCAATATGACTCCGCCCACATTTTATATGCCTATTTTTTGTATTCCATGTTTTTTTGGGATATTGAAATGATGTTTATTTGCAATAAATATGAAATAGTGGGAAAGGGGGATTTTAAGCAGATGGTTTCATTTTAAATCACTTTTTCCGGTGGTGATAAAATGACCAAGGTAAAATGCGTAAATTGAAATGAATTTTCGGTCAGAATTTCATATTGACACTCATTTTCCCATTGCAAGTTTACATTTCATTTTATTTTATTTATAGACCGACAGGTCATAGGATTTTTACTTTCCCTACAATACATGGCAATGTATAGGGAAAGTATTGGAAGAACACCGAAAATCACAATTCGAGTTTCCGACGGATCTACACGTTTTAAAACCTCTAGATTACGAAAAAACTATTTTTAGCGTGACGTCTGTGCGTGTGTCTGTCTCTGTGCCTGTGTGTCTGTATGTCTGTGCAATGTATATATCCACTCTAACTTAAAAACTAATGCATCGAATTTTATAAAATTTGGTAGATAAGTCTCTTAGGTGTGACCCTGGTGTTTTTTAGTTTTTGGTATGATTCGGGATAAAAGAACCCGCCTTTTTTTGCGAAATGGCCCTCAAAAATTTTCTGTATCCATTCTAGCTGAAAAACTAATAGACCGAATTTCTCAAAATTCGGCAGATAAGTCGCTCGTGAGTCACTCTGGTGCTGATTGGATTTTGGTACGGTTAGGAAAAAAATAACCTGCCTTTTTTGAGAAAAGGCCCGCAAAAATCGTCAAGATCTAAAACTACGTATGCGTAAATATATCCAATAAATTCTTGTTTTATACGTAATTTTTAACGATGAACCGAATAAGATAAATCCCATTACGCTAGGACTAGCCGTTCTCGAGATTCTTTAGTTTTTGCGTATTTTCTCTACGCCATCTTTAAAAATAAGTCCAATTACCAAATGAGAACGAAAATTGAATTAAAAGTGAATTAAATTTAATTAAAATGAAGAGAACTTAAATATAAGTCTGCAGAAAAAGTCATGTGCTGCCCACATCAGTTTTATTGCAATGGCAGACATTTGGACAACCCTTAATTAAGACCGAAGCATATAACATTAATCAGTCTCCCCACGGACTATGAGAGTGTGAAAAATTAAAAGTGAAACCATCTAATAATATTATAATAACCTATCGATAAAATTTTAACATTTTGTCCTATATAAAAAGAGGAAACACGTTTTAAGGTGTCACACTTTCAAGTTGTAGGTGTTATCCAGAATGCTGCGCTGAATAATGTCGCAGTTAATCGAAATTGTAGAAAATATAATTTCGAACTACCCTCTCAAAGCAACGTCGATTGGCTCGTCATGAGGGGAAATATTGCGTAACATGAAAACAAACTTGAAATTTTGCCAATATTAATTTGGGGAAAAAGACATGTATCAGCGTGTTTTTAATTGTTATGTTTCTAAACAAATTCGTAAAATGCATTTAAACTTCAAACTTTTTATCTTCCAATCTATATTCAAAATTAATTTTAATATTCGCCATGTGAGACGCTCGGCTAATTTTTGAACGTTTTTAGGAGTGTATTTCTTAGCAAGCACTCATTTTTTAAATTCTCGCTTCAATTAAAATGGCGCACTTCCTGTTTATAAAAACGCAAAAAATGTGACTTCTGTTGAAAATAGATACTACAAAGATGTAAATCTAGTGGGTTCCTTTTTTCCACTTTTATGTCATCTGTCAGTAGACTATTCCGCCATATAATGCCATGTTTATTACTCATTTTTTAACAAAGCATCTACCTGAACGAAGGGACATTAAATAGCAATATGTTTAGGAATGGACACGTGTGTCCGCGAAGTTTAAAAAAAAATGTATTTTTCTTCGTTGCGATGCAGCGTGTTCCTTTTGTACCGCAACTGAAATGAATTTAATGTCTAATCCCTTAGGTGCTTACTATTACGTTTGTACGATTTTCCGGAATTTAGGTATTTCATTCATTACTTTTTCTACAAGTAATATATAACGAAAACTCGGATTTTTTCACGTCCTCCTTTACTCCGTTTCGTTTTCTTCAAACCAGATCGTCCGACCTACTCAAAGGTGTAAGTATCTCTTTGGACGGCCGGGAAGTACCATCTAATTTAGAACGGAACCTTGTGGGGGCGGCATCTACAGAGACAGTATTCACCATAACCTATCACCAACCTCTTAGAAGGACTTACGGATTTATATATTTAACATGTCCTTACCCCGCTAGACAGTTCGGGCAGAGCTGAGACACGAACTCTGGACGTTCACGTGCAATCCGTGTGGCCTAAACATTGAGCTGTCCCACCCTTTCAGTGAGTTTATGACTGCCAAAATTAAACCTTTGATATTTTCTTTGCCTAGATGTGTCTGATTAATTTAATAACGTACTTAATACTTTATAACGCATTCGAATATTTCGTTTGTAGTTTTCTACCCCATATTTTATTCTTTTCCAAAATTAAGGGGGAAATGAAGTTTTGGTCTTTTTTACCGCTCACCACTTTTAGAGTGAATATAAAAATGAAGTAGTTAATATTTTTATCGTAGTCTAGATGTGCAGGAATCCTGATGTCGTAAGCTAATACTCTTGTTGTATTTTTGGCGTTCGCATTTCCCCTTAAATTTTATTAGGGGAGATTCGGGTAAGTTGACGAAGGGGGTAAGATGACGAAATCGAGATTTCTCTGAAACCTTGCAAATGGCAGCACTCATCAACAAGTAATGACTGCAGAATATCCTCCAAAGGGTTCAACGTAAATGTGAGAAGAATCGGCCGCATTGTTGTGGTGGCACGAAACAAAGAAGTTGCAGGTAGATTTTGCTATAATTTTTCACATATTTAAAATATGTTTTCAACCAGCATTAAAATTAATGTTCTGGAAATTGAATTGCTTTATCAAAAAGTTCAAATTCTTTGTAAATCATGGTAAAATAGCTTCCTTTTGATAAATATATTGATGCTTTTAATTGAAGTCATCTGGCGGAGTCATCTGGCGGATGGCGAATTCGTCATCTTACCTGAAATTTAGAAAACATTTTTTTTCAAAATAAGTAAACTAATAGACAAATTATGAATACTTTTTGTTCATTTCAGAGATGGTAAAACCGTACACCAGAAAAACTAATCGACAATATTGGTGTGAAGATGCTATGAAAGAGGCGATGAGGCAAGTTCGAAGTGGAGTTTCCACGAATGCTCCCATAGTTGGAACATCATCCACTCCTGCTGAAGAAATGTAGAGAACATCAAGTTTACCTCCTCTGCCTCCTACAAATTCACAAGTTATTTCCACCACACCAATGCCACCATCTCCCATAGTTGGAACATCATACACTCCTGCTGCTGCTAAAGAAAGACAGAGAACATCAGGTTTGTCTCCTCTGCCTCATGCAACTCCACAACAGCGGAAACAAAGAAAGAATTGCCTTCTTTCCATATTGCAAGTCCTCCTGTTAAAAAATTTCTAGAAGATAGAAAAATAGATAAGGAAAAGAAAGAGAAAAAAAAGGAAAAATCCAAAAAGTGAGGAAGATATTAATATGCAAAGAAAATCAGGCATTACACATAAATTCCCAATGAGCAAGAAATCTAAAAAAGCTTTCAAAAAAGATCTAGATGAAACATCATTCAACTCGTCAATTCACATTGATTATCAAGAAAGTGACGACAGTTTCTCTAAAGAAGAGAAGGAAATATGCATTATTTGTTCTGAAGGAATGAAGGAATGCATTATTTGTTCTGAGTATGGTAAAGATGAACTATGGTTTCAGTGCTCCCTCTGCAGAGAATGGGCACATGCCCAATCCTCTGATATCGATCCAAAAGAAGCTAAGATTAAGCGTTATATATGTGATTTTTGTATGACCTGAAATACATGAAAAAAAATCCCCAAATTAACTTCCATTTTTGTACAATTTAATGGTTCATCATTTTACCCCACCTTAAAAGTCATCTTACCTGCCAATGAGGGTAAGGTGAAGAAACTGCTCCTAAAGTTTATTTGTTCGTTTTTCTTGTTGTTTAAAAATAATCTAATAATCCGTGGTTAAAGCTAACTAATAGTGCACTAAATACAGAAAAAAACTGCAGTTCTAATTGCAAACTGTAACAACTTAAACATAAGTATTACTTAAGTTCGTCAACTTGCCCGAAATTCCACAACCTCTTTGTTTCAATATATAGCAACCAGGAACAGTATTTTTTTCGGGGTCAGGAAGCTTAGCTATGGTATCTCTGAAAATATATTGAGATGTTTCTTTAACTTACTTTTTTAGCTATGAAAAAAGTAATATTTAAATTTTTGCCATCCGATACTGTTGCATGAAATTAAGAAATTAAAATTTTCATATTTGTCTTAGCCTTAAAGCGTCTCTTCAGTTGATACCCAATCCAATTTCTTTAAATATTTTGTTTTTTTACAGAAGGATTTTCACCCCTTCCCCCGTTATTTAAATTTTTTGAATGATTATTATTTATAGTTATTGATAATTCATTAATATGCATCTCAAAATTCAAGATTGTAGGAAGAACGAGTGAGATCTTCGCATGGGATGAGTTGGAGGTATGGGCAGACTGAAACAGCTCGTTAATGACGTTCAACGAATCCCTTAAAGAACAACGAAAACAAGAGGAAACCCGCACCCTATTGCATGTGAGGACCTTCTCAGTATCAAAATATTAACTTGAAATCCCCTTATAAAGGGGGGGTGGGCGCACCATCTTCAATTTAAGGCCCTCAATGAAGAATTCGGATACTGTTACCTTCCTAAAAATATAATATTGGTAATAACGTTTAATGTTCTTCCTCCTCCTCAATATCTATACCATATGAGTATTGCCGTGCTCCAAAACAGATGCAAAAGAGATATTTTCAATAGAAAAAGGTCCTTATTGTATTCAGTGACATTTCAAGTCAAAATCGGATAGTGTTACCTTCCTAAAAATATAATCTTGGTCCTAACGTTTAAGGGTCCTCCTGCTCAATGGCAATACCATATGAGTATTGCCGTGCTTCAAAATAGATACAAAGAACCCTTTACAGTAGAAAAAGGTCCTTATCGTTTCAGTGAACTTTGAAATCAAAATCACATCTGTATCCTGTTTAGAAATGGGTCTCCATCTTCAATATTTTAGCTGGCCCGTAATGTCAAATTCACACACCTTTATCTTCCTAAAAAAGAGCTCGACACCAGAACTTTAGAGCCTGTCTTCTGTATGTCAGTATCGTAATAGTGCAATTTCCTTCAAAATAAAAGAGCCCCAAAGATTTGGGTGGATAACAAAAACTTTATTTGCTATCAAAATAGTCGAAAGCCCAGACTGTCCGACTCATCCTTGGACATAAGCAGCAATTTGGACGGCCGGGCTATCAAAAGAGTATCCGAACACTTTCAGAGATATCCTCAATTTCGAAAGAAATTATAATTTTATTCTCTTTAAAGCTCCATCATCATTTCACTGTGGTTCCTCAAAGTTAAATTCACCCACCCTTACCGTCTTAAAGGTAGTGGAACCCTAATATATTAACCCAATCCTTAAGGTTAATATTACATTGGGTATTATCTTCCTTTGAAACAAAAACGAAAGGGCCCAAACGTTTTTATCCCCCTGAGTGCCATACCTTGAATCTTTTACTTCCGTATAAAGAGAACTCGGATCTATCAACTTTAGTTGCCTACAGTATTACACTTCCTAAAAAAGTAATGGAACTTAATCTCCCCCCATTTAAGGGGCCCTCATTATCAAATTAGAATGCCGTTACTTTACTAAAAAGAGGCTGGGCCCTAGTATGTTAGGGTTTATTCAACACAGTTAATATTATGGTAAATGTTGATTCAAAAGTTAAAGCAAATGAAAACAAAAATGTAAACAAGGGACATATTTTCAGATTCCCAAAGCTCATAATACCATGACATTTCACTTCCGGTGGATACATGGGCGATAGTTTATGAGCACTTAAAGAAGGTCATGTCCATTCCTTCAGTAACTACTAGCATGTTTTTAGTTATAAAATATGCATTAGACTATTGCCTTTACAGAAAGCTCAATTAAGTTTCTGAGTAATTTTATCCTAAAGCTCTGACTTATATTGAGTTGCAACTTTCTATTGACTACAAGAAGTAGGAGAATAATTTAATGAGGCCCATCTAGATATCTTCTATTAATTGAATTTTTTTTAACACATGTTCGCTATAGCAATAATATAATCACACACATAACACGGTTAATATCGATGTACAAAATAATCCAATTTCATTTTCATAAAGTATAAAATCTGATGTGGGCAACACATGACTTTCCTTATATAATGTAATGAATTTACTACTTTTACAGTAAAAAATAGATACTATTTTTATAGTAGTTATTTTTATATCCTTTCCAAGATATTGAATTTTCGTCAATGAGTCGTCATTTTCCATATCGTCATCATCAATGTTAGTCGTCATTGATTTAGCATCATTGACATCCATTTGGCGAGGTTTCGTTAATTTAGCAACATTTAAAAAAGTCGCCAAGTCGGCGACATTCCACCAAATTCGTCGCCAAAATCTCGCCAAGCGTTATGGACGAAGAAATAAGTCATTCTTACAGCAGATAAATGACTATTGGCGTTCAAATACAAAAGTATTACTCAAAGTATCTTTTTTCATGAATGGAAGGAGCTAGATCCACCAGAATGATGTCACCGAATTTATCGCATGGTATTACATATGAAAAGTGAACATGTTTCTCAATAGGAAATATTTTTTTTATTTTTATACTTTTTGATAATTATTTTAAAAATGTGCAATATCTCGAGAACGGTTCATGTTAACGTTCTAAAATTTATGTCAGTCGTTTTCTAATGAAAAATTACATGAGAAATGTCTATTTGCGTAAGTTTATTAGTGGTTTTGACTTTTTGATGATTTTTTCAAAATTTCAATCGAAAATTTAAGGGGGTTCTGAGCCTTCGATTGCGTATAAAAACAATAAACTTCCAGTGTTTACGGATTGTGATTTTTCTACCAAATTTCTACCAAGTCCATTCGTTTGTCAGTTATCGTCTCCACAGTCTCAATGACACACACACACACACACACACACACACAAATACTTTCACACACACAGACATCACTTCAAAAATATTTGATTCGCAATCAGGGATGCTTGAAACGTGCTCTCTCGTCGAAAACTCGAATTCGAATTTTCGACCCCGTCACAATACTTTCTTTATACATTATGTATATAAGGAAAGTAAAAAGTGCTGAATTTTTAAAGTTTGAGACAAAAGTTGAAAAGTCGGCTTGATTAACGTGGGCTAGTCCTTCTCTCTTCATAGCTTCGTCTGTATATAGTTGCTACAAATACCATAAACAAACATCAAGATTTGAGCAACCCTAATACGTAAGCTTGGGACAGCCAATTAAAATTCCCAACATATGTTATGCTTTACAAAAAACGTTACAGAGTCGTTAAGGATCTTGATTGATCAGAGGATTAATGACTCAACTTTATGCACATGAACCTTGACTCAGAATACAAAAACGTATCTTTAAATAATAAAAAGTTAAACTGAAAAAAATTAAATTACTGTAAAAATAAAAATTTAAAGCAACATATTTACAAGGCAATGTACTATATTTTTCATCGCAGCTATAGAGGAATGGCCTCAAAAAAATCTAAAACTTGTTTGTAAAATTATTTCTTTGGGTGCTACTCCATAGTAGAAACTTCAACAACGTTTATATGAAGAAAAGACACATTAATGTGCTTTTATACGTTTACCAAGTTTTTCTTATCCTTCGCACAAAGTCTATTGTACTTATTGATCACTTCGTAACTTGTAGTTCACTACAATTACAGAGGCATTTAAATATAAATACTAGCATTATTTTCAAATACATGTTGTTGTAATATAATATCATCAATCTCTCTTGAATTTCATAAAAATGAAATTTTATCCTATCATGAATGATTATAAACGATGTTGACACTTTCACTTTTTTGATTACTCTCAGTGTTGTTGGGAAAGTGAAAATGAAAGATTGCTCCCGTCAGATTCTTTATGAGAATCAAGCACGTTTGGCTTGATCGACCGGAATGGAACTCATCATGAACTTTGCAGCATCAGCTTTTAGACAACTCAACTTATCGTAAAGAAATTGACAGCGAATGAAATTATCCGACAAAATATAAATGATGTATTGATCTAGCTCAAATGGGAGTATGTTTACATTTCTGATGTTTCGAATTTTGTTATATTTAAAGTTGCATGTGATTCATGAGACAAATTAGTCCTTTTATAGTGTATTTATTCCATTTTACCAAAATTATTGAGTAAGATATAAATGCAAGAATTTTTTAATTGTTTTACTGTTTTCCAGTTTGTAGTTTCATAAATTCAAAGTAATTTCGTATTGTGAATCCTACATAGTTAAAAAGGTTGCTGCTTAATCGTATCATAAATTCATAATTTAATCTGTGGGTATAAAACTACTGTAGTTTCTTTGAAAAAAGCCCAACTACTCAAAGTCATAGGCAATATTATGCACTAATAATGAAACATTACAAATCTGAAGACAAACATTGGATCAAACATAAATAGTAGTAGCAAGAATTCTCATCCGGCGTCTTTGTATAATCTGCGTAATTTCAGCTGGATGAAGAAATTTTTATTGAAGAAATAAAATTAATATATATTCTATTACATAAATAAAGTGCTTATAAATAAACACTTAGTTATAAAATACCAGTATTTTTTACAAACATTTGCGCTCCAGCAGTGTAAAGCACAAGCACATCAGTCCTGGGTTGAGTTGAGTGTGACTCTCGAATGCAGGTTAGGAACATTAATTTGTTGAGAATGTAGTTGTTGAAATTTAAATTTCAGCTGTAGTTCCTGGTAGACGTAGCCATCATGTGCACAAAATGTAGAAATGGAATAATAATGTATAAAATGAAATATAAAGTGAAATATAAGAATGGAATAATTTAATATAATCCAATCTGACAGTAGAAAGCTATTGACCGATACATAAAATATTTATTTAACAAAAAAAAAATACAAGAGAAATACTTACACAAAAAATAATACTTAAAATAATATTTAAAATAATATTTTAAAACAATACTTAATAATAATACTTAAAATAATACTTAATACTTAGATGCAAAGAAAAATTACAGTGTTACTGTGTATACAGGGTGTCCCAAAAAGATTGAAACGGGCTTTAATTCTTTACCTGTTGGAGATAAGTGGGCAATGTAAATTGCACAAATGTTGAAAGTAAGGTTGGTAATAAGACTACGTTAATGAAATAGTCCTACCATTAATTTTCAAACAGTTACACTTTTTCAATTTTTATACGACCCCCTTAGACAAATTTGGCCAATCAGAAAATTATTTTTTTATTGTAACTAGATTATTAAAAAAACCCGCATATCTGTATCTTTAAAACTGAGCAAGTCATATTTAATTGAAAATTGAACATTGTGATTGGGGACCCTATATCAAATTAGAAATGTAAATTTGTGACATATTACAAAAAAGATAAAACTGGATGATAATACATTGGATACCCAACCGCGTAGTGAGTATCACTGCTTTATATGGTCTCTGTCTGTGTAATGTTTTATTTAGACGCATTTGTGATAAAAGAATTTCGACACATATTAACGTATTTATGATGTAAATAATTCCCATCGTCAAATTGTTTATGATCCCTATTTTCACTGATGAAACAGCCTTTCACGTGGTACGGTAAAGTGGCATAAGTCAGATGTTTTCCTTTATCATAATTCAGTTGATTTTAAAGATACAGATATGCTGTTTTTTTAATGAGCTTATCGCATTAAAAATAAAAAAATTCTGATTGACCAAATTTGTCAAAGGGGGTCGTATAAAAATTTAAAAAGTGTAAATTTTTGGAAATTAATGGGAGGACTATTTCATTAACGTAGTCTTATTTTCTACCTTACTTTCAACATTTTTGAAATTTACATTGCCCACTTATCTCCAAAAAGTAAAGAATTAAAGCGCGTTTCAATCTTTTTAGGACACCCTGTATATCATGTTCGATTTATGGTTATTTACTTTAGATGTATACACATTAGGTCTACTAATAGTAAAGTGACCATGCCGGATCGAATAAATTTTTAGCAGCGCTCTTAGCGGAGAATTTGTAAAGTTAGGATAACAAAAGAGGCAACAAAGCAATATAGGCGAAAATAGCTAATTACAGAAATAGAGAGCATTTCCGCACTAAACGCGAATATGAAGTGCAATAATTACCTATCAGAAAGTCGTATTATCAGAAACTGTAACACGGTGACAATTGCAATGTTTGTCAAAGTAAACGGTCATCTTATTTCTCATACTCAAACATATGTTACTGACGGAGGTATTTTAAACAAGTTATACATTAAACACCTGTGTATGTAAGTATCATCCATTAACACTGTTGTGTCAAATAAATATCTTCTGTGCCAGTTTTATTGTCAATCCCTACTTGTTAGATAATGGTCTACAGCTTTGTAATAGGCTTTTTTGTCTTATCTAACTTTCTGCCGCATTCGTTTTGCTACCTTTTAAACACTTTACAACAAAGTTGAAAAGTGTTTATGACTTTGTTCATTCTGTCTGTCTGTCTGTCTGCCCGTTAGCACGATAACTGCCGTAAAAATGACTTAATCAAAATGAAATTTTAGTATGCTGTTCAGACGGTCTGTAGGACCTATGGGAATATAAATGAATAATTTCACCCAATTAGTTTTGGATTGAACCCGGGTTAAAAAAATGAAATACATTCAGCCATATGGGACCTAATTTTTCAAACATTTTTTAAGCGGATTTAAAATTCACAAATTGCTTCGAAAATTTTAGGTAATATTCAACTTGTTTCATAAAATATATAAAAAAAAATTCAGCGAAAAAAAATTCAGCGAAAAATTCAGCGTATCCAGTAGTTTTTTAAATAAAAATTAAAATAATAATAACACCTCCTTATATGAAGCGATTACGTGACCATGATATGAAAAGATCACGTGGCCCACTTCAAAATGATATATGGCATCCATCTTGTCTCAAAATCGTGAGTTTTAAAGTTCCTTTTAATTCATATTGAGTGTTGTATCCGTCCTAAAACCACTTTATTTTTGTTTAAATTCTGTGCATCTACATATTGAAACAACGCAATTACAATATATTTGAGTTTTAATGCTCTTCCAAATTTGATTATTTCTACAACGAAGCCTATTTTTCACCTATGTAAAATGTAAACAGCAAAATATGTAGAATGAGTTGTATTAGAATTGCTGTATTTCTTTATCACAGAATCATTTAGTTCATGGAGTCTCCGTAGTTGATATGTAAGAAATATTCATTGATTTTATAATGAGAAGGACGATTTTTTTCGATGAAGTTTTACGCATAGAGTTTAATTACTTGTAGCTCCATGGTCTAAATTAAAAAAAAATTATTATAGTATTGTGATGAATGACATGAATGGGAAATTATTTATGAATGAAATGCTGCTTTTATAGAGAGAGCCAGGCGTGTTATTTTTTCTATGACGTCATTTGAATGAATTTCAGTGGTTTTCGATGAAGTTTTCAAATATAATAAATTATCGTAGTATTATGATAATTCTAAAATTATTACCGAGGAATGTATCACATTTTAGAGATGTTTAAACCAGGCAATTTATATTTCAATGTCGTCATTTGAATGAAGTTCATTTTTTTCGATGAAGGTTTAAGTTTTCAAATTTAATAAATTAATGTAGTATTGTGATAAGTTTTAAAATATTACCGTGGAATGTATTGCATTTTAGACATGTTTAAATAAAATTCCATTGAAGTTGGAAAGTGTTTCATAATCAATGCTTTAAGCATAATTGATCTTTCTTGTTTAATTATCAGCTAAGGGTGATGCAATCACTTTTATCTGATCGAACATGGTCACTTTTACATAGATTGATCTAACGTGTAAAACCATGTACCTTTTCTTACAAAATTAAAGACATGATTAAGGGAGTTCTTAGGAATCCTGTATATTAGAGATAATATTTCATATCTATAGACGTTATGTATATAATTACTCCATTACAGCGTAATGGCAATCTCACCCAAGTATTATTAGATTATACATAAAAAACATTTTAATCCATTATGATACTAGTACACATCATAGTTACATTTTCTGAAAAATAACGAAATCGCCTTGTAAGTATCTCTGAATATCATGCTTATTTATATTTAAATGTTCATTATTTTCGCTTTTCTATCATTCTTAGCATAAACCTATCTTTATTTTTTGCTATTTCACAGCTTTAAGCTTTTTATTTCCACTGTAGTCCCAGCCATCATTAACCCAAATTTCTTCACGACTTGCTGATCATCGATCGTTAGCACCACAACTGAAATACTTTTAGATAAGTAATACACTTTCTTACATTCAAAATATAGTTTGATACACTACGTTATGGAGAGTCACAGTTATATGTATTAAGCAACAATGCTCAAACTAAGATTTCGGGATCAAACTCGACATATTACTTTGCCGCTAAGGGTTCCATCACGTAATGAATTGCTTGAGCTATGTAAGAAATTTACTGGAGCTATGTAAAGAATTGAAACAAGGAAGATCATATCATGGATAAATCATTCATCATGAAACGCTTTCCAACAGAAATACAATTTTATTTAAACATCTTTAAAATGCGATAAATTCAGCGCTGATATATTTTATATTTTCGCAGTACTAAAATAACCTATTATATTTGAAAACTTAAAACTCCATCGAAAAAAATGAACTTTATTCATCGAAATATAAATTCATCAAAATATAAATCGTCTGACTCTCTGTTGAAGTGTTGAAAACCCAGACCACACGACAGACCCGAAGGTTTACTGTACCTAAGTGTGTGGCCGGGAACTGTCTGACTCTCTGTGTAAAAGCTGTGAATATTTGATCCATACACTTTTATTCCAGACTACAGAGTTAAATAATTTTATTTTGAAGCGGGTTACGTGATTTCTTTATATTATAAAGGTGTAATTAATATTTTAATTTTTATATAAAAACTACTGAACCTATTTTGCTGAATTTTTTTTTTATATTTTTATGGGATATTTTGAAAATTTCTAAAATTGTCGGAGAAATTTGTGAATTTTAATTTCGCTTAAAATATATTTGACAAATTAGGTCCCATAGGATTCAATGTATTTCATTTTTTAAGCCGGGTTCAATCCAAAACTAATTGAGTGATATTATTCATTTACATTCCCAGATGTCTCACAGACTGCCTTAACAACATACTAAAATTTCATTTTGATAAAGTGATTTTTACGACTATTATCGTGCAAAAGGACAGATACACAGACAGACAGACAGAATGAACAAAGTCATAAGCACTTTTCAACTATGTTGTAAAGTTTTAAAAAGGACGAATAGTGATTGCAACTGCCATGAGACAATACTTTATCTATTTTAGCTCATACATAAATTGCAGAGTTTTAGACTTCATTTAATTTCAAATCAACACTGGGCTAGTACCGGAGATCAAACCACAGTCTCTTGAATTTCGCCAAGTACATGCGAAGTACCAGCTACAGTCCAAGTACCAGCTACAGTCCAAGTACCAGCTACTTCAGTCGTGCATAGCTAGGCCGCTCATGAAGGAGACGGTCACTGCTACAGTAGAGAGATCCGGGATCCAAAATGGTCCCTGATAGTTAAGACATTAAAAACTCATAAAAATTTTCTGAAAATAAAATTTGGAGGGCAGCCTGAGATAAATGTTTATAGGGGGAGAACATATCCTATGGATGATCCTGCATAAAAATTCACTTGATTTACCTTATCTATTTCTAATGTCTAACGTGTTTGTGTTGACCCTCCAGAAGCCACCACCCGGTGACCAAAAGGACTGGATCTTTGCCCATTAGCAAGTACTGTCCACAGAATAGAAACTAACTAAGCCCGATATCGACAACCCCCGCCCCTTAAAAATAGGGTTTCTCAAAAAGTTTTTAGAAACTCTCTAAAAGGCCCTGTAACCCAGAACTCTGCAATGCGGAATATTTGCATACTTATGGTATCGAAAACGGGCAAATGCTAACGGAGACAGATTTTCGATTTCTCCCAGGAGAAACGAAATTGAGGGGTTTAAAAGCTTTCCTCCAGAAGCCCCCTGGTATCCTGGACGGATGAAAATTTCCAATATCGATAACTAACATTTTTGATTAAGACGTTTATTTTTAACACCAGGCGGCATACAAATTATAGCAAAATCAATGCTGCATAAGAATGTTAGTTAGAATTTGCATACTTTTATTTCTACTATAGAGTTTCTACTCTAGAGTGTTGCATACTTCTTAAGAGTGGTAGTTTTTTGTGTCTAACAGTCTTAAATACTATTAAAGGTATAAATCTCATTTCTTAAGCATATTATCCTATTTTAAAATGCTTTACATTTCGTTTTCATATTTCATGACATGAATAACTCTATTAAACAAACTCATGAGTTAGCATTTCTCTCAAAATTCACGCTTTCTTGAATTTCGTACATACGTGGTATATAATTTGCAAATTTCGTGTTGAAATAAAATTTCATTTATTTCAAGAATTCGAGAAGGTTTATTCAAAATGATTTATCACTTGTATATTTAAAGAGAATTTTTCTATTGATAAGAAATGCCATTTTGAAATCGCAATTACTCCTTTCTCTTGAGTGCACAAGAATTTGAAACATCTTGAATGATACAGAATTCCTTTTAAAAATGGAATTGAAAAGGTTACTTGAAAAATGATAAAGACATATCCTCGATGCGAAGACGACCGTCAATAACATGAATTCAGAAGTAAAATGAAATTTTATTTTATGTTTAACTGGGACAGACGTTTCAGAATTTAGTGGATATGTATAAAATGTCTGAACATTCAATTTATTGCGTTTAAATACGTAAATTCAACGCGTAAAATTTGAAGTAAATATTTGTAACTTAGATAAATAGCAATGGAATATCTAATAGCAGTTGTAGGCCGTCTTTTCACTTCATCACTTATCTATATGTTGGCACGTGGTAAAAAATCTGATGTGGGCAGCACATCACTTTCCTTATATAATGCAACGAATTTACTACTTTTACAGTAAAGAAAATAGATTATTTTTATAGTAGTTATTTGTATTCTTTCCAAGATATTGAATTTTCGTCAATGGAGGCATGCATCATTTTCCATGTCGTCATCATCAATGAGTCGTCATTGATTTAGCGTCATTTTTATCCATTTGACGAGATTTTCGTTAATTTAGCAACATATTTAAAAAAGTCGCAAAGTTGGCGACATTCCACCAAATTCATCACCAAAATCTCGCCAAGCGTTATGGACGAAGAAATAAGTTTTTCTTACAGCAGATAAATGACTATTGGCGTTCAAATACAAAAGTATTACTCAAAGTATCTTTTTTCATGAATGAAACGAGCTATATCCACGAGAATGATGTCACCCAATTTATCGCATGGTATTACATACGAAAAGTGAACATGTTACTCAATAGGAAATATTTTTTTTTTATTCTGCATGACATTTTGATACTTTTTATGAAAAATGGGAAATATCTCGCGAACGGTTCATGTTAGCGTTCTAAAATTTATACCAATCGTTTTCTAATGAAAAATTACAGAAGAAATGTCTATTTGAGCAACTTTATTAGCGGTTTTAATTTTTTGACGATTTTTTCAAAATTTCACTCGAAAATTTAGGTCGAGTTCTGGACATTCGCTTGCGTATAAAAACCATAGGCTTCCAGTGTTTATGGATTGTGATTTTTGTACCAAATGTCGTTCGAATCGGTCCATTTGTTCGTCAGTTATCGTCTCCACAGACTCACTGACACACACACACACACACACACACACACATATATACTTTCACACACACAGACATCACTTCAAAATGTTTGATTCGTAATCCGGGATGCTTGAAACGTGCTCTCCCGTCGAAAACTCGAATTCGAATTTTCGACCCCGACACAATACTTTCCTTATACACAATACTTTCCTGTATATAAGAAAAGTAAAAATTGATTTCAACAACATAAGGATCCATGTAATTATTATTTTTCATACATAGTAAAATGTTTGGGAAGGAACATATTGTGACTGGTCAAAAATTCGAATTAGAGTTTTTGACGGAAGAGCACGTTTTAGGCATCCCTGAACTCAAATCGGACGTTTTTGAGGTAATCCCTCTGTGGTTGTATGTTTGTTAGTGTGTGCGTGAGCGTCTATGAATCTGTACACGCAATATTTCACGAACGAATGAATCATTTGGAAATTAATTTGGCTCGATTATTACAGTCAGTGAATACTGGCACTCAATTAATTTTGCACGGAATACATCAATACAATCTGAAAATACATCAATACTTTCAGCTATAATAATTAAATAATGATTTCAGGCATAATTTTGCATTAGAAAGCGAGACTTTAGAACGCTAACAGAATTCTATACATGCTTTCTATACAACAGAACTATAGTGCATGCTTTACAAATAAATTGTTGAAAGAATAAATAAAAATCAGAAATTTACAGTTTTACTAAACAACTTTTTTATAAGTAATTTTTAATTATAAAACGAATGACCCAAACTTTATAGTGCTAACCGTTCTCGAGATATTGCACATTTATCGAAGAAATTTGCTAAAACATAAAATTAAAAAATAGTTGAAAATTTAAAACATACAAAAATTAAAAAAAATCTGATGTGGGTAACACATGACTTTCCTTATATAATGCAATGAATTTACTACTTTTACAGTAAAAAAAATAGGTTTTTCTTATAGTAGATACTAATATTCTTTCCAAGATATTGAATTTTCGACAATTAGTCGTCATTTTCATTGATTTAACACCATTTTAATCCATTTGGCGAGATTTTCGTTAATTTGACAACATTTCAAAAAGTCGCCACGTTGGCGACATTCCGCCAAATTCGTCGCCAAAATCTCGCCAAGCTTTACTGACGGAGAAATAAGTTATTCTTCTAACAGATAAATTACTATTGGCGTTCAAATACAAAATTATTACTCGAAGTATCTTTTCTCATGAATGGAACGAGCTAGATCCACGAGGATGATGTCACCCAATTTATCGCATGGTATTACATATGAAAGGTGAACATGTTTCTCAATAGGAAATATATTTTTTTTAATTTTATATGACTTTTTGATAATTTTTTTGAAAAATGTGAAATATCTCGAGAACGGTTCATGTTAGCGTTCTAAATTTTATGTTAATCGTTTTCTAATGAAAAATTCTAAGAAATGTCTATTTGCGTAACTTTATTGGCGGTTTTGATTTTTTGACGATTTTTTCAAAATTTCACTCGAAAATTTAGGGGGGTTCTGAACATTAAATTACGTTTAAAAACAAATAGGCTTCCAGTGTTTACGGATTGTGATTTTTGTACCAAATTGCGTTCGAATCGGTCCATTCGTTCATCAGTTATCGTCTCCACAGACCCACTGACACACACACACACACAGACATCACTTCAAAAATGTTTGATTCGTGATCAGGGATGCTTGAAACTTGCTCTCCCGTCGAAAACTCGAATTCGAATTTTTGACCCCGTTACAATACTTTCCTTATATATTATGTATATAAGAAAAGTAAAAATAGAATTCGAGGTCAATTTTGGCAGAGCCTGGAATCGAGCTCGGGTCGTCCGAGTGCGATGCCCGCGCGTTAACCTCTGGGCTGCCCAAACCCCTGAATTCTAATTGAATCGATAAAACCTCTATGGCAGTGGTCTTCAACTCGCGACCTAAGGGCCGCATGCCTTATTTTATGCGCTCCGCCGATAATCTTAAAAAAAAACTTTTTCTAAAAAAGTGATTTTTGTTAAAAATAATTTGTAAAATGCATTTTTGTAAAGCACAAATTACTTCTTTTATAAGAAAGAAATATTTTTTCAATATTAAGACCATATTTTAAGTTTCACAAAAATAATTTTCTTTTTTTTCTAAAATTATGTTTTATATATGACTTTTAGAAAATCCCTGTAATTGGAATTTCGAATAGAGAGTTTACAAAATGCTGATATATAATGCATAATTGAATTTTCCAATATCGTCTTAGCAAGACTGTATACAATGTATTAAGTTGATGCAGTAAATTGCACAAGACTATCTTTGGTTTGACTGATAAAAACTGTTTAGGACGAAAGAAATTTCTTAGACAATTGTCGGCTGTCTTAATAAATGGAAAGCTGGGACGCCATAGAAGAATGTCTGAAGGAAACTATTGTTGTTGTTGTGACCCAGACCGTCCGACCTACCAGAAGGTGTAAGGTAACTGCTTGGACGGCCGGGAAGTGCCACCCAATTTAGACCGGAACCCAGTGGGGGAGGCATCCACAGGGACCGTACCCTCCTTCCCCTACCACCACCCTCTCGGAAGGACCTAAAGGAAACTGTGTCATTCTTATATTATATTGTTAGAAAAACAATAAAAACTTTACACGAGCAAATTGTGAAAAAGATCTGAGCAGATGAGCTATTTCTAGACACGAGAGTTCTCTGTCAATATATCATTTGCAGTGTTAAGCGATTCAACCGCTTACCCATGTGCCAGCCATTTTTGTTTCTAGAGTGAAAATGCACCTCTAGATTTTCATGCTTTGATAAAGCCAACCATATATACACATTTTGGCTTAGACCAAACTATGGCAGTTATGCATGTTTGTCCCGCGTCCCCCATACACACAGATTGGATTGTTGAGTCATCATCTTTAATCTGCCTTGAAATCCTTTTTTGACTGGAATGCAGTAAAATGGTGTTGGTGAAATATGCCATCAATTTATTAATTGCTTGTGTACGCAACGGTAGTACGTACATTGCAGAAGAAACAAAAACGCAGAAATCTGTGGATAAAAGGCATGGTTGGACGGGACAAATTACACGGGTATTAATTTATTTTTATGACTGAGAGTGTAGTGGATGTTTGAGATGTACATTGGATGTTCCAATATCAGCGAGAACAGTTTCTCGACAATTGGCCGAAAGCGGCTTGTACTCAAACTATCCTTTATGATGACTGATATTGACGACAATACACCGACGTGAGAGATTGCAATAGTGTCGGGTATCTTGGACGACTGAATGGGACAGGGTTTAGCGGCGAGTCTCGGTTGTGTCGAGTGTTTGTCAAATGACAGTCGCCATGTGAGAGTCTGGAGGCGACGTGCAAACAGATCCTGCTGCGATTGTTGAACGCCTTACGACTCGACAACATGGTGTCATGTTTTGGGGTGCCATCGGCTTCTATAGTCGGTCACCAATGGGTTCGTATCAGAGACACAATGACAGCACGACGATATGTGGATGCGGTGCTGCGGCCGGTTGCACTATCCTACCTTCAAAGGTTGCAAATGCTGTTTTCCAGTAAGATAACGCACGACCGCACATAGCAACCATGAGAAGACAATCTTTGCAAGGTATCTAGGTGTTTCCTTGGCCACCGCTATCTCCAGATCTCTCAACCATCGAGAATGTATGGGACTTGATTGGCCATCGCTTGACTGTCGTGCCCCCGCCTCAAACTGTGGCCGATCTGTGCAAGATGGTTGAAAGCATATGGTCGTCCATCCCTCAGGAAAATATCCACACGTTCATTTCATCTGTTTCTCGAAGCGCTTCTACATGTATCGCTTCAGCCACGTATTTATATCGCCTATTTATGAATTTCGCCCGTTATTGTTGCTCATTAGGAGCCATTGTTTTTTTACTTTAGAGTTTTAAAACTTTTCTGCTGAAATCCTGTTCGATACCAGGTAGTATTTGACAGCATGTTAATAAATAATTTTATTATGAAAGATAAGTAGAAACATATCATTTATTAAAAAATAGGTGTTGCAAAATGTAAAGAACTGCATTCAAATCCATCGCATCACTACTGTTCAAAAACGATTGTCGCTGCTTCATCAGAAAGAGACAAGTAACGGGAAAGCTAAAATTCGAAATATTCAGTCATTATCGAGGAGTTAACCTCGATGTTAAGCATTTCATTTGAAAACATATTTAAAACTGTAGAAGGAATTCTTACAATGTTCTTTACATGCTAATTTTGGGGTACAATTATTTTTTCGCCCACGTTAATATCTCAAGTTCTAGTGTATCAAGTTCTGTTTCATAGAAAAATCGTGATACAATACGTACTAAATTACATAGACAGCCTAAAATTTCATACGAAAAAACTTTCAGCATTATAATATCTAAAGAACAGCAATAGCCACAAAGATCATCGTAAGATGGTGATGCAACTGCTGCTGTTTCAGTTCCTTGCATATAATCAAAGTCAAATTCTGGCTAATATATTTTTTATAATCTTTATTTAAAAAAATTCTGTGTGTTAAAATATGTGCTTTTCCAGCTAGGTCCGAAGAATGTTCAAAGTGTCCATAGAATTTCCTTGTGGCGATCTCATCATTTTGCAGGACTGATACTGTTTGTTTTTATAATACTCTTGTCAAACCAATTTTAGAAGACTGTTCAATGATTTGGAACCATATTTACAATCGGCATTAGCACCAAATGGAAATCGTACTAAATAATTTTTTGCGTACTATTAATAGCAGAATTTCTGGCTATTATCCATATGATATGCACACTAGTGAACTCAGAGAAAAATGTAATTTAATGTCGCTTTAAAATTGGAGAATATGGTCCTGCCTCTTGTTTTACTATAAAGTATTAAATAATAATATTGATTGTCCCATATGACTTTCTGGCATGGAATTCCATATACCTGTTAATAATACTTGAAATGAACAGTATTTCACAATACTAATGTTAAGCACAGCTGCATTAAAAGTTTTTCTATATATAAATTTGTTGATCTCCATAATACCTATTGTACTGATATTGATATGTTTAATTTGACTCCCTCCCATGTTAAAAAAAAGTCTATTTTAATGCATGTGACATGTATTACTTAGTATTCTTGTATTTCATGCTCTGTTCTTTTTGTGTTTGTGTTATTACTGTAACTAGATTGAATCTGTAGTTGCACGTAAATTGAATAAATTAACACATAAATAAATAAATAAGTGCCAAGATTTCTTACCTATATTGGGGTTTTGGTCCCGAATAGCTCTATTCCCTACCCCTTTTAATGGTTGAAATTCATTGCATTTTGCAACGTCTACTATGGGCCAAAATTGCTTGTGTCATTTTTTTTTCTTGAAATTTTCTATTTTATGGTAACTTAATTTTGGTAACGTTATACTTGTCTCGTCAAAAAATTAAAAATATCATTGTGTAATGTTCAGAATTCCAGACAATACGAAAGTTATCCTTTCTGATACATTCAACTACATCCCTCTTATTAAGTAATCAAAATGATAAAAGGAATGTGGCAGTTACTGCTCCAGATTTTTATCCAGTTCTGGCATTATGAACAGTATAATTTTCATTTTATAAAAATAATTTGAGAATTTAATCACATTTATTATATATGTCATATGTATGTACATATTTGAGCATGCGTGCGTGTGCTTGCATACCCATGTATATATTCATTCTTGCATATTTGTGTTTGCGCACTGGCGTATGTGTGCTTGCGTACATGTGTGTATTTGTGAGTGCATACGTGTACTTGCGTACATGTGTATATTCATGCGTTCAAACCTGCGTATGTGTACATGAGTATATGCGGACATACAACCGTGTTTTTGTATGTGCGGCCTTAGAGTATCAAATGTGGCCTGATTCAAATGTGGCCAGCGTTAAAAAAAGTTTGAAGACCACTGCTCTATGGAAATATAAATTAGCATTGAGGTTTCATTAACAGGGGCGTCACAGATTTTCTAAGGGCTTAATATTGCCATATAGTGTTTATACTAATTTCATAAAATAATTATTTAAATATAAAAAAAATAGTAAGTTACAGTTTTATTTAATAAACTTGAAAATATTATTTGTTTGATGTTAAAAATTACATATTATCCTTTTCTACTCAAATGATTAATTAGCAACTGCAAATGTTTCGATTTGTGACTAAATAGGTAGACTCGAATTTGTATAGTTAAATATCTCCTAAAATGACAAAATCTAGCAGCAAAATGTCAAAATTTACAACCCTAACATGTTTAGAGATGATTTTCAAGCAGATTACATATTATTGCTGTGCCGATTATTATTTTTGTTGATTAAAATTAATATTGTCAAAAATGCATTTTACATTAAAATTAATTATTTATTAGTATATTAATTATACATGTAATCTGTTCTAACTTACTGCTGTGTACACTGCGTTGGTGGCCGCAAAACCCACCTATTTGTGCTTAACGGGATACTAAGTTGACAAACTAAAAATTAAGGTTAATAGTAAAGGAACAAACATTTATTTATCACATACTCAATTTACACTCTTTAGTTTTACAAATTAAATAAATATCACACATAGTGGAATACATCTCAATGGTAGTTCGGGGGGTGTAATGCCAGATGAATTGATATTTGGTTGGAGCACGTGGTGGGATGCATTAATTAGCTTTTCCTTAAAAACACAAATTTAGACAAAGAGGTTATCCTCATATAGTTTAATTGTACGGTACCTGATCTTCTTTCATATAACTTGGGTAACACCGATGCTTTGTCACACTTTACACTTTCAATACCAGATGAACATGAGCTCTCCTTCGAATTCCTATATCAGAGACGCACACACAACTCTTAACTCTGATACCGTCGCTTCTTCTTGACTAGTCTAACTCCAACAGCCTGCCTTGACCAATTCTGACCCCCACTTCGAGCAACTCTCACTTATATCCCTTTTTCGGTCGGCGGTCCACGTGCTGAAATCTAGAGCTGAGGGCTAATCCGTAGACATGGCGTCGCCGTCTCGGTTGCCGCCAAACGGCTTAACGTGGTATGTAAACATGGGCGTGGTAAGTAAGATATGGGGCCACCTGTATATTATCGCCCATCTGCTTAGCGTGGGGATAATCCGCCCGCATTCCTGGTTCCATTATTTTTTAATCCTTCCAAATATTTATTACTTTACATTTCTGGCATTACATTCTCACCCCCCCGCGAAAAAAAAAAGTCCAAAAGTTACTCTCCCACAGTTTCACCCCAGTGGTAAAAATTAAGTTCACAATGGTTCCTCGCAAACACATAAGTTCATCCATCGTGAGAAAGGCTGAGTTCCACTTTTTAGCCTCGTACAACTCATAGCTTTGATAGTTCTTTGTAGTTTCTTGATAGTTCCCTGTCAAGTTAGTCCATTATTCATAATTGACATAATGTACCATAAATTACATGAGGATTACCAACATTCACATTATTATTAAATTGTAAATTTTGATATATATTATTTGCAATGCATAATTTTCATTTCTCCTTTTACATAATTATTTACATACGACATATCTTTACATAACAGCATTCATTACTTTATTATTATTATACATTTTCTTGTTATCATTTCATTTTGTAACATATTGTAGTAGTGCAACTATCAACTTCCGATTCTTGGTTATGGTTGAATTCCATACCACCATATTATTTATAAATTACTTTGTTATTTCACTTTTTTTTTTTTTTTTTTTTTTTTTTGAACTTGCCATATATGTAATGTCAGAAATACATAACATACTTTTTGAAATATACTTATATCCACAATTTAAAACATAAAACATATACATATACACTCAATTATCACTTTCTATTTATGACATTAATTACAAACTTTTTACATATTTTTCATATTCTTTGTTTTATGAAATTACTATTTACAACAATTCGAGGGCGAAAATTATACCCTCTGGCATTATAACAAACCTCATCATTATTTCTATTATTTTCACAGTTTAATTGCTTTTCTTTAGTGACCTTCCCTTCCTTAATCTGACTTTGATCATTATTTCTAATCACTTTCTCATTTTGATTTTTTTCTTTGTCCTGTGTGTGTGTGTGGTTTGATTCGCTTTCGTCACTATCTTTCAAATATTGTTTTCGCTCCGCTGCCATGTATAGTTTATTTATGTGCACTTTATAAGTTTTATTTTCATCACTTTTAAGACATATTATAACATTATTATTTCGGACTAATTTCGTAATTCTAAATGGTCCATCATATCGATCCTCTAATACCCTTGGTTTTAGGAACTTTTTTAGGTACACTGTCGCTCCTATAAATATATCGTTTTTTCTCACTATTTTATATTTCTTTATTTGTTTGTCATTTATCAGCTTTTGTTGTTCCGATGCGTCTTTCACGACTTTATCTATATTTTTTAAATGCTGTGCCACATAATTTTTATAATTATTTACATCACTATACATTATATCTATTTCTTCCTTACTTGGTATGTTTGTTTGTTTAATATTTTCAAATGGCAATGATAAATCTCTAAGATAGAACAGGAATGAAGGCTCAAATCCTGTATTACTGTTAATAGAGTTATTCACATAAAACTTAAACCATTTTAAAGATTCATCCCATTCAAACGTAGTCTTTGACAAACACATTATACATTGTTTCATGTCTCTGTGTATTCTTTCACAACGACCTAAAGAACTTGGGAAATAAACCGAACTGTATCGCCTTTCAATATTTAATGCATTTGTAAAATCTATGTATTCTTTACTTTTAAAAATTTGAGCATTATCGCTTTGAATAATAATTGGAACTCCATAAGTTGTCACGAAGTTTGTTAGCTTATTCACTATTGTTTTAGCAGTAATGTCTCTGACTGCATAGGCCTCGAAGTATCGTGAAAACATGTCTACAATTGTAATTACAAAATTATTTCCTCCATTACTGCGCGGTAGTTTTCCTACGCAATCCAGTTGTAAATATATTCCTGGTTTTAATATTTCTGGCACAGCCTGAAGTCTGGCTGGTGGTATATTTTTGTGTTTTACTAATAAGCATTGATTACAAGACTTACAAAAATTTTCCACGTCTTGGAAAGCCCCTATCCAAAAATATTTTCTTGAAAGTAATTGGTATGTCTTTTTTACTCCGAAATGAGGGAAATGTGCTATCTCTATTATCTTTCCCTTTAGCGAGTGCGGTATTACAATCTTATTCTCATTTATTTTCCTATACGTTTGTCTTTTATTTTCCTTCTTTACCATTAACAGTTTATTTTGGCTATCAATATAGTATACCTTGTTATTGTGATATCGGTTTCTTCCTTTTTGTAATTCCTCTCTAATTTTACTTAATTTTTCATCTACCATTTGTTGCTCTAATATTTTCTCCACATTTATCTCATCATTTTTAATTAAAGTATTTACATATTTGATTTGGTTATCATTGTCAAATACATATCTCGAGCAATAATCACTTGCGTTATTTTCACCTTTTTGATATTTGAATTTAAAATCATACTGACTTATGTCAATTAGCCACCTCGATATGATATTTGGCATTTTATCTAATTTTATGTGGTACATAAGGGATTTTGCGTCACTCAGCAAGGTGAAACTCCTTCCGAACAGATATTCTCTGAAGTGTTGCAAGGATGCGTGTATAGCTAGCAATTCTAGCTTTATTGCAGGATAACGCTTCTCTGCCGGGTTCACAGGTCTTGAATAAAATTCGATAACATGATCGACTCCATTTACCCTTTGCATCAAAATACTACTAATTCCCTTACCTGAGCCATCCGTAGTTAAGACAAACGGGTTTACTTCATCAGGCTGTCTTACAACTGGTTCTTTAAAAATTGCATTTTTTAATTTTTCAAAAGCTTTTCTACATTCATTATTCCACTCGAACCTAACATTCTTTTTTGTCAAATTTACCAACGGTTCTGCAATTTGTGCATAATTTTTTATCAGACCTCTAAAATAGTTTGTTGTCCCAAGAAAGCTTTTTACTTGTTTAACCGTTTGGGGTTGTTTGAAATTTTGCACTTTTGCACAGTTTTTTATTGATGGGCTTATACCATTCGCATTTACTTTATATCCTAAAAATTCAATTTGCGATTTGCATATCTGTAACTTCGCCGGGTCGAGTGTTAAATTATTTTCTTTCAATCTTTGGAAAACAATTTTGATTTTCTCTAACATTTCGTCGTTATTTTGTGCGCATATGACTAAGTCATCTAAGTAAAAGTATATTTTTAACTCTGATAGATCTCCTAACACTTTGTTCATTAAAAGTTGAAAATATGCTCCTGAGTTTTTAAGACCAAACGGAATTCTTTTAGGATTAAAATTTCCCATAAAAGTTGTGAACGTTAAGGCCTTTCTATCTTGTTTTCTTAGTTCGATCTGAAAAAACGCCGCCTTCAAATCCATAACTGTATAAATTTTACTACCAGCGATATTTTGTAATATATCCTTCACCTTTGGTAAGTTTATTGGCAAAAGTGGTAAATACGCGTTTATGGCCCTATAATCAATAGCAAGTCTATATTTAGGTTCTTCATTTGGTTTACTTGGTTTCTTTACAAGAATAATGGGACTAGCGTACGTGCTTTGTGAACTTTTAATAATGTCATTTTCCAATAATTCCCTAATTTCTTTTTGCGCAATTTCTCGTACTGCTCTCGGAATTGGGTATGGTCGACTCTGAATAGGATAATTGTGCATAAGTTCGATTTTCGGTACTATTGCTGATGTTTTACCTAGGGTAGCATATGACTTTGAAAAAACCTCTGTATTGGTCATCATTAATGCAATAACTTTATTTCTATCTTCCTTATTTAAGTGCTGTACTTGAAAATCGTCTGGAGATATTTCTTTCTTTCTTAATTCCCGAATTTGTTGATAATCTGTTTTATTTAAATTTTGAATATTATTAATTTCCAACGTGGGTTTACTGCTTTTATTTTTTGTATCAACAATTTCGATTTGTTCTGTTATTATACCCACGTTCATATTTTTATTAAGTGTAATTTGGCAATTTTTTTCATTGTATAACAACATTCTAATCTTATTTTTATTTTCTATACTTTGGATCGCTTCATCCGTGATTAATGTTCTTGCCATTTTTATTGGAGAAAATAAAACATCCTGTCCCTCATTTAATTCCTGTGACAAAATCAATTGGACTATTTCTGACTCCCCTGGCTTTAATGTTATTTTTCTTTTCAATTTAGCGAAAATCTGCTTTTCCTCTTTCTTTTTAACATTCTTATTCTTATTACTTTCATTAGAACTTGGTAACCATTTTTCATCATTTACATTATCGCGAGTGCTACAATTTTGCATATTAGCGTTTTTTCTATCGTTCTCGCTTTCATTATCCTCGCTTATTCTACCTTCATTCTCATTATTGAATTCATTACAACAATTATTTATTTCCTCATATTCGTCGTCATCATTATCATCGCTTATTCTATCTTCATTCTCATTATTGGATTCATTATAACAACTATTTATTTCCTCATATTCGTCGTCATCAGTATTATAATTTTCATAATTACTATTATATCTATTTTCATCGCGAATTCCCTGGCTTTGTGGTTTTTGTTTTGAATTCTCTATTGGGTTTGTATTTTCACTTTTATACAATTTAATCGCAGTATTCCCAAATTGTACTTCGTTATCTTTTGCATTTAAAATTGCTTTATGTGAGGATAAAAAGTCGTAGCCTAAAAGCATTTTATATTGCTCCTGGAAGTTCTGTTTTGTCACGAAAAAATAATTTTTGCATGCCTTTTCCCCAATTCTAAATGAAAATTGAATGCAATTTAAAAATTCTATATTTTCTTTAGTAAACGTCTGAAGTATTACTCTTCTGGTTATGTATTTTATTTTTACATTTCTATTCTGTTTTAGTTTTTGAAATGTTTCCAAATCTATAATACTAACTTGAGCCCCACTATCAATTACACTTATTATTTTTATTCCTTTGCAATCTATTTCTACCATCGGTAATTGTGGGCTAGATACGTTCTCACATTCGCTTGAAAGGATACTTTTGGTATCATATTTTGCTTTATCATTATTTTCATAATATTGTCCTCTCTCCAAATTTGTATAGTTTTGCCAGTCATCTCCATTTTTGTTATTTCTATATGTTTGTGAACCGAATTTATTTATTTCTCTGGAATTTGTACGATTCGTTCCTTGGTCCCAAATTCCAGCTCTTAGTTTAAATTACTATTATTATTGTTTCTCTCATATGTGTTTGATCTTATATTTCTTCCGTTGCGCCTCCTAAAATTTCCTCTTATACTTTGCCTCTCTCTATTTTCTACGTTGGTTTCTAATTGATCGTAATAATTTCTTTGATCATTATTATTTCCTTGATATTCCCTATTATTTCTATTATATCCTCCTCGTTCAAAATTTCTGAGATTTTCGTTTCTGTTTCCTCTGATATAATTTGTTTGCTCCAACCCATATTGCTGATAATTCATTCGTTTGGGATTCCTTGCAAATGCAGTATTACACTCATTGTACCAGCAATCTGAGAAATAATGTCCATTTTTTCCGCACCCTATGCAAAAAACAGCTCGTTCCCTGAATTGATTTGGTATATTTTGCAATTTTAATTTATTAATTTCTAAAGTCAAATCTTGAACCTTTGTTGTAAGTAACATTTCTTTCAGTTCGTTATGTGATTCTTCTGGAGTCCTATCATTAAGAATTATTTCAAACAGTTCGGCATCTTTTATGGCATCTTCAAACCGCTGCGGATCTTTTTTCTTCACTTCAATTGCCAAATCAGGGCGTAATGCGCTAATGAATTTTCCCAACATTATTTTATTGGTTATTTTCTCTACCTCTCCATCTGTTGTATCCTTAAGGTTCAAAAATTTACGCGCTGCGTTTTTTATTTTTAGCACAAGCTCGTCCACTGACATATCAGGCGTTTGTTTTATTTTATTGAAAGCGTCCTGTTCTTGCGTTATCGTTATTCTGTTTGAAAATTTTTTTATTAGTAATATTTTTATTTTATCAAACTCCTTTTCGTTTTGTAATTCAGGGTTTTGAATTAAAAACTGCATAGCCTTATCTTTTAATCTGGTTTTAATGATAGCCACTTTATGCTCTTCCTTCCAACTTGCTAACTCCGCTAATTCATCAAATTGTTTTATAAAGAAATTTATATCTTCCTCCGTACTCCCACTAAATAATGGCAGGATCTGCATTACTGGAATATCCATATTTTTATTATTTCTATCCAATTTACTATAATTTTTATTTGATATTTTTGAATCTTCTTTCAAACTTGAACTCCTTGTTATAATTGAACTTTTCACCACTTTTTTAACTGGTCCCATTCCTATATCCCATTTTTCTAATTATACCTTCGATCTCATTTAGAAGAACCATTTTTTCCATTTCATTGATAAAACTTTACATAATCATACATATAACATAAGGAGAAATGAGAATTGTGCACAATATTTTCACAATCATCTATGTCGCCACCAGTTGTCCAACCGTATCAATATTTATTTTTTATTATTATTATTCCTTTTATTTTTATTAATTTCATAAATCCTTATTTTATTCCCGTTACTGCTAAAGTCACGAGCACCAAATGTGCCGATTATTATTTTTGTTGATTAAAATTAATATTGTCAAAAATGCATTTTACATTAAAATTAATTATTTATTAGTATATTAATTATACATGTAATCTGTTCTAACTTACTGCTGTGTACACTGCGTTGGTGGCCACAAAACCCACCTATTTGTGCTTAACGGGATACTAAGTTGACAAACTAAAAATTAAGGTTAATAGTAAAGGAACAAACATTTATTTATCACATACTCAATTTACACTCTTTAGTTTTACAAATTAAATAAATATCACACATAGTGGAATACATCTCAATGGTAGTTCGGGAGGTGTAATGCCAGATGAATTGATATTTGGTTGGAGCACGTGGTGGGATGCATTAATTAGCTTTTCCTTAAAAACACAAATTTAGACAAAGAGGTTATCCTCATATAGTTTAATTGTACGGTACCTGATCTTCTTTCATATAACTTGGGTAACACCGATGCTTTGTCACACTTTACACTTTCAATACCAGATGAACATGAGCTCTCCTTCGAATTCCTATATCAGAGACGCACACACAACTCTTAACTCTGATACCGTCGCTTCTTCTTGACTAGTCTAACTCCAACAGCCTGCCTTGACCAATTCTGACCCCCACTTCGAGCAACTCTCACTTATATCCCTTTTTCGGTCGGCGGTCCACGTGCTGAAATCTAGAGCTGAGGGCTAATCCGTAGACATGGCGTCGCCGTCTCGGTTGCCGCCAAACGGCTTAACGTGGTATGTAAACATGGGCGTGGTATGTAAGATATGGGGCCACCTGTATATTATCGCCCATCTGCTTAGCGTGGGGATAATCCGCCCGCATTCCTGGTTCCATTATTTTTTAATCCTTCCAAATATTTATTACTTTACATTTCTGGCATTACAATTGCAATTAGCTGTTGATCCATTAAACTCAGATTTCGAGATTTAATACTCTTAGAATATTAAATCCTGAAATAAACGCGATTATTTTTTATGTCAAAAGTACTTTTAAAATATTATTGATACATATGGACAATACCTAAAAATATTTTTCTTTTACTTTTAATTTTTTGAAATATTATTGATACATACGGGCAATACATAAAAATATTTTACTTTTACTTTTAATTTTTTGAAATATTATTGATACATATGGGCAATACATAAAAATATTTTACTTTTATTTTTAATTTTCCAGAATCACTCTGTGCGAAGATAGAATAATATTATCTGTTTTAAGCTTAAACTAGAAACACTGAATTTTCTTCCGAACATTTATGTCGATTACTGTTTATATTTATCGTTTATCATTTAGAAGACATTCCAAGTGAAAGTAAGTAAATATAAATATTCAAAATATTAAAATATTAAAATTATTTTTGTATATTCATAAATGGTACCCTATCTCCGATAGACAAAAATACAAATTGTTTAGATTTTATCTATTAGGTTCTGAATATAAGCGTGCAAATTGCATTTTTTTAACGCTCTAAAATTAGTCAAAGGTATAGGAAGCAAAGATAATATTTACATGAAAATGATGTAGTCCACGATTATCACTTTCCTTACAATACTTGAAAATGTATAAGGAAAGTATTGAAATTATGTCGAAAATCAGAACTCTAGTTTTCGATTAATCTACACGTTTCAAGCCCTCTAGAATGGGAAAGCACTATTTTTAGAGTGAAGTCTATGTGTCTGTGTCTGTCTGTCTGCGCAATGTATATATCCACTCTAGCTAAAACACTAATTGACAAAATGTCACAAAATTTACTAAATAAGTCGCATGTGGGTGTCTTTGGTGCTTACTAGATTTTGGTACTATTCAGAAAAACCCCGGCCATTTTTTGCGAAATGACACTCAAATATTGTATGTATTCACTCCAGCAGAAAAACTAATTGACCAACTTTTGCAAAATCCAGTAGATAGGTCATTTAGGTGATCCTGGCAATTGTTAGATTTTAGTATAATTCAGAGAAAAAGAACCCTGTTCTTTTTTTTAGAAATATCCCGAAAAATCGTCAAAATCGAAAAGTACGTATGCTCAAATGCATCAATTGAAAGCCTTTTTATACACGTAACTTTTGACAACGTAAATAATAAGGCCAACGATATAACTTTAGATCTAACCGTTCTCGAGATATTTTGGTTTCCGATTGTTTAACACATCACATTTAAAATTTATCCAATCGACAAATGGAAAAGTATATCGGTTTAAAATTGTGAATTCGGTGCAATGCAAAATACAGGGTGGCCATAATTAAAGTAGAAGTGTTTAGAGCCCGATAGTAAGAAAACTGTTGGGCCAAACTCAACCAAATTGGCAGTAAATACTATTTAGACCATGGGAGTTTTGATTTCTAAATGATAAAAAAATAGTTCGGATTTTTGTCACAGCGGGCCAAAGTGACGCTGTAGGATCTATTTTTCTAGTAAAATAAGCATTGGAAGTACAGAAAGTTAAGATTTTACATGCATTTTGAAAAGGACATCACATTTACATTTTATACGTATTTAGTGCAGTTTATATTTACATTTGCATCTCACATTTACATACGTATGGCATTAAGTTTTATATTGGTATCATTTATATGTGTGATTCATTATGTTTTATTTGCATATGTTCCAAAAAGTGCATTCTCTGAACATCATTCTCCACTGCAGAATGCAACAGATCACCATTGATTTGCTTGACGTGCAATGTTATTCGGTCCTTCAAAGTGGCTAAATAATCCACTTTCCCTTAGCATACCAAGAGCTTTACATGACCCCACAACCAAAAGACACAAGGGGTCGGATCAGGCGAACGAGCTGGCCACTGCATAGGAAACGCTCGACTAATTATTGGGTTGTTGGTAAAATGCTGTCGTAGGACTTCCTGTACGTGCAATCTAATATATGTGGGGTGCTCCATCCTGCATAAATATCGGAGATTCAAGACATCCACGCTGTTGAAGTTGCGGAATAACAAAGTTCAGCAACATTTTTCGATACTTCTCAACATTGATGGAACTTTCTGTACGTCCTATGACTATTTTACTCCAAAAATGGACCTTACAGCACCACTTTGGTCCGAGGTGGCAAATATCCGAACTATCTTTTTAAATCAAAACCCCTTGACCTAAATAGTATTTTCCGCAAATTTGGTTGAGTTTGGTCCAACAGTTTTCTTACCATCGGGCTCTAAACACGTCTACTTTCATTATGGGCCACTCTGTAACTATCCAAGTTTCTTTGTTAAATTAAACTCAATTTAAATAACTGTGAAAGACAGAGAAAATGAATTTTTATCTGTTGGGAAAGTCGTTTGCAGCATCAGGTCTTTCGTTATATTTATTATAATTATTTGCGGCCTTCTTTAGCGCAGATCACTTGATTTGTTTACAGTTTTTCTAAGGTTCCAAGGCTTTTTGTTACGGGGCACCTGTGGGAAAACTCACGTATCCCCACATCGGAAATAGAAGTTTTACAGTTTTTTTTGACAGGAATTCGAATAATCCTTATATACAATTTACTTTCAAAATATTATTGGTACAAATGGACAGTAAATAAAAATATTTCACTTTTAATTTTTTGTCATATCATTTTCTGAAGGGGTATGGAATAATGTTATCCGTTTTGGGCTTAACTAAGGCCTGTCCAAATGGCTGCAGTTGAAGAAAAAAATGCAATTCCAATCGGACTATAAGTAAAATAAAATAAAATTTAGATTTGATTGGTCAAAATTAGTGGTCATTTCACGCTGAAAATATATAAAAATTTCCGAATTATTCTTGAAAATATTAGCACCTGCAAAAATAGTGATTTGGAATGAAACCATCGAACTTTGGAATAAAACCATAACTCTCCCCTCCACTTTCATAGTTAAATATACTATTAAAATGTACTTTTAAAATATACTATTTAAATTTCCCAAGGAATTTCGAAAATACTTTTAAAATATGAGTGGTTAAATGTGGGCGGGGACACATTCACAATTGAAACATATCCCACCTATTCACAATTAAATCTTGTAGATATATTCTAAATCATAGGTTCTCAACCTTTTTTTGCTCACCGCCTACTTTGAGAATATTTTTTTTCCTAATGCCCCCCCCCCCCCCCAATTTTTTTTACTTGCTAATCTGAAACAGCTATTGCCACGATTATATTTAAACGTGTACTATTATATACTATAGTCGTAAGATAGGATATGGCCCTATCCTCTTTCTGAGTTTAAAGAAGACTGTTTCAATGAGAACAATAAAAAAAAACGCATACTTAATTATATTGAAGAGTACTTTTTAACACTTTACAACAAAGTTGAAAAGTGTTTATGACTTTGTTCATTCTGTCTGTCTGTCTGTCTGTCCGTTAGCACGATAACTGCCCTAAAAAAGACTTATTCAAAATGAAATTTTAGTATGTTGTTCAGACGGTCTGTAGAACCTATGGGACTATAAATGAATAATATCACCCAATTAGTTTTGGATTGAACCCGGATCGAAAAAATGAAATACATTGAGCCCTATTGGACCTAATTTTTCAAACATTTTTAAGCGGATTTAAAATTCACAAATTGCTTCGAAAATTTTAGGTAATATTCAAATTGTTCCATAAAATATATAAAAAAAAAATCAGCGAAATGTATTCAGTAGTTTTTTAAATAAAAATTAAAATAATAATTACACCTCTTATATGAAACGATCACGTGACCATGATATGAAACGATCACATGACCCACTTCAAAATGATATATGGCATCCATCTTGTTTCAAAATCGTGATTTTTTTAAGTTCTTTTTAATTCATATTGAGTGTTGTATCCGTCCTAAAACTACTTTATTTTTGCTTAAATTCTGTGCATCTACATACTGAAACAACGCAATGACAATATATTTGAGTTTAAATGCTCATCTAAATTTTATTATTTCTACAACTAAGCCTATTTTTCAGCTATGTAAAATGTAAACAGCAAAATATATAGAATGAGTTTTATTAGAATTCCTGTATTTTTTTAACACAAAATAATTTAGTCCATGGAGTCTGCATGGCTGATATGAATGAAATATTAATTGATTTCATAAAGAGAAGGACGATTTTTTTCGATGAAGTTTCAAGCATAGAGTTTAATTTTTTGTAGCTCCATGGTCTTAAACAAAATGTTTAAATAAAATAAATTATTATAGTATTGTGATGAATGAAATGGATGGGAGAAAGTTATGAATGAAATCCTGTTTTTATAGAGAGATCCAGGCGTGTTATTTTTTCTATGATGTCATTTGAATTAATTTCAGTTGTTTTCGATGAAGTTTTCAAATATAATAAATTATCATAGTATTATGATAATTCTAAAAATATTACCGAGGAATGTATAACGTTTTAGAGATGTTTCACCAGGCAATTTATATTTCAATGCCGTCATTTGAATGAAGCTCATTTTTTTCGATGAAGGTTTAAGTTTTCAAATATAATAAATTAATGCAGTATTGTGATAAGTTTCAAAATATTACCGAGGAATGTATTGCATTTTAGACATGTTTAAATAAGATTGCATTGAAGTTGGAAAGTGTTTCATAATCAATGCTTTAAGCATGATTGATCTTTCTTGTATTAACATTCAAAAGACATTGAATTTATAACTTATCTAATGAGAAGGTTGAATTTGATGCATTTTAAGGAGTTTGTTAATATCAGGCTCGATTTTACTTAAAATAAACCGTAAGTCGCCGCGTTCAGTAACATGAAGCCGATTTCTTTTTTTAGTTACCAACGTTGATACAGCACTAAATCCACGTTCAGCTAAATAGGAAGATCGGAATGTTATCATAAATCGTTGAACAATCGACCATAATCCTGGATACAGTTGCAAAATCGGCTTCTACAGCCAAAATTCTTGGTAGCCATTCTTGAATTTAATTTTTAATTCCTCATTTGTCGTCAGTTCTATTAGTTCTTCTTCTAACTGGGATGATCCTGCTGTGTTGACATTTGAAAAAGGATCCCAAACCCAGTCAGGTACGTCCATGTTTAAAGTGTCCTAGAATCGTTCCTTGAAATCACTGTGGAGGTTTTCCAAGTGCTGACAGTAAACAAGCAAGTCGTCGTGCTTGAATGATACTGCTGATAAATTTGGGAAGTTATGGAATTCGCGTCTGCGGATATTTCTTTTGTATAATAGCAGTTTGGACACGAAAGCAGCAACGCTATTTTTTGTCTTAATCAAGTTTAAGTCGTCGCCTTGAAGTTGGAGATTGACATCATTAAACAATTTATACAGGTCTGTCAAGTACGCAATATCGTTCTTTGATGAGATAAGGTGGTCGCGCAATTCCGTGTCTTTTTTTCCTAGGAACTCTATCACAGACCCAAACAGATTGTAAAATCGAATCAAACAAGTTCCTTTTGACAGCCAGCGCACCTCTGTGTGAAGCAGCAATCGGTTGAAATCTTCATCATTGGCAATGCAAGGCTGACTAAATAATCTGTCATTCAACGAGTTACTTCTGATTTTATTAACTGCTCTGATAACATATTGCAGTGATGTATGGAGGCGTTCACTCAAATTTTTCGCAACCAAATGCTGGCGATGAATTACGCAATGCACAGCAAGCAAGTCAGGAACTTTATTTTTTAAGCACGCTATGAAGCCTTTGTGACGCTCTGTCATAGCCGGTGCGCCATCAGTAGCAATTGACAAAATATTATTAAAAGGAATTTCCTTTTCGTCACAAAACTTTTCCAGTGTATTAAATATGGTTTCTCCTTTTGTATCTGTTTCCAAATTCGTAGCAAACAATAGTTCTTGACATATTTTCTCATCTTTGATAAACCTCACGTATGACAATAACAATGCTTCATTGGTTGGTAAAGTGAACTCATCTAGCTGAATTGAAAATTGACAAGTCTGCAGATGATTGCACAATGATTCTCCAATGTTTTCAGCCATCTCATCAATTCATCTTTGCACGGAACTATTGCTCAAAGGAATTTTTCGGATATTATCTGCAGCTGGTTTATGAAGCACAGTGGTTATTACTTCATTTACTGCTGGTAAAATTGAATCTTCCCCAATAGTATGTGGTTTCCATGTTTTAGCAATCAACAATGAGATATTGTACGAAGCTCGAAGTCCGTCATCGTTTTGGTTAGAAGCTGATGAAAAAAGTTCTGATACAGTTGGCTGAATTTCGTACTTCTGTTTCATGTCTTGAAAATAGGTCACATCCTTGTTTTTCTTATCCGGGTGTATTTTATTAAAATGATCTAGAAGCCTAGAAGACTTCATCGCTTCATTTGAAAATGTTTTTTGACAAATGAGGCACATTGGCGATGATGGATTTGTGGGATTTTCCATAAATCCGTGCTTAATATAATCCACACTATACTGCCGCCTCTTCTTTTTTGCTTCCGACATGGTTTTTACTTTACAGATACGTGAGTATTATTAGTGTACTTTTAAAACCCTGCCATCAATTGCGCGCGATAATGCTAATGAAAATAAAATGAACAATCACTGCCTTTATATAGGTTGGTGACATATAACACGCATCGACAGGAATAAGATAAACATGCAGTGACTCGTTTATAACCCCCGGCACCGAAGTAAAGCGCGGGAGCAGAGTGCGGGTTAGAACAAGCACAGATAATACTGTCAATTCTTGCAGGATTGCAAAAATCACGTTATTTAACAAAAACTTGTTATAACTGAATTGCTAAAAGCTTTTTTTTTTCTTTTTTTTATTAACAGGCTTTGTTAACTTTACCTGTGTTTATATATGAGATATTTCACGTGAAATTGGAAGATTTGAAAAATTTTAATTCAAATCTGCAATTAAAAATTTTTATATCATCCAATTTAATGTAGATCTGAATGTAATGCAATCTTTAAGTTCAATTTTCATCCACGTCCCGAACTACCGAAATATGTGAATTTTCTCACACGTGATAAAAATGATTAAAATACATACAATAACAAAAATTAACCAATATTAAAGTTTACTTTAGTTAGTACGTGATTAGCGTGTTTTTTTTTTGTCTTTTTTAAACTATTTGTTTAATCTGTCCACCGCCCCTCCGTACCACTTCAACGCCCCCTAATTTTCTCTGGGTCTTCTACTGCCCCCTGAAAGTCTCAAACGCCCACAAGGGGGCGTTATCGCCCACGTTGAGAACCTATGCTCTAAATAATGCTAATTTTTCCAAAATCCAATATTATTGTTAAGTTTTCTTTAATTTTGTTAATTTCTTGTGGGAAACAGGGCCGCCGTAATTATTGCCTGATCTTCTATGAAATTTTAATGAAGCATTTTGTGACGGAGTCAGAAATTCGAATTCAAATTTTCGGCGGAAAAGCACGTTTCCGGGATCTCTGAACTCAAATCGAACATGTTTGAGGTGGTTTTTGCATGTGTATGTTACTATATGTGTACGTATGTTACTGTGTTCGTATTAGGGTATATATGTGTGTGTCAGTGAGTCTGTAGACACGATATCTCACGAACAAACTGAACGTTTCGAGAGTAATTTAGTACGATTATTAAAATCAATCATTTCAGGAGCCAATTTATTTCACACTTGATCACACCTTTCTAAATATCCCAAAATTTGCAAATGATTTTTATTAAATCTTCATGAAAGAATCAGCGTGAACCGCTAGCGTGAACCGTCAGATAGAGCGTTTTCAAATTAATTTATCTAAAAAATGACATAAAATTAAAAAGTTGTGAATATCATCAAATTTGTAACACTTGACGATAAATATGGTAAAATATCGTTGACTTTACGACTTTTTAAATAGAACTTACGACTATTTATCGTAAATATCGCCAACTTTACAAAAGTGACGCTAAAATCACAAAATGATCCAAAATTGAAAATGAAATCATTTACATCTTTTAGTATTTGGACTACAATGCTCAGCAAATGTAGCAATATTTCCAATTTCAAGTTAGATTTCCACGACATTCATTTGATTCTTTGAAATATTTTTACATGTTATCATCCAAAAACGCGTAAAATTTCGAATACCTTTCAACGTTACATAAATTGCTCCGTGGATCTTGTACAACATTATTTCTCATTAAAAGAAGTAAAATCAATCCATTATGTAGGGACAGGCATGTGCTGCCCACATCAGATTTTTCAACTTGGTTTGGTGTCTGTTTATTAGTATGATTCATAGCTGTGAGGAACTAATTAATCAGGTTCCATTTATCATAATAACATGAAGTTTGGTATGTCGTTGTCACTTTCGAAACATCAGGGGAGATACGCGAAACAGCGTCTATCCAAATAATTTATGTTCAAGTAATTTTTTTAATTATATATATATTATATGAAATAAATTTATAAAATATTTTTGTGTAAATAAACAAAGCATTTTGCTCTACCTGACACAGAGCTCAATACAGGAACTACTGGATAATTTCAGGAGATAGAAACTTCTCTCTGTATAACCATGTCAGAAGATATTCCATTGAAAATGGTACCTAAAGAAAATGTGTGTGCTATTCAAGCTACAGCACTTCTTTGATAGACATGTCTAAGTTACGAGGAACGGATGTTTTCACTTAATAGTTTCTATCTTAAATATAGCATGGCAAAAATAGTGTTTATTATTTGAGTCGTTTGGAGAGTAATTATAAAGCTTAAGAATTTAATTTAGAAATGCTGAAATTATAGGGGTTTAGATATTATAGAAGCTCTTGATATTTTTCTGAGTTAAAAACGTCATGGATATTTTTCAAAAATTTGAGGCATTCATCTCAAAAATCCAAATGCTGTGATTGATTTCACCTTGCATTCTTTGATTTTAATTCATTATTTGCTTAAACTTTTTTATATAAATTATAAGTAGCATATAGCTATAGCATATAATAGTAGCATATAGCTTTGCAAAGAAATTTACCAGTCTGTGTGTTAAGGGTTCCAAATTCTTATGGAAACCGAATCAATCGTGAATGTAATAGATGTGAATGCACATTTTTTATATGTTTGGAATTTTTCTTAATTAAATTTTTATCAAATAAAAATGTAAAGCTTGGTTAGTGATCGATTTATTTTCTTACATATTTTCCTTGATTTTTTACTTTCCCTGCAATACATGGTAATGTATAAGGAAAGTACTGGAATCACGTCGAAAATCGCAACTCGAGTTTTCGACGGATCTACACGTTTTAAGACCTCTAGAATACGAAAAAAATATATTTACCGTGACGTCTCTGTGTGTGTCTATGTGTCTGTCTGGCTGTCTGTGCAGATTTTGTATCCAGTCTAACTAAAAAACTAGTTGACCGTATTTCATAAAATTTGGTAGGTAAGTCACTTGTGTGCGAGTCACTTGTGGGCGAATCTGGTGCTGATTAGTTTTGGATTCGATTTGGAATAAAAGAACCCACCTTTTTATGCGAAATGGCCAGCAAAATCCAGTATGCAATCTAGCTGAAAAACTAATGGACGGAATTTCACAAAATTCAGTACCTAAGTCGCTTTTGGATTACTTTGGTGCTGGTTAGATTTTGGTACGCTTCGGAAAAAAATAAACTGTTTTTTTTTTGCGAAATGACCCACAAAAATCGTCAAAATCTAAAGTAAAAACTACGTATGCTTAAATCTATCCATTAAATTCTTGTTTTATATGTAATTTTTAATGACGAAAAGAATAAGACCAACTCCATGACACTAGGACTAGCCGTTCTCGAGATATTTTAGTTTTTTCGTATTTTCTCTACGTCACCTTTGAAAATAAGTCCAGTTACCAAACAAGAATGAAATTTGAATTAAAAGTGAATTAAAAGTAAATTAAATTTAATTAAAATAAAGTGAACGTGGATATAAGTCTGCAGAGAAAGTCATGTGCTGTCCACATCAGGTTTTTTATATTCGAATTATAATGAAGCTTTTCTTGTACCGTGTTTTCCCACATAAAACGTTTTTTTTTATCGATCGATTCCACATAGAAATGCAAAATCAAGGTTTCAGTGTAAAATAAAATTGTAAAATGTCATTACTTTATTTTCATTGTAATTTAGTTTTTACAGAAAACTCACCAGATATGCAGTCCGGCACGCCTCTCAAACAGCATTCTGATACGTAGCCGCCTGCACGTAAGAGCAAAATGACATTTTGTATTGGGACTCGGGAGACTTGCAAACTAGTATCACATAAACAATTTGCGAAAACAGGTAAATAATTTGCAAGATAGGAGGTAGTAGAGTGCATTTTGGGCCCGAAATTTCTGTCGGTGGCATTGCTCAGGTCCACCAGTTGTACTGAAGTACACGCACTATAATAGGCTAAATGCTTTTACATGCAGATTTATGTTGACTGGCTCTACCGCTGCGTTGTGGGTTCGAGTCCCACGTAAGGCATGGATGTTTGTGTTGTGGGCGTAGTGTGTTCCGCCCCCCTCTGGTGCGCCTGGGGGAATGTCTTAGGACGGCTAAATGGTTCACGTTCTGGCCGCTGACGAAAGACGAATGACGAAAGTCAAGTGCCTGGACATTAAAAAAAAAATGTTGACTGAAATTTACCTTTTGATATTTTAATTGATTTAAATGTGTTTTCTCGTACTGTACAGCGTAATGCAGTTTATGTGACTCTTTAAACAAAAAATATCACATTTATTGTCCATTATTTTGCTTTAAATCAATTTTTTTTTATGATTTACTCCATTTTAGTTCGACATCGCGATAATCCGGCAAATTTCAATCTAGCATAGTTAAAGTCCCGAACGTGCAGGATTATCGAAAATTTACTATATATTTTATTTTATTTATAACATAACTACCATATATGTCATGAAATTTTATATTTGCAAATTTTGTACCCCGGTTTTCAGTCTCCCCAAATTATTTTATCACGGTTTGCTACTGGTCGTTGTTTTGTGGTAATTGGATTTTCAACCTAATCGGGCTAGTCCTTCCTGAGTCCGCCCTACGAATGCACTTGCCTTCTGTAAGTAACAGGAGAAGAAGCGGTGCAGTTATAAAGTCCAAATTTGGTATATAGTGTTGTCTTTCGTTATATATTTTAATTCTTAGGATTCTGCATCTTATCGAACTAGTTCTTCACGAACCCGCTTTAATGTCCTCCTTTGTGAGGAATTTTGTTGTCTAATGTTTATCAAGTAATATAAAAATTTGTGATATCTAAGAACGCAGTTTTTATGTAGACAACTTAGAAATTAATTGTAAGTTGTAATTAATTAATGTTATTACTTTCTGAAGATTATTCAATAAGTACAGCGGCAGAATTACCGTTGCTTTTATAGAATAGCTTCACAAACACATTCTGAAATCTTGGAGCCATCATGTTTTTCCTGGAAACAAGAAAAATCATTCTCTTCTATGATGTTTTTTTCAGAAATTGTCCTGTGTGCACAGTTTGCATATTTTACTACGCAGACATTATTTGCACGTCACTTGTTTAAACCAATGTATTTTCGTTACGGCATGTTCTTCAGATATTTTTATCCAAACTTGTGTCGTTTTGTTCGCAAGATATCGCTAGGAAAAACTCTATTGTAATGTCACTCTGTTTATTGTAATAAACACAGTGTTTTTCATACAATGTTGAGTCATTTCGTTTGCCAGATATCTTTGGAAAACAAACTGTTGTGTCAGACGATGTTGCATCGTATGATTCGTTAGATATCTCAGAAGAACACATTATTGTGTTTTTCACGCGATGTAGGTTCGTTTCGTTATATTTATGGAGAGCATATTTATGGAGACCACGCTAATAATGTAGTGATCTTCTCACCCACGTGCTGTGTCGTTTCGTTGACTAGATATTGAGAACATACTGAATAGGTATGCATTAATCATAATTATTCTGTACATACACACATGCGTATGTACGTTCTTGTTATGCGTATGCGTTCTTGTTATGTGCATTCTTGTTGTACGTTCTTGTTATGTGCATGCGTATGCGTTCTTGTGACGACTGATCCTCTGGAGTCCGGATACAAGAATGAGTCCACATTTCTGGATAACTAACACCTTTATTTAAAAAGCACTAAGAAGCGTAAACAGGAACAATATACCGCGAATAATTGGATAACTGTCTTACAAGATCACTGAATAACTGTTAGACCCAAGAAAACAGCAATTAAATGCTTAACTAATTCGCAAACTAACCGATAACATTTACAAAACACTGTCGTATCCCTCAATTCACTTTCGCTTGTATCACGCCACTACGCTCCAACTGAGAAATGGTTCCTTTTATATACTGTCCATAGAAACTTCCAGAAGGGGTTCGTATCTCCCAGAATATTCGTTATTTCGAGAAAGTTGTAGTACATTCGAAAAGTCGCGAATATGACCATAAATCACCAAAGATGGCAAACCTACATTCACATTATAAGTATGACTGCCTGTAAAGGTGTTTTCTTCTTGAATAGAACAAAGACCTTGAATAGAAGCAAATGTCTGTTATTCGTTTTGAATAGGGACAAAACACAGTGAAAATTTTTACACATTTGCAATACTGCACTTTACTTGAGATTGAGGGTCGCGAGCAGTATCAACCTACTTCGGGCTGTAATAAGAAGATAATCTATCAATATGGGCGATTTTTGACTGGGTTGAAGACGATTTCTGAGTTTGATAAATGACACTGTTTAATCTTTTCATTATGACATAGTGACCTTACCAGTTACGCCGTAGTTTTTGCGAAAATTCTCATCGGCGCCGAAGGTCGAAGCGCTACTTGTCGTCTTTCTGGAATCGTCATTCATTAGCTTTTGTACCGTACCGTGTCTTCATTCTATTGGTATTAATATTGATCCATTCACGAGTGACACAATGATCCTCCACCAACCGTACCTGCAAATCTCTCGCATATTCATCAGGCCTTGAAGGAGCATCGCAAGGTCGTCACAAAACTGGTCACACGGTAGTCGTAGAGTAGATTCCGGTCAAACAGCATTTTTGATGGACAGCATTTCTGTAAGCCAGCAAAAACAGGGGTAGCAAGACGATCCCATCTTGCTGATTTCTGGATGCAATTATGGAGAGAGGTAATTTATTATCGTTCTCTTAGATCTATCTACCATACCGCTCGATGAAAGATGAAGAGGAATATTTCTATTCTGGAATTATGCCTATTCTAAGTTGCTTGTACAGTCACGTGAATATGTCAGAGTTTAAGTTCGTTCTCTAGTCGGAATGGAGTAGAGAGGGAACCCCATAACGAATGATCCAGACCTAGGTTAGAATTTTACTGATGATTGTCAGAACGAGAGAAATATGCACAGTTCAAAAGACAATTTTTTTTCTGGAACGTGTTGGATTACTGCTTATATTTATTAACTTTAGAAATATTACTTATTAGTCTAAACGGATTCAGGAGATTTATTTGCATATTATTGTTCCCTTTTCTTGGCTTTAATTATCTATTTCCATTTATTTAGGTTCTTAACATTCTTCAAAATGTTTTCTATTCTATAGTTACTGTGTTTCGACTGGCATAAACTCATTCTTTTAAGTTTTAATAATTTAAATTTGTTTTAATTAGTCACTCGTAATTCCGTTTATATATCCTTGTACTCCCTTTCATTTGATATTAAATTTGTTATTTTCGGTTAAAAATTCATTAAATTATCGCGATTTCTCATTTAAATTGCATTTTCAACTTTTTGAATGTTTCAGAATCCTCCATTTTAAAAACTTGACGAATTTGTATATTCCAAATTATCGCACTTTATTTCTTTTAATTTCCCCTGGATTTTAAATTGGTTGTTTTCTTCTCTAAAAATTAGAGTTTTTGATTGGCTGACAGAATAATTAAAACCATCTCTCACGAATGCTTTTATCGTTCATCACTAATTTATTTACGATTTCTGGCAACGGCTATGAGACTATATGAAAAGCTGTTACATATTATCAAAAAACTTGCAGCCATTAAAAAATCCTTTGCCGCCCTTCGCCCTCTTCTCAGTAGAAAAACCCACTTTCCGTCCCCCATAAGCTTATTGTATACAACCAAATTATTGCACCGACGTTTTTGTATGCCTGCCCTGCCTAGGGGTCGGCTGCAAAAAACGTATATTAAGAAACTGCAAGTATTCCAAAACAATGCTTCACGATGTATTGTCAATGCTCTTCGATACGTTCAAAATGAGGTCATTCACCATGACCTCAAAGTCTCTTGCGTTGGAGAGCATATTCGAAAGTTCACTCGAACTTTTTACAAGAACTCAAGTAGACCTTATGTGAGAGACATGAATTGAAATTATGACAACACCACGCTCTCCTATCTTAGAAACGTCGTCCAGGATATCTGTTAGTTGGCTCACTTGCAAGCGAGTGGAAAAGGGAGAGATTCACAACTCCCCAATCTGGAATTACTTGAGATCAATTCGATCCGATTGACGACGATAGATGGCGCTGCTCTTTCTGGACAACGAAGCTAGTTCGTTATTCAAACATTTCCACTAACATGGCACAGTCGCTACTTTTAGTTTGCTTTTTTGACGCCACCTTCAATCCCCGATTTATTTCACCTAAGATTTAACTTGTGATTTATGCTTTCTACTTTGTGAATTAATTTAAATTTAAACTTGTAATTAAGCAATTATTGACTAATGGTATATCGTACCAGAGTCTCTTTCCCTTCGACCCGCCCCCTTGTTACCTCTTCTAGCTGTCAGCCTATCCAAAACAAGATTCTCTGTGTTGAAGCTTCAGATTTTCGTCCAGCACCCTCCAACGGAGTGCTGAAGTGTAGGTGTTTCAAGTAGTTTTCAGATTTTAGGAATTTTACAAATTTGCAGAGGATATAGCGCCACACAAGCGAAGAAAATTAAAAGAAAAATTGAAGCGTTGAACCACAGAATGACTGCGTGGTAGGGCGTATTTGTCATTTTCAATAATGATCAACAGAATTGTATTTGTAACATTGCAGGTATTGATTATTCCATTCTGAACAGCTCATAAAATGTGCGAAACCGATACAAAGATGCTGTTAAACTCAATGGGAGCACAATCATGTTTGAAACATGTTGAGGAGGTCGGAACAGGTATTCTACAGTGGATATCTTTATTTCCAACATTTTTGGAAAAATGTATTTCTTTTCTTGATTAAATAAATATATAATACGACCAAATATACTAAAAGAGCTGGGCAATCTCGAGATTTACATCGCGAAACAAAGGGGTATTTGACCTCTGAGACAAATATATACATTTTGTAATTATTTTACATGCATTTATTTATTTTTGCATGGACATTGGAGCATTAATTTTCGAAATAGAACTTAAACACTTCGCAGAGGGATTCACAGGGCATAGAATGACGCGACAGCCAATCTGTCAATAGAAAATCATTTTAGAAGAAACAGACTTATTGACCAGATTTACAACAGATGAATGAGCTGAAACCTCCAGGCCAATCGCTCGGGCGTGGCCTCGAGCAACTGAGACCAATCTGAAACTAGTTCCTCGGGCAAGCCAATGGACACCAAGCGAACTGACCAACCAGAGTCTAGGAGCCATGATGTCATATCACTCGCCTTCTCTCTCAAGATGGGCCAGATAACTTTTCCAGATTTCTTTTCACTTACTGAGAAAATTTTGAGATGCGTATTTAGAGAGTGCATAGTTGACAGTAAGGTGAAGAACAGAATGTCCACTACCAAACCAATGTGACCAGGGTCAATCAATGGTGTTTCGAAATCGATTGATGATGTGCTCACCATTCAGAGTGCCCCAATATATTAAATGGTGAGTCACCTATTTTACATCTCCCTAATCGAACCAACGGCCCTACCGTGCTGAAAACACCGGTTCTCGTTAGATCACCGAAGTCAAGCAGCATCGGGCGCGGTTAGTACTTGGGTGGGTGACCACCTGGGAACACCGCGTGCTGTTGGCACATTTCAGGAGCGGTAGCCCAGTGGTTTGCATGCTGCCACAACTGCCGCCGTGTTCATGCGGAATACGATCACGTTAAACGTGTGGGCCCGTAAGTCATTCCGAGAGGTTGGTGGTAGGGGAAGGAGGATAAGGTCCCTGTGGATGCCTCCCCCACTGGGTTCCGGTCTAAATTGAGTGGCACTTCCCGGCTGTCCAAACAGTTACCTTACACCTTTCTGGTAGGTCGGACGGTCTGAATCTCAACTACAACATCTCCCTAATCAGTTTTACAAATGTCCTATCAACCCTCAAGAGAGTTTATAGAACTTTTAATGCCTGATTATCAATTTAACTGGGAAAGTGCATAAGTACATAGACCAAGGATGCCTATTATCATGAATGATTTTAAAGTGTAATATTATCTGTTGTAAATATATTTGTTGTAAATATATTTGTTATAAATATATCCTTTAAACGTTATCTGTTGCACATATATTACCTGTAAATGCACTATGTTTATTATCCACCAAAAATTAGTTAATGTGTGTGTTAATCTCCACGGCTTTATCATTTGGTTAATTTAAGCGTTTACTTCCAGCGGCCAACAGATAAGTGGATATTTATACCACACGCATTTACATAACATACCCAGTGCGTCATCCAAATTTGCTCCAAATCGTTTCAATGGTTTTGGAATTGGTAAGGTTTGGTGATTTTTACAAAATTTCGTTTTACATTTAATCGACACATATTTATTGATTTTTTTTTTCGTTTACATCTAAACAATATGCGTAGCATACCATCCAAACTTGGCCCAAATCGCTTCAGCGGTTTTCGATATTACGGAGGGCCATTGATTTTGGCAAAATCCCGTTTTACAACTAAACTATATATACTTTCCGGATATTTGTCCTGCGTTCTAATCTACATGATATATGATACTTGCCACTAAATTTTGGTTTAACTCGCTGCAGTGGTTTTCGGTTCAATGGTTTCTCGTGGCTTCAGGAATAGGTAAAGCTGATTCAGTGGCGGATCCCCTCTCCTCCTCGACAACGAACATCATCAAAACACATCGCATTATTAGCACAAGTGTTGTTATATATTATATAAAAATAGCCTAAGTCTGAAAAATTTGCCAAATAATAATAACCCATTCAGCCGATAACTTTAAATGAAGCAGCGCTTCACCTGACGAGACGTCACTGTTTCTGTTTACGAAGGGCCAACAATTTGACACACACATCTATCCATCCACCCACATACACAACAGCAGACCAACAAAAGTCATTTTTGGTATCTAAACATTGATGAAAACTCGACTTGTGATTAAATAACAATCACCACACTTTAAGCTATATTGAATAAAATAAATATTTATTCATTCCATTAATAAAATCATATCTGCAAGAAAATTTTTAAGCCGCAATCAATTTGACCATACTTTCCTGTACCTGCCCGCTCGAGAAAAATAATATATCATATACAGCATGAGTAAGTAGCATGAGTAAATAACAAACTCATAAAATTATAATTGACTATACCCAATTGACTTCGAAAGACGGGATTACAATTTTCTTTTTAGGCTGAAATACAATTCCAGTTACGAAACTAATTACGTGGCAGAAAAGGGATTTTTATCTCACCTTCTGCGAACGTACTCATGTTTAATTATTCCAGCTCATTATGCGTGTGTTTCTTAATTAGCTGCTGCGGTATTCTTGTTTTCTTGAAATACCAAAGACAGCTAATTTAAGCTTGAAAACCTTTCGAAGTAGTCAGTGTTAAACCTCATGCCATTGTCTATGAAATGAATTTTTCTTGTTGGAAATTGCGAAGTATCTTTCACTACAATACACAGTATATGTTGTAAGATACAACAAAGGAATTCCCTACATGGCTGGAATAGTGCAGCTGGAAGAATATATGAATCTAAATAGGGAATTCTAGATTCAATCCCCAATTCTTGCCAGATATTATTTTGAGCCTAAAATGTGAGTCTAATTAATACGATATGCGAGTAGTATATGTTGATTTCTGTACGACAGGTTGCAAAAAGTTGTGCAGATTTCTCAAAAAAGTCCTTATGTATCCTAATAAATCTATAAGAAAAGGTTCAGGAGTGTATACATTTTGCCTATTTATGGTAAAGTGATCATGCTCCACCGAATAACATAAATTGCAGCTGTTAGATTACTTTTGGCTATTTAATAATTTTAGGAATTCTGTTTTTAATCTAAACGTGTTCCGGGGTCTTATTCACATAGTTATTATCTTTTTAGTTTTCCATTTTCCAATTGTTTAGGTTTTTGGTGTTCCTCTGTTCCAAATAGGTTCTATTCCATAATTATTGTGTTCAAAATAGCGAAAGTTCTTTCTTTTTAGGTTCCAGCAATTTACATTTATTTAAATTGGCTAATTTATGAATCCATTTATTGCCCTTTTTATTCCCTTTGATTTGTTTCTAAATTTGTTATTTCAGGTTAAGAATTCGTTGATGTATCGCGATTTTTCATTGTTATTCTATTTTCAGCTTTTTCAATTTTTCAGAATCATTCATATTTAAATTATTACCGAATTCATATATTCCAAATCGTTTCACTTCATTTCTTTTTAAATTCCGTCTACTTTAAAATTCCTGTTCTCTTCTTTAAAATTTCGAGTTTTTGATTGGTTGACTGTAATATTGTTATCAATTTTTTTTATCGCTCATCGATAATTTTGTTTACGCTGTGGCAGCGATGTTTAGCGGTATATAAATAGACTCGCGCTCTTTTTCAGTCTCTACTCTTCTCCTTTTGATTCGAACTTGAAATGTAGTCCTGTTAAGTTGTTGTTTTTATCGCTTCGGCGCTAGCCGAGCTGAAGTTCGATTTCGGCAAGGAAAGTTTTATTATCCCCGGCTAAGTCTGTGATGTGATTTTCCCAAGCTGAAATCGGATGTGTTTAGTTTATAACCAGCAGTTCTTCGCCGCATTTTATTTGAATTCTTAAGACGAACATAGGGTCTGTATTCCATTCTGATGCCAAAAGTCAGCTACAACTGTTTGGAAGAAATTGCTTAATTTCGTTGTTACTAAATGTCCTGTTTGGGAATATCCCCTTGAAAAACGAATCCCGTCGCAGATTTTTCTTACTTCTGATGGACTTAATCCTCTTATGCCGTGTTTTGTCTTTTAAGAGGTGTTCTTCAGGATCTTTGGTGACATTTCTTTGGAAAAGCCTCTCCTGCTGATCTCTGCTGTTTTCCTTGGAGCTATTGGTGAAATCCCTTTTAATTATATACCTCAGTAGTTAAATAAGCATTTATTCTAAATTGGTGTGGATAAGACCTCCTTATATATTTTAAGTTCTAAATTCTGGTTTATTGTTAGGTAATTTTCTTTAGGTTTTTGATATTTCAGTTGAAATTTTTATTACATTCTAAATTTCCTTTTTGGCTAACTGATGTTCTCTTTTTATTTTTAATTCTAGTTTGGCAAATAATTGTATAATTTTAACCCAATTTAATTTAAACATTAAAAGCTGTTTTTCATTAACTTTTAATATTCTAACGTTTTTATTACCACTATACGACGGGCCACTTTATAAATTCAATTTATTTATTTAATTTATTTATGATGTTTAATTTGATTTGTTTAGTTAATGAGATTTTTTTCAAAAGTTGTAAAATGTTTTAAATTTCTTTAAAAGTGAAGTAAAATTTTAATAAACGTTAGTTTTTGAAAACTTAAAATTTGTGTTCTCTCTCTTTACTATAATGTGTTCTATATTTTTGGGAAAGTGCCATTTTTATATTTTACAGGTTAGCATATTTTTATGCATTAAGGGTCACTGGTCAGTCAGCACCCTTTCAGTTTATTACAGAATGTTTTAGGTATTTAGAACGTTTTTAGAATCATATCATCATGCAAATTTGTACAGAACACAGCTCCCGTGGCGGAAATTATAAAAAGGAGGAAAACGAACTTAGCAACAAAGCAAAATTGATAAAAATGCCACTTATAAGGTTGTATGACATTGATTAATGAGCATGAATCGACCATAATTATGTTACAAAAGGTACTTATTTGCCATAATCGGGTTATAGGCGAATTTCTGTCCTATTCAGGAATGATACAATAAATAACACTTATATGAAAAGAAAACTAGTGTGGGGTCTGTTTAAAATGACAGCCTCAATCAATCAAACACCGCAAGCAAAGGGCTAACCCATTGGGTTTTCAACCTGACTGTGCCTCACTGCCGAATTTGATATTCGACGATACTAACTTAACGATACTAAATACAAACTTGCTTTAAATATACTGAATACTACACATACCGTAAGTTGTCAATAATAGCAGTTAACTCTCTTGCATCTACGCACAGTAGGGGAGACTGGGGTGATGACAGTCACCGGGTAATGGCGGTCACCAAGGTATCTCGCATCTGCTTGGTGACAGAAACGCGCTAGCGAGTGCTGCTACCTCGTGGTCGTCTAGGGAACTCCCTTCGCGAGTGACGACATCTTGACACTGCGCATCTAGTTGTTGTGAAGGAAAGTTGCTTTTTACGTCTTGTGATCTAAGAAATAACCATCTTTATATCATGGTAAGTACTTGAATTTCACCTAGGTATGAGTTATCGTATATCGTGAACTATACTGTAATAATGGTACTATTTAATAGTATATTTGTTTTCAATGAAGAACTAGTTTGTCATTTAGTCTTAGCGTTCGCAAATATGACGTGCTCTTGGGGTAATGGCAGTCAGTCGTTCTTTCCGCAGTTGCTTAGTGACCGGTATTACCCCAACATGAAAGATTTTCCTGTTTCTATGTCTCAGATGCCCAGAAATCGGGTAAGAATGACAGAAAGGCTAAATGTACTGATAAACAGCTTGAGCATTAAATGAAAGCCGTTAGTGATTACATGTCTATCAGAAAATCTTCAAAGCAATTTGGAATACCATTTAGTACTCTGCAAGAGAGACTTAAAAGTGAGAGTGTTGATGGCCTTACTTTGGGGAGAAAGTGCAATTTTCCTTCTGAACTTGAAGACTGGGCCTACTTAAAAAAATATTAAACAACAGAATGACTCAGTAGGCCTGGTGAACAGCAGCATTATAGTTTCAATAGAAGACATTTCTCTATTACCTGGTTGCAGCACTTGGCCGGATAATTTGACTTCCAAAAGACCATGACGAAAACAGCACTCAAAAACCCTCACCTCGACCCCAATGAAGAAAAAGCTTGAAGAAACAAAAAGAAGAAAAATATACCAGAAAAGAAGCTAAGATGAAGAAACCAAATAGTCTTAAAAATGTTGACCCCAAATCGGAAACTAAAAAGAAAAGGAATACTAAGAAACGACCGCGCACAGAACTTTTCGACTCTGATGATTCCAATGATGGAAAGATGTTGTGTCAAGATGAATCTGAAATTGAAGAATTTGATAACAATGAAGAAGTTTGTTTTTATTGTGGAGAAATTGGAATAGGTCGAGAACTTTGGTTTTGATGCTCAGTTTCTAGAAAACGAGCTCATGAAGCATATTCAGGATGGGATAGTGCTGAGGGTTTCAAATGCGACTTACGTAATGAATAAAGACAATGTATTTGTATTAGGCATATTTTTATATATATAGTCTGGTTTGTTCTAATGTAGTAACCCCCATGTTAGAGTATTGTAAAATAAATACAGCGAAATGAGTAAATACTGTGTTTTTAGTAATTTTACCCTTAATAATTTGTTTTACTATGGTCTTCAATGGGTTTAAATACTGACTGTCATTTCCCCAAGCTAGGGGTAATGCCGGTTAAAGGTACAATTTTGTTAAAAAATATTTTAATAATAAAAGAAAAAAGTTAAAAATATTTTAACGATATTAGTAAAAAGTGCATAAAATTCTTATTGACTTTTAAGTGGTTTGAATAAAATAGCTTTAAAATTAGACTTGTATGATAAAAATTTCCTTAGGTGATCGTCATTACCCCAGTTTCCTATACAATATACAAAACATAATCTACTCATATGTCTAGATGGATCCAAAATAATATATGTTAAACATTTTTGGAATATGACTCTACAAACTAATTTCTAAAGGTAAATATAGTTATATACATATTTGCATAATCATGACTAAGCTCAAACATCCTGTTCTCTGAACAACTTATATACATAATACACAATGAATTCCTCCTAATAAACGAACTTCCTTCAGACACAGTGGATATTTGAATTTCAGAAAGAATATTGCAACGTACATTAGTAAGCATTGCAGATGCCATAAAACACAAAATGTTTTTATACATGTAAGATAAGTTTTGACCTATAATAATTAAATTTTATGCATGTTGCAGTTTACAATTTTAAAGTTGGAATACTATCAGTCAGTGTAGGTTTCTTTCCAGTCAAGAAATTAATACCACAATATAAAATTGACTTGAACAATGGAAAAAATAGGCACTATAAGCATGCTACACAACTGACGCTGCCGTTTTTCGATTTAGGCAATGATTGTTCAACCATTTGAAAGAATTTTAAGAGTTTTTAACACTTTACAACATAGTTGAAAAGTGTTTATGACTTTGTTCATTCTGTCTGTCTGTCCGTTCGCACAATAACTGCCGTAAAAATGACTTTATCAAAATGAAATTTTAGTATGTAGTTTAGACGGTCTGTGGGACATATAGGAATGTAAATACATAGAAATTTCTAATCCATAGAAATTTCGAATCCAAGAAATTTTTGGATTGAACCCGGGTTGAAAAAATGAAATACTTGGAATCCTATGGGACCTAATTTTTCAAACAAGCAAAGTTTAAGCAAAGTTAAAATTCACAAATTGCTTCGAAAATTTTAGAAATTTTCAAATTATCCCATAAAATATATAAAAAAAATTCACCAAAATATGTTCGGTAGTTTTTTTACATTATATTAAAATATTAATTACACACATATAATATGTATATTATATGTTACACACATATATATTCCATTACACACATATATATTACACACATATATATTCCGGCCATCCTTTTTGCTGCTCCATGTCTTCGGACGAGTCGGTTGGCCTGGGCTTTCGACACATATAATATGAAGAGATCACGTGACTCACTTCAAAATAAAATATGACATCCATATTTTCTTCCCAGATAAAAAATCGTGATTTTAAAAGGACATTTTAATATATATTAGTTTGCATTCGTCCTAAAACCGCTTTATTTGTGCATCTATATTCTGCGTCAACGCAATTGCAATATTTTTGAACTAAATAATCATAAAACTTTGATCATTTCTACAACGAAGCCTAATTTTAATGGATGTAATATGTAAACAAGTGATTGTGAGATGAATTGTATAAGAATTAATGAATTTTTTTACGCAAAATTACTTAACTCTAGAGTCTGAAATAGACGTGTATGAATGAAATATTCACTGCTTTTACATAGAGAGTCAGACGATTTATAATTCGATGACGTCATTTGAATAAAGTTAATTTTTTTTTCGATGAAATTTAAAGTATTCAAGTAAAATAAATTAATGCAGTTCTGTGATATTTAAGAAAATATCCCCGCTGAATGCATCGCATTTTAGAACTGTTTAAATAAAATTGCATTTCAGTTGGAAAGTGTTTCATAATCAATGCTTTACGCATGATTGATCTTTCTTGTTTATTTTATCGATGTACTAGAAAAGTTTACGATGATTTTACAGATACCGTTCTAAGATTAAATTTCTTATTCGAAATCTTTGCTTTTAAGGTCTTAATAATTAAGGTATAAATCTGATTGGTTCTTGATTTCATCTTCCCATTCAACTTTTTTTGCCTATGGAATTTAGCAAAACATTTTGGCAGTTTTCTAGAGAAATACATGAAATACAAACTGCATCTCTGAACATTCATATTGAAGAGTATTTTGAAATGGATTTCAATTTCTTCTCCGATAATAAAGTGAAATAAACATGTAAATAAAAGACTTCTGTCATTCTAATGAGAATTTCAAAATACTTTCTAGTATTCCAAATATATGAAATACAAACTGTATCTCTAAACACTCATATTGGAGAGTATTTGGAAAAGTATTTTCTGCTCCGAAAGTGAAGTGAAATAAACATGTAAATTAAATACGTCTGTTATTCTAATGAGAGTTTGAAAATACTTTCTAATATTCCAAATATATAAAATGCAAACTGTATCTCTAAACATTCATATTGGAGAGTATTTGGAAATGTATTTTCTGCTCAATTGCAAAGTGAAATAATCATCTAAATGAAAGACTTCTTCTGTTATTCTAATGAGGGTTTGAAAATACTTTCCAATATTCCAAATATATGAAATACAAACTGTATCTCTAAACATTCATATTGAAGAGTATTTGGGAAATGATTTTCTGCTTCGAAAGGAAAGTGAAATAAACATGTATATGAAAGACTTATGTAACTCTAATGAGGGTTTGAAAATACTTTCTAATACTCCAAATATATGTGTAACATCTATAACAGTGAAATAAACATGTAAATGAAAGACTTCTGTTACTTTAATGAGGGTTTGAAAATACTTTCTAATACTCTAAATATATGTGTGACATCTATAACAGATAGGAATTGCCTTTGTTGGTACTTTTGTGCTGTTTCATTTATCCTGACGTTGTTCCTATTGTCCTGTTTCTATTATTTAACGAAGATTGCTTTGTATTGCCTTTGGAATCAGTTTTTCTATTTCAGCTTTACATGATGAGTTCTAATGAACTGTATAATATGCACTGAAATGACTGAATGAGTGAGAGGGTGGTGTATCAAAATTATAAACCACTTCAACTATAGCTAGAATCTCGTTTTCGGTGTCATTTGAGTCGTTTCAGCTCCCAGACCAATAGAAAAATCTAAATGTTCAAATTTTTGAATTAAGAGTGACGACACAGAGATATTTTCAAAATACTTACACCAATTTGTTTCTCAAAAAGAATAAATACTCAATCTGGTATCCTTTCTCTACTATCAATTAAAACTGGTTATCAGCAGCTTTGATTAATTGGCTAGGTGTCACATTTAATAGGACTCGCCATTGATGCTAATCGCGGGGGAAATACTAGTGTGTGTGATATGGGTGATGCCCTAATTTCAGACATAGGACATGACATTAACAAAAATCATATATTCTTCGATAAATTTTTGAATCCTATTTGGAAATCAGCCTGAGCTTTAAACTGGCTGCATGTAGACATTTGAAAAGTTGAAATATTAATATTGTTTTATTCACTGAAATTAACACCCTAAGAGATTTTCTATATACTACGTTAGGAATGGTTTCTTTAAAGACGTAATTCGCTACAAAGATTTAAGATGCCACTGTGCTCTCCAGGATTTTATTCTATTGAGTTCCACCGATTAAAATTAAAATTGAGACAGAAATAGATTCTTACATTTATAAAAAGTATGTGCCCTCTCAATTTTCAAGAAAAAGAACGGCAGTGATACTATTCTCATGCGTGCTTTAAAACTACAATTTTATTGGCTATTTTATTAGCAATGTTTAAATATGTTATTCAGAATATTTCAGATATTTGTAAACTTAATAATAGTATTAGTATATATAAATTTGCTGATGTTTGAGGGAACTAAAAATCGACAACACTAAATAAGCAAAAAATAATAATTCATTATTGTGTGACGCATCTCTTCGCTGTCGATGAACTGTCTACTATTTAAAATAAGAAATAAGAACAAAAATAATTCCATCATTTAATTTCGTTGAAAGTAATCTAAATGTAATCAAATCAATATATTAAATTTATGTAAGCACACAAAATTTCTTTTAAGACAGCCGCTTGAAGATCTTTGTGTTTTCTTCTTGTTTTGAAAACTTGATAAGTGTGATGACATTTAAAAAAAATCTGATGTGGGCAACACATGACTTTCCGAATTCGAATTTTCGACCCCGTCACAATACTTTACTTATACATTATGCATATAAGGAAAGTAAAAATGCGTGTTTTTATATTTATTTCATTTCTTTGCATGTTGTTATAAGTTTCAGAGAACTCGAAGTACATTTCTATATCACTTATTTACTTATTTTGTGTTTATGAGTTTTTTTTAGTTATAAGTCTTGGTGACTTTTATAGACAAGAAGTGGCACTTTATACATCAATATTGAAGCTCATGGTTTTTTCTAAGGAACTAACTGTTCTTAAAAGAGACTGAAGAGAGGGGGATAGAAAACTATTTTTAAAGGCGACCAAGAAGAGGAAAAGAAAAAGTGTTTATAAAGGCCACCGAAAAGAGAAAGAAGAGGGGACAGTTTCTAAAGGCGAGCGAAGAGTGGGAGAAGAGAAAATAGTTTCTAATGGCGACCGAAGAGAGGAAGAAGAAAGGACTGTTTCTAAAGTCGATTGAAGAGACGGAAAATAGAGAACTATTTTTAAAGGCAACCGAAGAGAGAAAATAAATAACTGCCTCTAAAAGCGATCAAAGAGAGGATGACGTTTCTAAAGGTAATCGATGAGAGGCAGAAAAATAAATTGTTTCTAAAGGCAACCGCAGAGAGGAAGAAGTTGGTTGAAACTGTTTCTAAATTCGACTGAAGAGAAAAAGCAGATAGAACTGTTTCTATAGGCAACCGAAGAGAGAACGAGAAGAGAACTGTTTCTAAAGGCGATCGAACAGAGGAAGAAAACGGTTTTTAATGTAACCGGCTAAGTAGCTGAAGGCGGACAGTTGCGTATAAGACGGGTATTTTAAAAATCAGAATAAATAAAACTGCTGTTTGTGAGATTATAACGTTTGAAAACTTAAAATAAATTGGGCAGTTCTTTCTTAGCGGTTGTTACGAAAATACACTGTTTCTTACCTGAGCAAGAGCATTAAAGGCGTCTTTGAAAACACTGAAGTCACCTAATTTTCCTATACCTGCTCTATTTAAATAATTATTAGAAAGTTATATTTTAAAAAATATTTTTTAACTTTCAATATATTTCATTTGTTTGATATCTTGTCCACAGTTTCAAATATACACAGAAATGTATGAAAAATGGTTTATTCTTATACGAGAATTTTCTAAAAGGAATTAAATTCATATAAATCCGACTATCATATTTCTGAACCCCAATAATACTTTACCATATTCCATACCATTTTACATATACCATAACACAATTACTATTACATATACTCCTACTAAATACTCTAAGGAAAGTAAAAATCTTATGTGAGAAGTTAATGTGTTTCCCTACATACTTAAATGCATTTTCATTTTCTCTTTCATAATGCATAAAATTGAGGTTAATTGCACGAAACAATTTCGATTCTTATTTGGAATGGAGAATCTAATTTGCCGTTCATGCATCTTATTTTTTCACTGTTCATCGTTATGCACTTAAAAACAACAATAAAGCCATTAAAATTTTGCAAACGGAAATATCTCGAGCACCATTCGTCCTACAGTAATGGGGTTGATCTTATTTGTTTTGAGGTGAAAATTACACACAGATCAAGCATTTAATCAATACCTTTAAGTATATGTAGTTCTTTATTTTAGATTTTTCCAATTTTTGTAGGTCATTTCGCAATTAAAAAAATCTGATGTTGGTTACACATGACTTTCCTTATATAATGCAATGAATTTAATACTTTTGCAATAAAAAATAGGTTTTTCTTATAGTAGATATTTATATTCTTTCCAAGATATGAAATTTTAGTCAACTAGTCGTCATTTTCATTGATGTAGCGTCATTTTTATCCATTTGGCGAAATTTTCGTTTATTTGGCAACATTTAAAAAAAATCGCCAAGTTAGCGACATTCCATCAAATTCGTCGCCAAAATCTCGCCAAGCGTTATGGACGGAGAAATAAGTTATTCTTATAGCAAATAAATGACTATTGGCGTATGAATACAAAAGTATTACTCAAAGTATATTTTCTCATGAATGGAACGAGCTAGATCCACGAGAATGATGTCGCCCAATTTATCGCATGATATTACATATGAAAAGTGAACACGTTTCTCAACAGTTAATATATTTTTCTTAATTTATGGCATATTTTTGATAAATTTATTTTTAAAATGTGCAATATCTCAAGAACGGTTCATGCTAGTGGTCTAAAGTTCCTGTCAATCGTTTTCTAAGGAAAAATTACATGAGAAATGTCTATTTGCGCAACTTTTAACTATTTGAGTAACTTTTGGGTTCTGGACATTCGATTATGTTTAAAAATAATAGGCTTCAAATATTCATGGACTGTGATTTTTGTACCAAATTTCATTCGAATCGCTCCATTCGTTCGTGATATATCGTCTCGACAGACTCACTGACACACACACACACACATACTTTCACACACACACATACACATACTTTCGCACACACATACACACAGACATCACCTCAAAAATGTTTGATTCGTGATCAGGGATGCTTGAAACGTGCTCTCCCGTCGAAAGCTCGAATTCGAATTTTCGATTCCGTCACAATACTTTCCTTATACATTATGTATATAAGGCAAGTAAAAAAACTGTAATTTATATATAAGGCAAATGTATATAAGGCAAAAAAAAAAACTGTAAGTTCTCTTTTTCTGGATTGTGCCAAAATCTGATCAGCACTAGAGTAACGCACAAGTGATTTAACTACCACATTTTTTGAAATTCCATTGAATAGTTTTTGAACTAGAATGGATACATACAAGGCATCGACAACACAGACAGACAGACAGTCATACAGACAGGTATATAAATACACACACACAGAGACGTCTCGCTACAAATATTATTTTCGTGTTCTAGAGATACCGAAATAGTTCTAGAGATACAGTGTAGATTTGACGAACACTGGAATTCCGATATTGAATACGATTCTTATACTTTCCCTATACATTACCGTGTATTGTAGGTAAAGTAAAAATCTAATGTGGACATCACATGACTTTCCATACAGACTCAAATTCATTTCTTATTTTTTATTTCATGCTACATTAAACTGAGTTTAATTGAAAAAAATAACATGGATAATTTTTAATAGTATGTCCAATTTACAATTTTAATGCATCTTCACTTCATTTGGCAAATTAATGCATTTTAAAACGTCTTCAGCTCCACAAACATCCAAAAATAAAAATATCTTGAAAACAGTTCATCCTAAAGTCATGGAGTCAGTCCTATTCGCTTTGTTGTAAAAATTCGAACAAGTATATAATTAATATATTTCAGCAATTTTAGTAATTTATTTTTAATTTCCACGATCTTTGCAATTTCCGAGATCTCTAATCAGGATTAAGATAACCTCAAGGAACTTAACTGCTAAATTTTAAGAAATGTCATTAAATAGAATTTAACTAAAGTGAAAAACATTTTCAGCTCTTTGAAATAAAACAAGAAAGATCAATCATGCATAAAGCATTGATTATGAAACACTTTCCAACTGCAATGCAATTTTATTTAAAAATCTCTAAAATGCGATATATTCAGCTATATTAAAATTATCACAATACAGCAATTTATTATATTTGAAAACTTCATCAAAAATAAATGAGCTTTATTCAAATAACGTCATTGAATATAAATCGCCTGGTTCTTTATGTAAAAGCAGCTAATATTTCGTTCATAAACTGTTTTGCATTCTTTCATTCAGCGGCGATGTTTTAAAAATTATCACAATACTACAGTCATTTATTTTACTTAAAAGCGCAAAACCATAGAGGTAAAAGTACTATATAACTCCATGCTTAAATCTTCATCCAGAAAGGCAATGGAATCGTTTGCTTCTCTATGTAAAATCAATGAATGTTCCATTCATATCAGCTATATTGCAGACTCCAAAGCTAAATAATTTTGCGATGAAGGAATTCAGTAATTCTTATACAACTCATCTTACATCTTGATGTGTTTACAGTCTCGATACGTGAAAATCAGGCTTCGTTGTAGAAATAATCAAAGTTTTATCATCATTGAAACTCAAAAATATTGTAATTGCGTTGTCGCGGTATATAGATGCACAGAAAAAAATAAAAAATAAAGCGGTTTTAGAACGGATAGAACACTAAATATAAATTAAAAAAAACTTTAAAAATCACGTTTTTGACACAAGATGGGTGCCATTGATCATTTAAACTCAAATATATTGTTATTGCGCTGTTTCAGAATATAGATGCACAAAAAATTAAGTAAAAATAAAGCGGTTTTAGGACGGATAGAACACTAAATATAAATTAAAAAGAACTTTAAAAATCACGATTTTGACACAAGATGGATGCCATATTTTAATTTGAAGTGGGTCACATGATCTCTTCATATGATATGGGTGTAATTATTATTTTAATTTTTATTTAAAAAAACTACCGAATATATTTTTCTGAAATTTTTTTTATATTTTCATGAGATAATTTGAATATTTCCTAAAATTTTCGAAGCAATTTGTAAATTGTAAATTCGCTTTAAAAAAGGTTTGAAAAATTAAGTCCCATATGGTTCAATGTATCTCATTTCTTCAACCCCAGTTCAATCTCAAACTAATTGGGTGATATTATTCATTTATATTCCCATAGGTCCCGCAGACCCTCTGAACAACATACAAAAATTTCATTTTGATAAAGTCATTTTTACGGCAGTTATCATGCGAATAGACAGACAGAATGAACAAAGTCATAAACACTATTCAACTAGGTTTTAAAGTGTTAAAAACCCTAAATATCTCGAAAATAGTTCATCGTAGAATTACGGGGTTGGTCTTATTCTTTCGTCGTTAAAAATTGCGTATAAAAGGAGCATATAATTGATACACTTGAGCATATGCACTCTTTTATTTTAAAATTTGGCGGGCTATTTCGCAAAAGACAGACAGATTCTTTTTCTTCCGAATTGTACCAGAATGTAATCAGCACCACGGTAACCCATGAGTGACTCATCTACCAAATTTTGTGAAATCTGATCAATTAGTTTCTCAAAGCCGATACATACGATATTTACGTGTTCTTTTTTCTCAGATCGTACCAAAATCTAATTAGCATCGCAGAGTAATGTACATGTTACATACCTACCAAATTTTATAAACTATAGTCAATTAGATTTTGAGTTAGTGTGAATACATACAATTCACAGCCAAACACACACACGCAGACACCATATACCCTTTAGACATCAATAGATGGCGCTTAATTATTTTTATTACTTTTCTTACAATACATGGCAATGCATAAGGAAAGTATTGGGATCATGTCGAAAATCGTAATTCGATTTTCGATGGAATATTGGAATACCTCAGAACACGAAGAAACTCTTTTTAGCTTGATGACGTCTGTGTGTCTGTGCAGATGCAAAAGAGTTTCGTCGTGTTCCGAGGTGTTCGTATCTTCTGTCGAGTTCCGATTTTCGACATGATTCCAATACTTTTCCTATGCATTACCATTATGAAAAGTAATAAAAATAATGAAGCGCCATCTATTAATGTCTAAAGAGTATATGGTTCATTTCTCAATGCAATAACCATGTAATGGCATTTAACGTTAAACAAAAACACTAAACTGTGATTATTTTATTATTGCCTTCATACTCTACACACAGAAGTCAACGTTATGTTTCTAAAATATTTATTTAAATATTTGTTGATCTGGTTTCTTCTACATTTTATTTTGCCATTTTCTAATACTTGCAACAGTGTAAATACAGAATTTTCAACTTTAATTTTGTTATATTTTTGCTCTTCCAGACCTGATAATCACTCATTCATTTCCTCTTTAAAAGCTCAAGTGCAAAATAAATATTTATTCACGGAAATTGAAAATATCTCGTCCGCATAAAGAATCTTCCAAAATATTTAACTAAATATCTGTCATGTAATCCAAATAATTATTTCCTCCGAAGATCAACAGTCGACATTGCCGGAATTCTAAGAATCTTCCAAATTCTTGGAACAATTCGCAATTTTTAGTATTTTGCAAGCAGCTAAAATGGTAAAAAAGAAATTGAAATTTCTCTCAAAGAGAATTTTAGATATAAGATAAATTTACGAACAGCATAAATTTCCTAATTGAAAATGACTGGAAAAAAGGAATTCACTCCAGTTTCTCATACATTTATCATATACTGCTGAGTCAGACTGACTGAGTAAGACTGACTGAGTCCATTTCAACGATAAGAACTTGCAATTCTGTCCCAGTAGCTCAACGGTAGACCGTCGACTGGCCAGTACGAAATTCGTAGTTCGATTCCCGCTTGGTGATGGGAATAAAAGGCAACAATACCTTGTTGCCTTCGATTGGGGTAGTAAGGTACTTTACTCAGTGGCGGCTCGTCTACAGGCACTTCCTTGCAGCTTCCTATGTGCGCATGCGCTCAACAGTCAAACACCGCTCTCTCTCTCTCGCAGCCTCGCTTGCAGCTTCCTATGTGCGCATGCGCTCAAAAGTCAAACACCGCTCTCTCTCCCTCGCAGCCTCGCGTGCAGCTTCCTATGTGCGCATGCGCACATAGGAAGCTGCAGGCGAGGCTGCCAGGGAGAGAGAGCACTGTCGTTCCCGCAGTGCCTATAGACGAACCGCCACTGACTTTACTATACTATAAATTAGTGATGCTGTAAGATGTCGGAGGTCTGACAGTGATCCTAGTACAACTAGAACGGATTCAGTGGACTCCAATATATTGAGTGCCACTTTCAGTCCGTTGTGTCGGGAACATGTGAAGCGCCTGACGCAAGCAGCGTCGTATCTTCAATCTGAGCTATTACAGTCCTGCGTCTTTGTCATTATTTCCGTTCTTGCTGAAATGTCCATGGGACCCGCATAAGTGGGCGGAGCGTTGGTGTAGGAGCTGGTTACAAGGAGAAGTGAATCAACATCAGGTGCGGGTGAAGTAAGTGATCAGATGTGGGCGAAGTATCTAATTAGGAAACTTCCCAGCTGTCAACCAAAAACTAATTAAAATTAATTTTGGGGAGTTTGGGGTTTTTTAAGGTTGGACAGCATTTTAAGAATGCTGGAGGTTTTCTGCATGAGATCTTCTTCTGATTTGAGGATTAGGGTGAGCTTTTTTAAAAAGGCTTTGGATGTTACTTAGGTCAAAATATTTCTCTATTTCTTGGAAGAATTTTAAGAAATCTAGAAATGCATTTGAAGTTTGGGGTTCTCTAGCTGCTTCAGGTTGAACCTGTGCAGAGTATTCACCTGTACTTCCTGATACCGTCTTGGTACATGTTTGCACTTCCTAAGCAGGAGTAATTTTAATGGAAAGAAAACAAGGAAGGAAGGTATGGGGGGGGGGCAGTTTTCCTCACTTAATTCGAGGGCGGAGTTTTTTAATTTTGAGGGTTTCATTTAGAAGCCTGGAACTTTTTTCGGTTCCGTGGGTTCTGAGGGCATTGCTCAAAGTTATCGGGCTGGCCCCAGCCACAATTCGCACACTTTGTCGGAGTCTAGCGTGTTTACTTACAATCGAGGCTTGGATGCCCTTCGCCACATTTAAAGCAATGGGGGGGGGGGGGGGGGTAGGGTACATTGGTCTCAATGATGATTGAAAAGCTGACAATTGCAGCACATTTTGTATCCATTTGATTTAAACGTTTGGATTCTGATTTGCATAGATAAGATATTATTTATTCCGGGGATCCTCGCCCAGTCATCGGGCAGCTCAAGGCCGACCACTTAGGAAGATAACTTGGAGGATAAAAATAGCATCACGAGGGTAACCTGAGGTAAAAATAGCAGGGGGTAATCAGTCAGATTGTGTCAGTTGCACGCTAATCTGACATTAGAGGGTTTAGAATGCAGGTTGACTGGTCATTACAAAGATCCGTAGTTCGATTCCCAGTTGGGGCATCAAGGTCCTTTAAAACTCACGCATCTTAAGCTACTAAATCTAGAAATTTGAAACTTTGCATACACGTTGGACTTGACCCATAGATAATGGGAAAATATAAAATCTTGGAATTTTGTTCGATAAATTTATAAATGAAGGATTATTTTCTTTTCTATATAAAACGGCTAAGTGAGACTGAAGGTTGACTAAAGCAAACTGTACATGCACGTGGGACTTGGCCCATAAGTATTGAGAAAAATATAAAATTTTGAAATTTTCTTCGATAAATTTAGAAATCACGGTATTTTACTTTCCCCACAATACATGGCAATGTATAGGGAAAGTATTGGAATAGTGTCGAAAATAGTAACTCGTGTTTTCGGAAGAACTCGTTTGTGTGTGTGTCTGTGTTTGTATGTGTGCCTGTATTTGTGTGTGTGTGTGTGTGTGTGAATGTGTCTGTCAATTCAAAATAAGTAGTTGGTTACCCTTGTGATTTTGGTACGATCTGGGAAAAAAGAACCTGCCTTTTTTTCTTGCGAAATGGCGCGCAAAAAGCGAAAAATTCTGAAGTAAAAAACGACTTAAGCTCAAATGTATTAATTAAATGCTTATTTTATACGTAATTTTTGACGATTAAAAGAATAAGACCAATTCCATTACTCTAAGACTAACCGTTCTTAGTTTTTTCGCATTTTTGCAATGTCGCCTTTGAAAATATGTCCAGTAACCAAATGAAAAATAAATTTTGCGCAATTAAAAATTAATTTAATGAATTACTGAAGAAATAAAGAGAAAATGGATTTGATTCTGTAGGCAAAGTCATGTGCTGTCCACATTAGATCTATTTTATTCTAACATTATTTCAGCTATATATCGAGAACAGCTGAACACACAAAATTTATCTTTGTATTATCATGCGCGGAAAAAAAATATATATCCTAAATTTTCTTAATTAATTCTTGAGGTATTTTAATTTACAGTTGCAGCAATGACATTTTTTATTTTATATCAATTTAAAGATTTTGAGTTTTGATTCAATTATGGTAACTATGATAACCGAGCTACGTTTCAAATGCTTAAATCGTTTGTTTGTCAAAGAATCGAAAAACAATGCTGTAATGGTGATTGATTTATCTGAAAACTTTAAAAAAATGCGACACACATTAATCGAAGATGAAATGTTATTTCACATACCGCAATTTCTGTGTAAACAGAACTATAAAATATGCGCGATTTTTATGCTGAAATTTGAAACAGTTTTTGATATTACGAACTTAAGTGTGTATGTAGGTGCTAATATTTAGTGACTTCTACCTATTCTCCCTTGCGAAGCGTGAGTGGAAATGACGGGCGTTGCATAATCTTCGATTCCACTTGTGTTATAATCTTTCCTCTTGTACATTGAACAAATCTATGAGTTGACCAAAATTAAAATCACGCTCTTGTTGCTGATAACAGTATTCATGCAGTTTCACGCTTATTGTGCATTCACCAGCATGCAATAGCCGACACCTGAATAAAGCAGATGATGGGTTTGGGTATTATATTATTGGTGATTCGCCACGGTCAACTCGCTCTCTAGTGGCCATATGGCTGATAATTCTTGCCCCTTTTTCACATTTACTGCTTTAACAAGCTGATCAGAAGTTTTTGCTAAACTATAAAATTTAACAATGTAACCAGGGAAAAATGAATTTTACTTTCAGAAATTTTTATTGACTTCAGCTTTCAAAACTGTTTAGAATCACAGAAAATGAGATACAACTTTGACAACAAGGGACGAACACGTAATCAGATGGGGTGGGGGAGTAGCAAGGTGGCCCTACTGAGCCCCTCCATAAAACATCAAATCCCCTAACAGAATTTAACTCCCAATATACGAGTGTGTTTACAAGATGATCATTTGAGATAGTCAAACTTCTTTGTAATTATATTTCTTTGTACTCGTTTCTTTGTGTTTTTATTTTACGTGTATTACAAAATATTTTTCCTTTAATGTAATTTCAAATTTTATATAAATAAATTTTCGAAAAATAGAGATCTACAAACCCTTTAGTAAGGATTTAGTTCTTTGGCTACTTTTCTTGAAAAGTAAACAAAAATAATAAATTCTGATGTGGACATCATATGACTTTCCCTACAAAACTCAAATTCATTTTCTTTTTTTTTTTATTTCATGGTACATTAAATAGAGTTTAATTGCAGACAATGAGATGGATTATGTTTCACATATTATATCGAATCTGCAGTTTTACTGCATCTTCGTTTCTTTTTTCAATTTAAAGCATTTTAAAACGTCTTAAGCTCCTAAAAATGTCCACAAAACTAAAATATCTCGAGATTGGTTCAACCTACAGTCATGGGGTCAGACCTACTCGTTTTGCTATCAAAAATTGCACGAAAAAGCAAGTATATAATTAATATATTGTAGCAATTTTAGCTATCTATTTCAGTCATTTACGATCTTTGTGAGCCATTTCGCATGAAAAGTTCGGTTATATTTTTCTAAATTATGCCTGAATTTAATCAGTATCAGGATAACCCTAAAGGGATTTAAAATACCAAATTTTAAGAAGTTTCATAAAAGAGTAAATACATTCAAAACGTCTTCAACTCCTTCGACTTAAAAATAACATAAATATCTTAGGAGAGGTTCATCTTAGAGTAATGGAGTTGGTCTTGTTATTTTCGTCGTTAAAAATTACGTTTAAGGCAAGCATTTAATTGATACATTCGAGCACAGGTAGTCATTTATTTTTTATTTTGACGATTTTCCGGGCTATCTTGCAAAACTAAGGCAGATTCTTCTTTCCGAATCGTAACAAATTTACTCAGCACCAAGGTTACCCACAAATGTCTTATCTACCAGATTTTGCCAATCAGTTTTTCTATCTAGAGTGGATACATACGATTTCTACGGACCATTTTGTAAAAAAAGGCAGGTTCTGTTTTTTTTTTTCTGATTCGTTCCAAAATCTAATCAGCACCAGGGTAATCCACAAGTGACTCGTCTACCAAACTGTTTGAAATTTGATCGATTAGTTTTTCAGCTAGAGTGGACACATACATCGCACAAACAGACAGACACACAGACACACACTCACAGACGCACACTCGTCACTCTAAAATTGTATTTTCGGGTTCTGGAGTGCTCTAAATGTATAGATTCGTCGAAAACTCGAGTTGCCATTTTTTACACGATTCCAATACTTTCTTATACATTACCATGTATAGAAGAGAAAGTAAAAGAAAAAAATATATTTAAATCGAACAAACTATTAAAGTTTACATTATAAATCTTCCCCTAAAATTCATAAGATTCAGCTACATTTGACGCGAAAAATATCACTGCAAATGCTGGTATGTTCCATTTAATATCAAATGATTTTTTGTGTGGGTGTATTTGGTACTTTAAACTTTTTGTTATCACACAACTAGCAGATAAAGTGTTCCAAAGAAGTGAAACAAAACTAAAAAATGTCTAGAAGTAAAGTGAAAGTTGTGTAAGAGTTTCTGAAGTTGCGTAGGTGTGATGAAGAGATTGTTTTAGTTTTTCATGTGAGACAAAAGGAGAGAACAACAGTTTCGCAGGAAAAACAAAACGTTGAAAGATGATATTGTTTATTAGCACGAAATTCCGACGTTTTCCAAGATTTAAGATGCAAACATGATGATTTAAAATACATAATATTGCTCCGTGATGGCCTTTGTTTTTGTCCTTACGTGTGCGCGTCTGTCGCTAAAGTGGTGTCTTCTGTACTTAAAAATTTGGTAAAATTCTCTATAAATTACTATTTCCGTAGTTATTCAATATTTATTTTATTTGCAGTCTCTAGTCTGTTGAGGTATTTTACTTTCTGGATGTTTTGGGTTGGTGTAATATAACTTTTTAGGTTATACGATTTTGTTTTGGGGTGATTTATTTCTGAGCTCTTTTGTTGCCCAAGGAATGTAATTATTTGTCAATAACTTGTTTAATAATTATATTTTGTTGTTTTGCTTTGTGTGATTCAACTGATTTCAACTAATTTTTGGATGTTTTAATTGAAGATTTTTTTCTTGTGAATTAATTGTTTTCGTATGTTTTACTAGTATTTTACCACTTATGATTAATTACTGATTTATTTTAATGAACTACACGAAACACTAAAAGTAAACTTTTGCGTTAATGTATGTATGTTCGAAGAAGACACGTTCTAGTTCTAAAGGACGCCATTAGACGGCGCGGCACCACAATCAAAATTCTTAACGCGGATTCGTACATGCAACATGAAGCAATTCACTCTCTATATCTTTAAAAAAATTAATTGTTCCATACCTTTACTTTTATTTTGAACTGTAAAAGTTGCAGGAATAAAATCGAATACTAATATCACCGACATGCATCTAACATATAGAGATGTCCAATGGAAACGACAGAGCTGCTGTAAGATTATCGATATAGTTTTATATCGATATAATATAATATCAATATAATCTTATATCGATATACTTTTCATTTTCTTCGGCAGTTCTTATGCCAGAAGCATATCAACTGTACTACCTAGATTGGTCGGGAGAGAGCCACACAATTAAGACCGGAATCCAATGGGTGTGGCAATAGCAGTAACTGTACCATCTTTTCCCTAACCCATCATATCTAGGATGTACTTCCAAGCATACAGATTTAGCGTGCATATACTCTATTTGAAACACGTGGATAGTTTCGGACGCCTTCTAGGATCGAATCCAGGACTTCTTAGTACATTCATCTTGTCTTAACTACTGGGATATCCCTGCTCTGGAATCACAGTCTTTCTTTCTTTTGACCCAGACCATCTGTCCTAAGCACTGTACCCGCCATACGCACTACGTTTTCACAGCCTAGATGCACGCCAATCATCTCAGCATTCGTGAAATGCTTCATTTTATACCCACGAAGTCCAAGTTATGAATGTCGCCGGCGAAAAATAGTCAATCACCGTGCTGCCCAACAGCGCCCTCTAACACCAAAGGGTGGCTTTAGACATGCATTTATAAAAGAAAAAATGTGTTAGTGTTCTGTATTTAGTGTTCCTCATCTAAGTTTTTACATAGAGTTTCGAATCACCACATATTTTCAAAATATTTTGAAATTTAAGAGAATTTCAAACAGATCCTATATATTTAAGAGATACATTTTGATCGTACTTTTATAATGACAATTGTACCAAATAAGTTTTTAATTCATGTAAATATAAACAGACAGTAAATCTTTTTCTAGCGCTTAATTCTCCTTAAAAGGTGAAAAAAGTAAGTGCATTTGATCAATCTTTACAATGTTAAATATACTGTACAACCTGCAGACATTTTGGTTAATCCATTAATGTTCACTTACCAATGTGTTTTAGTACTAACAGCTTTTCTAAAAAAAAATAAAGGTAACATTTTTACAAGTAAATGTACTTATCCTATTGTACGAAGAAACTGCTTTCACATTGATATAAAATTTGTTTAGTTATATTATAGCCCCATCTATGCCTTTTCTTCTTCTTTGGTTCAGACCGTCCGAACTACCAGAAATGTATAAGGTATCTGTTTGGACGGCCTAGAAGTGCCACCCAATTTAGACCAAAACCCAGTAGGTGAGGCATCCACAAGGACCGTATCCTCCTACTCCTACCAACAACCTCTCGGAAGGACTTACGGACACACCTGTTTAACGTAATCGTACTCGGCGTAAATACGGCGGCAGTTTTGGCAGTGACGGGAATCGAACCCGGGCCGACCGAGTGCATTTCCCGCGCGCTAACCACTGGGCTGTCGAGCCCCATCTGTGCCTTTTGGCTCTCTAAGATTTATACAGAAGGTAGAGATAACCACAATAGTTCTTATTCGGATCTACACTTGTGCCTGTAATGCAACTTGTGCCTGTAATGCAACTTGTGCCTGTAGTGCAACTTGTGCCTGTAATACAACTTGTGCCTGCAAATAAAGTTTGCTATGGGACAGAATTTTACGCATTTTTATAGAGACCAACAAATTCAATCCTATAACACAGTCAACTAAATTATGTTCTTTATATCCGCAAACAACTTACATCTTCTTTATATCCACCGTATGTGGTTTTCAACTTGTATTTTTTAAATATTCTTAAATTAGCGTATTTTGATGGTGTTCGCGCATTTATCTCTCGAAATAGTTCATTTTCTTCATTTTTGTTTTGTACTGTATAGTTTCGTAGTCTTTTACTAATAAGTGATTTTAAAATAATTTTTGAGCATGTATTAAAAAGTTAGTTGATAAATTTTACCATGCAGATTTCATAACCCGTTGTTTTCATATTTATGTCACTATATAGAGCTAAAGTTCGTAGTTTTATTCACTAAAAATCTGTTGTAAATTCTATTCATTTCCCATCCTCCCGATATTTCCTGTTCATTTTTCTCTATATTTCGTTTAGCACCACTTTCTTTCTTGATGCATATAATGAAACTATTTATTTACAGACTACAGAAGTCTTCTTACCTTTCGTGTCATGATCGTTCTGTCTTTTTATTCCTAAGAAGAAAAATGTTTCTTGCCTCAACTAATAAATCAACTAATTATGCTATTAACTCAGAATTCTGTTTCTTGCCTCTACTATTGAATCAACTAATTATGCTATTAACTAAGAATTATGTTTCTTGTCTCCACTATTGAATCAACTAATTATGCTATTAACTAAGAATTATGTTTCTTGTCTCCACTATTGAATCAACTAATTATGCTATTAACTAAGAATTATGTTTCTTGTCTCCACTATTGAATCAAATAATTATGCTATTAACTAAGAATTCTGTTTCTTGTCTCCACTATTGAATCAACTAATTATGCTGTTAACTAAGAATTGTTTCCTGTCTCCACTATTGAATCAAATAATTATGCTATTAACTAAGAATTATGTTTCTTGTATCCACTATTGAATCAACTAATTATGCTATTAACTTAGAATTATGTTTCTTGTCTCCATTATTGAATCAAATAATTATGCTATTAACTAAAAATTATGTTTCTTGTCTCCACTATTGAATCAACTAATTATGCTATTAACTCAGAATTATGTTTCTTGTCTCCACTATTGAATCAAATAATTATGCTATTAACTAAGAATTCTGTTTCTTGTCTCAACTATTGGATCAAATGTTTATGCAATTTACTAAGAACGCTGCTACTAACGAAGTATATTAATTTCAGACACTTGTAAGGAGCTTTTTTGGCTCGGGCAAATATGTGTTCCATAAAAGAAAATTGTTTCTTAGTTAATTTTCCCTTTTCAGCAAAGATATCGCAATGAGCGTTTTATAGTGTGGAGAATAAATGTTTGTATTTCTTTGAAAACTATTTTAAACCTATCATTTCCTAGAGAACAACCTCGGTATAGGTTAAATATTTACTCAAGAAATTGAAAATAGCGTTTGAGAAACTCTTGTCACATTAAAAAACATCTTCTTAAAACAAACAGAACTAAGTATTTAGGGCATGATCCAAATAAATCTTCCCCTTGAGAAGCAATAAGACAATCACAAGAATTCTAAGAATGCAGTAAATACGTTAATTACTTCACAATTTTAAGTGCTATTGAACCATCTCAAAGGGAAAAAAAAATTAAATTCCTCTTAAAGTGACGTTTTACTTTGATAAAAATTCCAGGAGACAACATTAACTTTTAAATCAGACAGCAAGTACTTTGTAAAATAAGGATATGAATACAAAAGTAGAAAAAAATCTGATGTGGGCAGCACATGACTTTCCCTGCAGACTAATATCCACGTTCTCTTAATTTTAATTAAATTCAATTCACTTTTAATTCAATTTTTGTTCTCATTTGGTAACTGAACTTATTTTCAAAGGTGTCGTAGAGAAAATACGAAAAAACTAAAACATCTCGAGAACGACTAGTCCTAGTGCAATGGGGTTGATCGTATTCTTTTCTTCGTTAAAAATTACGTATAAAACAAGCATTTAATAGATATATTTGTGCATACGTAGTTTTTTATTTTAGATTATGACGTCTTTTGTGGGCCATTTTACAAACAAAGGAAAGTTATTTTTTTCCGAATCGTACTAAAATCTAATCAGCACCAGGGTAACCCACAAGCGACTTATCTACCGAATTTTGTGAAATTCGGTCTATTAGTTTTTCAGCTCGAGTGAATACAGGCAATTTTTGCCAGCCATTTCGCAAAAAAAGGCGGGTTTTTTTATCTACTCAGCACCAGGGTCACACCCAAGTCACTTACCTACCAAATTTTATGAAATTCTGTCAATTATTTTTTTAGTTAGAGTGGATACAAAATCTGCACAGACAGACAGACACACAGACACACACACAGACGTCACGCTAAAAATAGTTTTTTCGTATTCTCGAGGTCTTGAAACATGTAGATCCGTCGAAAACTCGAGTTGCAATTTTCGGTATGATTCTAATACTTTCCCTATACAGTACCATGTATTGTAGGGAAAGTAAAAAACGTGACTCGGTGGACAATCAATAATGAACCGAATCCTAACATAAAATGCGGAGCAAATAAAGATAAACAGAGATCGAGAATCTTATGATTTTCTTCATCAGTGTAACAAGCCTGGACCTAAACGCTCAAGTGAGCCCAGAACATTGATGTATAACAATAGCATAGGTAGAGTATAATGGATACATAAGTAAAAATCTAACGTGGACAGCACATAAATTTCCCTGCAGACTCAAGTTTCATTGTTTTCTTTATTTCTTTAATAATTCATTACATTTTAGTTCAATTGCTCAAAATAACACTAAATTTGCATTTTCAATTCAATTATTTTCTTTTATTTGGAAAATGGACATTTTTCCGAAAGCTGCGTAACAAAAACGAAAGAAATCTCAAATATCTTAAGAACGGTTAGTCCTAAAGTAATGAAGTTGGTTTTATTCTTTTCCTCGTCAAAAATTACGTATAAAACAGGCATTTAATTGATGTTTTGAGTATATGTAGTCTTTTTCTTTTAGATTTTGGCGATTTTTGCTAGCCATTTCGTGAAAAACGACAGGTTGTTTGTTTCCGAATCCTACCAAATTCTAATCAGCACCAGAGTATCTCATAAGTAACTTACCAAATTTTGTGAAATTTGGTCAATTAGTATTTAAGCTAGAGTGGATACATGAAATTTTTGCGGGTCATTTCGCAAAAAAAAGGCGGGTTCTGTTTTTCCGAATCGTACCAAAAACTAATCAGCACCAGGGTGTCACACCCAAGTGACTTACCTACCAAATTTTATGAAATTCGGTTCATTAGTTTTTGAGGTAGCGTGGATACATACACTGCATAGACAGACACACAGACACACACACACACACACACACAGAGAGACAGACACACACATACACACAGACGTCACGCTTAAAATAGTGTTTTCGTGTTCTAGAGGTCCCGGAACTTGTAGATCCTTCTAAAACTCGAGTTGCGATTTTCGGCATGATTCCAATACTTTCCCTATACAGTACCATGTATTGCAGGGAAAGTAAAAATCACTTAGTGCAAAGGATAAGAAAAAATTGAAGTACGTATTTAACCTCAAATGAAATATGTAGCTCGCGCTTTGAATGAACTCTCGGATATGAAGTATGTAAACTGTGAAAGATTTCAAATAAAAACCTAATATAACAAATAATTATGAAATTAGAAGAATAAAAATATTTGAGAATCATGATACAAAAGACCATATAAGGTTTTATAATTTGAATATTATATTAAGCAAATTAGAACAGATGAAAACAATGAAATCAATGTAACACCTTTAAATCGCAAAATTGCGTTTGATACACATGAACACGTTCAAACCCCAATGCGTGCAAGTGCAGACTGTTTATAACTTGTTTACTTGTTAATTGTGCGAACAGTAGTGACCATGCACGGTTTAAAAATAAGGGGTTTGCCCTGTTACAGTTCGTTTTAATTAAATTATTGAAATTGTTATTTTGCATATCTGTATGCAATTTTAAGTATGTGTGACATTTTCATCTTCTATTCTAATTTTCCAATAAAAGGGATAACAAAATTTAAGGACATGTAGATTTCTCTTTGTTAGGAATGGAAAATGGACTTCGCTTCGGTCGTCATACATTTCATTAACGAAAATGATTTCAAATTGATTAAATAATTATTTAAATAGTTAGTTTAATATATAGTCTCTATTGCTTATCGCGGATGCTATCTTCGGTGTTAAAAGACATTTAAGTCTACCGATTAGGAATACCCCGACAACATGACTACAATTTCTGCCGATTTTTATCCCGACATTTGGAGTCATCTTTGTATTTTTCTAAAACATTTTCACTACTCAAAATAAGGACTCACTTTCTTAACTCTACTATGCGAATCGTCACGACCCCCCCCCCCCCCCCTCTCTCCCTCGCTTTTGAATAATATAATATAATTACGACTCTCTCTCATCACTTATGGATCACCATTCTTTATAATCACGACTTTCTTTCATCGCTCTTGGATAATCAATTGAATATGTTCATTGATTTTTACTTTCTTATATACATAATGTATAAGGAAAGTATTGTGACGGGGTCGAAAATTCGAATTCGAGTTTTCGACGGGAGAGCACGTTTCAAGCATCCCTGATCACGAATCAAACATTTTTAAAGTGATGTCTGTGTGTGTGTGTGTGTGTGTGTGTGTGTGTGTGTGTGTATCAGTGAGTCTGTGGAGACGATAACTGACGAACGAATAGACCGATTCGAACAAAATTTCGTACAAAAATCACAATCCGTAAACACTGGAAGCCTATTGTTTTTATACGCAATCGAATGTTCAGAACCCTCCTAAATTTTCGAATGAAATTTTGAAAAAATCGTCAAAAAATCAAAACCGCTAATAAAGTTACGCAAATAGACATTTCTTATGTAATTTTTCATTAGAAAACGATTGACATAAATTTTAGAACGCTAACATGAACCGTTCTTGAGACATTGTCCATTTTTCAAAAAAATTATCAAAAAGTCATATAAAATTAAAAAGAAATGTATTTCCTATTGAGAAACATGTTCACTTTTCATATGTAATACCATGCAATAAATTGCGTAACACCATTCTCTTGGATCTAGCTCGTTCCATTCATGAAAAAAGGTACTTTAAGTAATACTTTTGTATTTGAACGCCAATAGTCATTTATCTGCTGTAAGAATAACTTATTTCTTCGTCCATAACGTTTGGCGAGATTTTAGCAACGAATTTGGCGGAATGTCCCCAACTTGGCGACTTTTTGAAATGTTGCCAAGTAAACTAAAATCTCACCAAATGGACAAACATGACGCTAAATCAATGAAAATGATTCAAAAACATCAATGAAATTGTCGAAAATTCAATATCTTGGAAAGAATATTAGTATCTACTATAAGAAAAACTTATTTTTTTTATTGCAAAAGTAGTAAATTCATTACATTATATAAGGAAAGTCATGTGGTGCCCACATCAGATTTTTTCTTACTGTAAAAGTAGTCAATTCATTGCATTATATAAGGAAAGTCATGTGTTGCCCACATCAGATTTTTTCTTCTTGTCGCCACATCATTTTGCCTGAGGTCCAGATACACCATCTTTACACTCATTGATCTTTCCTCAGTGCGATGTCTCATCTTCGCATCATTGGCTCTTTCAGTTTCCAATGAAGCTTGGTTTAAGTCTGGAGATCTTTGCTCCAACCACAACTGCAATTTGTGTGACGTGAAATTATTGCGGTCATGGCCTTCCGGACTAAGACTATCATAAAGCGATGGCTAAAATTCTGTGCTTTGTTTTGTCGTAAACATCAAAACTGCATAATTGCCTCCTGGTCTCACACTCTCAATATTGATAATTGCCAGTTTGGAGTTATGTGAAATGTAACCTAATTGGACACTTCGAAATAACTGTATATATTGTTATCCGGAAAGCGCCCAATGTGCAATTTGACATTGTAACATTGTGCCGTTGAACTCAAACATCATTTTTTTCCTTTGACAAAAGTAAATCCATTGTATTATACAGGGAAAGTCATATGCTGCCCACATCAGATCATTTAAGTAGCAAACGCTTATTTAAGACCCGGGCAACTCAGAGTAATTTGTTCTAGTTAGGAATATAAAAATCTTAAATAATAAAAGGCAATGTCTGTGTGTGTCTGTCTGTCTGTCTGTCTGTCTTATACACTATACGTTTCGCGACCGCGCGTCGAAGAGCTACGAAATTTGGCAATCGGAGACCCGGGGGGGAGGGAAGGGGACACGTGAAAACCGATTTTTAAAATTTTAATTATTTTTTTATTTATTTAATGTTTTATGCGATTTCGACCGTTTTTTGCCCTTTTTGCCCTTTTTTCTCCACGATCCAGACGTCGTAGAAAAAAACAAATTACACCATCGGAAAGAGCAGAGAATTTCGAGTAAAAATATATCAATTTCAAATCTGAATTTCGATTTCTAATATTTTTTAAAGATTTTAAAACAAAAGTCACTTTTTGCTCAAGAAAACGATTTTTGGTTTTTAAATTCTCGCATCGTGAAAAGTACTCATAATTTCGACTAATAATTTACATTTTCAGAAAGGTAAAACATCTGGCATTCTTACAAGTCCAATCTGGTCCAGAAATAATGAAAATTGCCTTCAGGATGGCAATTTTAAAGACGCCATGATTTTAAATTTGTCGGCTACCGGCTCAGTTCCTCAACTGGATTTCCCCCCCATCCGCATTAGTTTCTTCCCCGTCTCCATGGAGACCGCGCTTTCGGTTTTAACTGAATTACGAGCGTAAGTGTTGTATACATCGGGCGAAATTATTATATTTATATGATATTTTAAATGGATATTTTTAAATGGATATTTTAAATAATTTAAATGATTGAATTATGGTGGTTTGAATTGTGGTGATGTATTTGAAATTATTATATTTACTAGCCGCCTTTGGCGACCAGCCTGTTCGCAACCCTTGAAAATGCTGATCGTGGCAAATTCCAACCGTGGCAAACTCGCTGGCGCGACCTACCAGAAAGGTGTAAGGTAACTGGTTGGACGGCCAGGATGTGCCACCCAATTTAGACCGGAACCCAGTGGGGGAGGCATCCACAGGGAACGTACATTCCTTCCCCTACCACCAACCTCTCGGAAAAACATACGAACCCATATGTTTAACGTGCTCGTACTCCGCGTGAACATGGCTGCAGTTTTGGCAGTGGCGGGAATCGAACACGGGCCTACCCAGTGAAATTCCCGCGCGCTAACCACTGGTGTACTTCGCCCTCCGCGACATTTTCCATAACTTTCTTTTTATTCACCGAATTTAGACCGGAACCCAGTGGGAGAGGCACCCACGGGGACCGTACCCTCCTTCCCCAACCACCAACCTCTCGAAAGGACTTACAGACACACATGTTTATTCCGCGTGATCGTACTCCGCGTGAACACGGCGGCAATTTTGGAAATCGAACCCGGGCCTACCGCGTGCAATTCCCGCGCGCTAACCACTGGGCTACTTCGCCCTACGCGACAATCTCCATAACTTTCTTTTTATTCACCCAATTTAGGCCGTACCCTCCTTCCCCTACCACCAACCTCTCGGAAGGACTTACGGGCCCACATGTTTAACGTGATCGTATTAAGCGTGAACACTTCGGCAGTTTTGGCAGTGGCGGGAATCGTACCCGGGCCTACCGCTAACTTCCCGCGCGCTAATTTACAATTTAAAATGACCATATGCTCTCTAAGCTCTTAATTCCATCATCCTCATTCCATTGTTCCATCATTTAAAATATCCATAAAATTTAAATATCCATCGTTCCATCATTTAAAATATCCATAAAATTAAAATATCCATCGTTCCATCATTTAAAATATCCATAAAATTAAAATATCCATTTAAAAAATCCATATCGTTCCATCATTTAAAATATAAATATAATAATTTCTACAGTGCATATGTTAAGCTCTTATTTCATTTAAAATCGGAAGCGCGGGAAACGGAAAGTAAAAACTAATTCGGTTTCTTATTGTCCCACCCATCGCTATGCATATACAGAACCGTGACGTCACCTCCACCTTGACGTCCCCACCCACCACCTTCCTTCCTTCAGCGGTGGAGAAATGAAGCGGAACGCCGAGAAATCGAAATTCGGAAACTTTTAAAATCCCGATCCTGTGGGCAATACGGAATATTTCCTGACCAGATTGGACTTGTAAGAATGCCAGATGTTTGACCTTTCTGAAAATGTAAATTATTAGTCGAAATTATGAGTACTTTTCACGATGCGAGAATTTAAAAACCAAAAATCGTTTTCTTGAGCAAAAAGTGACTTTTGTTTTAAAATCTTTAAAAAATATTAGAAATCGAAATTCAGATTTGAAATTGATATATTTTTACTCGAAATTCTCTGCTCTTTCCGATGGTGTAATTTGTTTTTTTCTACGATGTCTGGATCGTGGAGAAAAAAGGGCAAAAAGGCAAAAAACGGTCGAAATCGCATAAAACATTAAATAAATAAAAAAATAATTACAATTTTAAAAATCGGTTTTCACGTGTCCCCTTCCCTCCCCCCCGGGTCTCCGACTGCCAAATTTCGTAGCTCTCCGACGCGCGGTCGCGAAACGTATAGTGTATAAGACAGACACACACACACACACACACACAGACATTGCCTTTTATTATTTAAGACTAGCCGCCTTTGGCGACCAGCCTGTTCGCTACCCCTGAAAATTCTGACCGTGGCAAACTCGTTGGCGCGACCTACCAGAAAGGTGTAAGGCAACTGCTTGGAAGGCCAGGAAGTGCCACACAATTTAGACCGGAACCCAATGGGGGAGGCATCCAAAGAGACCGTACCCTCCTTCCCCTACCACAAACCTCTCGGAAGGACTTGCAGTCCCACACGTTTAACGTGATCGTACTCCGCGTGAACACGGCTGCAGTTTTGGCAATGGCGGGAATCGAACCCGGGCCTACCGAGTGAAATTCCCGCGCGCTAACCACTGGGCTACCGTGCCATCCGCGACAATCTCCATAACTTTATTTTTATTCGGCAATTTTGGGAATCGAACCCGGGCCTACCAAGTGCAAATCCCGCGCACTAACCACTGGGGTACTTCACCCTCCGCGATATTCTTCATAACTTATTTTTTATTCACCCAATTTAGACCGGAACCAAGTGGGAGAAGCATCCACAGGGACCGTACCCTTCTTCCCTTACCACCAACCTCTCGGAAGGACTTACAGACCCACATGTTTAACGTGATCGTACTCCGCGTAAACACGGCGGCAATTTTGGGAATCGAACCCGGGCCTACCGAGTGCAATTTCCGCGCGCTAACCATTGGGCTACTTTGCCCTACGCGACAATCTCCATAACTTTCTTTTTATTCATCCAATTTAGACCGTACCCTCCTTCCCCTACCACCAACTTCTCGGAAGGACTCACGGACCCACATGTTTAACGTGCTCGTACTCCGCGTAAACACGGCGGCAATTTTGGGAATCGAACCCGGGCCTGGTAACTGGTTGGACGGCCAGGATGTGCCACGCAATTTAGACCGGAACCCAGTGGGGGAGGCATCCACAGGGAACGTACCCTCCTTCCCCTACCACCAACCTCTCGGAAAAACATACGGACCCATATGTTTAACGTGATCGTACTCCATGTCAGTGGCGGAAATCGAACCCGGGCCTACCGCGTGCAATTCCCGCGCGCTAACCACTGGGCTATATTCGCCCTCCGCGACAATCTCCATAACTTTCTTTTTATTCACCCAATTTAGACCGTACCCTCCTTCCCCTACCACCAACCTCTCGGAAGGACTCACGAACCCACATGTTTAACGTGATCGTACTCTGCGTGAACGTGGCGTAAGTTTTGGCAGTGGCGGGAATCGAACCCGGGCCTACTGAGTGCAATTCCCGCGCGCTAACCACTGGGCTGCCGCGCCCTCCGCGACAATCTCCATAACTTTCTACATATTCACCCAATTTAGACGGGAACCCAGTGGGGGAGGCATCCACAGGGGCCGTATCCTCCTTCCCCTACCACCAACCTTTCGGAAGGACTTACGGACCCACATATTTAACGTGATCGTATTCCACGTAAACACGGCGGCAGTTTTGGCAGTGGCGGGAATCGAACCCGGGCCTACCGCTAACTTCCCGCGCGCTAATTTGCAATTTAAAATGACCATATGCTTAATTCCATCATCCTCATTCCATTGTTTCATTGTTCTATCATTTAAAATATCCATAAAATTAAAATATCCATTTAAAATATCCAAAAGTTAAAATATACATTTAAAAAATCCAGATCGTCCCATCATTTAAAATATAAATATAATAATTTATATAGAGCAAAGGCGCTCTATTCAGAACCGTGACGTCACCTCCACCTTGACGTCCCCACCCACCACCTTCCCTGCTTCAGCGGGGGAGAAACGAACGGAACGCCGAGAAATTTAAAATCATGGCGTCTTTAAAATTGCCATCCTGAAGGCAATTTTCATTATTTCTGGACCACATTAGACTTGTAAGAATGCCAGATATTTCAGCTTTCTAAAAATGTAAATTATTAGTCGAAATTATGAGTACTTTTCACGATGCGAGAATTTAAAAACCAAAAATTGATTTTTTGAGCCAAAAGTGAGTTTTGTTTTAAAATCTTTAAAAAATATTAGAAATCGAAATTCAGATTTGAAATTGATATATTTTTACTCGAAATTCTCTGCTCTTTCCGATGGTGTAATTTGTTTTTTTCTACGATGTCTGGATCGTGGAGAAAAAAGGGCAAAAAACGGTCGAAATCGCATAAAACATTAAATAAATAAAAAAATAATTAAAATTTTAAAAATCGGTTTTCACGTGTCCCCTTCCCTCCCCCCCGGGTCTCCGATTGCCAAATTTCGTAGCTCTCCGACGCGCGGTCGCGAAACGTATAGTGTATAAGACAGACACACAGACATTGCCTTTTATTATATAGATGGATTGGTGGAACGATATGGTTGATTTTTTTATTTTAAATGGATATTTTAATTTATGGATATTTTAATTTATAGATATTTTAAATGGATATTTTAATTTTATGGCTATTTTAAATGATGGAACGATGGAACGAGGATGGTGGAATTAAGAGCCTAGCATATGGTCGTTATAAATTTAAATTAGCGCGCGGGAAGTTAGCGCGCGAGAATTGCACTCGGTAGGCCTGGGTTCGATTCCCGCCACTGATGCGGAGTACGATCACCTTAAACATATGGGTCGATAATTCCTTCCGAGAGGTTGGTGGCAGGGAAAGGAGGGTACGGTCTCTGTGGATGCCTCCCCCACTGGGTCCTGGTCCAAATTGGGTGAATAAAAAGAAAGTTATGGAGATTGTCGCGGAGGGCGCGGTAGCCCAGTGGTTAGCGTGCGGGAATTTCACTCGGTAGGCCCGGGTTCGATTCCCTCCACTGACAAAACTGCTGCCGTGTTCACGCGGAGTACGATCACGTTAAACATGTGGGTCCGTAAGTCCTTCCGAGAGGTTGGTGGTAGAGGAAGGAGGGTACGCACCCTGTGGATGACTTTCCCACTGGGTTCCGGTCTAAATTGAGTGAATAAAAAGAAGGTTATGGAGATTGTCGCGGAGGGCGCGGTAGCCCAGTGGTTGGCGCGCGGGAATTGCACTCGGTAGGCTAGGTTTCGATTGCCGCCACTGCCAAAACTGCTGCCATTTTCACGCGGAGTACGATCACGTTAAACATGTGGATCCGTAAGTCCTTCCGAGAGGTTGTTGGTAGAGGAAGGAGGGTACGGACCCTGTGGATGCCTCCCCTACTGGGTTCCGGTCTAAATTGGGTGAATAAAAAGAAGGTTATGGAGATTGTCGCGGAGGGCGCGGTAGCTCAGTGGTTAGCGCGCGGGATTTGCACTAGGTAGGTCCGGGTTCGATTCCCGCCACTGCCAAAACTGCCGCCGTGTTCAGGCGGAGTACGATCACGTTAAACATGCGGGACCGTAAGTCCTTCCGAGAGGTTGGTGGTAGGGGAAGGAGGGTACGGTCCCTGTGGATGCCTCCCCCACTGAGTTCCTGTCTAAATTGGGTGGCACTTCCTGGTAGGTCGTTCCTTCTGGTAGGTCGCGCCAGCGAGTGTGCCACGGTTAGAATTTGCCACGGTCAGAATTTTCAAGGGTAGCGAACAGGCTGGTCGCCAAAGGCGGCTAGTAAGAAATAAAGCAACCAGTTACAGAATTTGCGATCTAAATTCAACAAAGGTAAAATAATAAAATACCAATAAATAAAATATTGTGGATTTAAGAAGTTTAACCCAAATTATTACAGCCGCCCTTCAGCCTAGACGGTTTATCCCAGATATGATGGTATTATTTTTAATTGGATCTGTTCATATGACGGCATGAGAATTAAGAATGTACATATTTCGTTCACCTCCTTTCATGAGGGACTGAACTTCTTAATTGCGACGCTCAACTTACTCCACCAACGTCACTAAATTTCCATGGACGTCACTGGATCCTGTGTGCACAGCACAATTTAAAATCTTTGTGCAAGTTATTTACTCCTGGATATTGCCACTTCAAAATTAAAAAACAATTTTAACTGTAATAAGGCGAAAACTTTTGTATTTTACAACTCCTCTTAAAGTTTACGCGCGACCGTGACATCACGAATGACGGACCTTAATTCCTATTACGTCACGCTGACAATTTCTCGATTGGTTAAACGGGCTGAATGTCCAGCCTTATATTAAAGAACCCTGCCCTGACCTATATTGGTGTGGTTCTCTGTCTATTTATCGTGAAGAAAGATCCCGTTATTTCTCTTCAAAATTCTCTATATATTTTTAACCAATTGGAAGTATTGTTACTACAAAATTATTTTAATTTCAGAATAATTTAAACAGTAGTTTTATCGAACTACTATAGAGATACTTGTGATACAGTTGCGCAATAGGTATTTTCATATTTCAGAAATGAATCTGCAACAAGGCGGCATTAGCCGCAGACTCGACGACGTCTATGTTTATATTAAGCCAACAATTTATTTACGAGCAATAAATGAAGAACACCATCATGAGAAATACAAATATGGACTTAAGTGAGCCCGTGGGCATCAGGAAATATCCAATGAAAGCCAATATAAACCACACCCAGATGGCTGGAGCAAATTGGCACACAGATACGGTGGAGTCAATCAGAGCCAAGGAGGGAAATCAAAGTTGCCCTGTGCATCAAGTGAAGAAAAAACACTCTCGAAATTTTGTCTGTGGGCCATGTACATCAAAATGTGCTCCCAAGAATCTCTATAATGTTTACTGTGAACTAGGCACATCAAACTGTGCTATTAAAAATTACGCTGCATGTTTGCCGCTGACTCAGCACGTAAATGTGTTAATCTAAGTTTCCTAAAAGTTGTTGTCGTTAATTAAGCACATAATACTGTGCTTCACCCTTCGCTAAAATAGCGTCGCCGAATAAATACGTAAGAAAGGTGCTTTTCACGAAGGAAGTCCAGGTATGATCTGCGGTGCGACAAACAACAAAAAGGTAAACTTTTGATCATAATATGAGGATTTGTGTAACCTGGCGAGAAGTCAGTAGCTGGTTGCTACTGCATCACTAGCGAGTCAGTGAAGTTAGAGAAATATAAATGAAGCTGCAAATCGCCTCCCCTTCGTCATGGGATACCCTGGGGGGTCTTGTGGGAGTGGTGCGTAGGCGCTCCTTCACCACGGGGGAATTAGTAACGAACGAATAATGTTGTACGAAATAGTAAATTGCAGAGATATTGATTTCAAGTTAAGCTATGCTAAAATTTGATATAAATTATAAGAATTAATGAAATTGTGTTTGAGCAAAAATAATGTCTGTTTATTGGATAAGTAAAATTAATTTTATGTTTATTAATCAAATTACTTTTCAGAAACACCGGGCAACATAGCAAATATAACTATGTGGGTTTCACTTCTGGTATGTACTATAATAAATTCACGGCCATCCCTAATGTTTTAAAATAACTAATTTAAAGTTTTGAATAAAAGAACTTAAACATACTATACTTTTATAAGCCACAATACTTTAATGATAATTACCACTATGTACGATTTCGTAATAAGTAGCTAAAAACAAAGTGTTTCTATATTGATTTTTGTTGTGAATAAACTTCCTCTTCTATCGAAGCCACAATTTGGGAACTACAGTTTTCTACCAAAGAGCTTTTGTAGCTTTAAGTTCAATATTTACTATCTAAATTAGAAAATTTTCAACAACGTTGGTCCTGAAAAATAAATTGAGCAAATAGAGCTGAATATTCAATATATGCATATGATCCAAATAAATATTTTCGCTAAGAATCAACAAACTATGTTTACTGGAATTCTTGGAACTCTCTTTAACTATTTAGATTAATTCACAAAACTAAATATCCGACAGATAAAAAGAGGAAAACGTACTTAAATTTCTTCTGAAAGAAAAATGTGTTTTTAACACGAATTCCATGGGGCAACATTAATTACCTAGTTGGAAAAAGAAAAGATAACAGTATACAGCAGAATCACATGAGTAATGAAATCTAAATTTATAAAATTTGTGTCAACATTTAAGTATAATAGAATCATGTAAAATTTTTATCATTCAAACTGCCGTTAGAATAATTATACGCTGTAAAACATTTTGCAACCTATGCTCATTTTTTTCAGCTACTTTGTTGATAATTTTGGCAAACTGATAAGAAAAGCCACAATTATAGACGTTCATTAACACTAGAACGACGGGCAGCGGTTAATTTGCCCGCCATAGAAAAAATACAACATATCTTTAATTCAAAACTAAAACATTATAGTTACAGCATTCTGGATGTGTCTATGACACATTTTTTGCAATAAACGGTCTTGATGCCCCGTTCTTGGCATTTTCGACAGGTGGGCTTATCGCATTATGAACACAAATATTGTGTTTTATTACAGAAGAACGAGCACTGAAGACGTCTATTACTTTTCGCTACCTTTCCGTAACGGAGGACTGCTGGAAGCTGCTTGGTCTCACAGTACGTGGATCGGAATTCGTTCACAAGATTCAAAATATAGCACCGTCGAGCAATTTACGAAGAATTGCATGCGCGAAATAAAATCCAGGCATTTATGACCTCGAAATCCAGAATATTGTAGAGTATGCACATAGGCCATCTTCCTGATGCCGATCACGTCGTATGGAGGCGGCTCATTTGGTCTAGAACATCCACGCCACACTTTGAGGAATTGTAAAATTTTACAGTTTCTGGCAGTTTTTTTTTTTTTTGCGTTATCGGCAATTTAAAAGTGTCTATGCAGGGTACTCAAGATGCAAACATTCTTTTTAGGCTTGCGCCAATAGACAGTGAGAGTTTTTTTCTCTGTCGTCGAGTGAAATCTCTCCAGCGGTCATTTTGACCGCTGCCGTTGTTCTAAGAAGAACGTTGATTTGTTCTCTTACTATAAAACCTAGAATAATTTTCTTCTGTGTTTTCAATAACTTTAAGAAAATAAGAAAAGCCATAAAATTTCAATAGGCTGGGATTGGCCGTTTTGGAGGAATCGTTTCTCAAAGTAGTTATGCGGTCAAAATGACGGCTTCCGTCGTTCTAGTGTTAAAATTCCAGCTTCAAGACTAAAATATTCAGCTAATTATCGTCTACCGAAGCGTTATTTTTGTATGTTTATATATAGGATATCATAACTATCAGGAACCTTACTTACCATTATAGACAGATGATTTCTCTAAAACTTTCAGTAACGTGCTTGCAAATGTTTCACAGTGATAAACATGAAAGTATGTTTGTCTGTTTGTATGTCTGCCTGCTCAGTATACATATCCACAGTTTCTAATGATTTTTCTCTTAAATTTGATATGATTATTCTCTATTACACAGAGGGTAACCCCCATTCATATTTCCAGCTTCTAGAACCAATTGTCCAATTGTAGTTGAGATATTAATGAAAGAAACGCAATATTAAATCTTCCCTAGAAATAACATTATGCAGACGATTAGTTTCAAAACTTTATTTGAATAAAAAATATATCCTGCTTCCAAGCAACGGAATCACATGTGTTTATTCCACATACGATATTTTTTCTATTTATACTGTTTTAAACAGAAAGAAATTGGTATACATATACATTTTATAAATAAACCGTTATATCAATTGTTGACATTTTATGAAAATGCAGAAGTATATCTTACTTCTGAAAGTGATTATAATTTTGTAAAGTGATAACAGAGATTCTTCTGCTACTTTATATATTCCCCTAAAAGGAATTTAGTGTAATAAATAATATTTTTATATTATTACATCAGTTACAACTATAGAATAAAAAATTACTGTTATATTACTTTCCTTATATACATTGTATAGTGTATAAGAAAAGTATTGTGACAGGGCCGAAAATTCGAATTCGAATTTTCGACAGGAGAGTGCATTTCGAACATCCCTGAACACAAATCAAACGTTTTAGAGGTGATGTGTGTGTGATTGCATGTGCATGTAGAGACGATATCGCAAGAACAAATGGAGCGATTCGAATGAAATTTGGTACAAAAATTACAATGCGTGAATACTGCAAGCCTATTGTTTTTAAACGCAATCAAACGTTCAGAACTCCCCTAAATTTTTGAGTGGAATTTTAAAAAAATCATCAAAAAAACAAAACTTTTAATAAAGTTACTCAAATAGACATTTCTTATGTCATTTTTCTTTAGAAAGCCATTGACATAAACTTTCAAACGCTAAAATGATCTAGAAATATTGCACATTTTTAAAATAAATTTATCAAAAACCCGTATATATTAAAAAATGTATTGACTATTGTGAAATATGTTTACTTTTCATATGTAATATCATGCGATGAATTTAGTGACATCATTCTCGAGGATCTAACTCATTTCATTCATAAGAAAAGATGCTTTGGGTAAGACTTTTGTATTTGAAGGCCAATAGTCATTTATCTGCTATAACAATAACTTATTTCACCATCCATAACGCTTGACTAGATTTTGGCAACGAATTTGGCAGAATTTCGACAACTTATCGACTTTTTTAAATATTGCCAAAATAAAGAGAATGTCGCCAAAGTGATAAAAATGACTCTAAATCAACGAAAATGATGACTAATTGACGAAAATGCATTATCTTGGAAAAAAGTATAAGTATGTACTATAAGAATAACTTATTTATCTGTCCTTAACGTTTAACAAAATTGTATCGACGAATTTGTATAAATATCTTTAACTTGCTGACTTTTTAAAAGTTGCCAAATTGACGGAAATGTCACCCAATTGATACAAATTCGCCAAATTGATGAAACCGACGCTAAATCAATGAAATGACAACTAATTGATGAAAGTTCTACTCATATATCTTGGAAAGAGCATAAAAGTAGACTATAAGAATAACCCATTTCTGCATCCGTAACTTTTAGCGAGAAATTTTACGGGACATCGTCAACTTGAAGACTGTATTAAATATTTTCTCAACCGACAAAAATGTCGACAAATTGATAATTGACTCCAAATGAAAAGTAATGTTTAGCAAATTCTAATTTCCGTCATATGACGTGCACACATTCTAGTATATAAGAAATACTCTTCTCTCCGTTTGTCTGTAACACTTGTTGATGCATTTTGGCGAACTTGGCGAATAATCTAGAAATTTATCGCCAAGTTGGCGATATTGACAATAATATAGTTAGACTTGGCAAATTGACAGAAATATAGTCATAATTGCAAAAATAACGCTAATTTAATGAAAATGACGCCTAATTGATGAAGTAATTATTAAAATATTTTAATATATATACTATATCGCTTCTTGAAGATACTATCAATATTGAAAATTGTTTTTTCGAGTTGCGCGAAAAATAAGTAAATTGGGTACTTTGAAATAGTTTTATATGTTGTCATCCGGAAAATAGGCAAATGTATAATTCAATGATAAAAACACAAAACTGTGGATCTTATACATTCTTCTTTTGCTGTAAAAGGAGTAAATGCATTGCATTATATAGTAAGGAAAGTCATGTGCTGCCCACATCAGATTTTTTGTGTATTACTGTAATATTGTAATTAGTTTATTTTACTTCCGAATGTATTTATAAATGTTTGTTTCAATGAAGTAATAAATTATTCGAGAATACTTTTACTACTATTTTAGAGTCTTCGATATGTTGTTTATTTCACAGATTTCACATTTTTATACATTGATTTGTAAACGGGACCAGTATGTTTTATTCTTCAGATACGAGTTTGCTTATACTTTTTTATATTTATAGGGGAATTAAATTCAGTGTTTTAATAGAACTTTTTTTTTAAAAGACAAATGTTCATTTTCGACTAATGAAGAATTGGAAATTAAGTATCGTACCAGCAAATTGGAAATTAAGTATCGTATGTCCAGTTCATAAGAATGAAGACATTTTAAATTGCTCAAATTACAGAGAAATTAACTTGTTGTGTACAGCATTTAAAATTTTCTTAAATATTTTATTTAATAAATTGTCCCTTTTTGTTGAGGCACCTGTTGACAAAGTAGGAATGTGGACTTAGATGTGGAAGGTGTACCACAGAACAAATTTTTGCACGTCCTATTCTGGTAACATTTAAAGAATTTGGCACTGAAACTCATCCTTTTTTCATTGATTGTAAATATGCCTATGGTAGCATGGACAGAACTGGATTGCTACAGACTAGTTGTTTACAAGAGTTTGAAATACCTGAAACATTAATTGGACTTGTAGATCTTATATTGACTGGTACTCGTTGCATTATACAGATCCAAGGAAGAATCTTAAAATCTTTTGATATTAAAAATGATGTTAAACAGATAAATTCACTTGCTTGTCTACTTATCAAATTATCCCTGTAGGAAGTAATAAGAGATACTATCAACACTGAAGGAAATATATACTAAATATCTACTCAAATTTTTGCATGTGCTGATGGCATCGATATTATAGCCAGAACAACGAAAGATCTTAAGGGGGCCTTTTCTGCCTTGGAAAACGCTATTGATAACATGTATCTGATAATTTACCAAGACAAAACTAAATGCATGGCTTTTAGCGAAAGTGGGTCTTATCAGAGGCTGGGCTGTACACATTTGAATCTGTAGAGTATTTTGACTACTTTGGATCTCTAATAAACCGTAAAAATAATATTAGTTTAGATATCCAAAACATGATTATAGCTGCAAATTGCTGTTTTCGTGGTTTAAGATTTTTTTTTCAAATCACAGCTGACGAAGAGAAGAACAGAAATATAGCTGCAAATCGCTATTTTCGTGGTTTCATAATTTTTTTTCACATCACGGACTACTTCCTGGCCGTCCAAACGGTTACCTTACACCTTTCTGGTAGGTCGGACGGTCTGGGTCTCAACAACAACAACAACATCACAGCTGACTGGGACAAAAACAGAATTATAGCTGCAAATCACTGTTTCCGTGGTTTAATAATTTTTTTCACGTCACAGCTGACTGGGAGAAGAACAGAATTATAGCTGCAAATCGCTGTTTTTGTGGTTTAATAAAAAAAATTCCCATCACAGCTGACAGAAGAAGAACATAATCGTATTTACACAAAATACGTAGACCTACCTTAATCTATACTTCAGAAACCTAGACTCTTACAAAACATGATTAAATAGCTCTGATGATTAAAAGTTAAAAAGCTCTGGAGTATTTCTGAACGAAAAATTTTGCGCAGTATGTTTGGTAGAATTCAGGAGAAGGATATTTCAAGAAGAAGACACAATTTTAAACTATACAAATTATACAATTATTCTGCCATAATTAAATATATTTAAATAAACAGAATGCGATAGACAGGATATTTTCTAAGAATAAATAACAATAGAATCACAAGGAACATTTTTATTTCCACACTGATCCAGAAAAAAACAAAAGGTCAACCGAATGGATCGATGGTGTGGAAGAAAATTTTGAGGTGCTAAATATTACGAATCGGAGAAGAATTGCTTCAAGGTCGACGGCTTGGAAGAATCTTCTGAAGATAACAACGGTCCACAGTAGGCTGTCGAACTATTGATGATGATGATAAATTTTAACAAGAAAGATCAATCATGCTTAAAGCATTGATTATGAAACACTTTCCAACTTCAATGCAATTTTATTTAAACATGTCTAAAATGCAATACATTCCTCGGTAATATTTTAAAACTTATCACAATACTACATTAATTTATTATATTTGAAAACTTAAACCTTCGTCGAAAAAAATGAAGTTCATTCAAATGACGGCATTAAAGTATAAATTGCCTGGTTTAAGGATCTCTAAAATGTGATACATTCCTCGGTAATAATTTTAGAATTGTCATAATACTACGATAATTTATTATATTTGAAAACTTCATCGAAAACAACTGAAATCCATTCAAATGACGTCATAGAAAAATAACACGCCTGGCTCTCTCTATAAAAGCAACATTTCATGCATAAATAATTCCCCCATTCATGTCATCCATCACAATACTATAATAATTTATTTTATTTAAAAAATTAAGACCAGGGAGCTACAAGTAATTAAACTATATGCTTAAAACTTCATCGAAAAATATCGTCCTTCTCTTTCTAAAATCAATGAATACTTCATTCATATCAGCTAAGCAGACTGCATGGACTAAATGATTTTGTGTTAAAGAATTACAGCAATTCTAATACAACTCATTCTGCATATTTTGCTGTTTACATTTTACATAGGTGAAAAATAGGCTTAGTTGTAGAAATAATCAAATTTGGGATGAGCATTTAAACACAAATATATTGTCATTGCGTTGTTTCAGTATGTAGATGCACAGAATTTAGGCAAAAATAAAGTAGTTTTAGGACGGATACAACACTCAATATGAATTAAAAAGAAATTTAAAAATCATGATTTTGAGACAAGATGGATGCCATATATCATTTTGAAGTATGTCACGTGATCGTTTCATATCATGGTCACGTGATCGCTTCATATAAGGGGTGTTATTATTATTTTAATTTTTATTTAAAACACTACTGAATATATTTCGTTGAATTTTCTCTTTATATATTTTATGGAACAATTTGAATATTGCCTAAAATTTTCGAAGCAATTTGTGGATTTTAAATCCGCTTAAAAAATGCTTGAAAAATTAGGTCCCATAGGGCTCAATGTATTTCATTTTTTCAACCCGGGTTCAATCCAAAACTAATTGGGTGATATTATTCATTTATATTCCCATAGGTCCTACAGACCGTCTGAACAACATACTAAAATTTCATTTTGATTAAGTCATTTTTACGGCAGTTATCGTGCTAACGGACAGACAGACAGACAGACTGACAGACAGAATGAACAAAGTCATAAACACCTTTCAACTTTGTTGTAAAGTGTTAAAAATGAACTGTTATATCAATTGTTGAAACTAGATAAAAATAGTACAGGTTGATCTTATTTCAATGTCTGTTTGATAATTTATTAATGCAAAAACATATATTTTTGTTTATTATTAAAGGAAATTAAATTTAATAAAATATATTTTTTAAATTGTTATATCAGCTACGATTATGAAAAAAGTTAATGTAAGATTTTGGAAAAAATAGTATTATCTTTTCTTTCCGAATGTGTTTATAAATGAATGTTGCAACGGAGTAAAAACGATTCGAGAATAACTTTGACTACTATTTCAGCACATTCATTTTATTCTTTATTTAATAAACTTCGCATTTTTGTACATTGGTTTGCAAGGGATTTATTTTATCCTTCATGACTTCATTAACCCCTAAGGACGTTATGATATAAAAATCGTATCGCAGCTATTTTTCATTACAACGGTTGAAACTGTTAAGTCTCATGATTATTGAAACATAAATAATCCCTTTTGAACATAATAATTTCAAATACTGTGGTATGCTGCAATGTTAAGTAAATGTAAAATTTCGAATTCATTTAGAAGTTTTCTCTCGAAGTTGAAAAAAGTCCATCCAGTTCTAGAATTTACGATAACAAAGTCGGGCATAAAAAAAGTTTCGTGAAAATCTATTAATATTTGTGGCAGCTGTCGTGTGAATAACGTCGACTACAGACAGACGGACATCACTCCAAAATTAATCAAAACGTGTTCTGGAGGTCCTAAAATATATATTGACATCAAAACTTCCAAATCGAAAATTTTCGTGAAAACAATACTTTTTCTATACAATGCTTTTCAATTTTTACTTTCTATAGTATAAGAAAGTCAAAATTAACAATCCTTTAATTTTACATTCAGTAACGGATTATAGGATATGGATTAAAATTTACTTGGATCTTTTATAAGCAAACTTTTATTCACAATATCACAAAGTATCTTTGTGAAGTACATATAAATCTATTATTTTGCATTTCATGCACGGATATCCACTAAACAAGAATCTATTTTCCAGGTAATTGATCAGAAAGCCTGCCTACTAAAACATAATACTTCAGATTCAGTAATCAACTCTTCTTTCAACTCTTCCTGTGTTCGACAGGTGATTTGTGCCTGGCTAGAGATATCGAAATGGATTTTTAAAATCGTTTTTTGGCTTTTTGAGGTGAATGAGGATCAGATTTTCATTTTTTGGATGGTAAATCGCTTTCACATCGAGTAAAACTTGTAAATGAATTTCATTTAAAATAACGGCCTTTAGCGAATGAACTTCCCAGCCACATATTATGATTTGAACAGGACTGAAAACAACTGGGACCCGCTTAGAGAAGTTGTTGTACGTCGAAATCCTATGCCTAAAGGTCGGATTTCCTTAATGATCTCATTCCAAGAGAAGTTGAACTTACTACCTCAAACTCTAATTAACATATTTATGGAAAGCATCTAATCGATTTCTGAAATAATATATACACAAATTAGCTGATAACACATTGACTATTAGCAACAAAAGTTAGCAAGTCATTACAAGACATTCAATGTGTTCTAAAATCTGCTGATCACACTTTATTTCAATTGTACTTGTTTTAAACTTATTTTTGTATCGTAAGTTTTCCCATTCGAATTTTTAGACTGTATCTATGCATTTAAATGCTATGTGTCACACCAAAAATACGTATTAATTATAAATTAACTGGTGTTGTGACAGTGTTTATAAATATAATTTAATATAACAGTTTAGTAATTAAACTGAAAATGTATTAATTTACCAATTGAAACAACTTAAATCAAATTCAAAATTTTTAGAATTTTGTATTTCTGATCTTGGTATTACATGACCTAATTTTGATGGATATTTATGCCACTGTCTACCACTGTCTGGATACATTTATTTATAATCTGATCATTGGATAAGACAGATACTCGGAAGAATGTTTCAAAAACCGAATGTGGGAGTTTTCAGTTTTAGTTATCATGAAGCCTGTCTCAATCGTCGGTACTCGAAATAACTTTACTGGATATTGAACATAACAATCCAAGGATATCACCATCAAATATCGAATTAATACCGTTTAGATTACCATTGTGTTTTCTCTGATCATTGGCTGTACAATAAACCAAGGGTGGTGTCGATGGGAAGCGATATTACTACGAAACACTTATAGGGGTAAAAACTGCAATTTCGTAGAAATTTATTTATTATTATTAATGTTGATTTTGCAAGTACGTGTGATTGTAACTTTTATAATGATATCAGCTCTTTGCGTCTGGATTTCATGTAATGAATGCATTCTGTGCATATACTCCACGTAAATAAATCCCTGTATATTATCCTCCTAACTTGACCTTGCTGCTAATCAAACAAACTGACATGATTTTCATTATTCAAAATATGCTTTCGCATACCAAAAACTATAAAACTTCGTATTTTTATTTTTCCATATTTGAAGTTCACCCAAATAAAGCTGTGGTGCACATTTAAAAAGAAATATTAAAGTTGGGTATTTTAAATTATTATTATTAACAATATCTTAACATAGCCGTAAATTGATCGTATTCTTGGACTCATCATTAAATTTATACGTTACGTTGTTTGCCGCTGAAAACCCTCCAATTATTTATTTTTCGCACGAGTTCTGTTAAAGAATATTAATTAATATAATACTAAATTTTTATTGCGCCATTTTAACTTTAACAATAAATCCTTTATTAACAACACAAAATGCTTAATTACTTAATTACAACAATTATTCCTCTTGTTCGAGCCGGAGAGAGACAATGTGAGTCCATTATTAAAAATTCCTAAAATGTATTTAGGACCTGATATCATATTTGAGGAACACATGCCTTCACGGTTGTATTGGCTTGGTCACCAACACGTACTTCGCCGATCGTATTACTGGAATTAACTCGAAGTGTAATTCGCCGACACGTAATTCTTCGCCGATCATATTGTACTACTGGATTGCACACTCGTGCTTATGTCATTATCTATGTCTGTTCTCCCCACATATCTAGTCGTTCTATATATATATCTAGTCGTTGTGTTGTAAGTCTGTTTCTCACCAAGTGTCCTCATTCTTATCTTTTTCTTCTGTCTTAGGTTGTGTGAGACCAGAAATAGATCTCACAAAAGCATTCTGCGATATTTATTAAAAATGATGGCTGATGTAGTCCCTTGCTGAATCAATGAATGATTCAGACATTAAACCCACCCTGACAAGCCCTGATGCGCAATAATCTTGTTAATTCGTTGGAAATATTCCAAAGTTTACCAGCTACCGTAGCCTCAGGCTCTGAAAGGTGCATCTCCACAAAGGCTTCTTTAAAGAAACAGTGGTCTTCCCATTGGACCCCATTATACCTACTGCTCACTACATCCCAGCAATCGCTGATCGAATGAGTCTACTCGAGGAGACTCCTTACATCTAGAGTCTTTATATAATTGGAAAGTCAGGCAAGGAATACGGGCCATTTGGAAAACGCGGGGTTCATTAATTTCCAATATAACACTGCATATCACTTTGGGCTCGATGCCATACAATCATTTCAAATTTATATATCATAGTTGTGGAGATATTTTTATTTTCTTGTAGAGAAATACTATTCTAAATTTTGTATTAAATTATTTTCTTTTCAAATATTCAACGTCATACAACAATGTTTATCTTGATCTGTTCAAATAAATGCCATTATATATTAAGTATAGTTTGTATATATATAGCTACATACTACAGAAATACTCAAGTCTGTTTATGTCGTATCATATTGTTCCGTTGTGTGAAATATTACGGCACTTCTATTCATTAGGTGTCATCATTACATTAGAAGATTCCCTACCATTGTCCCTTTGGAAAATCGTATTTCGAGAAATCTCGACCACTCTGGAATCTTATTAGTAGCTCAAAAATTTCAATCCTTCCAGTTTGTATATTTACTATGTGCTTGCTCCTCATGTATTAATAAAACTCACTGCTAAAATATTAAATACCTCTTTTGTGACTTATTCGATATTCCCACGTTAATAAAATGCATTGTATTATTCGGAACACTTACACGTTCTTACGTTTCGATATAAGTTTCGAGGCACAATCTAATATTATCGAATATTATATAATAATTTCATGTGATGTATATTTGTATAGTATGCATAATGTAACAGGCGTGCAATCGAGAAATTCTATAAATATGTACTTGATGTTAGGCGACGATGAACCCCGGCGACATTATTTTAATTTTAAAAAATGTAGATTTATGAACGTTAAAGCGAATTTTAATGCTTTGTTGCTGTAGAAAGTGTGAAGATATGGGTAAGTAATAAAGGGAAAATTAATATACAGCCGCGGAAAAAAAAACGCCCCACCCTCTGTTAATCGAGCATCGTAGAGAAAATTGAATGATACCATTCGATTAGGAATAACATCCTCTACAAATTAATACTCGTAAAATTTGCATAAGGGGCCATCTTCATATCTAAACGCGCACAAACTTTGAAATTTTAAATGCAACACCCAAGTTTGACAACATAGTTCGAAATTAGAGCAAAATTCAACCTGTGATACCAAATTTCAAGTCATTTGGGTGAAGCGTTTCTGAGTTGTGAGTGTTGAAGACCCAGACCGTCCGACTCGTCCAGAGGACTAAGAGCAACTATTTGGACGGCCGGTGAGTTGTGAGTGTGTAAAATTTTGAGCTCCTAATGTTAAATTAGTTTCCAAGACTTCCATTCATATCTTCTGTCATAATTATCTGCTCACGCCGATTATTTGTATGACGTTACTACTAAACAACCCAAACACATTCAAGTGATTTTTATTTTTATAGAATAAATTGTTTGTATGAAATATTAATTATGAAATCAGTTAATTATGAAATCAGAGTTTTTATATGGTTATATAAAATTCTAGGTGTTTCCTCCCACTAGTTCTTTCGAAATGTTTAAATATTCAGCATTTAGATCACTTTAGGGGTCGTATATTAGTTTAAAAAATGACTAATTTAAAAAAGTTATATTAATTGTAAGTTAATCTTTATTAAAGAAAATGGGCATTTATTTTTACCCAGTTTTAATAAAAACTTTGCATAAACAGTGTTGTATAGATGCAACCTAATCAACGTAATTCTGCTACTGTATTGAAGGGTGCAAACTTGTATTGCTATAAATGGGATCTACTTATGTTACTGCCGATTAATAGTTCCCGAGCTACTGCGAGTTGAAATCGCCCACAAAATGAAATAATTTATAATAAAATAAAATAAATCTCGCCAAACGTTATGGACGAAGAAATAAGTTGTTCTTACAGCAGATAAATTGGCGTTCAAATGCAAAAGTATTAGTAAAAATATCTCTTTTAATGAATGGAACGAGCTAGATCCACGAGAATGATGTCACCCAATTTATCGCATGATATTACATATGAAAAGTGAACGTGTTTCTCAATAGGAAATTTTTTTTTTCTATTTTATATGACTTTTTGATAATTTTTTTTAAAAATGTGCAATATCTCGAGAACGGTTCATGTTAGCGTTCTAAAATTTATGTCAATCGTTTTCTAATGAAAAGTTACATATGAAATGTCTATTTGCGTAACTTTAACATTAGTTTTGATTTTTTGACGATTTTTTCAAAATTTCATTCGAAAATTTAGAGGGGTTCTGAGCATTCGATTGCGTATAAAAACAATAGGCTTCCAGTGTTTATAGATTGTGATTTTTGTACCAAATTTGGTTCGAATCGGTCCATTCGTTCGTCAGTTATCGTCACCACAGACCCACTGACACACACACACACACACACACACACACACACCCACACACACACACCCACACACACACCCACACACATACACACACACACACACACACACACACACACACACACACACACACACACACACAGAGACATCACTTCAAAAATGCTTGATTCGTGATCAGAAATGCTTGAAACGTGCTCTCCCGTCGAAAACTCGAATTCGAATTTTCGACCCCGTCACAATACTTTCCTTATACATTATGTATATAAGGAAAGTAATAGACTAGAAACAACCAGTAGGAATACATGTAGCAAAATAAATAAGTAATAAATCAGCAAACCGATCAGAAATAACTTCCTGAAACTATGCCAATAAGTGCTTCCTGAAACTATTTTTATAATTCACTTACTTGAACATTCTTGTAGATATTCTTGCGGATAGTGAACATTCATTGGACTCTAATCATGTCATTAATTTTTCAGAAGATCATTCTTACACTTAATTCAATGTTTGAATTGGATTCTTCTAAATGCTTCTCTAATTTTTCGCAATCGTACTCTCTTGGTAACGATCATTGTATTGTTAACGATCCTCCCTTGCTAACGATCATTATCTTGGAAACAACCCCCCCCCCCCCCTTGTTAACGATTTATTGTCGCTTCTTCTCTTCCGCTTGGAAGTAAATGGTAGAATATTTCAGTCTGGTCTGCTTCCTTCATTTCTTTTAGGGTTAATTGACTTCCTTTTAATTATTTATCTGAAATTTAATATTACGAAGTTAGCTCATATAACCTCCAAAACAGTTGGTATATCCATACTTGTCTTTCACTTTTATTCCTGTTTTTCCAATTATTTTACCGTCAATTTCAGTTATTTTCCTCTTATTTTTCTTGTTTGTATTCCTTAAACTGTTTGAAGGGTAACATGTTCATATGTTACTGTTTTGGTAAGTTTATTCAGTTGTCTCATTTCGCTCTGCTATCCATTTCCTTGCACCTTCGGTTTCTTTCCTTACATTTTTAATGCTTACCAATATTTCTTTCCGCCGGGATTTTACAGTTAATTTTCAGTATATTACATTTTTCGTCACCTTGGTTTTACTTTTTTCTCGCGGCGATGACAACTTTCTTTTTCTACTTTTAACCACGTGTTCTATTTTACTACAGATGCCTAATTTACTTAAATAAGTGAGCTTACGCTTCTTGTTAGTCTTGAAGATTAAAGCTATTTTTGCCTTAGAAACCGGTTGACTCATGAATACTTTTATATGCGTTATACGAACTTTTTACTAAGTCTCAAAGTGTTGGGAATCACTGATAATTTCCATGCTCATTAAGTACATCCTGATAAAAAAATATAATTTCTCAGAATGTTTCGATATCTGCTTCTGTATTCACCCTCCATATTAAATACTAGGTAGTAATCGATTGATAATATCACACAGGGGTACAGAAAAGAAGTTTTTGTTCATTATATGATTTTTTCCTTAAAATATCTATAATTCTGTGTCTTTATATTTATAAGTAAAGATTCAGTAAAGAAAATAAAAATTCCAGGTAATTATAAAAACCACCACTAAAATACAATGCTTAAGATCGGCCAATCGATCGAACCTATTGTTCTATTGTTTCAGAAGGTGGGTAAAACAAAGAAAAAGTCAATAGCGATAAAAAAATTATTACATAACGCATCACTAATTATGGCAATAAAAAATAGATACTATGTATAATCTTAGTATCAGGAAACAAAATTCGTTAATTTGGCGTTAAAGAAAGAATTTAAGTTCTCTGATATTTTTAAAAAACCATTTCATAAATATTGATTCATAAACAACAGAATGAAGTAGTATAGCTTAACAACTATAATTCAGTTTTCGTATCGATTATGTCGTTGAACTGAGCACTCGGCTATCTTCTCCACTGTAAAATAATTTCTTGGTATACAATATATATATATATATAAATTGAAAGATTTTAATCGAAAACTATGTATAAACTACTGTATGTACAAACAAAACCCATCTCTAGCATATCTGTTACAAATAAGTAACTATAGACCAAGACTAAGGATAAAAATAGAAGGTAACATATCACTACAATGGAAAGGGGGATGAGAAGAATATTAGAATACAAAAATCACAATTAAAAAGCGTAAAAATATAAATAAAAATGAAAAAGCAAAACACGGCAAAGGCAATAATAATTAGCTCAAGATAAAATATTAAGATATTGAGACATATATATATATATATATATATATATATATATATATATATATATATATATATATATATATATATATATATATATATATATATATATATATATATATATATCATATATATATATATCATATAAAACGAAGTGAAAACTTTTATACAACGGAAATTCTTATACTTCAATACTTCAAGTGTTGACGCAAAGCAGCACATGCACAAAAAGTATCATATAAGATTCAAATAAAAGAGGGAAACGACCAATTGCATAGCATAAATGGCAGAGGTGGATTGCGACACCTCTTTCCCGGTTAGAAGCGTGCTTTTAAGCCCGGGCAACACTCCCGGAACCAATGCCATGCAGTGGCCTATCTTCCGGATATGTGTGAAGGATATGACTTCACACATATCCGGAAGATAGGCCACTGCATGGCATTGGTTCCGGGAGTGTTGCCCGGGCTTAAAAGCACGCTTCTAACCGGGAAAGAGGTGTCGCAATCCACCTCTGCCATTTATGCTATGCAATTGGTCGTTTCCCTCTTTTATTTGAATCTTATATATATATATATATATATATATATATATATATATATATATATATATATATATATATATATATATATATATATATATATATATATATATATATATATATATATATATATATATATATATGTATGTATATATGTATATATATATGTATATATATATATATATATATATATATATATATATATATATATATATATATGTATGTATATACGTATATATATATGTTTTGATTTTAAGAAAATAACGACTTCCTATTCAAAAAATTTCAAAGAGATTTCCTGAAGCGACAAATATAACCAATCTACACATAGGACATTTTCCGCAAGCTACAAGGTCCACCTGTCACCCACCCTCTTGCTTTCAGATCCATAGGAAACTGCTTTAAATTCGATGAGTTCATTGGACGATATATTTTGAATTGATATATTGACGATATATTCGACGATATATTTATTGGGTCTATATTTCGAATCGATGAGTTCATTGGACGATAGTGAAGGGAATAAAATAGGTTTTCTAATATTCATAACATTTAAAAAAATTATATTAATATTAATTCTAAATTACATAAAAAAATCAGTGTAGTCTATCAAATATAATCCATCTTTGGTTTTTGGTAAATTTTTAAACTGATGCTATGGTGCTAGATCTCCCGTGATCATTCAGACATCATACTTTTCTGTCAAGCACTAGACCCAGAGGACCCAATCAAGTGCTCACTTTTGCCTAGCAAGAAAATAAGTACGCGCGAAAGTCAGAATAGTATGCCAGAGTATAGAGATAGATGCATATCATATGCAGGTAAAATGCTATCCTGTTGCAATCCTGCAGAGACTAAAATAAACGAAGTCTAAAACCGTAAGAGAAATTTGAAGAGAAGAGTTAATAATTTTTGATTAAGTGCAGTGACGAAGAGGAAGATGATGATGACTGATAGTATATAGCATATTATACGCGAGAGCAACGATATTGAAAATGCTCATATGTGCGGATTTTCTCTAACAACGATCGAGTCCTTGTTCCATGGAATATTTTAATTTTAAAAAATGGTCTCACACGGAAACATCTCCTCCTTGAGCATATATGTAGTAAATATTTTAAGAAGCTGTTTATATAATTTTATTACTGCTCATAAATTGTGTTTTTAATAAATATTAACTTTTAAAATTAAAAATGATTATTTCATGAGTAATGTGTTTATATTTGGATATCGTACGTGGGCTTGCACTTGGAAAAATTGGTGGGTGGATATGGCACCACGACTAATCATTTATATGCAATCATTGCTGCTCCCCTTTTATAAAATTTCTTTCACCACATTTTAGAGCGCAATCCCACACCCCTAGGTTAAATAAATTTAATCACCAGCTATACATACATATGGACATAATTGTATGCATAGATACATCTATATAATTATTTGTAATTCAAATAATATATATTTCATTATAAACGAATCTGAACCAGCAAAAAATATATATGTCACTATTCACTAAAATCAAATTAAACACAGAATATAAACTGAACTAACTAAAATCAAATTTTAGAATCCGGCTTCTAGTGAAGCAAACAGCACCAGTAGACCGGGTATGCTAGTATAAAGTTCAGAAGCAACGAATTGCCGTTAACTACGGTAATACGAAAATATATGCACTGCATCTTATCATCAATATCGTAGCTTGTGTAGTTTATACAATTTACACAGACATAGTTAATTAGTAAATTCTTCCAGTGCTGTCAAATGTTGCACATTGCAGTGGAGCTCCGATAAAATAAAATACTGAGATATCAGTTCTATCACATTACTCAGAATATAATATCAAACTTTCGAATTCCTGATCTAGAAAGATTTTCAAACTATAAATTAAAACTTCTTTGATTTAATGCATTCAGTAATACACATCTTTTATGCATTCTATGTATTTTTTTAAATCATGTTTTTTTCTTATTCTCTTATTTATTTAAAAAGTATGATTAATTTTAATACAGTTTATATAATTAAAATTTTGCGGTTAGGTTTAGATATTTTTACAGTATAATTAAAATTTATTATGGCATGCACTTTAACAGGCAGAATGAAGACATTTAACTATATGTTATGGTGAAAATGTTATAGTAAAATAAATAATAAAACATTTTTCCAATAATCACATGTACGTAGATAACAGGAAACCACAGTTGTATAGTTAAGCCTCTTTTGAGTTTCTTGTGACATTCGGTATTATTATTCATAAATTTATAAACAATTTGTATATACACAGGGCACCCAAACGTTGGACACGAAATGAAAATTCTCAGAGAGCGAGACCTTACAAAAGTAGGGCACAAAATAAAAATTCTCAGAGAGTGAGACCATACAAAAGTAGGGCACAAAATGAAAATTCTCAGAGAGTGAGACCATACAAAAGTTGGGCACGAAATGAAAATTCTCAGACAGCGAGATCTTACAAAATTTTAGCACGAAATGAAAATTCGTTATTCTCTTTGTCCACGAAACTTCCTATAGTTCTTTAGTAGAATAAGTAAATATCTTAACATTCGTCGGAAAGCGAATGGCTTCTCTCCAAATATACAAATCAGACATTCGGTTAAAACCGATGAGTGTAACTGTAACACTTTTATTGCAACAAGAATATTTTTGTGGGAAAATGTAATAGCCCCATACTTTAAGATGACCCAGAGAATACTTATGGGTTACTCACAACAGTGGAGTGTCGTTGGGAGACTTAAGTATGGATAATCCATCACGGAAGTGGTGAGTTTCTTTTTTGTGCACCATTCCATCTTTCTCGTTTATTGACAAATTCAAACGAGTTAATCATCACTGTTTTGGGACGTTCTCGGGTAACAGTAATTTCCAATGACTGATACATGGCTTTACTAACAAGACGTAACCAACCAGCGACAGCACCAGCTCTACGAGCGATTGCTACTTTTGTCATAAGAGGGGCAAAAAGGTCAAGTACTGTGAAATCTAGGCGCACATTAAGTTGCATGGCTTTAATCACACCCACTCGCAGTATTTCCACGACCCGCAAGGTGAGCCGTGCGGGTTGTGGAATTACTGTGAGTACTACAGCGGTGTCGTAAACATGCAATTTGGACTCAAACACAATGGGCGGAAGTTCTCTCACAAACGAATCAAGGTTTGCCTGAAATCGGATAGTAGTGACAATCTGGAGAACATGAGGAAAGCACAACCAGTTCATTAACACTGTTGAACACCATGTTTTTGGTCTTGGTAATGCGATGGTATAGGCTGGTTTTTGATTAGAGGTCGCACCGACCTTCATATTCTTTTAGGCGGAACTGTGACGGCGCAAATATATCTCAACGAAGTCCTTGATATCTATGTCAGACTTTAGACAGTTGAAGTGGATCCTAATTTTTGTTACATATACGACATGCTCGCCCACATTCAGTAAACATAGTAGAGAACTACCTTCACAGCAAACACATTTAACATCTATTGGAAGGTATTGAATTGGAATTGTCAGTGCTGAGACTGTAACATGTTCTGAGGGGCCATATTCCATATTAAGTATCACTTGGCCCATTTATGCATCATTCAAAATGATCATCCTCCTATGCATTATTCTGTTGTAGCAATTTTGGAGTTAATGAAATCTGCAGATGTATAGAATTTGACTCACTAAAATTTGTATGACTAATAACTCATCAGAATATAGTATTTCTGTGAAATGATTAATCAATCGGTGCAAAACTTTATGAATTATGCTTAATTCCTGCTCCTTGTTTAACTTTTTGAGGGCAGTATATATATATATATATATATCCCTCTTAATAATTGCATAAAATGCTTTCTACCTTAATTTACTTTATTCAGATAATGCTTAGAGCGGCCTTGATTCCTATACAATGTTAAACAAATTGAAAATCCTGACAATTATGTTCATTTCGAGAAAATAATAATTATTTAAAAAATATCTACACAATTCAATTGTGAATTCCCAGGTTATGTATATATTGTGTATAAGATGCCACGTCCATTTGCCCACTTCCGTTTATAACATTTGGAGGTTTCTTGAGACACTGAAATAGTGTTTATTTGTAATAAATATGAAAAAAAGTGTGTGTGTGGGGGGTTAAATATTAATCAGATAGTTTTATTCCAAATCAGGTTAAAAGAAAACAAGAAAGACCAATCATGCTTAAAGCATTGATTACGAAACAATTTCCAACTTCAATTTTATTTAAACATGTCTAAAATGCAATACATTCCTCAGTAATATTTTAAAACTTATCACAATACTACATTAATTTATTTTATTTGAAAACTTAAACCTTCATCGAAAAAAATGAACTTCATTCCAATGACGGCATTGAAATATAAATTGCCTGGTTTATACATCTCTAAAATGTTATACATTCCTCGGTAATAATTTTAGAATTATCATAATACTACGATAATTTATTATATTTGAAAACTTCATCGAAAACAACGGAAATTCATTCAGATGACGTCATAGAAAAAATAACACGCCTGGCTCTCTCTATAAAAGCTGCATTTCATTCATAAATAATTTCTCATTCATGTCATTCATCACAATACTATAATAATTTATTTTATTTAAAAATTAAGACCATGGAGCTAGAAGTGATTAAACTCTATGCGTAAAACTTCATCGAAAAAACCGTCCTTCTCTTAATAAAATCAATGAATATTTCATTCATATCAACTATGCAGACTCCATGAACTAAATGATTTTGTGTTAAAGAAATACAGCAATTCTAATACAACTCATTCTACATATTTTGCTGTTTACATTCTACATAGGTGAAAAATAGGCTTCGTTGTAGAAATAATCAAATTTGGATGATCATTTAAACTCAAATATATTGTAATTGCGTTGTTTCAGTATGTAGATGCACAGAATTTAAGCAAAAATAAAGTGGTTTTAGGACGGATACAACACTCAATATGAATTAAAAAGAGATTTAAAAATCACGATTTTGTGACAAGATGGATGCCATATATCATTTTGAAATGTGTCATGTGATCTTTTCATATCATGGTCATGTGATCGCTTCATGTAAGAGGTTTTATCAATATTTTAATTTTTATTTAAAAAGATACTGAATATATTTCGCTGAATTTTTTTTTATATATTTTATGGAATAATTTGAATATTACCTAAAATTTTCGAAACAATTTGTGAATTTTAAATTCGCTTAAAAAATGTTTGAAAAATTAGCTCCTATAAGCCTCAATGTATTTCATTTTTTCAACCCGGGTTCAATCCAAAACTAATTAGGTGATATTATTCATTTATATTCGCATAGGTCTTACAGACCGTCTGAACAACATACTAAAATTTCATTTTGATTAAATCATTTTTACGGCAGTTATCGTGCTAACGGACAGACAGACAGACAAACAGACAGAATGAACAAAGTCGTAAACACTTTTCAACTTTGTTGTAAAGTGTTAACAAAAATAAATACGGAAAATAAAAACTTTTCGGTGTGGATTTCATATTGGCAGAAAATCTACCATTTCAAATTTTTTTTTATTAACACTTTACAACAAAGTTGAAAATCTTTTATGACTTTGTTCATTCTGTCCGTCTGTCGGTCGGTCTGTCTGTCGGTCTGTCTGTCTATCCATTAACACGATAACTGCCGTAAAAATGACTTAATAAAAATGAGATTTTTGTATGGTATTCAGACGATCTGTAGGATCTATGGGAATATAAACGAATAATATCACCCAATTAGTTTTGGATTGAACCCGGGTTGAAAAAATGAAATACATTGAACCCTATGAGACCTAATTTTTCAAACATTTTTTAAGCGGATTTAAAATTCACAAATTGCTTCGAAAATTTTAGGTAATAACCAAATTGTTCCATAAAATATATAAAAATATATTCAGCGAAATATATTTAGTAGTTTTTTAAATAAAAATTATAATATTAATTATACCTCTTATATGAAGCGATCAAGTGACCATGATACGAAAAGATCAAGTGACCCACTTCAAGATGAAATATGGCATCCATCTTGTCACAAAATCCTGCTTTTTAAAGTTCTTTTTAATTCAAATTGAGTGTTGTATCCGTCCTAAAACCACTTTATTTTTGCTTAAATTCTGTGCATCTACATACTGAAGCAACGCAATTACAATATATTTGAGTTTAAATGATCATCCAAATTTGATTATTTCTACAACGAAGCCTATGTTTCACTTATGTAAAATGTAAACAGCAAAATATGTAGAATGAGTTGTATTAGAATTGCTGTATTTCTTTAACACAGAATTATTTAGCTCATGGAGTCTGCATAGCTGATATGAATGAAATATTCATTGATGTTACAGAGAGAAGAACGATTTTTTTCGATGAAGTTTTAAGCATGGAGTTTAATTACTTGTAGTTCCATGGTCTTAATTTTTATATAAAATAAATTCTTATAGTTTTGTGATGAATGAAATGAATGGGAAATTGTTTATTAATGAAATCCTGCTTTTATAGAGAGAGCCAGGCGTATTATTTTTTCTATGACGTCATTTGAATGAATTTCAGTTGTTTTCGATGAAGTTTTCGAATATAATAAATTATCGTAGTATTATGATAATTCTAAAATTATTACCACAGAATGTATCACATTTTAGAGATATTTAAACCAGGCAATTTATATTTAAATGCCGTCATTTGAATGAAGTTCATTTTTTTCGATGAAGGTTTAAGTTTTCAAATATAATAAATTAACGTAGTATTGTGATAAGTTTTAAAATATTACCGAGGAATGTATTGCATTTTAGAGTTGTTTAAATAAAAAAGCATTGAAGTTGGAATGTGTTTCATAATCAATGCTTTAAGCACGATTGATCTTTCTTGTTTTATTTATATCCTGACAACTCATAGGTAATTTTTTTGGCGGCATCCATTTACAGAGACCTTAATTAAGAGTAAAAAGCTCAAAGATTATTACTCACCAAAGAGTATTCTATTGCTAAAAATAAAAGGTGAACTTTTTTTGTACCGTCCATGCGTATCACTAATGATATAAAAGAATATTTTATATAAAAAATGATTTCGCTTAATAACACTGTGAGACCGGATATAGATCTCACACGACGTGCTGTGTTCGTGGTTTGACACTTTTATGTGCAAATTTATGGTGTCTGAAACGGCAACAATACGTCCAGTCAAAAAGACGCTAGGGTTTACAGCATGTGAACCCAAAGGTCAACTGAAACCATAAATTAGGGGACTCACGCCAGAAGGGGTCGAACGAACTCTTAAAATAATGTAAAGAACGGCATTGGATAGAATGCTAGACAATTCAGATGAAGCTTGTTACGTCACATTCAATGCTTCGAATGAGAACAAAGGAGGGATTGACACTCCCGACAAATGGAGGGAAACACAACTTGTGACCCAGGAAGGAGACTAATAAACGACAAGAGCAGTTATGACTTAATAACGACAACCACGATGACTTGTTCTGATACTTGCCCGAATAATGGCATAACGACGACTAGAAATGTAGAGTGCTCCGTATATATTCAAAAATAATGGATAGATATTGATTTGTGCAGAGTTACAGCAGTAAAATATGTTCAACGAATTTACGAGTCGGAGCATTCACCAAGAGTTAATGCCGGTAAATGGACGACATATAAATACGGATGGTGACCAAGTGAAAGACAAGATTGAAGGTATGTGCCCATTGGAAATGATATCTGGTCATAACCACTATTTAGGATTTTCCGTACTGGTTACATATGTCCCCTCCTCTGAAATAATATAATTAAATATTGTAATTGAATTATTTAAGTATTTATGTTTTTTTAATAAATGTTTTTGTTAAAGATAAAAAGGAATAATTAACTTAGTAACATATTAATTAAAAATTCCTTTACAGAACTCACGCAAAGGTTAAATAATTGGAGGGTTATTGCAAAACGCAACGCACAATCTTAATGAATTTAATATTTAAAGTATAACATCAAATCTCTTTCCCACAAAGACATTTATTAATCAAAATTGTATCCAGAAATCAGCGACGAACACGGCTGCGGGACAGAAGTAAAGCAAAGCTTTAGTTCATAATGTTTAATGGGTCCGTAACTATATACATATATTATAAGAAGCTCTGCTTTTTTATTTTAATATATGAATTTTAAAATTATATCTTACTGGTAGATAAATATGTGAGTATTAAGTGTGAAGAGGTATTTCATTACAACACGCATAATTAATAGGACTAGAATTTCCACAATGGATCTCTAGTTGACATATTTAATTAAACCTTAGTACTGCTGTCACCTCTTCGATTTGTACCCAATAATATTACTTTAAATTGTCAGAGCCATATACACAAAAGTTTGCTGGGTTTAACCACATTACGTTGATGTCACTTTACAGTTCTGCCGCAACATACTTTCTCAAACGATCTTTAATATTGAAAATGTTAAAATCTCTTAAATTCCTTATGATAAATAAATTGTAAGAAAATATGTCTTGCAATACAAAATATATGAATAGAATTGACCGATGTTCAAACACCTTAGCATTCAAAAAGAAGCCGAAAGTTGCAGAAATACTACTGTTAGTTGTAAACATTTTAAAGGTTACTATTATCCCTTAACAAAAATATTTAGTTTTGGACTACCCCAATGTTTATTTATTTATTTATTTATTATTTATTTGCCGATGCAGTGGTCAAGTGGTCAAGGCGAGCGTTTCCACAGCAATCGCTCGACCGCCGCGTTGTGGGTTCGAGTCCCACATAAGGCATGGATGTTTGTGTTGTGTTCCGCCCCCCTCTGGTGCGCCTGGGGCAACGTCCTTGGACGGCTAAATGGTTCACGTTCTGGCCACTGACAAAAGGCGAGTGATGATGAGTCAAGTGCCTGGCCATTTGATAAAAAAATATATATATATATTATTTATTTTCAAGAACAGGGTAAAATACGATTACAAATTAGAAACAAGCAACAGTAAAGCAGGAAATGTAAATGACCAAAGTCTTTGCCCCAAAAACATCTTCAGTTCGTCAATATAAAATGGTCTCGGAGTCATCACATAGAGCCAGCCTCCCCCACCACCACCACCACACACACACAACGATGCAGATGGGTTTTATTCATGATTTCCATCAAATTGTAAAGCTGACTACGCCCAATGTACAATAAATTCAAAAAAAGTGTATGGAACTCTCAAGCGTTGCCAGTGAAGTTTCTCATCACCCATTTTAATAAATATAGAAACCTAAGTTTTAGGATATTAGATCCAGGAATCAATAATACGGGTATATAAATTGAATTACCATAACGTAACTAAATCTTTTAATCTTTATTCATTAGCTTCTATCGATTCAAACTCTAAGAATGAAATTATTGGCTTATAATAACAAAACAAAGATATAAATATTTTCTGCTGTAAAGTGTCTAAATAGCGAGTAAATCGATTTAAGTGATTGACCTGGAAGTAGGTTTATTCCTATCAGTATTTAATTGCAAATTGAATTATTTTCTCGACTAAAGTTATCAGTGTTTGTGCTTCTTCTGAATCAAAATCTATGTTGAAATCACCGTTAGGAATCATTGACGATTTGTCCAGATTTCTTTTCAACAATTTTGCGCCCTCAATAGTATACGGTAGCAAGACTTCGTGAATAAATCCAATAATCTCATCAACGGTTTGGTTCGGCGATATGTAGAAGACGACTACGAGAATCGTTTGTTCATTTTCCAGTCGACATTGCACTGCACAAAGATTGCACTGCACAAAGATCACAAAGATCCTGTGGATTGGACACCCACAACACACGGACACGGTGCTTGGTCGTGTGGTCTGGGCTTTCTACACGGACACGGTGCTCGTTTGTTGTTTGCCATATTAAAACTCACAAAATTTTATAATTTTCAACTATATTTGTCAACAGTATAAAACTACACTTCATATATACACTGTAAACGTATTAAAAATTACAAAAATTCACTATTTTCAACGAAAACTTATCATCAAATACAAAGAGCGCACAGCATAGAGAAAGAACATTTCCTCCTTATTCCACTTTCAGCTTCTTGCTTGGGTTAGTAAGCGTTTCACTTTTCACCTCGTCCATGCAAACTTACACTGCCTTGGCAAAAGAAGTTTCACTTCAAAAAACGTGATAATTTAGAAACGTGGCAACATTCCGTTTCGCCAAGTCGCGGACAAGTCTCCATTTCCGAATCTGTAGCTAGCATGTGTAAAGTGTTATGCGTGACTTAATAAAACTTGATTTTCAGGGGTCTGTATCTCAGCCCACAAGACAGCTGTAGACTTGACCTTCTTTTCATATACTATGACTACGAAGCTGATAAAATCAAGATTAAAAAGAGAATACAATTGGAGAGAAAACTTTAATTGTGCACTTTTTACGATTTTTGGTCTGGTTTTTATTTTCTCCAACATTGACGGACTTAACCTTAACTGCTGAACCAAATTTTATGAATGATCACTCATTATGTGTCTTATGGTTGGAGATGCATATTTTTTAACTTGAAGATAAATTCGGTTTAGAATTTTAAAAATTGTAAAAACATTATTTTTCGACCATTTCCTTCAGGGTTGACGGACCTACAGCCTAAACTACTGAATCGATTTTAATCAATAAAAATTCATTTTGTTCGTTCAGGTAGGAGGTGCATACTTTTCTTTTAAAATTTGTAGGTAAATTTAATTTAGAATCTCAAAAATTGAAAAAAAAATGAATAAATGGCGTTTGACGGTAAAGTAAAATTTGCATTGTACATATTTGTACAAATAATTTTGAAATCTCACAAAAGCACCTCTATCTGGTGAAAGAACGTCCCAAAAAAGTACAAAAAACAAAAACCTCTTTCTAAATAATTTATGGAATTTCAAAATGATTAGCTCCAAGTTTGCGCAAACCGGAGCTGTACTTACAAAATCTAGATACCCTTCAAAGGATCCTACACCTCCTTCAAATCACATACAGTCCTTTTGACTTGAAATTAATTGAAAACACTGAATATGACTAAATAGGGCAACGTGTGATTGAGTGAAGGGCTAGGATCTTTCGATAGTGTACCTACACTTAAAAATACAGCTTTGCTTCTGCGAAAATTTGGCAAAAACCATTTTGAGAATTCATAACCTATATTAAAAAATTTTCTGTTTTTGTACTTGGCGGGGAGTTTTTACCCCGAACTGGTGTTTTTGTAAGAATTCGAATATCCAGCTTCTATAGAAATAGCTGCTGTGTACTAGTTTAAAATTTTCCAATTTGCTTATACAGTGCCATTTGTAGTTGAGGTAGAACGGTCAGATTCTTTCATTCGTTTTTAACACTTTACAACAAAGTTGAAAAGTGTTTATGACTTTGTTCAGTCTGTCTGTCTGTCTGTCTGTCTGCCTGTCCGTTAGCACGATAACTGCCGTAAAAATGACTTAATCAAAATGAAATTTTAGTATGTTGTTCAGATGGTCTATAGGACCTATGGGAATATAAATGAATAATATCACCCAATTAGTTTTGGATTGAACCCGGGTTGAAAAAATGGAATACATTGAGCCCTATGGGACCTAATTTTTCAAGCATTTTTTAAGCGGATTTCAAATTCCCAAATTGCTTCGAAAATTTTAGGCAATATTCAAATTGTTCCATAAAATATATAAAAAAAAATTCAGCGAAATATATTCAGTAGTTTTTTAAATAAAAATTAAAATCATAATAACACCTCTTATATGAAGCGATCACGTGTCCATGATATGAAACGATCACATGACCCACTTCAAAATGATATATGGCATCCATCTTGTCTCAAAATCGTGATTTTTAAAGTTCTTTCTAATTCATATTGAGTGTTGTATCCATCCTAAAACTACTTTATTTTGGCCTAAATTCTGTGCATCTACATACTTTAACAACGCAATGACAATATATTTCAGTTTAAATGCTCATACAAATTTGATTATTTCTACTATTAAGCCTATTTTTCACCTATGTAAAATGTAAACAACAAAATATGTAGAATGAGTTGTATTAGAATCGCTGTAATTCTTTAACACAAAATCATTTAGTCCATGGAGTCTGCATGGCTGATATGAATGAAATATTCATTGATTTTAGAAAGAGAAGGACGATAATTTTCGATGAAGTTTTACGCATAGAGTTTTACTTACTTGTAGCTCCATGGTCTTAATTTTTAAATAATATAAATTATTATAGTATTGTGATGAATGACATGAATGGGGGAATTATTTATGAATGAAATGTTGCTTTTATAGAGAGAGCCAGGCGTGTTATTTTTTATGACGTCATTTGAATGAATTTCAATTGTTTTCGAAGAAGTTTTCAAATATAATAAATTATCGTAGTATTATGATAATTCTAAAATTATTACCGAGGAATGTATCACATTTTAGAGATGTTTAAATCAGGCAATTTATATTTTAATGCCGTCATTTGAATGAAGTTAATTTTTTTCGATGAATGTTTAAGGTTTCAAATATAATAAATTAATGTAGTATTGTGATAAGTTTTAAAATATTACCGAGGAATGTATTGCATTTTAGACATGTTTAAATAAAATTGCATTGAAGTTGGAAAGTGTTTCATAATCAATGCTTTAAGCATGATTGATCTTTCTTGTTTTCTTTCGCCCAGACTGTTCTACCCAAAGATGTTGAAGACCCAGATCACTCAAATGGCCCGAAGGCTTGCAGCAACTGTTTGAGTTGACGGCTACACAAAGGTGTAAGGTATCTGTTTGGATGACCGGGACAAGGGCCACTCATTTTAGACCCGAACCCAGTGGGGCGATATCCACAGGGAATCTCACACTCTGTCTCTTACCATCTAGCTCTCGCAAGGACTTTCAAACCCACATATTTAACGCGTCCGGTACCCGTATTCCTCGTAAACACGGGAACAGTTTGCATAAAACCGGGAATCGAACTCGGGTATTCCGAGCGCTATCACCGTGCCTTAACCACAGGGCCCTGAACAATTAGCTCTGTGAAGTCCAATACTATATGTTTAAAGGAAGCCTTGAAATATTTCACAAAGTCTTCTGGAACCCCCAATTGTCCGACACGACGGCCGACATAATGATTAGATTCTACGGGAATATATCACAACATAGACTGCAGAACACCAGAATTCCTAAATAATTAAAAAGTCATACTTTTGAATGAAATGTTTTAAGAGCATTTGTTATCTTTTTCTATTTAGTAATTCCTGCTAATTAAAATGACATTTGGATATGAAGATACAATTTTAAACTATTCAATTTATACAAAGATCCTGGTATAATAAAATTCATTTAAACTAAAAGAATGTAATGGGCAGAACATTTGCTGAGAATAGATAACAAAAAAATCTGATGTGGGCAACACATGACGTTATTTATATAATGCATTGAATTTACTACTTTTACAGTTTAAAAAAAATGTTATTCTTATAGTAGATACTTATATTCTTTCCAAGATATTGAATTTTCTTCAATTAGTCGTAATTTTCATTGATTTAGCGTCATTTTTATCCATTTGGCGAGATTTTTGTTACTTTGGCAACAATTAAAAATGTCGCCAAGTTGACGATATTCCGCCAAATTCGTCGCCCAAATATCGCCAAGCCTTATGAACGGAGAAATAAGTTATTCTTATAGCAGATAAATTACTATTAGCGTTCAAATACAAAAGTGTTACTCAAAGTATCTTTTTTCATGAATAGAACGAGCTAGTTCCACGAGAATGATGTCACCCAATTTATCGCATGGTATTACATATGAAAAGTGAACATGTTTCTCAATAGGAAATATATTTTTTTTTATTTTATATGACTTTTTGACATTTTTTTGAAAAATGTGCAATATCTCGAAAACGGTTCATCTTAGCATTTTAAAATTTATGTCAATCGTTTTCTAATGAAAAATTGCACAAGATATGTCTATTTGCGTAACTTTATTATTGATTTTTTGACGATTTTTTCAAAATTTCACTCGAAAACTTAGGGGGGTTCTGAACATTCGATTGCGTATAAAAAGAATAGGCTTCCAGTGTTTATGGATTGTGATTTTTGTACCAAATTTCGTTCGAATCGGTCCATTCGTTCGTGAGTTATCGTCTCCACAGTCTCACTGATACACACACACACATACACATACACATACTTTCACACACACACACACACATACAGACATCACTTCAAAAATGTTTGATTCGTGATCAGGGATGCTTGAAACGTGCTCTCCCGTCAAAAACTCGAATTCGAATTTTCGACCCCGTCACAATACTTTCCTTATACATTATGTATATAAGGAAAGTAAAAAATCACCAAGGAAATGTTTATGTCCACATCGATCGGGAAAGACCTGGAGGACGACCGTAGTTAGATGGATCGATTGTGTGGACAAGGACTCTATGGTATGAAAGATTAAAAATTATGTAACCATTGCTCCTAGGTGGGCAATTATAATAATCTTCTGAAAAGGGCCGAGGCCCACAGTGGGCAATCAAGCCATTGATGATGGTGGGGAAGAAACGATAAACATTTTTACTTTATGTCTAGACTACTAATTACAAGCATTGTCATATATTTTCAATCAAACATTTTTTGTTAATATAATGGTTTTTCATGACATTGTTAACAAAAACAAATAACATTTTAATGTTTCAAGGTGCATTATCATTTTCATGTGTTGCGATTTAAGAAAAGTATTTATTTAATTGGTTTGACATTTTTCTATTATTGCTAGATTTTATCAAAATTTCTATTTCGCAACATTATGAGTAGTTGGACTTTAAAATGAATCCCTTGCCGCTTCAAAAATTTCCCGCTTAAAAATAATGTCATCCCAAGTAAAACCCTTGATCCTGAAATTTTAACTATCACGCGAATATCTACGTTGAATTTTCAAAATGTTTCATTGTTTTATACGTTTTATAAAAAAATCTTAATAACGTTAAAGTCTTAACAATGTTTGCCCAATTTCTAAAAATGGTGGCAAATTTACTTTTTAATTTGTACTTTTCTTTGAAAAATGTGGCAAACTAATGCGAAGCTCGGGACATAGGCCCACAGAGCCCTAGTTCCGGCATCACTAGGATTGTTTTAAGTTAATGGATAATTTTTACATAATTTATTGTTGTTTTTAATCCTATACAGCAGTGTAATAAATTAATTTCATGTTTAGTGTGAATATAATGGAATAATTAAATTTACATTTAAAGAAAGCATCTTTAACATTTTTTACCTTTTATGTTTAATCTTAGTTCAAAATTAATACCTAGCTTTAATTTTATCATTATATAAAATATCTTGAAACTTATTTTGAAACGTTTTCAACCGTTTCTGGCTTAAAGTATTCTGAAAATATTTGATTCCATAACATTTGCTCTATTCTTGAAACACGTAGAATGTTAAGCTTATCAATTTTTTCATCTCTCAAAAATGTGTTGCATTAGAGCCGAAGGGCACGTTAAAAGTAATAGAAGGGCACCGAGTTCTTGCATGACGGCTCTTGACTTTAATGAGCTTATATAGAACGACGGAAATACAGGCTTAAAGAATTCCTTCATTTTTTTATTTCTGTGTCTCGTATGTTTTCGAATCAAATTAGAAACTGTCAGAGCCTTTTCTCTGAAGTGTCAGTTATACGATTGCCTCTGTACATTTTTAGCAAAAATATTTTAACAGTAGGAGGAATGATGATTTCATTCACCGTGAAATCATTTGTATCAACTGTTATTGGAGATGGTTATGTTTGAAATGTACAGCGCAGTACATAATTTTCACACTACTGCATGTGGTGCATACTTATATAAGATACTTATTGCGAAATAAATACAACTACTTTGAGCAAAGGATAAGGAAACACTAAAGCAACGTAATTGAGCACAAATTAATAAAACAAAAAAGCATGCAGCTGTTTAGAGTATACGTTGGACCACCTTCATCAGTGAAAGATAGATCAACATTTCCCCGTTCTAACCTCGGGTTTGCTGCTCTATTTTGCACTGAAGAAGGAAGTCCCGACATATGTACAAAACATCTGTATATTTTTCCTTGTTTTTATTTATGTCTATGTACTTCGCTTGAGTTTACTCTGATACTTATTGCTGTTGAATGAATACACACACACACACACACACACACACACATATATATATATATATATAAATTCGACGCACCAAGGAGTTGTCCGATTCTGACAAAAATTTGTGGAAGTGTAGAACATACATAGAAGAAGAAACGATTAAAATTTCAGAACAATTTAATGATTTAGAGTTTGACCGTATACAAAGGGAAGATGTCAATAAGGCGTTGTCCACCTCTGGCCTGGATGCAAGAGGTCACCCGGCGTGGCATAGACTGATAAAGTTCGCGGATGGTGTCCAAGGTCTTGCCAAATTGTCTCCATTTGTCGGGATAAATCGTCAACATCCCGGGATGGTTGCAATCGCTTTCTCATAACGTCCCAAATGTGCTCTATGGGAGATAGATCAGGAGTCCTATATATATATATATATATATATATATATATATATATATATATATGCAGGGTATCCCAAAAACATTGACCTCGGCTTTTATTCTTTAAAAATTGATCTGAGACATATATACATATATAATAAATTACAAAGTTGCGTAAAAAAGGTACATGATTTTATGAAACAGATAAAAATTTTCAGGGGATTAAATTTGAAGGAATACAAAATTCAAATTTTATACGGCCCCCGTACAAAAACATTTCCAATAAGTAAAATGTGCCCCATCCACTAATAAGATTATGTACAAAATTTCAGCATTTTATCATAAATCCCATATATATGTTTAAGCAAAGTTGGTGAGGGTTTAATCACAAATGCATCATAGGCAAATAATATCTGCCTCTTATCTTTAAAGGATCTTTAGCATGGATGGAAAACATTTTGAACAGGCTTTGTACTCTATGTGTAAAGTTATTATTTCTACACATTGTAGATACTTTTGTACCAATAAATAACAAAATTATTATTCATTTATGTATTCATTGTTTCCTTTCGCAATTTGTGTATGACCCTTGAAACGCGATTTACCGACGTGTTTCTTCCCCTCTGAGAACCCATATCGATGCTTCAGAAAGTGGTTTAAGTCCGCATTATTGTCTTTTCATATCTCTGGGATTTTTTATGACAAAATGCTGAAATTTTGTACATCACCTTATTAGTCTATGGGGTACATTTTACTCATTGGAAATATTTTTGTACGGGGGCCGTATAACAATTTAAATTTTGTATTTCTTAAAATTTAATTTCATTGAAAATTTTAATCGATTTCATAAAATTATGTATCTTTTTTTATGCAACTTCGTAAATTATTACATATGTCTAAGATCAATATTTAAGGAATAAAAGCCGAGGTCAATGTTTTTGGGAGACCCTGTATATTCAATCTGTTAAGTTCTATATGTAACACGTAAGGGCACGATACATGGTACGGTAATCTTCAAGCAGAATAACATGGATCGCAAAAAAAAATTTGTAATTTTTTATATATTTTGTTACTGAATTAGAAAACTCCAAACAAAAATTAATTGTCATATCATAAAAAGTTATTTCAGAAATTCGGAATTTTCTATCAACTTTATCAAAATTTTGACAGTAGTTTCTGCACCATTAGCAATTTACTTTATCACCTACTGGAAGAAAAATAATTGGCAGTGGCTGCAGTTCGATGGAGCGGAAATGGTTCTGCGCAAGTAACATCTTTATCTGTGTGCGGTTGGTCTCATTTAGACATTTTCAAAACAGTTCGAAATATGAAAATATTAAAATTAGAACCACCTTCTCACAATAGTTCAAAAGTTAAAATAAATAAACTAAAACTACCTTTTCAAAATAATTTTAAATATTAAAATATCGATAATATAACCACTATATCTCAAAACCGAAGAATCTATTCCGAAATGTATTTATATATCCTCGTAGAGCTTTCAATGGGCTACAAATTACTTCTTATAGTTCATAGAAGTAATTTGGTTATATCATTTTAAGTTTTCGAGATAGCATTACAAACTTGAAAAATGGAAACTTATCCATCAACTAGCAAAAACAAATTATTAATCTATAAACTACATTTTCTACTGAACATTTTTGTCGCTTACTGTTTATAACTATATTTTATAATTTAGAAGACATTTTGATTGTAATTAAGCAAAATAAGGCAAAAAATCGCTTCGACAAAAGCTTTGTAATGTTTGCCAAAGAACAATATTCAAAATATTAAAATATTGAATTTTTTTTAATATATTCATAAATAGAATCATATTTTCGACAAGACAATTACTTGTTTATATCTTCAAAACGTAACGCTCCAATTTCAGCCAGAGATACCTCAACCAAAAATGTGTTGCACATCAAAACTAAAACAAGGCATATTTTACCTGCAGTTAATACTGCTACTGATGTAATGAAACTAATATAATTTCATTTAAAACAACATTCAAAACAAAATTAATAACATCCATCGATTTCACGTGTTCTTCAACATTCTTTAATTTAAGAGCTATTTTTGTTTCACCATCATAAACAAAACCGCATTTGCATGAAATAAACCTGTAAAACATGGAACCGCATTTGCATGGTTAGGAATCGTTGGGGTGCGCATAACATTCCATGGTAATGCAAATCCTTAGTTATGTTAATCAAACAAAAATACCTCTTAATTTTCATATTAAGGAACACATAAGCTATGTTTCTAAGCAAGATGTATCAAAATCTTCAATTGCTGAACATTATTGGGACTCTAATCAGGTTTTTAATTGTTTGGAAACAAAGATATAATTTTAATTACATTTTCTTCATATTTTCTCGATTGTTGCTTAGCCAGACCAACTTTTTATTTCTCTGTTCTTCTCTACTGTTTGGAAATATTTTCTTTAATTTTTCAATATCATTTGCTTCCTTCTTCATTATTCAGTAATTTTCAAGCTATTTTCTTATTTTTTTTATATATTCCGAAATATTTGTTGACGAATTTAGTTTTTATTTATACTATTAATAGCCTTTAAAAGCTGTTTGTTTCTTCATTTTTTGTTCTACATATTTTTCATATTTTTTTATAAACTGTTATTTTTACAGCTGGTTTGAACGACTCATGTAAATTTTAAAACCCGTTAGTTTCATACTTATTAATTTAGTTGGAAACTAATGTTAGTAAAGAAAACTTGAGCAATGTATATAAGCAAAAATAACACAATACTGCATCATACATCTATTTCAAGGATGAACTGGATCCCTTTCATCAGTGCAAGAAACAAATCCGAAGTGCAAAAGATAAATGGGCCTGAATTGACCACCCAAGACCTAGATTATGAACTCACTTCAGAGAGCCAATCAGAAAGCAGATTTCATTGCGCAAAATTCATTCTGCTTTCTGATTGGCTCTCTCAAGTGAATCAGAAAGCTGATCAAGCCATTCAGAAATCGGAATAAACTCATTCTGTTTTCTGATTGGCTCTCTCAAGTAATTGCTTTATCCAGATCTTGGGTATATAATCCCCTCTGTCATTTCTATTTGCGCCCATTCCTATATTGGACTTCCGGTTTATGGGTTCTGATGAAGAGAATCCAGCATATCCTCGAAACAGTTATATGATGCATTATTGTGTTATTTTTGCTTATATATGTTTCCCAAATTTACCGTATCATTTGCATAAAGTATATTTACTTTAGATTTATGTTTGTAGTTTTACTCGTTGAATAGGTGCTTTGCATTTCTCTGTTGTACATTCACTTTCCTCCTTAGTATTTTACCGTCAATTTATATCCTACTACTCGCTCTCTATTCCATAGTTCTTTACCTCTCTTTTTCCTACGTTCGTCATTGTCAACACCTTTTCCGTGTTTCAGTCATGTCTGCTGGTTAGCAGCAATTGCAGGGCTACTTATTTGTCCTGACTAGGAAAGTTGTTTTATTTTAGACACCAATTAACGCTATAAATTTTATATTGGATGTTGCTTTAACTGCAGTTCTATTTGTTTCTAAGTATTTTTGTTGGTACAGACATTAGACAACGGCTGTTAGATTGAAATTTCTTATCTACGATAACTGAAGTTAAAAAAGGGGTTTGAAGTTCCTGCAATTGTGTGGCTACTAAGATACTTTGAAATAATGAAAATACTGACTATGAATAAATTGTTGGAAACATGCTGGCAACAGAGATTTTAAGAAGTCCAGTGAGCATTATAATTCATTTCTTAAATGCTTTAAGAGATATTTCCTTAGAAAATTTAGGCACAGTTATAGAGGAACACGGAATGCAGTACCATCAAGACATTAAGGAGGTGTGCAGAGATACCAAGACCGGTAGAAAGTATATACCATAGCCAATGGGAAAAATATACCAAGGCCGGTGAAAAGTTAATATTATGGAACACAATGGCTGTAGAAACTGAAAATCCAAAATCACCACGAAGTTCCGCATTGTGAGAATTCGAAAGCAGGGCACAAAAAGGAAAGCGTAACAAACGCTGCTTTATTGGCGAAAGAAAAAGGACGACTAATCTTTTTTACTAAGGATAGGATGCAATTAATCATTTTACTTAGTTCTTGTAATTAAATACATTTAAAACTGGCGTTAAAATAGGTTAAATATAAAAAAAATCTGGTGTGGTCAGTACATGCCTTTCCTTATATAATGCAATGCATTTAGTACTCTATTACAGTTAAAGAATAACGTATAAGATAGTCGGTACTGTGTTTTCAACGTTGAATTGCACATTTGGCAATTTTCTGAATGACAACATGTAAAACTATTTCAAAGTACCCAATAAACTTATATTTCGCGCATCTCTATAAAACAATTATTAATATAGTTCATATATTAAAATATATTAATAATTAATACATCAATTAGGCGTCATTTTCATTAATTTAATGTCATTTTTGCAATTTTGACGATATTTTTGTCTATTTGGCAACATTTAAAAAGTCAGCAATTTGGAGATATTCCGACAAATTCGTCACCAAAATTTTGCCAAACGTTACGGACGGAGAAAAAGGATTTTCTTATAGTGGATTCTTATATTCTATCCAAGGTATAAAATTTTCGTCACTTGGTCGCCATTTTCATTGATTTAGCGTTATTTTTATCAATATGGCGACATTCTCGTTAATTTGGCAACAGGAAAGTCGCCAAGTTGGCGATCAAAAACTTCGTCGTGAGAATCTCGCCAAGCGTTAGGAACGGAGAAATAAGTGATTCTTATAGCAGATAAATGACTATTGACGTTCCTACCTGAAGTATATTTTCTCATGAATAGAACGAGCTAGATCCACGAGAATGATGTAACTTAATTATTTATTGCATGATATTACATATGAAAAGTGGACACATGTCACAACAGTTTACATATATTTTTTATTTTATATGATTTTTTGATAAATTTATTTAAAAAATGTGCAATATCTCGAGAACATGCTAGAATTCTAAAATTTGTGTCAATCATTTTCTAATGAAAATTTACGTAAGAAATGCATATATTTGCGTAACTGTGTTAAAGGTTTTGATTTTTTTTATAATTTTTTCAAAATGTTACTCGAAAATTTAGATGTGGGGGGGGGGGGGCTTGTCTGAACATTCGATCTGCGTTTAAAACTATACGCTTCCAGTATTCACAGGTTGTAACTTTTTTTATCAAATTTCTTTCAAATCGCCCTATTTGTTCGTGCGATATCGTTTCCAAAGACTCAGTGACACACACACACAAACACAGCCATCACCTCAAAAACATTTGATTCGTGTGCAGGGATGCTCCCGTCGAAAACTCGAGTTCGAATTTTCGACCCCGTTACAATACTTTACTTATACATTATACTATGTGCATTAAAAATTAATAAAGTATTATAAGACGCATATTGCAATCACATATTACAACAAAAACTTCAAAATTTTAAAAGAAGTTCCCCTTTTGAGTAATTTATCAATATACATTCTGGGAAAAAGGTATTCTTATCTATAGATTTTCAAGGAAATACGACTTTTAAACGAAAGAAGAATATAACCAAACCAATTCACTCCTATATATTATTTTGTGAAAAAAAGTCATTAGAAAATTTATTATTTAATATGGAAGCTGGAGTTTGAGTTTATTGATCAAGTTGTCTAGAGTCCGTTAGTTTATTTTAAGATAATATCTCTTTTTTGCAAACCTGTAGTTAAAGTCCTTGTAATTCCATTCCATTCATAAAATGGCCACCAACTACACCTTAAATAATTGCATCCCGCTGTCTTACAAAATAAGTAAATATTACTGTCCTGTAGGATACAGAAACTTGTTCAATTAAATATTACTTTCCTTATAGTATTGTGACGGGGTCAAAAATTTGAATTCGAGTTTTCGACGGGAGAGAACGTTTCAAGCATCCCTGATCACGAATCAAACACTTTTGAAGTAATATCTGTGTGTGTGTGTGATGTGTGAAAGTATGTGTGTGAAAGTATGTGCGTGTGTGTCAGTGAGTCTGTGGAGACGATAACTGACCAACGAATGGACCGATTCGAACGAAATTTAGTACTAAAATCACAATCCGTAATTACTGGAAGCCTATTGCTTTTTATTCGCAATCGAATGTTAAGAATCCCCCTAAATTTTCGAGTGAAAGTTTGAAAAAATCGTCAAAAAATCAAAACCGCTAATAAAGTTACGCAAATAGACATTTCTTTTGTAATTTTTCATTAGAAAACGATTGACATAAATTTTAGAAGGTTAACATGTTCTCGAGATATTGCACATTTTTCAAAAAAATTACCAAAAAGTCATATAAAATATAAAAATAATATTTCTTATTGAGAAACATGTTCACTTTTCATATGTAATACCTTGCGATACATTTGATGGCATCATTCTCGTGAATCTAGCTCGTTCCATTCATGAAAAAAGATACTTTGAGTAATACTTTTGTATTTGAACGCCTATAGTCATTTATCTGCTGTAAGAATAACTTATTTATTCGTCCATAACGCTTGGCGAGATTTTGGCGAAGAATTTGGTGGAATGTCACCAACTTGACTTTTTTAAATGTTGCTAAATAAACAAAAAACTCGCCAAATGGATTAAAAATGACGCTAAATCAATGATGACTCACTAATGATGACGGCATGGAAAATGTCGACTCATTGACGAAAATTCAATGTCTTGGAATGAACATAAACAACTACTATAAAAATAATCTATTTATTTTTACTGTAAAAGTAGTAAATTCATTGCATTATATAAGGGAAGTCATATGCTGCTCACATCAGATTTTTTCTAACTGTAAATGTAGTAAATTCATTGCATTATATAAGGGAAGTCATATGCTGCTCACATCAGATTTTTTTTAACTGTAAATGTAGTAAATTCATTGCATTATATAAGGGAAGTCATATGCTGCTCACATCAGATTTTTTTTAACTGTAAATGTAGTAAATTCATTGCATTATATAAGGGAAGTCATATGCTACTCACATCAGATTTTTTTTAACTGTAAATGTAGTAAATTCATTGCATTATATAAGGGAAGTCATATGCTGCTCACATCAGATTTTTTTAAACTGTAAATGTAGTAAATTCATTGCATTATATAAGGGAAGTCATATGCTGCTCACATCAGATTTTTTTAACTGTAAATGTAGTAAATTCATTGCATTATATAAGGGAAGTCATATGCTACTCACATCAGATTTTTTTTAACTGTAAATGTAGTAAATTCATTGCATTATATAAGGGAAGTCATATGCTGCTCACATCAGATTTTTTTAACTGTAAATGTAGTAAATTCATTGCATTATATAAGGGATGTCATATGCTGCTCACATCAGATTTTTTTTAACTGTAAATGTAGTAAATTCATTGCATTATATAAGGGAAGTCATATGCTGCTCACATCAGATTTTTTTAACTGTAAATGTAGTAAATTCATTGCATTATATAAGGGATGTCATATGCTGCTCACATCAGATTTTTTTTAACTGTAAATGTAGTAAATTCATTGCATTATATAAGGGAAGTCATATGCTGCTCACATCAGATTTTTTTTAGCTGTAAATGTAGTAAATTCATTGCAGTATATCAGGGAAGTCATATGCTGCTCACATCAGATTTTTTTTAACTGTAAATGTAGTAAATTCATTGCATTATATAAGGGAAGTCATATGCTGCTCACATCAGATTTTTTTTAACTGTAAATGTAGTAAATTCATTGCATTATATGAGGAAATTCATGCTTTGCCCAGATCAGATTTTTTCCTTTACTTGTTCAATTAAATATTTCATCCGAAATTGTTATTTGACAAATGATTAGAGCTTTTTAATTTGACTCGATATTATAATTTTGTTACACTACTGTTCTTTTCACGCAAAAGAGAACTACTTTGATCAGGAAATGAAATTAAATGTGGATAATCCACTACTATAAGGGCATCCATGCATGCACAGACTTCAACATTTTTGAATGGAATTCAAATACTGCTCCTATAGATTTAACAAAATAAAAGCGAATTCTTCATCCACTGATGAACTAATTCTCAGTGTGTTTGGGGTGTTTGAGGAAATTCTAGGACATATCTTAATACAGTTCAATTTATTGACACTTTACATTTAAAATATGTTGACATTCAGAAATCTTAAATATGTCCCAAGAATAAATCTTGATAAAAACTGTAGAGTAAAGAAATCATTTTCTATTGAATAAAATTGAGCTTGAAAAAAAAAATTATTTAAAGATCAACATTTGACATATCTCTTAATGTATCCGTAAAAGAAAATTAAAAAGACTTTTTTTTAAATTTCGCTTTTCAAATAACTTTTTAAAAAATACAAGAAATGCAAAGTGATTGCTTCATTAATAAAATACTTTCTACAAAGATTATTTTAAGAGGAGAAAAAACTGAACAACGTTTTTATATGTATTTGCGCACGGATAATAGATATCTTCTCTTTTAACCTTTAAAATCATTCAGTAAATTAAACTGAACTTAGAAATGATTAAAATATTTTTCTTATTTAATTTAACGAAATGTATAAAAAAATCGCTTTAATCGAATGGGCTAAATGGAATAAAATATATCATGGCATGAGTTCACAGAAGAAGTTTTCAAAAAGAAGTTTTAAATATAATTAAGAGCCATCATTAAATCTGAATAGCTTTGAAAATAATTCTAAATTTCACCATTTACGCAATATTGAATAATGAAGTTCCACTGAACTTTCTCATACATGAATTCTCCCTATTATTGATATACATTACCATCAAACTGAACCATTTTATACTAAACAGAAATGCCAATAATTTAAAATTATCAAACTATTTTGCTGAAATTATCTTATACGATAACATTGGAGCTCATGCCACATGAGGATAGTCTTTTTTTCTTCCTTTATTAGTTCCATATAGAGTGCTTCAGTGAAACATGACTGGGATTTCTGAATATCAAAATACGTAGTTAAAGTGATTTTGTGAAAATTTTATCAATTTGGGAAAAAGTGTTTGGGGTACTGCGTTTCTTCTGTCATCAAAGTATTCTGCTCTTTCTGTTTTAAATAAAATTAAAATCCAAGTAACTGTTAAATTTTGCATATTTGCACTGACAATTATGTTCATTTCGAGAAAATAATAATTATTTAAAAAATATCTACACAATTCAATTGTGAATTCCCAGGTTATGTATATATTGTGTATAAGATGCCACGTCCATTTGCCCACTTCCGTTTATAACATTTGGAGGTTTTTTGAGACACTGAAATAGTGTTTATTTGTAATAAATATGAAAAAAAGTGTGTGTGGGGGGGGGTTAAATATTAATCAGATAGTTTTATTCCAAATCAGGTTAAAAAGAAAACAAGAAAGACCAATCATGCTTAAAGCATTGATTACGAAACAATTTCCAACTTCAATTTTATTTAAACATGTCTAAAATGCAATACATTCCTCAGTAATATTTTAAAACTTATCACAATACTACATTAATTTATTTTATTTGAAAACTTAAACCTTCATCGAAAAAAATGAACTTCATTCCAATGACGGCATTGAAATATAAATTGCCTGGTTTATACATCTCTAAAATGTAATACATTCCTCGGTAATAATTTTAGAATTATCATAATACTACGATAATTTATTATATTTGAAAACTTCATCGAAAACAACGGAAATTCATTCAGATGACGTCATAGAAAAAATAACACGCCTGGCTCTCTCTATAAAAGCTGCATTTCATTCATAAATAATTTCTCATTCATGTCATTCATCACAATACTATAATAATTTATTTTATTTAAAAATTAAGACCATGGAGCTAGAAGTAATTAAACTCTATGCGTAAAACTTCATCGAAAAAACCGTCCTTCTCTTTATAAAATCAATGAATATTTCATTCATATCAACTATGCAGACTCCATGAACTAAATGATTTTGTGTTAAAGAAATACAGCAATTCTAATACAACTCATTCTACATATTTTGCTGTTTACATTCTACATAGGTGAAAAATAGGCTTCGTTGTAGAAATAATCAAATTTGGATGATCATTTAAACTCAAATATATTGTAATTGCGTTGTTTCAGTATGTAGATGCACAGAATTTAAGCAAAAATAAAGTGGTTTTAGGACGGATACAACACTCAATATGAATTAAAAAGAGCTTTAAAAATCACGATTTTGTGACAAGATGGATGCCATATATCATTTTGAAATGTGTCATGTGATCTTTTCATATCATGGTCACGTGATCGCTTCATGTAAGAGGTGTTATCAATATTTTAATTTTTATTTAAAAAGATACTGAATATATTTCGCTGAATTTTTTTTTATATATTTTATGGAATAATTTGAATATTACCTAAAATTTTCGAAACAATTTGTGAATTTTAAATTCGCTTAAAAAATGTTTGAAAAATTAGGTCTCATAGGGTTCAATGTATTTCATTTTTTCAACCCGGGTTCAATCCAAAACTAATTAGGTGATATTATTCATTTATATTCGCATAGGTCTTACAGACCGTCTGAACAACATACTAAAATTTCATTTTGATTAAATCATTTTTACGGCAGTTATCGTGCTAACGGACAGACAGACAGACAAACAGACAGAATGAACAAAGTCGTAAACACTTTTCAACTTTGTTGTAAAGTGTTAACAAAAATAAATACGGAAAATAAAAACTTTTCGGTGTGGATTTCATATTGGCAGAAAATCTACCATTTCAAATTTTTTTTTTATTAACACTTTACAACAAAGTTGAAAATCTTTTATGACTTTGTTCATTCTGTCCGTCTGTCGGTCGGTCTGTCTGTCGGTCTGTCTGTCTATCCATTAACACGATAACTGCCGTAAAAATGACTTAATAAAAATGAGATTTTTGTATGGTATTCAGACGATCTGTAGGATCTATGGGAATATAAACGAATAATATCACCCAATTAGTTTTGGATTGAACCCGGGTTGAAAAAATGAAATACATTGAACCCTATGAGACCTAATTTTTCAAACATTTTTTAAGCGGATTTAAAATTCACAAATTGCTTCGAAAATTTTAGGTAATAACCAAATTGTTCCATAAAATATATAAAAATATATTCAGCGAAATATATTTAGTAGTTTTTTAAATAAAAATTATAATATTAATTATACCTCTTATATGAAGTGATCAAGTGACCATGATACGAAAAGATCAAGTGACCCACTTCAAGATGAAATATGGCATCCATCTTGTCACAAAATCCTGCTTTTTAAAGTTCTTTTTAATTCAAATTGAGTGTTGTATCCGTCCTAAAACCACTTTATTTTTGCTTAAATTCTGTGCATCTACATACTGAAGCAACGCAATTACAATATATTTGAGTTTAAATGATCATCCAAATTTGATTATTTCTACAACGAAGCCTATGTTTCACTTATGTAAAATGTAAACAGCAAAATATGTAGAATGAGTTGTATTAGAATTGCTGTATTTCTTTAACACAGAATTATTTTGCTCATGGAGTCTGCATAGCTGATATGAATGAAATATTCATTGATGTTACAGAGAGAAGAACGATTTTTTTCGATGAAGTTTTAAGCATGGAGTTTAATTACTTGTAGTTCCATGGTCTTAATTTTTATATAAAATAAATTCTTATAGTTTTGTGATGAATGAAATGAATGGGAAATTGTTTATTAATGAAATCCTGCTTTTATAGAGAGAGCCAGGCGTATTATTTTTTCTATGACGTCATTTGAATGAATTTCAGTTGTTTTCGATGAAGTTTTCGAATATAATAAATTATCGTAGTATTATGATAATTCTAAAATTATTACCACAGAATGTATCACATTTTAGAGATATTTAAACCAGGCAATTTATATTTAAATGCCGTCATTTGAATGAAGTTCATTTTTTTCGATGAAGGTTTAAGTTTTCAAATATAATAAATTAACGTAGTATTGTGATAAGTTTTAAAATATTACCGAGGAATGTATTGCATTTTAGAGTTGTTTAAATAAAAAAGCATTGAAGTTGGAATGTGTTTCATAATCAATGCTTTAAGCACGATTGATCTTTCTTGTTTTATTTATATCCTGACAACTCATAGGTATTTTTTTTTGGCGGCATCCATTTACAGAGACCTTAATTAAGAGTAAAAAGCTCAAAGATTATTACTCACCAAAGAGTATTCTATTGCTAAAAATAAAAGGTGAACTTTTTTTGTACCGTCCATGCGTATCACTAATGATATAAAAGAATATTTTATATAAAAAATGATTTCGCTTAATAACACTGTGAGACCGGATATAGATCTCACACGACGTGCTGTGTTCGTGGTTTGACACTTTTATGTGCAAATTTATGGTGTCTGAAACGGCAACAATACGTCCAGTCAAAAAGACGCTAGGGTTTACAGCATGTGAACCCAAAGGTCAACTGAAACCATAAATTAGGGGACTCACGCCAGAAGGGGTCGAACGAACTCTTAAAATAATGTAAAGAACGGCATTGGATGGAATGCTAGACAATTCAGATGAAGCTTGTTACGTCACATTCAATGCTTCGAATGAGAACAAAGGAGGGATTGACACTCCCGACAAATGGAGGGAAACACAACTTGTGACCCAGGAAGGAGACTAATAAACGACAAGAGCAGTTATGACTTAATAACGACAACCACGATGACTTGTTCTGATACTTGCCCGAATAATGGCATAACGACGACTAGAAATGTAGAGTGCTCCGTATATATTCAAAAATAATGGATAGATATTGATTTGTGCAGAGTTACAGCAGTAAAATATGTTCAACGAATTTACGAGTCGGAGCATTCACCAAGAGTTAATGCCGGTAAATGGACGACATATAAATACGAATGGTGACCAAGTGAAAGACAAGATTGAAGGTATGTGCCCATTGGAAATGATATCTGGTCATAACCACTATTTAGGATTTTCCGTACTGGTTACATATGTCCCCTCCTCTGAAATAATATAATTAAATATTGTAATTGAATTATTTAAGTATTTATGTTTTTTTAATAAATGTTTTTGTTAAAGATAAAAAGGAATAATTAACTTAGTAACATATTAATTAAAAATTCCTTTACAGAACTCACGCAAAGGTTAAATAATTGGAGGGTTATTGCAAAACACAACGCACAATCTTAATGAATTTAATATTTAAAGTATAACATCAAATCTCTTTCCCACAAAGACATTTATTAATCAAAATTGTATCCAGAAATCAGCGACGAACACGGCTGCGGCCAATTAAAATAAGAATAAAAATCGTGAACCTCACACCCCAGACCAAATTAGCTGACTATGAGAAAACGCGCAAACCTTGGTGTTGCATGGCACAGATATCCACTATGTAGGTTTTCTTAAAACTTCGTTATAATTTAGAGTAATTGAGCTCTATTTTTCTATTTAGTGAGGACCGTTAAATGTTATATATGGGGCATTTTCTCCAAAACGGACTTTTTCATCTTTCTTGTTACAATATATTTTTTTCTATTTTTCAACATGTTTTCTGCATTGTATATTGACATGGGTGGTTTAACCTAAAAAACAATCAGTAGCAGTTATCATTTTGGGAAAATGAAATAGAAAATGCAAATTTTTATTTTCAAAACAAGTAAATACAGAACTACAATCTGACAGGGGAATGGCATTTAATATAGGCAACTGCTTTGTTAGTATATATATATATATATATATATATATATATATATATATATGTATATATATATATAATTAGAAAAATAAAAAAATTGTTTTGCTTTAATTGCAATCTTATATTTAGAACTAACTTCTTATTTGTTTTATTTTCTAAAAAGAAAATCTAGTTTAAATGTAAATCACCTGTTCTAATGTCATTTCCTTGTCTACCAAGAAGACAGTTAAATGACGACAGAGCAATGACGAATCATGTGATTTTACTTTCTGAGTATATGAGTTCTATTTGCATTTAAACCTCACTTGATATTCAGTTTGCTACAATAACTAGGCACACATATATGTTAAAAATATTTATTTACTTTTTTATTCTGTAAAATAATTAAAGACAGGTGAATGAGAAGGAATAAAAGTACTTACCTAAAATTGTTCGGTTTTATAATATTTTCCTGCACAGAATGATAGCTAGAACATAGTCGAACTCTTGAAATGGTGAATATGGATTTTAGTAGTAAAGGATAATACTTTAATTATATTCTATTGTACAGAAAGAGATGTTAAAATTTAAAGACAGGTGAATGACAAAAAATCTAGAGGACTGTAAAAAATTAATTTAAAATATTGCGCTACTGAATAGTGGATTTTTTTTACAGTTTGTATTTTACATAGTCTAATTTAATATAAAAAATCCAATTAAAAGAAAACTTGAAAATTAAGATTTATAAATGAAGTTGTAATTTTATTATTTGGCTGTTGGGACACACAGGTGAATGACATTTAATAAAAAAACTACATTTTTAAATATTAAAAATATATTTTTTTTTAGCTATTGGATGACAAATATCAACTACGACACAGTAAAACTAATCAGTGTCCAAAATCAGTCTCAAATCATGCAAACTTTTATTAAAACATCTGGGACATGTAAAACTCCCTTTTACAGAAAATGACCCGTTTACTGCTTGTATTATATGTCTGCCCTCCTGCAGGGCTGGCCAGTTGCTCCGCTGATTACAATCCGGGCCTTGACATAATTTTGTAACCCTTGGACCACACTTTTAAATAAAAACATTTTAAATAAATTTAATTATTGGAATTTTCTTCAATTTCTGAATAAAATTTCAACATAAATTAACAACATATAAGTTTAATTTTCGTTAGGGGCTTGATGGCATGCTTTTAATTATAATTAAAATTTCTAAAATATTTATAAAATGTATTTAAACTTTAACGTTTTACTTCACTTTCCTGCTATTCAATATTTAAAACAGATTTTAATATTTACTAGCTGAGATTCCCACAGCTAGCGCTTAATTTACTTCTAGTTGTCAATTTTTAGGGGTGACTTTTTTAGAAGTCACAGGTAACGATAAATAAGTCCGATGAGTAGGGGCAAAAAAATCCCCGAACTATAAATTCTCAACTAATTCCCCAAAAGGAAGATCATATTCTTAACAGTGTCGTCATATCCAAAGTAGGCAAATATAAGGGCACGTTAAATTTATGGGTCTCACGGACTTATATGTGGGAACTTATTGACCCTCATATTTAACGTAGCAGTACTCTGCGGGGACACGGAGACAGTTTGGGCAGAGCCGAGAATCGAACTCGGGATGTCCGAATGGAATCCGCGCGGGTAAACCTCTGGGCTGTCCCACTCCACCGTGTAAACCCCTGTCGAATGTCGTAATAAGCCATAGCTCAAAAATCCCGTCGGCTTAAATCCATGTTTTGTCCTTACCTTATTAATTTCAAAATGACGCGGTAAAAAGCATTTTATACATTTCTCGTCCTTCAGCCAATATTCACATGAGAGTTCATTGAAAGCTGTTATTTTTGGAAAAGTCACATTATAAAAACTTAAGTACTGGCTCTCGTAATCATGGTCTTTTTCCTCATTTGTATACAGACTAAGCAAAATTAGTTTTACAATTTGTGGAGGAAAGGGAGTCACCGGGCCCCGGACCAGGGACCCTTTGCTTACAAGACCAACATTATAATCACTGAGCAAAAGCTAGCTTCTCCTCCGTTCTTATAATTCGGGTACAGGTTCCAAGCATATTTGATCAGATGTCTTTGCTGCCGAACACTCCCTCACCTGATGAGAAAGCCCAGGTCTAATTTCGGCGAGGAAGGAACCGCTGAGAAAATCCCCGCGTGTCCCCCCGAAATGCAGTTGAGGGGTTGAAGTGGGCCGGGAGACGTGTCGCCTCGGGCGTGACGGTCAGTCGTGGTCAACCAGTAAGGGAGTGTCAAGGCTTCTGACTCCGTGTGGTGCTGCCATCTCGTGTTGAGAGGTGAGATCGTTGGAGAGGAGTTGCGTGTTTCAAACGTCCAGCCATCATTGTGGAGGAAAGGAAGTCGCCGAGCGCCGAACCAGGGACCCTTTGCTTACAAGACCGACAATATAATCACTGAGCAAGAGCTAGCTTCTCCTCCGGTCTAATAATACGGGTACAGGTTCCAAGCATCTTTGATCATATGTCTTTGCTGCCGAAAAATTTTCAAAATATATTTGTAACGCAGGTGAAGGCAATCAAACACACTTTATATTTAATTGTCCATAATCAAAATCTCACCACTTAAAGAAACCCTCTATAACAAACTTTTAACGTTGGATAAATAAATCATTAAATATTTATTCTAAAATTATATTTATTCAAATAAATATTATATTTATTCAAAATAAAATTGACTTGCTTGTAATCTTTCTTGTAATTTTTTTATCCGGCTTTGTTAACGTAAGATTTAGACCTAGATGGATTTTTTTTTAATTGGAGTAAAACTGCGAAATTTATTCGAAATTTTATATTTTCTTAATTTATGGCTCAATGATCACGAACTTGATAGTTTCAACCATTACAATTTTAAGTAAATTTACTTTCTGGAGATAGAAATCCACCATATATTCTCAAATCATTCATTGGAAAAGGTCTCTTCTACCACTAAATGTTAAAACCTTCCTTATTTTACTTTCAGACTGCTATAAACTCTTAAAACGCGTATTTCACTATTTATTGGCGAAATTTATATGGGATATATCTAGTGGAAGCGCCAACCCGAAAAATTGCCGATTTACCTTTCAAATCCCCATTTTAATGATGCAAAGCTAAAATATTAGATTATGTCAAGTACTTTAGCTTTTACTGCATCCTAAAAGCTAAATCTCTTCAGACAGCCAAGCCATTAAATGTCCGTGTTGAAATGGAATACTCAAATTTTGAATCACCTCAGGATTTGTTCAAAGACTTTGTTCATTCTTTGAGTCAACATATATGAGTTTGAAGTTTATGTAAAACTTTGGCATCCTTTCAAATTAAAGAGAAAAGTGTTTGCTAGGCGCAAGTGGGGTATGGGTGTTTTGAGAAATAATATTCGGGGGTACTCCAGACCCAGAGTATTTGTCGCATTTGGATGGATTAAGAAAGTTTTGCAAAATTGTAACAGCTGCAAAAAATGTTACCATCAGTTTGTTTACACTTTTGTTTCTGAATATATTGCGAAGAAATTAAATGTTTAGAATTGTTATGAAATGCATACCCCTTGTTAATTTATTTCTAAATTTCATTTTCGGAAACGCCTTTTTCAAAAATCCATTTTATTCTTTCGTATTCAGCAAATTTTAGTTTGCGCTATTTTCGATTCTGAATTGTTGTTCTTAAAAATAAATTGTATTGCAACTGATAAATAGCTAAATCTGTCACCTCGCCTTCTTAAAGTCTCTCGGTCTACGTTAACAACCATTCGCGCTTTGATACATGATGACGTTTAGTTATTTTCACGTGATACATATTTTTATATGAAAATATATTGGAATTATTTTCTGTGTCATCACGGGTGCGCATTAACATTAAAAACGTTAAGTAAAAGTAAAGTAGTTAATTTTGGAATTGGCGATCAACTCGTGAAGGAGTCGGACGTATGTTTGCCCTTGCGGCAAAATGGCTAAATTCTTATTCTATATTTAGTTAAGTTATTAAAAATTTATTAAATATTACGGTAAAATATCGCGTTATTGTTAACTTAAAATGAATTAATTATTTTCAACGTGAATGAGATGTTAATGATCGTTTTTTGTCAAAAGAATATTCCATCTCCTTGAATGTTCCGTCGCATTATTTGGCATTATTCTAGCATGTTAATCTATTAAAAAAAAATGAATTATATTGAAGGAATGTAGTTTCTGAATGATGATAACATGCTAATAAAGTGAAGTATATCTTATGAAGATTCTTTTATTTTACCAAGATGACTTATCCTCTTATACGAACATCGTCATTTCGCCATTAATCTGACGTCCGGCAGTAGAATTCTAACTGACTCAAATCTCCAGGAATTAATGGATAAATCTCATTCATTACAGAAGACTCCTATCCAATTCATCCCTGATTTAATTTGTCGTCAACCACCCGCCTGCAGAACCGGAGCTTCCAATAGTTTAGAACACCCGAATACGATCATTGCCGGTTGTGCGCTAGCCGGAGGACACAACAGAATTGAGTTTTTTTTTGCAAGATTTGATTTAAATTAAATAAAGTTTCCCACTTGCCAGAAATTCGAATTACTACGAGTACGGTTACTGTTCAACTCCTGTAGCACTAGTACATATAAAGGACTCAAAATTAATTATTTAAATGAATGGACATTAGCATGACCCAAAATTATTTGTGAACACTGCATTATTCTGAAATATTTTAAACTTAGTGATAGTAGTATTTTGACATAATTTAAAATTTCTACCTATAGAAAACTCTGCCTAACGACGTTCTACTTTCTCATACGATAGAATACTCGAGATTTTAATGATAATATAAGTTTTAGGACTTCCTGGAACACGTTATGACTATTTTTAGACTAAAGTATGTCTGTCTGTCTGTACGATGCTGCCACACGATAGGTGCCGCAGATATTAATGGACTAGCAGTATTCCCATTCTTCGTGAGTAATATATTATATAAAGAAACGTGAAATTCACAGTTATGTACATTTCTCTGTAGTATAAGAATCTTTGTTCTCGCTATGCAAAATTATCTTCACAGGCAGATCTGAAAAGGCTAAATTGGTATTGAAAGATATACCCGTACTATTTTTATTCTCTATCAACAATTGGATAAACGCAATATATGCTTCGACAAATCTTTGGGAAAATATAACAGATGATAAAAGAAATTGAAAATATCAATTATCATTGTAATTTTTAAACCCAAAGGCCGTTATTGATATAATTCAGTCAAAATACAATACTATTCTTTCATTTATAAAATTTATATTTATATCCATTTCTTTATTTTTTTAATCGGACAAAATTAATAAAAATAGTCTGTCACATAAACACATATGATTTAACCGAGTTAAGCAACATGATATAATTTTCTTCAAATAAATTTGCGAAATAAATATCGTCTGCATAATACTATTTCTATGGAAAGATTAATTGAGAGTTTTTTTTAATACCTCGACAATCCCTGATCCTAGAAATACAAAACATGCACTAAATTTTAAGTGGGGCTATTACAAGGTTATTCTTAAAATTTCAGGAAATTCGGGGTAGCCGTTCTTCCGTGATGCTGAGGCACAGATATACAGATATACAGATATACAGATATACAGATAGCAAAACACAGATATACAGATAATTTTTCAATTTTATTTATATAATTTCTTACGAAACTTTATATTTGACATTATTAACGATAAATCTAATAGAATTTTTTTTAATTCGAGCGAAAATTTCATATCTCGACATGCCAGCATAGGAAAAAATGTGATCTAATTATGCGTAACATATATATTATTTATGGCTCAAATGTTTATGAAATATGACAGTTTCATTCATTGCAGTACACGTAGTCGCGATACAATTTTGGGGTTCGTGACATCATTAGCCCCCTAGTGGGGGAAGCATGTTACCCCCACCCGAAGGGGTACATTATCATACGTGATATGAACCGAAAGATTTTTTCAAGCCCGTTAAAATAAAGGGTAACATGCTATAATTGCAATCATTTGAACCCAAAATACATATTTCTGATTTTCTTTGTCTTTGCAAATTTTTCAAAAAAGAACGAAAAAATACAAGCTACTTAAATAGATTATGGTATGAAAAATTCAAGTTAAACCTTACCCCACTTAACTTATTTACGTATATATAAATAATGTTGCCACGCTTTTGTGGACGTATTTCTATAAAACTACTTGAGATAAATAAATATAATAAATGCTGATAAAAAATTATTAGCCTTACAGTCACAATTTATTATTAATAATAATAAGGACAGGCCATAATTTGGAATCCTCTTGCGCTTCAGACAGAAGTAAAGCAAAGCTTTAGTTCATAATGTTTAATGGGTCCGTAACTATATACATATATTATAAGAAGCTCTGCTTTTTTATTTTAATATATGAATTTTAAAATTATATCTTACTGGTAGATAAATATGTGAGTATTAAGTGTGAAGAGGTATTTCATTACAACACGCATAATTAATAGGACTAGAATTTCCACAATGGATCTCTAGTTGACATATTTAATTAAACCTTAGTACTGCTGTCACCTCTTCGATTTGTACCCAATAATATTACTTTAAATTGTCAGAGCCATATACACAAAAGTTTGCTGGGTTTAACCACATTACGTTGATGTCACTTTACAGTTCTGCCGCAACATACTTTCTCAAACGATCTTTAATATTGAAAATGTTAAAATCTCTTAAATTCCTTATGATAAATAAATTGTAAGAAAATATGTCTTGCAATACAAAATATATGAATAGAATTGACCGATGTTCAAACACCTTAGCATTCAAAAAGAAGCCGAAAGTTGCAGAAATACTACTGTTAGTTGTAAACATTTTAAAGGTTACTATTATCCCTTAACAAAAATATTTAGTTTTGGACTACCCCAATGTTTATTTATTTATTTATTTATTATTTATTTGCCGATGCAGTGGTCAAGTGGTCAAGGCGAGCGTTTCCACAGCAATCGCTCGACCGCCGCGTTGTGGGTTCGAGTCCCACATAAGGCATGGATGTTTGTGTTGTGTTCCGCCCCCCTCTGGTGCGCCTGGGGCAACGTCCTTGGACGGCTAAATGGTTCACGTTCTGGCCACTGACAAAAGGCGAGTGATGATGAGTCAAGTGCCTGGCCATTTGATAAAAAAATATATATATATATTATTTATTTTCAAGAACAGGGTAAAATACGATTACAAATTAGAAACAAGCAACAGTAAAGCAGGAAATGTAAATGACCAAAGTCTTTGCCCCAAAAACATCTTCAGTTCGTCAATATAAAATGGTCTCGGAGTCATCACATAGAGCCAGCCTCCCCCACCACCACCACCACACACACACAACGATGCAGTTGGGTTTTATTCATGATTTCCATCAAATTGTAAAGCTGACTACGCCCAATGTACAATAAATTCAAAAAAAGTGTATGGAACTCTCAAGCGTTGCCAGTGAAGTTTCTCATCACCCATTTTAATAAATATAGAAACCTAAGTTTTAGGATATTAGATCCAGGAATCAATAATACGGGTATATAAATTGAATTACCATAACGTAACTAAATCTTTTAATCTTTATTCATTAGCTTCTATCGATTCAAACTCTAAGAATGAAATTATTGGCTTATAATAACAAAACAAAGATATAAATATTTTCTGCTGTAAAGTGTCTAAATAGCGAGTAAATCGATTTAAGTGATTGACCTGGAAGTAGGTTTATTCCTATCAGTATTTAATTGCAAATTGAATTATTTTCTCGACTAAAGTTATCAGTGTTTGTGCTTCTTCTGAATCAAAATCTATGTTGAAATCACCGTTAGGAATCATTGACGATTTGTCCAGATTTCTTTTCAACAATTTTGCGCCCTCAATAGTATACGGTAGCAAGACTTCGTGAATAAATCCAATAATCTCATCAACGGTTTGGTTCGGCGATATGTAGAAGACGACTACGAGAATCGTTTGTTCATTTTCCAGTCGACATTGCACTGCACAAAGATTGCACTGCACAAAGATCACAAAGATCCTGTGGATTGGACACCCACAACACACGGACACGGTGTTTGGTCGTGTGGTCTGGGCTTTCTACACGGACACGGTGCTCGTTTGTTGTTTGCCATATTAAAACTCACAAAATTTTATAATTTTCAACTATATTTGTCAACAGTATAAAACTGCACTTCATATATACACTGTAAACGTATTAAAAATTACAAAAATTCACTATTTTCAACGAAAACTTACCATCAAATACAAAGAGCGCACAGCATAGAAAAAGAACATTTCCTCCTTATTCCACTTTCAGCTTCTTGCTTGGGTTAGTAAGCGTTTCACTTTTCACCTCGTCCATGCAAACTTACACTGCCTTGGCAAAAGAAGTTTCACTTCAAAAAACGTGATAATTTAGAAACGTGGCAACATTCCGTTTCGCCAAGTCGCGGACAAGTCTCCATTTCCGAATCTGTAGCTAGCATGTGTAAAGTGTTATGCGTGACTTAATAAAACTTGATTTTCAGGGGTCTGTATCTCAGCCCACAAGACAGCTGTAGACTTGACCTTCTTTTCATATACTATGACTACGAAGCTGATAAAATCAAGATTAAAAAGAGAATACAATTGGAGAGAAAACTTTAATTGTGCACTTTTTACGATTTTTGGTCTGGTTTTTATTTTCTCCAACATTGACGGACTTAACCTTAACTGCTGAACCAAATTTTATGAATGATCACTCATTATGTGTCTTCTGGTTGGAGATGCATATTTTTTAACTTGAAGATAAATTCGGTTTAGAATTTTAAAAATTGTAAAAACATTATTTTTCGACCATTTCCTTCAGGGTTGACGGACCTACAGCCTAAACTACTGAATCGATTTTAATCAATAAAAATTCATTTTGTTCGTTCAGGTAGGAGGTGCATACTTTTCTTTTAAAATTTGTAGGTAAATTTAATTTAGAATCTCAAAAATTGAAAAAAAAATGAATAAATGGCGTTTGACGGTAAAGTAAAATTTGCATTGTACATATTTGTACAAATAATTTTGAAATCTCACAAAAGCACCTCTATCTGGTGAAAGAACGTCCCAAAAAAGTACAAAAAACAAAAACCTCCTTCTAAATAATTTATGGAATTTCAAAATGATTAGCTCCAAGTTTGCGCAAACCGGAGCTGTACTTACAAAATCTAGATACCCTTCAAAGGATCCTACACCTCCTTCAAATCACATACAGTCCTTTTGACTTGAAATTAATTGAAAACACTGAATATGACTAAATAGGGCAACGTGTGATTGAGTGAAGGGCTAGGATCTTTCGATAGTGTACCTACACTTAAAAATACAGCTTTGCTTCTGCGAAAATTTGGCAAAAACCATTTTGAGAATTCATAACCTATATTAAAAAATTTTCTGTTTTTGTACTTGGCGGGGAGTTTTTACCCCGAACTGGTGTTTTTGTAAGAATTCGAATATCCAGCTTCTATAGAAATAGCTGCTGTGTACTAGTTTAAAATTTTCCAATTTGCTTATACAGTGCCATTTGTAGTTGAGGTAGAACGGTCAGATTCTTTCATTCGTTTTTAACACTTTACAACAAAGTTGAAAAGTGTATATGACTTTGTTCATTCTGTCTGTCTGTCTGTCTGTCTGTCTGTCTGTCTGTCCGTTAGCACGATAACTGCCGTAAAAATGACTTAATCAAAATGAAATTTTAGTATGTTGTTCAGACGGTCTATAGGACCTATGGGAATATAAATGAATAATATCACCCAATTAGTTTTGGATTGAACCCGGGTTGAAAAAATGGAATACATTGAGCCCTATGGGACCTAATTTTTCAAGCATTTTTTAAGCGGATTTAAAATTCCCAAATTGCTTCGAAAATTTTAGGCAATATTCAAATTGTTCCATAAAATATATAAAAAAAAATTCAGCGAAATATATTCAGTAGTTTTTTAAATAAAAATTAAAATCATAATAACACCTCTTATATGAAGCGATCACGTGTCCATGATATGAAACGATCACATGACCCACTTCAAAATGATATATGGCATCCATCTTGTCTCAAAATCGTGATTTTTAAAGTTCTTTCTAATTCATATTGAGTGTTGTATCCATCCTAAAACTACTTTATTTTGGCCTAAATTCTGTGCATCTACATACTTTAACAACGCAATGACAATATATTTCAGTTTAAATGCTCATACAAATTTGATTATTTCTACTATTAAGCCTATTTTTCACCTATGTAAAATGTAAACAACAAAATATGTAGAATGAGTTGTATTAGAATCGCTGTAATTCTTTAACACAAAATCATTTAGTCCATGGAGTCTGCATGGCTGATATGAATGAAATATTCATTGATTTTAGAAAGAGAAGGACGATAATTTTCGATGAAGTTTTACGCATAGAGTTTTACTTACTTGTAGCTCCATGGTCTTAATTTTTAAATAATATAAATTATTATAGTATTGTGATGAATGACATGAATGGGGGAATTATTTATGAATGAAATGTTGCTTTTATAGAGAGAGCCAGGCGTGTTATTTTTTATGACGTCATTTGAATGAATTTCAATTGTTTTCGAAGAAGTTTTCAAATATAATAAATTATCGTAGTATTATGATAATTCTAAAATTATTACCGAGGAATGTATCACATTTTAGAGATGTTTAAATCAGGCAATTTATATTTTAATGCCGTCATTTGAATGAAGTTAATTTATTTCGATGAAGGTTTAAGGTTTCAAATATAATAAATTAATGTAGTATTGTGATAAGTTTTAAAATATTACCGAGGAATGTATTGCATTTTAGACATGTTTAAATAAAATTGCATTGAAGTTGGAAAGTGTTTCATAATCAATGCTATAAGCATGATTGATCTTTCTTGTTTTCTTTCGCCCAGACTGTTCTACCCAAAGATGTTGAAGACCCAGATCACTCAAATGGCCCGAAGGCTTGCAGCAACTGTTTGAGTTGACGGCTACACAAAGGTGTAAGGTATCTGTTTGGATGACCGGGACAAGGGCCACTCATTTTAGACCCGAACCCAGTGGGGCGATATCCACAGGGAATCTCACACTCTGTCTCTTACCATCTAGCTCTCGCAAGGACTTTCAAACCCACATATTTAACGCGTCCGGTACCTCCGGTATTCCTCGTAAACACGGGAACAGTTTGCATAAAACCGGGAATCGAACTCGGGTATTCCGAGCGCTATCACCGTGCCTTAACCACAGGGCCCTGAACAATTAGCTCTGTGAAGTCCAATACTATATGTTTAAAGGAAGCCTTGAAATATTTCACAAAGTCTTCTGGAACCCCCAATTGTCCGACACGACGGCCGACATAATGATTAGATTCTACGGGAATATATCACAACATAGACTGCAGAACACCAGAATTCCTAAATAATTAAAAAGTCATACTTTTGAATGAAATGTTTTAAGAGCATTTGTTATCTTTTTCTATTTAGTAATTCCTGCTAATTAAAATGACATTTGGATATGAAGATACAATTTTAAACTATTCAATTTATACAAAGATCCTGGTATAATAAAATTCATTTAAACTAAAAGAATGTAATGGGCAGAAAATTTGCTGAGAATAGATAACAAAAAAATCTGATGTGGGCAACACATGACGTTATTTATATAATGCATTGAATTTACTACTTTTACAGTTTAAAAAAAATGTTATTCTTATAGTAGATACTTATATTCTTTCCAAGATATTGAATTTTCTTCAATTAGTCGTAATTTTCATTGATTTAGCGTCATTTTTATCCATTTGGCGAGATTTTTGTTACTTTGGCAACAATTAAAAATGTCGCCAAGTTGACGATATTCCGCCAAATTCGTCGCCCAAATATCGCCAAGCCTTATGAACGGAGAAATAAGTTATTCTTATAGCAGATAAATTACTATTAGCGTTCAAATACAAAAGTGTTACTCAAAGTATCTTTTTTCATGAATAGAACGAGCTAGTTCCACGAGAATGATGTCACCCAATTTATCGCATGGTATTACATATGAAAAGTGAACATGTTTCTCAATAGGAAATATATTTTTTTTTATTTTATATGACTTTTTGACATTTTTTTGAAAAATGTGCAATATCTCGAAAACGGTTCATCTTAGCATTTTAAAATTTATGTCAATCGTTTTCTAATGAAAAATTGCACAAGAAATGTCTATTTGCGTAACTTTATTATTGATTTTTTGACGATTTTTTCAAAATTTCACTCGAAAACTTAGGGGGGTTCTGAACATTCGATTGCGTATAAAAAGAATAGGCTTCCAGTGTTTATGGATTGTGATTTTTGTACCAAATTTCGTTCGAATCGGTCCATTCGTTCGTGAGTTATCGTCTCCACAGTCTCACTGATACACACACACACATACACATACACATACTTTCACACACACACACACACATACAGACATCACTTCAAAAATGTTTGATTCGTGATCAGGGATGCTTGAAACGTGCTCTCCCGTCGAAAACTCGAATTCGAATTTTCGACCCCGTCACAATACTTTCCTTATACATTATGTATATAAGGAAAGTAAAAAATCACCAAGGAAATGTTTATGTCCACATCGATCGGAAAAGACCTGGAGGACGACCGTAGTTAGATGGATCGATTGTGTGGACAAGGACTCTATGGTATGAAAGATTAAAAATTATGTAACCATTGCTCCTAGGTGGGCAATTATAATAATCTTCTGAAAAGGGCCGAGGCCCACAGTGGGCAATCAAGCCATTGATGATGGTGGGTAAGAAACGATAAACATTTTTACTTTATGTCTAGACTACTAATTACAAGCATTGTCATATATTTTCAATCAAACATTTTTTGTTAATATAATGGTTTTTCATGACATTGTTAACAAAAACAAATAACATTTTAATGTTTCAAGGTGCATTATCATTTTCATGTGTTGCGATTTAAGAAAAGTATTTATTTAATTGGTTTGACATTTTTCTATTATTGCTAGATTTTATCAAAATTTCTATTTCGCAACATTATGAGTAGTTGGACTTTAAAATGAATCCCTTGCCGCTTCAAAAATTTCCCGCTTAAAAATAATGTCATCCCAAGTAAAACCCTTGATCCTGAAATTTTAACTATCACGCGAATATCTACGTTGAATTTTCAAAATGTTTCATTGTTTTATACGTTTTATAAAAAAATCTTAATAACGTTAAAGTCTTAACAATGTTTGCCCAATTTCTAAAAATGGTGGCAAATTTACTTTTTAATTTGTACTTTTCTTTGAAAAATGTGGCAAACTAATGCGAAGCTCGGGACATAGGCCCACAGAGCCCTAGTTCCGGCATCACTAGGATTGTTTAAGTTAATGGATAATTTTTACATAATTTATTGTTGTTTTTAATCCTATACAGCAGTGTAATAAATTAATTTCATGTTTAGTGTGAATATAATGGAATAATTAAATTTACATTTAAAGAAAGCATCTTTAACATTTTTTACCTTTTATGTTTAATCTTAGTTCAAAATTAATACCTAGCTTTAATTTTATCATTATATAAAATATCTTGAAACTTATTTTGAAACGTTTTCAACCGTTTCTGGCTTAAAGTATTCTGAAAATATTTGATTCCATAACATTTGCTCTATTCTTGAAACACGTAGAATGTTAAGCTTATCAATTTTTTCATCTCTCAAAAATGTGTTGCATTAGAGCCGAAGGGCACGTTAAAAGTAATAGAAGGGCACCGAGTTCTTGCATGACGGCTCTTAACTTTAATGAGCTTATATAGAACGACGGAAATACAGGCTTAAAGAATTCCTTCATTTTTTTATTTCTGTGTCTCGTATGTTTTCGAATCAAATTAGAAACTGTCAGAGCCTTTTCTCTGAAGTGTCAGTTATACGATTGCCTCTGTACATTTTTAGCAAAAATATTTTAACAGTAGGAGGAATGATGATTTCATTCACCGTGAAATCATTTGTATCAACTGTTATTGGAGATGGTTATGTTTGAAATGTACAGCGCAGTACATAATTTTCACACTACTGCATGTGGTGCATACTTATATAAGATACTTATTGCGAAATAAATACAACTACTTTGAGCAAAGGATAAGGAAACACTAAAGCAACGTAATTGAGCACAAATTAATAAAACAAAAAAGCATGCAGCTGTTTAGAGTATACGTTGGACCACCTTCATCAGTGAAAGATAGATCAACATTTCCCCGTTCTAACCTCGGGTTTGCTGCTCTATTTTGCACTGAAGAAGGAAGTCCCGACATATGTACAAAACATCTGTATATTTTTCCTTGTTTTTATTTATGTCTATGTACTTCGCTTGAGTTTACTCTGATACTTATTGCTGTTGAATGAATACACACACACACACACACACACACACACACATATATATATATATATATATAAATTCGACGCACCAAGGAGTTGTCCGATTCTGACAAAAATTTGTGGAAGTGTAGAACATACATAGAAGAAGAAACGATTAAAATTTCAGAACAATTTAATGATTTAGAGTTTGACCGTATACAAAGGGAAGATGTCAATAAGGCGTTGTCCACCTCTGGCCTGGATGCAAGAGGTCACCCGGCGTGGCATAGACTGATAAAGTTCGCGGATGGTGTCCAAGGTCTTGCCAAATTGTCTCCATTTGTCGGGATAAATCGTCAACATCCCGGGATGGTTGCAATCGCTTTCTCATAACGTCCCAAATGTGCTCTATGGGAGATAGATCAGGAGTCCTATATATATATATATATATATATATGCAGGGTATCCCAAAAACATTGACCTCGGCTTTTATTCTTTAAAAATTGATCTGAGACATATATACATATATAATAAATTACAAAGTTGCGTAAAAAAGGTACATGATTTTATGAAACAGATAAAAATTTTCAGGGGATTAAATTTGAAGGAATACAAAATTCAAATTTTATACGGCCCCCGTACAAAAACATTTCCAATGAGTAAAATGTGCCCCATCCACTAATAAGATTATGTACAAAATTTCAGCATTTTATCATAAATCCCATATATATGTTTAAGCAAAGTTGGTGAGGGTTTAATCACAAATGCATCATAGGCAAATAATATCTGCCTCTTATCTTTAAAGGATCTTTAGCATGGATGGAAAACATTTTGAACAGGCTTTGTACTCTATGTGTAAAGTTATTATTTCTACACATTGTAGATACTTTTGTACCAATAAATAACAAAATTATTATTCATTTATGTATTCATTGTTTCCTTTCGCAATTTGTGTATGACCCTTGAAACGCGATTTACCGACGTGTTTCTTCCCCTCTGAGAACCCATATCGATGCTTCAGAAAGTGGTTTAAGTCCGCATTATTGTCTTTTCATATCTCTGGGATTTTTTATGACAAAATGCTGAAATTTTGTACATCACCTTATTAGTCTATGGGGTACATTTTACTCATTGGAAATATTTTTGTACGGGGGCCGTATAACAATTTAAATTTTGTATTTCTTAAAATTTAATTTCATTGAAAATTTTAATCGATTTCATAAAATTATGTATCTTTTTTTATGCAACTTCGTAAATTATTACATATGTCTAAGATCAATATTTAAGGAATAAAAGCCGAGGTCAATGTTTTTGGGAGACCCTGTATATTCAATCTGTTAAGTTCTATATGTAACACGTAAGGGCACGATACATGGTACGGTAATCTTCAAGCAGAATAACATGGATCGCAAAAAAAAATTTGTAATTTTTTATATATTTTGTTACTGAATTAGAAAACTCCAAACAAAAATTAATTGTCATATCATAAAAAGTTATTTCAGAAATTCGGAATTTTCTATCAACTTTATCAAAATTTTGACAGTAGTTTCTGCACCATTAGCAATTTACTTTATCACCTACTGGAAGAAAAATAATTGGCAGTGGCTGCAGTTCGATGGAGCGGAAATGGTTCTGCGCAAGTAACATCTTTATCTGTGTGCGGTTGGTCTCATTTAGACATTTTCAAAACAGTTCGAAATATGAAAATATTAAAATTAGAACCACCTTCTCACAATAGTTCAAAAGTTAAAATAAATAAACTAAAACTACCTTTTCAAAATAATTTTAAATATTAAAATATCGATAATATAACCACTATATCTCAAAACCGAAGAATCTATTCCGAAATGTATTTATATATCCTCGTAGAGCTTTCAATGGGCTACAAATTACTTCTTATAGTTCATAGAAGTAATTTGGTTATATCATTTTAAGTTTTCGAGATAGCATTACAAACTTGAAAAATGGAAACTTATCCATCAACTAGCAAAAACAAATTATTAATCTATAAACTACATTTTCTACTGAACATTTTTGTCGCTTACTGTTTATAACTATATTTTATAATTTAGAAGACATTTTGATTGTAATTAAGCAAAATAAGGCAAAAAATCGCTTCGACAAAAGCTTTGTAATGTTTGCCAAAGAACAATATTCAAAATATTAAAATATTGAATTTTTTTTAATATATTCATAAATAGAATCATATTTTCGACAAGACAATTACTTGTTTATATCTTCAAAACGTAACGCTCCAATTTCAGCCAGAGATACCTCAACCAAAAATGTGTTGCACATCAAAACTAAAACAAGGCATATTTTACCTGCAGTTAATACTGCTACTGATGTAATGAAACTAATATAATTTCATTTAAAACAACATTCAAAACAAAATTAATAACATCCATCGATTTCACGTGTTCTTCAACGTTCTTTAATTTAAGAGCTATTTTTGTTTCACCATCATAAACAAAACCGCATTTGCATGAAATAAACCTGTAAAACATGGAACCGCATTTGCATGGTTAGGAATCGTTGGGGTGCGCATAACATTCCATGGTAATGCAAATCCTTAGTTATGTTAATCAAACAAAAATACCTCTTAATTTTCATATTAAGGAACACATAAGCTATGTTTCTAAGCAAGATGTATCAAAATCTTCAATTGCTGAACATTATTGGGACTCTAATCAGGTTTTTAATTGTTTGGAAACAAAGATATAATTTTAATTACATTTTCTTCATATTTTCTCGATTGTTGCTTAGCCAGACCAACTTTTTATTTCTCTGTTCATCTCTACTGTTTGGAAATATTTTCTTTAATTTTTCAATATCATTTGCTTCCTTCTTCATTATTCAGTAATTTTCAAGCTATTTTCTTATTTTTTTTATATATTCCGAAATATTTGTTGACGAATTTAGTTTTTATTTATACTATTAATAGCCTTTAAAAGCTGTTTGTTTCTTCATTTTTTGTTCTACATATTTTTCATATTTTTTTATAAACTGTTATTTTTACAGCTGGTTTGAACGACTCATGTAAATTTTAAAACCCGTTAGTTTCATACTTATTAATTTAGTTGGAAACTAATGTTAGTAAAGAAAACTTGAGCAATGTATATAAGCAAAAATAACACAATACTGCATCATACATCTATTTCAAGGATGAACTGGATCCCTTTCATCAGTGCAAGAAACAAATCCGAAGTGCAAAAGATAAATGGGCCTGAATTGACCACCCAAGACCTAGATTATGAACTCACTTCAGAGAGCCAATCAGAAAGCAGATTTCATTGCGCAAAATTCATTCTGCTTTCTGATTGGCTCTCTCAAGTGAATCAGAAAGCTGATCAAGCCATTCAGAAATCGGAATAAACTCATTCTGTTTTCTGATTGGCTCTCTCAAGTAATTGCTTTATCCAGATCTTGGGTATATAATCCCCTCTGTTATTTCTATTTGCGCCCATTCCTATATTGGACTTCCGGTTTATGGGTTCTGATGAAGAGAATCCAGCATATCCTCGAAACAGTTATATGATGCATTATTGTGTTATTTTTGCTTATATATGTTTCCCAAATTTACCGTATCATTTGCATAAAGTATATTTACTTTAGATTTATGTTTGTAGTTTTACTCGTTGAATAGGTGCTTTGCATTTCTCTGTTGTACATTCACTTTCCTCCTTAGTATTTTACCGTCAATTTATATCCTACTACTCGCTCTCTATTCCATAGTTCTTTACCTCTCTTTTTCCTACGTTCGTCATTGTCAACACCTTTTCCGTGTTTCAGTCATGTCTGCTGGTTAGCAGCAATTGCAGGGCTACTTATTTGTCCTGACTAGGAAAGTTGTTTTATTTTAGACACCAATTAACGCTATAAATTTTATATTGGATGTTGCTTTAACTGCAGTTCTATTTGTTTCTAAGTATTTTTGTTGGTACAGACATTAGACAACGGCTGTTAGATTGAAACTTCTTATCTACGATAACTGAAGTTAAAAAAGAGGTTTGAAGTTCCTGCAATTGTGTGGCTACTAAGATACTTTGAAATAATGAAAATACTGACTATGAATAAATTGTTGGAAACATGCTGGCAACAGAGATTTTAAGAAGTCCAGTGAGCATTATAATTCATTTCTTAAATGCTTTAAGAGATATTTCCTTAGAAAATTTAGGCACAGTTATAGAGGAACACGGAATGCAGTACCATCAAGACATTAAGGAGGTGTGCAGAGATACCAAGACCGGTAGAAAGTATATACCATAGCCAATGGGAAAAATATACCAAGGCCGGTGAAAAGTTAATATTATGGAACACAATGGCTGTAGAAACTGAAAATCCGAAATCACCACGAAGTTCCGCATTGTGAGAATTCGAAAGCAGGGCACAAAAAGGAAAGCGTAACAAACGCTGCTTTATTGGCGAAAGAAAAAGGACGACTAATCTTTTTTACTAAGGATAGGATGCAATTAATCATTTTACTTAGTTCTTGTAATTAAATACATTTAAAACTGGCGTTAAAATAGGTTAAATATAAAAAAAATCTGGTGTGGTCAGTACATGCCTTTCCTTATATAATGCAATGCATTTAGTACTCTATTACAGTTAAAGAATAACGTATAAGATAGTCGGTACTGTGTTTTCAACGTTGAATTGCACATTTGGCAATTTTCTGAATGACAACATGTAAAACTATTTCAAAGTACCCAATAAACTTATATTTCGCGCATCTCTATAAAACAATTATTAATATAGTTCATATATTAAAATATATTAATAATTAATACATCAATTAGGCGTCATTTTCATTAATTTAATGTCATTTTTGCAATTTTGACGATATTTTTGTCTATTTGGCAACATTTAAAAAGTCAGCAATTTGGAGATATTCCGACAAATTCGTCACCAAAATTTTGCCAAACGTTACGGACGGAGAAAAAGGATTTTCTTATAGTGGATTCTTATATTCTATCCAAGGTATAAAATTTTCGTCACTTGGTCGCCATTTTCATTGATTTAGCGTTATTTTTATCAATATGGCGACATTCTCGTTAATTTGGCAACAGGAAAGTCGCCAAGTTGGCGATCAAAAACTTCGTCGTGAGAATCTCGCCAAGCGTTAGGAACGGAGAAATAAGTGATTCTTATAGCAGATAAATGACTATTGACGTTCCTACCTGAAGTATATTTTCTCATGAATAGAACGAGCTAGATCCACGAGAATGATGTAACTTAATTATTTATTGCATGATATTACATATGAAAAGTGGACACATGTCACAACAGTTTACATATATTTTTTATTTTATATGATTTTTTGATAAATTTATTTAAAAAATGTGCAATATCTCGAGAACATGCTAGAATTCTAAAATTTGTGTCAATCATTTTCTAATGAAAATTTACGTAAGAAATGAATATATTTGCGTAACTGTGTTAAAGGTTTTGATTTTTTTTATAATTTTTTCAAAATGTTACTCGAAAATTTAGATGTGGGGGGGGGGGGGGGGCTTGTCTGAACATTCGATATGCGTTTAAAACTATACGCTTCCAGTATTCACAGGTTGTAACTTTTTTTATCAAATTTCTTTCAAATCGCCCTATTTGTTCGTGCGATATCGTTTCCAAAGACTCAGTGACACACACACACAAACACAGCCATCACCTCAAAAACATTTGATTCGTGTGCAGGGATGCTCCCGTCGAAAACTCGAGTTCGAATTTTCGACCCCGTTACAATACTTTACTTATACATTATACTATGTGCATTAAAAATTAATAAAGTATTATAAGACGCATATTACAATCACATATTACAACAAAAACTTCAAAATTTTAAAAGAAGTTCCCCTTTTGAGTAATTTATCAATATACATTCTGGGAAAAAGGTATTCTTATCTATAGATTTTCAAGGAAATACGACTTTTAAACGAAAGAAGAATATAACCAAACCAATTCACTCCTATATATTATTTTGTGAAAAAAAGTCATTAGAAAATTTATTATTTAATATGGAAGCTGGAGTTTGAGTTTATTGATCAAGTTGTCTAGAGTCCGTTAGTTTATTTTAAGATAATATCTCTTTTTTGCAAACCTGTAGTTAAAGTCCTTGTAATTCCATTCCATTCATAAAATGGCCACCAACTACACCTTAAATAATTGCATCCCGCTGTCTTACAAAATAAGTAAATATTACTGTCCTGTAGGATACAGAAACTTGTTCAATTAAATATTACTTTCCTTATAGTATTGTGACGGGGTCAAAAATTTGAATTCGAGTTTTCGACGGGAGAGAACGTTTCAAGCATCCCTGATCACGAATCAAACACTTTTGAAGTAATATCTGTGTGTGTGTGTGATGTGTGAAAGTATGTGTGTGAAAGTATGTGCGTGTGTGTCAGTGAGTCTGTGGAGACGATAACTGACCAACGAATGGACCGATTCGAACGAAATTTAGTACTAAAATCACAATCCGTAATTACTGGAAGCCTATTGCTTTTTATTCGCAATCGAATGTTAAGAATCCCCCTAAATTTTCGAGTGAAAGTTTGAAAAAATCGTCAAAAAATCAAAACCGCTAATAAAGTTACGCAAATAGACATTTCTTTTGTAATTTTTCATTAGAAAACGATTGACATAAATTTTAGAAGGTTAACATGTTCTCGAGATATTGCACATTTTTCAAAAAAATTACCAAAAAGTCATATAAAATATAAAAATAATATTTCTTATTGAGAAACATGTTCACTTTTCATATGTAATACCTTGCGATAAATTTGATGGCATCATTCTCGTGAATCTAGCTCGTTCCATTCATGAAAAAAGATACTTTGAGTAATACTTTTGTATTTGAACGCCTATAGTCATTTATCTGCTGTAAGAATAACTTATTTATTCGTCCATAACGCTTGGCGAGATTTTGGCGAAGAATTTGGTGGAATGTCACCAACTTGACTTTTTTAAATGTTGCTAAATAAACAAAAAACTCGCCAAATGGATTAAAAATGACGCTAAATCAATGATGACTCACTAATGATGACGACATGGAAAATGTCGACTCATTGACGAAAATTCAATGTCTTGGAATGAACATAAACAACTACTATAAAAATAATCTATTTATTTTTACTGTAAAAGTAGTAAATTCATTGCATTATATAAGGGAAGTCATATGCTGCTCACATCAGATTTTTTCTAACTGTAAATGTAGTAAATTCATTGCATTATATAAGGGAAGTCATATGCTGCTCACATCAGATTTTTTTTAACTGTAAATGTAGTAAATTCATTGCATTATATAAGGGAAGTCATATGCTGCTCACATCAGATTTTTTTTAACTGTAAATGTAGTAAATTCATTGCATTATATAAGGGAAGTCATATGCTACTCACATCAGATTTTTTTTAACTGTAAATGTAGTAAATTCATTGCATTATATAAGGGAAGTCATATGCTGCTCACATCAGATTTTTTTAAACTGTAAATGTAGTAAATTCATTGCATTATATAAGGGAAGTCATATGCTGCTCACATCAGATTTTTTTAACTGTAAATGTAGTAAATTCATTGCATTATATAAGGGAAGTCATATGCTACTCACATCAGATTTTTTTTAACTGTAAATGTAGTAAATTCATTGCATTATATAAGGGAAGTCATATGCTGCTCACATCAGATTTTTTTAACTGTAAATGTAGTAAATTCATTGCATTATATAAGGGATGTCATATGCTGCTCACATCAGATTTTTTTTAACTGTAAATGTAGTAAATTCATTGCATTATATAAGGGAAGTCATATGCTGCTCACATCAGATTTTTTTAACTGTAAATGTAGTAAATTCATTGCATTATATAAGGGATGTCATATGCTGCTCACATCAGATTTTTTTTAACTGTAAATGTAGTAAATTCATTGCATTATATAAGGGAAGTCATATGCTGCTCACATCAGATTTTTTTTAGCTGTAAATGTAGTAAATTCATTGCAGTATATCAGGGAAGTCATATGCTGCTCACATCAGATTTTTTTTAACTGTAAATGTAGTAAATTCATTGCATTATATAAGGGAAGTCATATGCTGCTCACATCAGATTTTTTTTAACTGTAAATGTAGTAAATTCATTGCATTATATGAGGAAATTCATGCTTTGCCCAGATCAGATTTTTTCCTTTACTTGTTCAATTAAATATTTCATCCGAAATTGTTATTTGACAAATGATTAGAGCTTTTTAATTTGACTCGATATTATAATTTTGTTACACTACTGTTCTTTTCACGCAAAAGAGAACTACTTTGATCAGGAAATGAAATTAAATGTGGATAATCCACTACTATAAGGGCATCCATGCATGCACAGACTTCAACATTTTTGAATGGAATTCAAATACTGCTCCTATAGATTTAACAAAATAAAAGCGAATTCTTCATCCACTGATGAACTAATTCTCAGTGTGTTTGGGGTGTTTGAGGAAATTCTAGGACATATCTTAATACAGTTCAATTTATTGACACTTTACATTTAAAATATGTTGACATTCAGAAATCTTAAATATGTCCCAAGAATAAATCTTGATAAAAACTGTAGAGTAAAGAAATCATTTTCTATTGAATAAAATTGAGCTTGAAAAAAAAAATTATTTAAAGATCAACATTTGACATATCTCTTAATGTATCCGTAAAAGAAAATTAAAAAGACTTTTTTTTAAATTTCGCTTTTCAAATAACTTTTTAAAAAATACAAGAAATGCAAAGTGATTGCTTCATTAATAAAATACTTTCTACAAAGATTATTTTAAGAGGAGAAAAAACTGAACAACGTTTTTATATGTATTTGCGCACGGATAATAGATATCTTCTCTTTTAACCTTTAAAATCATTCAGTAAATTAAACTGAACTTAGAAATGATTAAAATATTTTTCTTATTTAATTTAACGAAATGTATAAAAAAATCGCTTTAATCGAATGGGCTAAATGGAATAAAATATATCATGGCATGAGTTCACAGAAGAAGTTTTCAAAAAGAAGTTTTAAATATAATTAAGAGCCATCATTAAATCTGAATAGCTTTGAAAATAATTCTAAATTTCACCATTTACGCAATATTGAATAATGAAGTTCCACTGAACTTTCTCATACATGAATTCTCCCTATTATTGATATACATTACCATCAAACTGAACCATTTTATACTAAACAGAAATGCCAATAATTTAAAATTATCAAACTATTTTGCTGAAATTATCTTATACGATAACATTGGAGCTCATGCCACATGAGGATAGTCTTTTTTTCTTCCTTTATTAGTTCCATATAGAGTGCTTCAGTGAAACATGACTGGGATTTCTGAATATCAAAATACGTAGTTAAAGTGATTTTGTGAAAATTTTATCAATTTGGGAAAAAGTGTTTGGGGTACTGCGTTTCTTCTGTCATCAAAGTATTCTGCTCTTTCTGTTTTAAATAAAATTAAAATCCAAGTAACTGTTAAATTTTGCATATTTGCACTGACAATTATGTTCATTTCGAGAAAATAATAATTATTTAAAAAATATCTACACAATTCAATTGTGAATTCCCAGGTTATGTATATATTGTGTATAAGATGCCACGTCCATTTGCCCACTTCCGTTTATAACATTTGGAGGTTTTTTGAGACACTGAAATAGTGTTTATTTGTAATAAATATGAAAAAAAGTGTGTGTGTGGGGGGGGTTAAATATTAATCAGATAGTTTTATTCCAAATCAGGTTAAAAAGAAAACAAGAAAGACCAATCATGCTTAAAGCATTGATTACGAAACAATTTCCAACTTCAATTTTATTTAAACATGTCTAAAATGCAATACATTCCTCAGTAATATTTTAAAACTTATCACAATACTACATTAATTTATTTTATTTGAAAACTTAAACCTTCATCGAAAAAAATGAACTTCATTCCAATGACGGCATTGAAATATAAATTGCCTGGTTTATACATCTCTAAAATGTAATACATTCCTCGGTAATAATTTTAGAATTATCATAATACTACGATAATTTATTATATTTGAAAACTTCATCGAAAACAACGGAAATTCATTCAGATGACGTCATAGAAAAAATAACACGCCTGGCTCTCTCTATAAAAGCTGCATTTCATTCATAAATAATTTCTCATTCATGTCATTCATCACAATACTATAATAATTTATTTTATTTAAAAATTAAGACCATGGAGCTAGAAGTAATTAAACTCTATGCGTAAAACTTCATCGAAAAAACCGTCCTTCTCTTTATAAAATCAATGAATATTTCATTCATATCAACTATGCAGACTCCATGAACTAAATGATTTTGTGTTAAAGAAATACAGCAATTCTAATACAACTCATTCTACATATTTTGCTGTTTACATTCTACATAGGTGAAAAATAGGCTTCGTTGTAGAAATAATCAAATTTGGATGATCATTTAAACTCAAATATATTGTAATTGCGTTGTTTCAGTATGTAGATGCACAGAATTTAAGCAAAAATAAAGTGGTTTTAGGACGGATACAACACTCAATATGAATTAAAAAGAGCTTTAAAAATCACGATTTTGTGACAAGATGGATGCCATATATCATTTTGAAATGTGTCATGTGATCTTTTCATATCATGGTCACGTGATCGCTTCATGTAAGAGGTGTTATCAATATTTTAATTTTTATTTAAAAAGATACTGAATATATTTCGCTGAATTTTTTTTTATATATTTTATGGAATAATTTGAATATTACCTAAAATTTTCGAAACAATTTGTGAATTTTAAATTCGCTTAAAAAATGTTTGAAAAATTAGGTCTCATAGGGTTCAATGTATTTCATTTTTTCAACCCGGGTTCAATCCAAAACTAATTAGGTGATATTATTCATTTATATTCGCATAGGTCTTACAGACCGTCTGAACAACATACTAAAATTTCATTTTGATTAAATCATTTTTACGGCAGTTATCGTGCTAACGGACAGACAGACAGACAAACAGACAGAATGAACAAAGTCGTAAACACTTTTCAACTTTGTTGTAAAGTGTTAACAAAAATAAATACGGAAAATAAAAACTTTTCGGTGTGGATTTCATATTGGCAGAAAATCTACCATTTCAAAATTTTTTTTTATTAACACTTTACAACAAAGTTGAAAATCTTTTATGACTTTGTTCATTCTGTCCGTCTGTCGGTCTGTCTGTCTGTCGGTCTGTCTGTCTATCCATTAACACGATAACTGCCGTAAAAATGACTTAATAAAAATGAGATTTTTGTATGGTATTCAGACGATCTGTAGGATCTATGGGAATATAAACGAATAATATCACCCAATTAGTTTTGGATTGAACCCGGGTTGAAAAAATGAAATACATTGAACCCTATGAGACCTAATTTTTCAAACATTTTTTAAGCGGATTTAAAATTCACAAATTGCTTCGAAAATTTTAGGTAATAACCAAATTGTTCCATAAAATATATAAAAATATATTCAGCGAAATATATTTAGTAGTTTTTTAAATAAAAATTATAATATTAATTATACCTCTTATATGAAGTGATCAAGTGACCATGATACGAAAAGATCAAGTGACCCACTTCAAGATGAAATATGGCATCCATCTTGTCACAAAATCCTGCTTTTTAAAGTTCTTTTTAATTCAAATTGAGTGTTGTATCCGTCCTAAAACCACTTTATTTTTGCTTAAATTCTGTGCATCTACATACTGAAGCAACGCAATTACAATATATTTGAGTTTAAATGATCATCCAAATTTGATTATTTCTACAACGAAGCCTATGTTTCACTTATGTAAAATGTAAACAGCAAAATATGTAGAATGAGTTGTATTAGAATTGCTGTATTTCTTTAACACAGAATTATTTAGCTCATGGAGTCTGCATAGCTGATATGAATGAAATATTCATTGATGTTACAGAGAGAAGAACGATTTTTTTCGATGAAGTTTTAAGCATGGAGTTTAATTACTTGTAGTTCCATGGTCTTAATTTTTATATAAAATAAATTCTTATAGTTTTGTGATGAATGAAATGAATGGGAAATTGTTTATTAATGAAATCCTGCTTTTATAGAGAGAGCCAGGCGTATTATTTTTTCTATGACGTCATTTGAATGAATTTCAGTTGTTTTCGATGAAGTTTTCGAATATAATAAATTATCGTAGTATTATGATAATTCTAAAATTATTACCACAGAATGTATCACATTTTAGAGATATTTAAACCAGGCAATTTATATTTAAATGCCGTCATTTGAATGAAGTTCATTTTTTTCGATGAAGGTTTAAGTTTTCAAATATAATAAATTAACGTAGTATTGTGATAAGTTTTAAAATATTACCGAGGAATGTATTGCATTTTAGAGTTGTTTAAATAAAAAAGCATTGAAGTTGGAATGTGTTTCATAATCAATGCTTTAAGCACGATTGATCTTTCTTGTTTTATTTATATCCTGACAACTCATAGGTATTTTTTTTTGGCGGCATCCATTTACAGAGACCTTAATTAAGAGTAAAAAGCTCAAAGATTATTACTCACCAAAGAGTATTCTATTGCTAAAAATAAAAGGTGAACTTTTTTTGTACCGTCCATGCGTATCACTAATGATATAAAAGAATATTTTATATAAAAAATGATTTCGCTTAATAACACTGTGAGACCGGATATAGATCTCACACGACGTGCTGTGTTCGTGGTTTGACACTTTTATGTGCAAATTTATGGTGTCTGAAACGGCAACAATACGTCCAGTCAAAAAGACGCTAGGGTTTACAGCATGTGAACCCAAAGGTCAACTGAAACCATAAATTAGGGGACTCACGCCAGAAGGGGTCGAACGAACTCTTAAAATAATGTAAAGAACGGCATTGGATGGAATGCTAGACAATTCAGATGAAGCTTGTTACGTCACATTCAATGCTTCGAATGAGAACAAAGGAGGGATTGACACTCCCGACAAATGGAGGGAAACACAACTTGTGACCCAGGAAGGAGACTAATAAACGACAAGAGCAGTTATGACTTAATAACGACAACCACGATGACTTGTTCTGATACTTGCCCGAATAATGGCATAACGACGACTAGAAATGTAGAGTGCTCCGTATATATTCAAAAATAATGGATAGATATTGATTTGTGCAGAGTTACAGCAGTAAAATATGTTCAACGAATTTACGAGTCGGAGCATTCACCAAGAGTTAATGCCGGTAAATGGACGACATATAAATACGAATGGTGACCAAGTGAAAGACAAGATTGAAGGTATGTGCCCATTGGAAATGATATCTGGTCATAACCACTATTTAGGATTTTCCGTACTGGTTACATATGTCCCCTCCTCTGAAATAATATAATTAAATATTGTAATTGAATTATTTAAGTATTTATGTTTTTTTAATAAATGTTTTTGTTAAAGATAAAAAGGAATAATTAACTTAGTAACATATTAATTAAAAATTCCTTTACAGAACTCACGCAAAGGTTAAATAATTGGAGGGTTATTGCAAAACACAACGCACAATCTTAATGAATTTAATATTAAAAGTATAACTTCAAATCTCTTTCCCACAAAGACATTTATTAATCAAAATTGTATCCAGAAATCAGCGACGAACACGGCTGCGGCCAATTAAAATAAGAATAAAAATCGTGAACCTCACACCCCAGACCAAATTAGCTGACTATGAGAAAACGCGCAAACCTTGGTGTTGCATGGCACAGATATCCACTATGTAGGTTTTCTTAAAACTTCGTTATAATTTAGAGTAATTGAGCTCTATTTTTCTATTTAGTGAGGACCGTTAAATGTTATATATGGGGCATTTTCTCCAAAACGGACTTTTTCATCTTTCTTGTTACAATATATTTTTTTCTATTTTTCAACATGTTTTCTGCATTGTATATTGACATGGGTGGTTTAACCTAAAAAACAATCAGTAGCAGTTATCATTTTGGGAAAATGAAATAGAAAATGCAAATTTTTATTATCAAAACAAGTAAATACAGAAATACAATCTCACAGGGGAATGGCATTTAATATAGGCAACTGCTTTGTTAGTATATATATATATATATATATATATATATATATATATATATATATATATATATATATATATATAATTAGAAAAATAAAAAAATTGTTTTGCTTTAATTGCAATCTTATATTTAGAACTAACTTCTTATTTGTTTTATTTTCTAAAAAGAAAATCTAGTTTAAATGTAAATCACCTGTTCTAATGTCATTTCCTTGTCTACCAAGAAGACAGTTAAATGACGACAGAGCAATGACGAATCATGTGATTTTACTTTCTGAGTATATGAGTTCTATTTGCATTTAAACCTCACTTGATATTCAGTTTGCTACAATAACTAGGCACACATATATGTTAAAAATATTTATTTACTTTTTTATTCTGTAAAATAATTAAAGACAGGTGAATGAGAAGGAATAAAAGTACTTACCTAAAATTGTTCGGTTTTATAATATTTTCCTGCACAGAATGATAGCTAGAACATAGTCGAACTCTTGAAATGGTGAATATGGATTTTAGTAGTAAAGGATAATACTTTAATTATATTCTATTGTACAGAAAGAGATGTTAAAATTTAAAGACAGGTGAATGACAAAAAATCTAGAGGACTGTAAAAAATTAATTTAAAATATTGCGCTACTGAATAGTGGATTTTTTTTACAGTTTGTATTTTACATAGTCTAATTTAATATAAAAAATCCAATTAAAAGAAAACTTGAAAATTAAGATTTATAAATGAAGTTGTAATTTTATTATTTGGCTGTTGGGACACACAGGTGAATGACATTTAATAAAAAAACTACATTTTTAAATATTAAAAATATATTTTTTTTTAGCTATTGGATGACAAATATCAACTACGACACAGTAAAACTAATCAGTGTCCAAAATCAGTCTCAAATCATGCAAACTTTTATTAAAACATCTGGGACATGTAAAACTCCCTTTTACAGAAAATGACCCGTTTACTGCTTGTATTATATGTCTGCCCTCCTGCAGGGCTGGCCAGTTGCTCCGCTGATTACAATCCGGGCCTTGACATAATTTTGTAACCCTTGGACCACACTTTTAAATAAAAACATTTTAAATAAATTTAATTATTGGAATTTTCTTCAATTTCTGAATAAAATTTCAACATAAATTAACAACATATAAGTTTAATTTTCGTTAGGGGCTTGATGGCATGCTTTTAATTATAATTAAAATTTCTAAAATATTTATAAAATGTATTTAAACTTTAACGTTTTACTTCACTTTCCTGCTATTCAATATTTAAAACAGATTTTAATATTTACTAGCTGAGATTCCCACAGCTAGCGCTTAATTTACTTCTAGTTGTCAATTTTTAGGGGTGACTTTTTTAGAAGTCACAGGTAACGATAAATAAGTCCGATGAGTAGGGGCAAAAAAATCCCCGAACTATAAATTCTCAACTAATTCCCCAAAAGGAAGATCATATTCTTAACAGTGTCGTCATATCCAAAGTAGGCAAATATAAGGGCACGTTAAATTTATGGGTCTCACGGACTTATATGTGGGAACTTATTGACCCTCATATTTAACGTAGCAGTACTCTGCGGGGACACGGAGACAGTTTGGGCAGAGCCGAGAATCGAACTCGGGATGTCCGAATGGAATCCGCGCGGGTAAACCTCTGGGCTGTCCCACTCCACCGTGTAAACCCCTGTCGAATGTCGTAATAAGCCATAGCTCAAAAATCCCGTCGGCTTAAATCCATGTTTTGTCCTTACCTTATTAATTTCAAAATGACGCGGTAAAAAGCATTTTATACATTTCTCGTCCTTCAGCCAATATTCACATGAGAGTTCATTGAAAGCTGTTATTTTTGGAAAAGTCACATTATAAAAACTTAAGTACTGGCTCTCGTAATCATGGTCTTTTTCCTCATTTGTATACAGACTAAGCAAAATTAGTTTTACAATTTGTGGAGGAAAGGGAGTCACCGGGCCCCGGACCAGGGACCCTTTGCTTACAAGACCAACATTATAATCACTGAGCAAAAGCTAGCTTCTCCTCCGTTCTTATAATTCGGGTACAGGTTCCAAGCATATTTGATCAGATGTCTTTGCTGCCGAACACTCCCTCACCTGATGAGAAAGCCCAGGTCTAATTTCGGCGAGGAAGGAACCGCTGAGAAAATCCCCGCGTGTCCCCCCGAAATGCAGTTGAGGGGTTGAAGTGGGCCGGGAGACGTGTCGCCTCGGGCGTGACGGTCAGTCGTGGTCAACCAGTAAGGGAGTGTCAAGGCTTCTGACTCCGTGTGGTGCTGCCATCTCGTGTTGAGAGGTGAGATCGTTGGAGAGGAGTTGCGTGTTTCAAACGTCCAGCCATCATTGTGGAGGAAAGGAAGTCGCCGAGCGCCGAACCAGGGACCCTTTGCTTACAAGACCGACAATATAATCACTGAGCAAGAGCTAGCTTCTCCTCCGGTCTAATAATACGGGTACAGGTTCCAAGCATCTTTGATCATATGTCTTTGCTGCCGAAAAATTTTCAAAATATATTTGTAACGCAGGTGAAGGCAATCAAACACACTTTATATTTAATTGTCCATAATCAAAATCTCACCACTTAAAGAAACCCTCTATAACAAACTTTTAACGTTGGATAAATAAATCATTAAATATTTATTCTAAAATTATATTTATTCAAATAAATATTATATTTATTCAAAATAAAATTGACTTGCTTGTAATCTTTCTTGTAATTTTTTTATCCGGCTTTGTTAACGTAAGATTTAGACCTAGATGGATTTTTTTTTAATTGGAGTAAAACTGCGAAATTTATTCGAAATTTTATATTTTCTTAATTTATGGCTCAATGATCACGAACTTGATAGTTTCAACCATTACAATTTTAAGTAAATTTACTTTCTGGAGATAAAAATCCACCATATATTCTCAAATCATTCATTGGAAAAGGTCTCTTCTACCACTAAATGTTAAAACCTTCCTTATTTTACTTTCAGACTGCTATAAACTCTTAAAACGCGTATTTCACTATTTATTGGCGAAATTTATATGGGATATATCTAGTGGAAGCGCCAACCCGAAAAATTGCCGATTTACCTTTCAAATCCCCATTTTAATGATGCAAAGCTAAAATATTAGATTATGTCAAGTACTTTAGCTTTTACTGCATCCTAAAAGCTAAATCTCTTCAGACAGCCAAGCCATTAAATGTCCGTGTTGAAATGGAATACTCAAATTTTGAATCACCTCAGGATTTGTTCAAAGACTTTGTTCATTCTTTGAGTCAACATATATGAGTTTGAAGTTTATGTAAAACTTTGGCATCCTTTCAAATTAAAGAGAAAAGTGTTTGCTAGGCGCAAGTGGGGTATGGGTGTTTTGAGAAATAATATTCGGGGGTACTCCAGACCCAGAGTATTTGTCGCATTTGGATGGATTAAGAAAGTTTTGCAAAATTGTAACAGCTGCAAAAAATGTTACCATCAGTTTGTTTACACTTTTGTTTCTGAATATATTGCGAAGAAATTAAATGTTTAGAATTGTTATGAAATGCATACCCCTTGTTAATTTATTTCTAAATTTCATTTTCGGAAACGCCTTTTTCAAAAATCCATTTTATTCTTTCGTATTCAGCAAATTTTAGTTTGCGCTATTTTCGATTCTGAATTGTTGTTCTTAAAAATAAATTGTATTGCAACTGATAAATAGCTAAATCTGTCACCTCGCCTTCTTAAAGTCTCTCGGTCTACGTTAACAACCATTCGCGCTTTGATACATGATGACGTTTAGTTATTTTCACGTGATACATATTTTTATATGAAAATATATTGGAATTATTTTCTGTGTCATCACGGGTGCGCATTAACATTAAAAACGTTAAGTAAAAGTAAAGTAGTTAATTTTGGAATTGGCGATCAACTCGTGAAGGAGTCGGACGTATGTTTGCCCTTGCGGCAAAATGGCTAAATTCTTATTCTATATTTAGTTAAGTTATTAAAAATTTATTAAATATTACGGTAAAATATCGCGTTATTGTTAACTTAAAAAGAATTAATTATTTTCAACGTGAATGAGATGTTAATGATCGTTTTTTGTCAAAAGAATATTCCATCTCCTTGAATGTTCCGTCGCATTATTTGGCATTATTCTAGCATGTTAATCTATTAAAAAAAAATGAATTATATTGAAGGAATGTAGTTTCTGAATGATGATAACATGCTAATAAAGTGAAGTATATCTTATGAAGATTCTTTTATTTTACCAAGATGACTTATCCTCTTATACGAACATCGTCATTTCGCCATTAATCTGACGTCCGGCAGTAGAATTCTAATTGACTCAAATCTCCAGGAATTAATGGATAAATCTCATTCATTACAGAAGACTCCTATCCAATTCATCCCTGATTTAATTTGTCGTCAACCACCCGCCTGCAGAACCGGAGCTTCCAATAGTTTAGAACACCCGAATACGATCATTGCCGGTTGTGCGCTAGCCGGAGGACACAACAGAATTGAGTTTTTTTTTGCAAGATTTGATTTAAATTAAATAAAGTTTCCCACTTGCCAGAAATTCGAATTACTACGAGTACGGTTACTGTTCAACTCCTGTAGCACTAGTACATATAAAGGACTCAAAATTAATTATTTAAATGAATGGACATTAGCATGACCCAAAATTATTTGTGAACACTGCATTATTCTGAAATATTTTAAACTTAGTGATAGTAGTATTTTGACATAATTTAAAATTTCTACCTATAGAAAACTCTGCCTAACGACGTTCTACTTTCTCATACGATAGAATACTCGAGATTTTAATGATAATATAAGTTTTAGGACTTCCTGGAACACGTTATGACTATTTTTAGACTAAAGTATGTCTGTCTGTCTGTACGATGCTGCCACACGATAGGTGCCGCAGATATTAATGGACTAGCAGTATTCCCATTCTTCGTGAGTAATATATTATATAAAGAAACGTGAAATTCACAGTTATGTACATTTCTCTGTAGTATAAGAATCTTTGTTCTCGCTATGCAAAATTATCTTCACAGGCAGATCTGAAAAGGCTAAATTGGTATTGAAAGATATACCCGTACTATTTTTATTCTCTATCAACAATTGGATAAACGCAATATATGCTTCGACAAATCTTTGGGAAAATATAACAGATGATAAAAGAAATTGAAAATATCATTTATCATTGTAATTTTTAAACCCAAAGGCCGTTATTGATATAATTCAGTCAAAATACAATACTATTCTTTCATTTATAAAATTTATATTTATATCCATTTCTTTATTTTTTTAATCGGACAAAATTAATAAAAATAGTCTGTCACATAAACACATATGATTTAACCGAGTTAAGCAACATGATATAATTTTCTTCAAATAAATTTGCGAAATAAATATCGTCTGCATAATACTATTTCTATGGAAAGATTAATTGAGAGTTTTTTTAATACCTTGACAATCCCTGATCCTAGAAATACAAAACATGCACTAAATTTTAAGTGGGGCTATTACAAGGTTATTCTTAAAATTTCAGGAAATTCGGGGTAGCCGTTCTTCCGTGATGCTGAGGCAAAAACACAGATATACAGATAATTTTTCAATTTTATTTATATAATTTTTTACGAAACTTTATATTTGACATTATTAACGATAAATCTAATAGAATTTTTTTTAATTCGAGCGAAAATTTCATATCTCGACATGCCAGCATAGGAAAAAATGTGATCTAATTATGCGTAACATATATTATTTATGGCTCAAATGTTTATGAAATATGACAGTTTAATTCATTGCAGTACACGTAGTCGCGATACAATTTTGGGGTTCGTGACATCATTAGCCCCCTAGTGGGGGAAGCATGTTACCCCCACCCGAAGGGGTACATTATCATACGTGATATGAACCGAAAGATTTTTTCAAGCCCGTTAAAATAAAGGGTAACATGCTATAATTGCAATCATTTGAACCCAAAATACATATTTCTGATTTTCTTTGTCTTTGCAAATTTTTCAAAAAAGAACGAAAAAATACAAGCTACTTAAATAGATTATGGTATGAAAAATTCAAGTTAAACCTTACCCCACTTAACTTATTTACGTATATATAAATAATGTTGCCACGCTTTTGTGGACGTATTTCTATAAAACTACTTGAGATAAATAAATATAATAAATGCTGATAAAAAATTATTAGCCTTACAGTCACAATTTATTATTAATAATAATAAGGACAGGCCATAATTTGGAATCCTCTTGCGCTTCAGACAGAAGTAAAGCAAAGCTTTAGTTCATAATGTTTAATGGGTCCGTAACTATATACATATATTATAAGAAGCTCTGCTTTTTTATTTTAATATATGAATTTTAAAATTATATCTTACTGGTAGATAAATATGTGAGTATTAAGTGTGAAGAGGTATTTCATTACAACACGCATAATTAATAGGACTAGAATTTCCACAATGGATCTCTAGTTGACATATTTAATTAAACCTTAGTACTGCTGTCACCTCTTCGATTTGTACCCAATAATATTACTTTAAATTGTCAGAGCCATATACACAAAAGTTTGCTGGGTTTAACCGCATTACGTTGATGTCACTTTACAGTTCTGCCGCAACATACTTTCTCAAACGATCTTTAATATTGAAAATGTTAAAATCTCTTAAATTCCTTATGATAAATAAATTGTAAGAAAATATGTCTTGCAATACAAAATATATGAATAGAATTGACCGATGTTCAAACACCTTAGCATTCAAAAAGAAGCCGAAAGTTGCAGAAATACTACTGTTAGTTGTAAACATTTTAAAGGTTACTATTATCCCTTAACAAAAATATTTAGTTTTGGACTACCCCAATGTTTATTTATTTATTTATTTATTATTTATTTGCCGATGCAGTGGTCAAGTGGTCAAGGCGAGCGTTTCAACAGCAATCGCTCGACCGCCGCGTTGTGGGTTCGAGTCCCACATAAGGCATGGATGTTTGTGTTGTGTTCCGCCCCCCTCTGGTGCGCCTGGGGCAACGTCCTTGGACGGCTAAATGGTTCACGTTCTGGCCACTGACAAAAGGCGAGTGATTATGAGTCAAGTGCCTGGCCATTTGATAAAAAAAAATATATATATTATTTATTTTCAAGAACAGGGTAAAATACGATTACAAATTAGAAACAAGCAACAGTAAAGCAGGAAATGTAAATGGCCTAAGTCTTTGCCCCAAAAACATCTTCAGTTCGTCAATATAAAATGGTCTCGGAGTCATCACATAGATCCAGCCTCCCCCACCACCACCACCACCACACACACACATCGATGCAGATGGGTTTTATTCATGATTTCCATCAAATTGTAAAGCTGACTACGCCCAATGTACAATAAATTCAAAAAAAGTGTATGGAACTCTCAAGCGTTGCCAGTGAAGTTTCTCATCACCCATTTTAATAAATATAAAAATCTAAGTTTTAGGATATTAGACCCAGGAATCAATAATACGGGTATATAAATTGAATTACCATAACGTAACGAAATCTTTTAATCTTTATTCATTAGCTTCTATCGATTCATACTCTAAGAATGAAATTGTTGGCTTATAATAACAAAACAAAGATATAAATATTTTCTGCTGTAAAGTGTCTAAATAGCGAATAAATCGATTTAAGTGATTGACCTGGAAGTAGGTTTATTCCTATCAGTATTTAATTGCAAATTGAATTATTTTCTCGACTAAAGTTATCAGTGTTTGTGCTTCTTCTGAATCAAAATTTATGTTGAAATCACCGTTAAGAATCATTGACGATTTGTCCAGATTTCTTTTCAACAATTTTGCGCCCTCAATAGTGTACGGCAGCAAGACTTCGTGAATAAATCCAATAATCTCATCAACGGTTTGGTTCGGCGATAGGTAGAAGACGACCATGAGAATCGTTTGTTCATTTTCCAGTCGACATTGCACTGCACAAAGATTGCACTGCACAGAGATCACAAAGATCCTGTGGATTGGACACCCACAACACACGGACACGGTGCTTGGTCGTGTGGTCTGGGCTTTCTACACGGACACGGTGCTCGTTTGTTGTTTGCCATATTAAAACTCACAAAATTTTATAATTTTCAACTATATTTGTCAACAGTATAAAACTACGCTTCATATATACACTGTATACGTATTAAAAATTGCAAAAATTCACGATTTTCAACGAAAACTTATCAACAAATACAAAGAGCGCACAGCATAGAGAAAGAACATTTCCCCCTTATTCAACTTTCAGCTTCCTGCTTGGGTTAGTAAGCGTTTCACTTTTCACCTCGTCCAAGCAAACTTACACTGCCTTGGCAAAAGAAGTTTCACTTCAAAAAACGGGATAATTTAGAAACGTGGCAGCATTCCGTTTCGCCAAGTCGCGGACAAGTCTCCATTTCCGAATCTGTAGCTAGCATGTGTAAAGTGTTATGCGTGACTTAATAAAACTTGATTTTCAGGGGTCTGTATCTCAGCCCACAAGACAGCTGTAGACTTGACCTTCTTTTCATGCACTATGACTACGAAGCTGATAAAATCAAGATTAAAAAGAGAATACAATTGGAGAGAAAATTTTAATTGTGCACTTTTTACGACTTTTGGTCTGGTTTTTATTTTCTCCAACATTGACGGACTTAACCTTAACTGCTGAACCAATTTTTATGAATGATCACTCATTATATGTCTTCTGGTTGGAGATGCATATTTTTTAACTTGAAGATAATTTCGATTTAGAATTTCAAAAATTGTAAAAACATTGGTTTTCGACCATTTCCTTCAGGGTTGACGGACCTACAGCCTAAACTACTGAATCGATTTTAATCAATAAAAACTCATTTTGTTCGTTCAGGTAGGAGGTGCATACTTTTCTCTTAAAATTTGTAGATAAATTTAATTTAGAATCTCAAAAATTGAAAAAAAAACATGAATAAATGGCGTTTGACGGTAAAGTAAAATTTGCATTGTACATATTTGTACAAATAATATTGAAATCTCACAAAAGCACCTCTATTTGGTGAAAGAACGTCCCAGAAAAGTACAAAAAACAAAAACCTCCTTCCAAATAAGTTATGGAATTTCAAAATGATTAGCTCCAAGTTTCCGCAAACCGGAGATGTATTTACAAAATCTAGGTACCCTTCAAAGGATCCTAAACCTCCTTCAAATCACATGCAGTCCTTTTGACTTGTAATTAATTAAAAACATTGAATATGACTAAATAGGGCAATGTGTGATTGAGTGAAGGGCTAGGATCTTTTGATAGTGTACCTAGACTTAAAAATACAGCTTTGCTTCTGCGAAAATTTGGCAAGAACCATTTTTCGAATTCATAACCTATTCTAAAAAAGTTTCTGTTTTTGTACTTGGCGGGGAGTATTTACCCCGAACTGGTGTTTTTGTAAGAATTCGAATATCCAGCGTCTATAGAAATAGCTGCTGTGTACTAGTTTAAAATTTTCCAATTTGCTTATACAGTGCCATTTGTTGTTGAGGTAGAACGGTCAGCTTCTTTCATTCGTTTTTCTTTTTCGCCCAGACTGTTCTACCCAAAGATGTTGAAGACCCAGATCACTCGTTGCAGCAACTGTTTGAGTGGACGGCTACACAAAGGTGTAAGGTATCTGTTTGGATGACCGGTACAAGGGCCACTCATTTTAGACCCGAACCCAGTGGGGCGATATCCACAGGGAATCTCACTATGTCTCTTACCATCTACCTCTCGCAAGGACTTTCAAACCCACATATTTAACGCGTCCGGTACCCGTCCTCCTCGTAAACACGGGGACAGTTTGCATAAAACCGGGAATCGAACTCGGGTATTCCGAGCGCTATCACCGTGCCTTAACCACAGGGCCCTGAACAATTAGCTCCGTGAAGTCCAATCCTATATGTCTAAAGGAAGCCTTGAAATATTTCACAAACTCTTCTGGAACCCCCAATTGTCCGACACGACGGCCGACATAATGATTAGATTCTACGGGAATATATAACAACATAGACGTGCAGAACACCAGAATTCCTAAATAATAAAAAAGTCATACTTTTGAATGAAATGTTTTAAGAGCATTTGTTATCTTTTTCTATTTAGTAATTCCTGCTAATTAAAATGACATTTGGAGATTAAGATACAATTTTAAACTATTCAATTTATACAAAGATCGTGGTATAATAAAATTCATTTAAACTAAAAGAATGTAATGGGCAGAACATTTGCTAAGAATAGATAACAAAAAAATCTGATGTGGGCAACACATGACGTTATTTATATAATGCATTGAATTTACTACTTTTACAGTTAAAAAAAATGTTATTCTTATAGTAGATACTTATATTCTTTCCAAGATATTGAATTTTCTTCAATTAGTCGTAATTTTCATTGATTTAGCGTCATTTTTATCCAGACTTTATTTTTGGCGAGATTTTTGTTACTTTGGCAACAATTAAAAATGTCGCCAAGTTGACGATATTCCGCCAAATTCGTCGCCCAAATATCGCCAAGCCTTATGGACGGAGAAATAAGTTATTCTTATAGCAGATAAATTACTATTAGCGTTCAAATACAAAAGTGTTACTCAAAGTATATTTTTTCATGAATAGAACGAGCTAGTTCCACGAGAATGATGTCACCCAATTTATCGCATGGTATTACATATGAAAAGTGAACATGTTTCTCAATAGGAAATATATTTTTTTTTATTTTATATGACTTTTTGACATTTTTTTGAAAAATGTGCAATATCTCGAAAACGGTTCATGTTAGCATTTTAAAATTTATGTCAATCGTTTTCTAATGAAAAATTGCACAAGAAATGTCTATTTGCGTAACTTTATTAGCGGTTTTGATTTTTTGACGATTTTTTCAAAATTTCACTCGAAAATTTAGGGGGGTTCTGAACATTCGATTGCGTATAAAAAGAATAGGCTTCCAGTGTTTATGGATTGTGATTTTTGTACCAAATTTCGTTCGAATCGGTCCATTCGTTCGTGAGTTATCGTCTCCACAGTCTCACTGATACACACACACACATACACATACACATACTTTCACACACACACACACACATACAGACATCACTTCAAAAATGTTTGATTCGTGATCAGGGATGCTTGAAACGTGCTCTCCCGTCGAAAACTCGAATTCGAATTTTCGACCCCGTCACAATACTTTCCTTATACATTATGTATATAAGGAAAGTAAAAAATCACCAAGGAAATGTTTATGTCCACATCGATCGGGAAAGACCTGGAGGACGACCGTAGTTAGATGGATCGATTGTGTGGACAAGGACTCTATGGTATGAAAGATTAAAAATTATGTAACCATTGCTCCTAGGTGGGCAATTATAATAATCTTCTGAAAAGGGCCGAGGCCCACAGTGGGCAATCAAGCCATTGATGATGGTGGGTAAGAAACGATAAACATTTTTACTTTATGTCTAGACTACTAATTACAAGCATTGTCATATATTTTCAATCAAACATTTTTTGTTAATATAATGGTTTTTCATGACATTGTTAACAAAAACAAATAACATTTTAATGTTTCAAGGTGCATTATCATTTTCATGTGTTGCGATTTAAGAAAAGTATTTATTTAATTGGTTTGACATTTTTCTATTATTGCTAGATTTTATCAAAATTTCTATTTCGCAACATTATGAGTAGTTGGACTTTAAAATGAATCCCTTGCCGCTTCAAAAATTTCCCGCTTAAAAATAATGTCATCCCAAGTAAAACCCTTGATCCTGAAATTTTAACTATCACGCGAATATCTACGTTGAATTTTCAAAATGTTTCATTGTTTTATACGTTTTATAAAAAAATCTTAATAACGTTAAAGTCTTAACAATGTTTGCCCAATTTCTAAAAATGGTGGCAAATTTACTTTTTAATTTGTACTTTTCTTTGAAAAATGTGGCAAACTAATGCGAAGCTCGGGACATAGGCCCACAGAGCCCTAGTTCCGGCATCACTAGGATTGTTTTAAGTTAATGGATAATTTTTACATAATTTATTGTTGTTTTTAATCCTATACAGCAGTGTAATAAATTAATTTCATGTTTAGTGTGAATATAATGGAATAATTAAATTTACATTTAAAGAAAGCATCTTTAACATTTTTTACCTTTTATGTTTAATCTTAGTTCAAAATTAATACCTAGCTTTAATTTTATCATTATATAAAATATCTTGAAACTTATTTTGAAACGTTTTCAACCGTTTCTGGCTTAAAGTATTCTGAAAATATTTGATTCCATAACATTTGCTCTATTCTTGAAACACGTAGAATGTTAAGCTTATCAATTTTTTCATCTCTCAAAAATGTGTTGCATTAGAGCCGAAGGGCACGTTAAAAGTAATAGAAGGGCACCGAGTTCTTGCATGACGGCTCTTAACTTTAATGAGCTTATATAGAACGACGGAAATACAGGCTTAAAGAATTCCTTCATTTTTTTATTTCTGTGTCTCGTATGTTTTCGAATCAAATTAGAAACTGTCAGAGCCTTTTCTCTGAAGTGTCAGTTATACGATTGCCTCTGTACATTTTTAGCAAAAATATTTTAACAGTAGGAGGAATGATGATTTCTTTCACCGTGAAATCATTTGTATCAACTGTTATTGGAGATGGTTATGTTTGAAATGTACAGCGCAGTACATAATTTTCACACTACTGCATGTGGTGCATACTTATATAAGATACTTATTGCGAAATAAATACAACTACTTTGAGCAAAGGATAAGGAAACACTAAAGCAACGTAATTGAGCACAAATTAATAAAACAAAAAAGCATGCAGCTGTTTAGAGTATACGTTGGACCACCTTCATCAGTGAAAGATAGATCAACATTTCCCCGTTCTAACCTCGGGTTTGCTGCTCTATTTTGCACTGAAGAAGGAAGTCCCGACATATGTACAAAACATCTGTATATTTTTCCTTGTTTTTATTTATGTCTATGTACTTCGCTTGAGTTTACTCTGATACTTATTGCTGTTGAATGAATACACACACACACACACACACACACACACATATATATATATATATATATATATATATATATATAAATTCGACGCACCAAGGAGTTGTCCGATTCTGACAAAAATTTGTGGAAGTGTAGAACATACATAGAAGAAGAAACGATTAAAATTTCAGAACAATTTAATGATTTAGAGTTTGACCGTATACAAAGGGAAGATGTCAATAAGGCGTTGTCCACCTCTGGCCTGGATGCAAGAGGTCACCCGGCGTGGCATAGACTGATAAAGTTCGCGGATGGTGTCCAAGGTCTTGCCAAATTGTCTCCATTTGTCGGGCTAAATCGTCAACATCCCGGGATGGTTGCAATCGCTTTCTCATAACGTCCCAAATGTGCTCTATGGGAGATAGATCAGGAGTCCTATATATATATATATATATATATATATATATATATATATATATATATATATATATATATGCAGGGTATCCCAAAAACATTGACCTCGGCTTTTATTCTTTAAAAATTGATCTGAGACATATATACATATATAATAAATTACAAAGTTGCGTAAAAAAGGTACATGATTTTATGAAACAGATAAAAATTTTCAGGGGATTAAATTTGAAGGAATACAAAATTCAAATTTTATACGGCCCCCGTACAAAAACATTTCCAATGAGTAAAATGTGCCCCATCCACTAATAAGATTATGTACAAAATTTCAGCATTTTATCATAAATCCCATATATATGTTTAAGCAAAGTTGGTGAGGGTTTAATCACAAATGCATCATAGGCAAATAATATCTGCCTCTTATCTTTAAAGGATCTTTAGCATGGATGGAAAACATTTTGAACAGGCTTTGTACTCTATGTGTAAAGTTATTATTTCTCCACATTGTAGATACTTTTGTACCAATAAATAACAAAATTATTATTCATTTATGTATTCATTGTTTCCTTTCGCAATTTGTGTATGACCCTTGAAACGCGATTTACCGACGTGTTTCTTTCCCTCTGAGAACCCATATCGATGCTTCAGAAAGTGGTTTAAGTCCGCATTATTGTCTTTTCATATCTCTGGGATTTTTTATGACAAAATGCTGAAATTTTGTACATCACCTTATTAGTCTATGGGGTACATTTTACTCATTGGAAATATTTTTGTACGGGGGCCGTATAACAATTTAAATTTTGTATTTCTTAAAATTTAATTTCATTGAAAATTTTAATCGATTTCATAAAATTATGTATCTTTTTTTATGCAACTTCGTAAATTATTACATATGTCTAAGATCAATATTTAAAGAATAAAAGCCGAGGTCAATGCTTTTGGGAGACCCTGTATATTCAATCTGTTAAGTTCTATATGTAACACGTAAGGGCACGATACATGGTACGGTAATCTTCAAGCAGAATAACATGGATCGCAAAAAAAAATTTGTAATTTTTTATATATTTTGTTACTGAATTAGAAAACTCCAAACAAAAATTAATTGTCATATCATAAAAAGTTATTTCAGAAATTCGGAATTTTCTATCAACTTTATCAAAATTTTGACAGTAGTTTCTGCACCATTAGCAATTTACTTTATCACCTACTGGAAGAAAAATAATTGGCAGTGGCTGCAGTTCGATGGAGCGGAAATGGTTCTGCGCAAGTAACATCTTTATCTGTGTGCGGTTGGTCTCATTTAGACATTTTCAAAACAGTTCAAATTTTAAAATATTAAAATTAGAACCACCTTCTCACAATAGTTCAAAAGTTAAAATAAATAAACTAAAACTACCTTTTCAAAATAATTTTAAATATTAAAATATCGATAATATAACCACTATATCTCAAAACCGAAGAATCTATTCCGAAATGTATTTATATATCCTCGTAGAGCTTTCAATGGGCTACAAATTACTTCTTATAGTTCATAGAAGTAATTTGGTTATATCATTTTAAGTTTTCGAGATAGCATTACAAACTTGAAAAATGGAAACTTATCCATCAACTAGCAAAAACAAATTATTAATCTATAAACTACATTTTCTACTGAACATTTTTGTCGCTTACTGTTTATAACTATATTTTATAATTTAGAAGACATTTTGATTGTAATTAAGCAAAATAAGGCAAAAAATCGCTTCGACAAAAGCTTTGTAATTTTTGCCAAAGAACAATATTCAAAATATTAAAATATTGAATTTTTTTTAATATATTCATAAATAGAATCATATTTTCGACAAGACAATTACTTGTTTATATCTTCAAAACGTAACGCTCCAATTTCAGCCAGAGATACCTCAACCAAAAATGTGTTGCACATCAAAACTAAAACAAGGCATATTTTACCTGCAGTTAATACTGCTACTGATGTAATGAAACTAATATAATTTCATTTAAAACAACATTCAAAACAAAATTAATAACATCCATCGATTTCACGTGTTCTTCAACGTTCTTTAATTTAAGAGCTATTTTTGTTTCACCATCATAAACAAAACCGCATTTGCATGAAATAAACCTGTAAAACATGGAACCGCATTTGCATGGTTAGGAATCGTTGGGGTGCGCATAACATTCCATGGTAATGCAAATCCTTAGTTATGTTAATCAAACAAAAATACCTCTTAATTTTCATATTAAGGAACACATAAGCTATGTTTCTAAGCAAGATGTATCAAAATCTTCAATTGCTGAACATTATTGGGACTCTAATCAGGTTTTTAATTGTTTGGAAACAAAGATATAATTTTAATTACATTTTCTTCATATTTTCTCGATTGTTGCTTAGCCAGACCAACTTTTTATTTCTCTGTTCTTCTCTACTGTTTGGAAATATTTTCTTTAATTTTTCAATATCATTTGCTTCCTTCTTCATTATTCAGTAATTTTCAAGCTATTTTCTTATTTTTTTTATATATTCCGAAATATTTGTTGACGAATTTAGTTTTTATTTATACTATTAATAGCCTTTAAAAGCTGTTTGTTTCTTCATTTTTTGTTCTACATATTTTTCATATTTTTTTATAAACTGTTATTTTTACAGCTGGTTTGAACGACTCATGTAAATTTTAAAACCCGTTAGTTTCATACTTATTAATTTAGTTGGAAACTAATGTTAGTAAAGAAAACTTGAGCAATGTATATAAGCAAAAATAACACAATACTGCATCATACATCTATTTCAAGGATGAACTGGATCCCTTTCATCAGTGCAAGAAACAAATCCGAAGTCCAAAAGATAAATGGGCCTGAATTGACCACCCAAGACCTAGATTATGAACTCACTTCAGAGAGCAAATCAGAAAGCAGATTTCATTGCGCAAAATTCATTCTGCTTTCTGATTGGCTCTCTCAAGTGAATCAGAAAGCTGATCAAGCCATTCAGAAATCGGAATAAACTCATTCTGTTTTCTGATTGGCTCTCTCAAGTGATTGCTTTATCCAGATCTTGGGTATATAATCCCCTCTGTTATTTCTATTTGCGTCCATTCCTATATTGGACTTCCGGTTTATGGGTTCTGATGAAGAAAATCCAGCATATCCTCGAAACAGTTATATGATGTATTATTGTGTTATTTTTGCTTATATATGTTTCCCAAGTTTACCGTATCATTTGCATAAAGTATATTTACTTTAGATTTATGTTTGTAGTTTTACTCGTTGAATAGGTGCTTTGCATTTCTCTGTTGTACATTCACTTTCCTCCTTAGTATTTTACCGTCAATTTATATCCTACTACTCGCTCTCTATTCCATAGTTTTTTACCTCTCTTTTTCCTACGTTCGTCATTGTCAACACCTTTTCCGTGTTTCAGTCATGTCTGCTGGTTAGCAGCAATTGCAGGGCTACTTATTTGTCCTGACTAGGAAAGTTGTTTTATTTTAGACACCAATTAACGCTATAAATTTTATATTGGATGTTGCTTTAACTGCAGTTCTATTTGTTTCTAAGTATTTTTGTTGGTACAGACATTAGACAACGGCTGTTAGATTGAAACTTCTTATCTACGATAACTGAAGTTAAAAAAGAGGTTTGAAGTTCCTGCAATTGTGTGGCTACTAAGATACTTTGAAATAATGAAAATACTGACTATGAATAAATTGTTGGAAAGATGCTGGCAACAGAGATTTTAAGAAGTCCAGTGAGCATTATAATTCATTTCTTGAATACTTTAAGAGATATTTCCTTAGAAAATTTAGGCACAGTTATAGAGGAACACGGAATGCAGTACCATCAAGACATTAAGGAGGTGTGCAGAGATACCAAGACCGGTAGAAAATATATACCATAGCCAATGGGAAAAATATACCAAGGCCGGTGAAAAGTTAATATTATGGAACACAATGGCTGTAGAAACTGAAAATCCGAAATCACCACGAAGTTCCGCATTGTGAGAATTCGAAAGCAGGGCACAAAAAGGAAAGCGTAACAAACGCTGCTTTAGTGGCGAAAGAAAAAGGACGACTAATCTTTTTTACTAAGGATAGGATGCAATTAATCATTTTACTTAGTTCTTGTAATTAAATACATTTAAAACTGGCTTTAAAATAGGTTAAATGTAATAGTCTTACAATGCTTATAAAAAAAATCTGGTGTGGTCTGTACATGCCATTCCTTATATAATGCAATGCATTTACTCTATTGCAGTTAAAGAATAACGTATAAGATAGCCGGTACTGTGTTTTCAACGTTGAATTGCACATTTGGCAATTTTCTGAATGACAACATGTAAAACTATTTCAAAGTACCCAATAAACTTATATTTCGCGCATCTCTATAAAACAATTATTAATATAGTTCATATATTAAAATATATTAATAATTAATACATCAATTAGGCGTCATTTTCATTAATTTAATGTCATTTTTGCAATTTTGACGATATTTTTGTCTATTTGGCAACATTTAAAAAGTCAGCAATTTGGAGATATTCCGACAAATTCGTCACCAAAATTTTGCCAAACGTTACGGACGGAGAAAAAGGATTTTCTTATAGTGGATTCTTATATTCTATCCAAGGTATAAAATTTTCGTCACTTGGTCGCCATTTTCATTGATTTAGCGTTATTTTTATCAATATGACGACATTTTCGTTAATTTGGCAACAGGAAAGTCGCCAAGTTGGCGATCAAAAACTTCGTCGTGAGAATCTCGCCAAGCGTTAGGAACGGAGAAATAAGTGATTCTTATAGCAGATAAATGACTATTGACGTTCCTACCTGAAGTATATTTTCTCATGAATAGAACGAGCTAGATCCACGAGAATGATGTAACTTAATTATTTATTGCATGATATTACATATGAAAAGTGGACACATGTCACAACAGTTTACATATATTTTTTATTTTATATGATTTTTTGATAAATTTATTTAAAAAATGTGCAATATCTCGAGAACATGCTAGAATTCTAAAATTTGTGTCAATCATTTTCTAATGAAAATTTACATAAGAAATGCATATATTTGCGTAACTGTGTTAAAGGTTTTGATTTTTTTTATAATTTTTTCAAATAGTTGCTCGAAAATTTATATGTGGGAGGGGGGGGGGTAGTCTGAACATTCGATCTGCGTTTAAAACTATAAGCTTCCAGTATTCACAGGTTGTAACTTTTTTATCAAATTTCTTTCAAATCGCCCTATTTGTTCGTGAGATATCGTTTCCAAAGACTCAGTGACACACACACACACAGCCATCGCCTCAAAAACGTATGATTCGTGTGCAGGGATGCTCCCGTCGAAAACTCGAGTTCGAATTTTCGACCCCGTCACAATACTTTACTTATACATTATACTATGCGCATCAAAAAGTAATAAAGTATTATAAGACACATATTACAATCACATATTACAACAAAAACTTCAAAATTTTAAAAGAAGTTCCCCTTTTGAGTAATTTATCAATATACATTCTGGGAAAAAGGTATTCTTATCTATAGATTTTCAAGGAAATACGACTTTTAAACGAAAGAAGAATATAACCAAACCAATTCACTCTTATATATAATTTTATGAAAAAAAGTCATTAGAAAATTTATTATTTAATATGGAAGCTGGAGTTTGAGCTTATTGATCAAGTTGTCTAGAGTCCGTTAGTTTATTTGAAGATAATATCTCTTTTTTGCAAACCTGTAGTTAAAGTCCTTGTAATTCCATCCCATTCATAAAATGGCCACCAACTACACCTTAAATAATTGCATCCCGCTGTCTTGCAAAATAAGTAAATATTACTGTCCTGTAGAATACAGAAACTTGTTCAATTAAATATTACTTTCCTTATGGTATTGTGACGGGGTCGAAAATTTGAATTCGAGTTTTCGACGGAAGAGAACGTTTCAAGCATCCCTGATCACGAATCAAACACTTTTGAAGTAATATCTGGGTGTGTGTGTGATGTGTGAAAGTATGTGTGTGAAAGTATGTGCGTGTGTTGTTGTTGTTGAGACCCAGACCGTCCGACCTACCAGAAAGGTGTAAGGTAACTGTATGGACGGCCGGGAAGTGCCACCCAATTTAGACCGGAACCCAGTGGGGGAGGCATCCACAGGGACCGTACCCTCCTTCCCCTACCACCAACCTCTCGGAAGGACTTACGGACCCACATGTTTAACGTGATCGTACTCCGCATGAACACGGCGGCATTTGTGGTAGCGTGCAAATCTAGCGCGCAAACCACGGGGATACCGCACCCGAGATGGCCAACAGCACGCGGTGTTCCGAGGTGGTCACCCACAAAGTACTAACCGCGCCCGATGCTGCTTGACTTCGGTGATCTAACGAGAACCGGTGTTTTCAGCACGGTACGGCCGTTGGCCCCAGTATGTGCGTGTGTGTCAGTGAGTCTGTGGAGACGATAACTGACGAACGAATGGACCGATTCGAACGAAATTTAGTACAAAAATCACAACCCGTAATTACTGGAAGCCTATTGTTCTTATTCGCAATCGAATGTTAAGAACCCCCTAAATTTTCGAGTGAAAGATTGAAAAAATCGTCAAAAAATCAAAACCGCTAATAAAGTTACGCAAATAGACATTTCTTATGTAATTTTTCATTAGAAAACGATTGACATAAATTTTAGAACGTTAACATGAACTGTTCTCGACATATTGCACATTTTTCAAAAAAAATTACCAAAAAGTCATATAAAATAGAAAAATAATATTTCCTATTGAGAAACATGTTCACTTTTCATATGTAATACCATGCGATAAATTTGATGGCATCATTCTCGTGAATCTACCTCGTTCCATTCATGAAAAAAGATACTTTGAGTAATACTTTTGTATTTGAACGCCAATAGTCATTTATCTGCTGTAAGAATAACTTATTTATTCGTCCATAACGCTTGGCGAGATTTTGGCGACGAATTTGGTGAAATGTCGCCAACTTGACTTTTTAAATGTTACTAAATAAATAAAAAACTCGCCAAATGGATTAAAAATGACGCTAAATCAATGATGACTCACTAATGATGACGACATAGAAAATGTCGACTCATTGACGAAAATTCAATGTCTTGGAATGAATATAAACAACTACTATAAAAATAATCTATTTATTTTTACTGTAAAAGTAGTAAATTCATTGCATTATATAAGGGAAGTCATATGCTGCTCACATCTGATTTTTTTTTAACTGTAAATGTAGTAAATTCATTGCATTATATAAGGAAATTCATGCGTTGCCCAGATCAGATTTTTTCCTTTACTTGTTCAATTAAATATTTCATCCGAAATTGTTATTTGACAAATGATTAGAGCTTTTTAATTTGACTCGATATTATAATTTTGTTACACTACTGTTCTTTTCACGCAAAAGAGAACTACTTTGATCAGGAAATGAAATTAAATGTGGATAATCCACTACTATAAGGGCATCCATGCATGCACAGACCTCAACATTTTTGAATGGAATTCAAATACTGCTCCTATAGATTTAACAAAATAAAAGTGAATTCTTCATCCACTGATGAACTAGCTCTCAGTGTGTTTGGGGGTGTTTGAGGAAATTCTAGGACATATCTTAATACAGTTCAATTTATTGACACTTTACATTCAAAGTATGTTGACATTCAGAAATCTTAAATAAGTCCCAAGAATAAATCTTGATAAAACTGTAGAGTAAAGAAATCATTTTCTATTGAATAAAATTGAGCCTCAAAAAAAATATTATTTAAAGATCAACATTTGACATATCTTTTAATGTATCCGTAAAAGAAAATTAAAAAGACTTTTTTTTAAATTTCGCTTTTCAAATAACTTTTTAAAAAATACAAGAAATGCAAAGTGATTGCTTCATTAATAAAATACTTTCTACAAAGATTATTTTAAGAGGAGAAAAAACTGAACAACGTTTTTATATGTATTTGCGCACGGATAATAGATATCTTCTCTTTTAACCTTTAAAATCATTCAGTAAATTAAACTGAACTTAGAAATGATTAAAATATTTTTCTTATTTAATTTAACGAAATGTATAAAAAAAATCGCTTTAATCGAATGGGCTAAATGGAATAAAATATATCATGGCATGAGTTCACAGAAGAAGTTTTCAAAAAGAAGTTTTAAATATAATTAAGAGCCATCATTAAATCTGAATAGCTTTGAAAATAATTCTAAATTTCACCATTTACGTAATATTGAATAATGAAGTTCCACTGAACTTTCTCATACATGAATTCTCCCTATTATTGATATACATTACCATCAAACTGAACCATTTTATACTAAACAGAAATACCAATAATTTAAAATTATCAAACTATTTTGCTAAAATTATCTTGTACGATAACTTTGGGGCCCATGCCACGAGAGGATAGTCTTTTTTTCTTCCTTTATTAGTTCCATATAGAGTGCTTCAGTGAAACATGGCTGGGAATTCTGAATATCAAAATACGTAGTTATAGTGATTTTGTGAAAATTTTATCAATTTGGGAAAAAGTGTTTGGGGTACTGCGTTTCTTCTGTCATCAAAGTATTCTGCTCTTTCTGTTTTAAATAAAATTAAAATCCAAGTAACTGTTAAATTTTGCATATTTGCACTTTTTACCGTTTATTTTCTACCTTTTTTTTAATTTACATCATAGTTGAAACGTGTTTATGACTTTGTTCATTCTGTCTGTCTATCTGCCTGTCCGTTCGCACGATAACTGCCGTAAAAATGACTTTATCAAAATGAAATTTTAGTATGAGACTGTCTGTGGGACATATGGGAATGTAAATAAATAATATCACCCAATTACTTTTGGATTGAACCCGTAATGAAAAAATGAAATACTTTGAACCCTATGGGACCTGATTTTTCAAACATTTTATAAGCAAATTTAAAATTTACAAATTGCTTCGAAACATTTAAGAAATATTCAAATTATCCCATAAAATATATAAAAAAAATTTCAGCAAAATATGCTCTGCATTTTTATAAATAAAAATTAAAATAATAATTGTATCCATATTATATAACCAGATCACGTGAATCCACTTCAAAATAAAATATGGCATCCTTCTTAGGTCAAAATCCTGATTTTTAAAGTTTTTTTTATTTATATTTAGTGTTGTATCCGTCCTAATACCGTTTTATTTTTTATTTTTTCTGTGCATCTATATACTGCGCCAACGCAATTACAATATTTTTGAGTTTATGATCATCAAACTTTGGTTATTTCTACTACGAAGCCTAATTTTCACGTATGAAGAATGTAAACGCATCAAACTGTAAAATGAGTTGCATAAGAATTGCTGAATTTCTTTAACGCCAAATTAATTAGCTCAGGAGTCTGCAATATAGCTGATATGAATGAAACATTCATTGATTTTACATATAGAAGCAGACGATTCTATAGTATTGCTTTTCCGATGAAGTTTCAAGCATGGAGTTAGAAAGTACTTTTACCTCCATGTCTTTAAGTTTTTAAGTAAAATAAATTATTGTAGTATTGTTATAATTTTAGAAATATCGCCGCTGAATGAAAGGAATGGAAAAGAGTTAATGAATGGAATTTTCACTGCTTTTATATAGAGAGCCAGGCGATTTACATTTCGGTGACGTTATTTGAATAAAGTTCATTTGCTTTCGATGAAGTTTTCAAATATAATAAATTGCTGTAGTATTGTGATAATTTAAAAAATATCACCGCTGAATGTATCGCATTTTAGATATGTTTAAATAAAATTGCATTGCAGTTGGAAAGCGTTTCATAATCAATGCTTTATGCATGATATATATTTTTTGTTGTTATTTACCGTTACCAATTTCTACCATTAATGCTTTTATATGCTGTGCTCATTCAACAGCGCAAAATCGGGGGTGCGGTTGTCTATTAACCAGAATATGTCCCTTCCAGTCAATTAAAACTAGATGCTGCTCGGCAATTCAAAGATAATTTTCTTTGTCTTTCCCAAAATCAAGCTATCTATTATAAAAAATAAAAAAATCTCTTTTTAGGCAAGCATTTTTTACTCCATTTAACATTTTTGTTAAAAAACATTAAAAACTGAAATTTAGATTATTTTAAAGATTCGAATGATCAGCCGACCCTTTGTTAAGAATATTGGATATCTGGTTGAAGATATTCAGTGGTTATAGGAAAATGATATTTCATACTCACTAAACCCGTTTGTAGGAATTGTTCCCAAAGTCAGTATCGAGCTCTCACTGCAGACAGTAGTATTCAAAAACGCGTTTCGCCCATATTGTGTGCTAGTGAGCATAAAATAGTGGATATCCGCAATTGCAGCAAGAAAACTTGGTATACTTTTGCAAACTTCTACAGAGACCGACAAATTCAGTCCTATAAAGTAGCCAGATTCGTGTACCTTCAAAAGTCACATCAGGATAGACACCTTATACTTTTCTGGTAGGTCGGACGGTCTGGGTCGAAGAAGCAGATCAGGATAGACGAAGCTGCATCGGCCAAATTCATTCATGTATTCGTCACTTACAGTGGGTGTTATCAAAGTAGTATCACGCTCCCATTGCAGACAGCAGCATCCATGAACCAGCTCCAGGCTTATTATGCACTGGTTAGCAAAGAACAGCATATATGTGCAAGGGAGGCACGAATACAAGGAACAGAATAACAAACGCAAAAAAGTATGATGTGGGCAGTACATGACATTCCTTATATAATGCAATGAATTTACTTCTTTAAAGATTAAAAAGTGATGTAAGAATCCACGGCACAGTGTTTGCAACGTTAAATTGTACATTTGACGCTCTTCCGGATAACAACATGTAAAACTATTTCGTACCCAAGAAACTTATATTTTACGCTGCTCTAAATTTACAATTATCAATGCTGATATCATCCTCAATAAGCAATATAATACATATATTTAAATATTTTAAAAATTAATTTCTCAATTAGGCGTAATTTTCATTAACTTGGCGTCATTTTTGCAATTATGACGATATTTTCGTCAATATGGGGCTAAATATCGCCAAGTTGGCGATATTTAGAGAAGCATTTCTTATATAATATAAGATAAGGTCATCATATGACGAAATCAAAAATTGAAAAACATTGCATCCCATTTGGCTTCATTTTTATCAATTTGGAGAATTTTTTTATCATTTTGATCAATTTGGCCACGGTTTCACCAATTCGGCAACATTTAAAAAGTTGCCAATTTGGCGATATCCAGCCAAAATTCGTCGCCAGAAATCAGCCAAGCGTTGCAAACGGAAAAATAAGTTATTCTTATGTTCTTTCCAAAATATTGAATTTTTCACAATTAGTTGGCATTATCATTGATTTAGCGTCGATCTTATCAATTTGGGGACATTTTATTATCAATTTGGCGACATTTTTATAAATTTGGAGACATTTTCACCAATTTAGCGACATTTAAGAAACTCGATAAGTTGGCGACATTCCGCCAAATTTATCGCCAAAATTTCATCAAGCATTATGGTCGGAGAAATGGGTTATTCTTATAGTAGATAACCTACTAATGGAGTCCAAACACAAAACTATTACCCAAAGTATATTTTCTTATACAGATCTCCTGTAGTAGATTCTTATATTCATTCCAAGATATTGAATTTTCATCAATTAGTCTTTATTTTCATTGAGTTATAGTCATTTTTATCAATTTGGCGATATTTTCGTCAATTTGGCACATCTAAAAACTTGCCAAGTTCTAAAAACTTGCCAAGTTTTTATACCAAATATTATTCGAATCACTTCATTCGCTCGTGAGACATCGTCTCCAAACACACACACACACACACGCACGCACACAGACATCACCTCAAAACATCTGATTAGTTATAAGGGATGCTTGAAACGTGCTCCCGTCGAAAACTCGAATTCGAATTTTCGACCCCGTCAGAATACTTTCCTTGAGCCAACGGCCGAACCGTGCTGGAAACAACGGTTCTCGTTAGATCACCGAAGTCAAGCAGCATTGGGCGCGGTTAGTACTTGGGTGGGTGACCACCTGGGGACACCGCGTGCTGTTGGCAGACTTCGGGCGCGGTATCCCGGTGGTTTGCGTGCTGGATTTGAACGCTACCACAACTGCCGCCGTGTTCATGAGGAGTACGATCACATTAAACATGTGGGTCCGTAAGTCCTTCCGAGAGGTTGGTGGTAGGGGAAGGAGAGTACGTCCCTGTAGATGCCTCCCCCACTGGGTTCCGGTCTAAATTGGGTGACACTTCCCGGCCGTCCAAACAGTTACCTTACACCTTTCTGGTAGGTCGGGCGGTCTGGGTATCAACAACAACAACAATACTTTCCTTATACATTATGTATATAAGGAAAGTAATAAATAAAATGAGCGTAATATTCGTGATAGTCCATTACAAATAGACAGTGCAGTTCAGTTTCGAAGAGTAAATTATGTGGCCTCTTAAAATATATCTTCTCTTGGGCAATAAAGTTATCTCAATCTTCTTTCTGTTTAAAACCATTTAATAATTTAATGCCGTAATGTTTCGAAATCGAAGTTGGTTAAACTCTTTCCAACCATAAGAAATGGTTGAAATCAGCTAAAAAAATCTTATAAAAAGAAAAAGTTAACATCGTATAATTTTATTCGATGCAATGAAAGGTTTTCGATAGTAGAATATACTGATTTATAAAATATTTTTAAACGAAATGATTTAATTAAAATATGTTCAGAAACTTAAAAAGTTCGAAGTTTCTTTAAATATATCTTTGCTTAATCAATTCAAATGTGGAAAAAAGTTGATTTCATTGAACAAATTTAATGAAGTCGAAAGAGTATAACATAAATTCAAACTATACAGAAGGGGTATTAGACATTTTAGGAACGTTAACCGTTGTAGATTTACTAAATTATTGAAGTATTCTCAATCTTCAATCTTTATTCACTTCTGTTTTCCGTGTTATATGTTTAACCATTTTCCTGCTGCCATTTTCATTTTTTTTTATTATCAATTTTGAATTAGATAGGAGAGAATCGGACGTGATCGGATAGGTAGTTCTTATTCACTCACTGCTTCAAAATAGCTTGGAAAAATGTGCAATATCTCGAGAACAGTTCACGCTAGGGTTCTAAAATTTGTATCGATCGTGTTTTAATAAAAAATTACACAAGATATGATTATTTGCGTAACATTATTAAATCTTTTGATTATTTGATGAACTTTTCAAAATTTCACTCAAAGATTTAAGAGTTTCTAAACATTCTATTGCATTTTAAAACAATTGGCTTCCAGTATTTGAACCGATATTAAAGATTCAAACCTCTTATTAAAATTTCACCGAAACTCACATAGAATTCTCGAAAACCCCTAAAAAACTTTTAAAATATGCCCTCTTAAAAATAAAAATGCATCGTTGCGTAGACGCGAGCTCATACACGGCTACGCCTCGAAAACTGCGCTGTCTAAGACTTCTTATTTGCAATAGATTCTTTTCAATTACTGTCGGCCACGTATTGGTCTCCTGGTGAGCATTACAACATGCAAAAGCGATAACCTAATTCAATAAAAAACATAGTAAAGTAGCTTCAATTCCTTAATTAAATGTATATTAATCAATTTTATACAAAGATTCAATTACTATAAATAAAATTTATTATTTATTATTTTACAGATTTGTGGCAGGGGCCTATCGCCTTCCAACATCGGTCGACCGTGCTTGGTATCTGTAGCAGAATTATTAGTTCGGATCTCGAGCTAGCTTTTGGTTTAACCTTACACGGTCGAGCATACACTGTAAAACATTTGCAAGCATGTTGCTGAACGTTTCAGTGAAAATAGCTGACTGTAATGGTGGGTAAGGTTCCTGATAATTATGATAATTACAAAAATAACGCTTCAGCAGACGATAATTAGCTGAATATTTCAGAAATGAAGCTGGAATTTTCATGAACGTCTGTAATTGTGTCTTTTCTTATCAGTTTGCCGAAATTATCAACAAAGTAGCTGAAAAAGAATGAGCAAAGGTTGCAGAATGTTTTACAGTGTACCCATGGTACCGGGTTTGAACCTTAACGGGGCCAAAAACAATTCATTCTGATTTTTATTAGGTGTCCATGCATCGGTAAGAGGAAATGTCTGTTATAATATTTTTGTATCGTTATGGAACTATTTTGTGTAAAAATCGCTCAAAATTGCATTTTAACATAAAATAAGTAAAAAGCTATTTCGAATTAAAAAATGTGTCTTGAGACCTGACCTGAACTATCACTGTGCAGAAATTCGTGCTACGGATTGCTTAGATTTTCCGCTATGTTACCAAATCAGACAAACAATCGCATATATTCTTTCATCATGTTATATGATCATGAATGTGCTAGGTACTCATTCTTCACAACACTTTAATTACTACAAACCATTAGATGTCATTATCAGGAACGCAAAGTTCAAATCAATCAATCCATCACCAAGAGTGAGGGGCTGACACATTGGGTTTATAACTTAATTGCGCAAAGTTCACATTTTTGACAACCAAAGCTGCAAGCTTAACACACAGTGGGAGTTAACAATTTCCGGAGCTCTACGCTAAATCTTACTTGTGGTCCATATGACATGTTTGACATTTTGAGGTCACTGTAATTATGCAATTGTGATGGTAGATCTTTGGCGCTATCATTAAATTAAGCAGTTTTGAACTTCAAACTTGAAGAAGGTTGTTACTTTAATATATTGCTATATTTAAATTAGCTTATAAAATGAAAAGATAAGTTTATATGCTAATGCATCTTTTTATTGAAAACAAGTAGAATAAAATTTCTAAAAGAAACACAAAAACAATTTTTATATGATCAGAAAATATATTACTATATAAAAGGCAATACTTGCGACGCAGTAGATTACTTTTTACCTCTTTCGCCTTTGGCTCACTCCAAATTGCGAATTATTTAGGGTCATAAAAAATTGCAAATTATTTAGGGTCATAAATAAGTTGCAAATTATTTAGGGTCATAAATAAATTGAGAATTCTTAGGGTGGTCGTATACAAAATTGAGAATTGTTTAAGAGTCGTAAACAAACTGCGAATGGTTTGGGGGATCGTATTAAAATCTTTTGCAACTTTAGCCAATCTTATGATGGACTTTTCCTTCTATCCTAATGTGGTGATAAAAGATTGAATTAGGCCTACATTTTTAATGGATTTTGTGGATTAAATTATTAATCCTAATTAAAGTGGTCGTGAATCGTAGCATTTGTACATTGTTATCGAGACCGCAAAACCAACCACTACTTCTTTGCATGATTTCCTTAACATAATCATAAAATCAGAACACTACGCATTAAAATTCACATTTTAACCTTTAAAATAAATTGTCATTTATTCGCACCTCTATAATATTGTGATTAAAATTACGTGAATTTATTAACAAACGCCTAAGAAGGAGAAAAGCACCATGTTAGAGCAGGTCTTTTGAATCTTATACCAAAGTTCAAAAATTGACCTAACATATACATGAAGACTGGCACTTCGGGTTTGTAACTCAGCATGACTGCCACCTTTTCTGATTATTTTTCTGACATTTGGAGTTAGACTCTGTTTTTTTTTATGACATTTTCAATACTCAAATGAATACCGACTCTCTCTGAATAACACTGCTTGAAATCACGACTCACTCTCTTCAACGCTTGAATAATCATTCAATTATATTCATTGACTTTCCCCCTTGTCGCCGCATCATTTGGCCTCGGGTTTAAATACGCCCTCCTTGTTGTCATTGGATGCTCCTCAGTGCCATGTCGTATATTTGCATTATTGGCTCTCTCAGTTTAAAATGAAGCCTGGTTTAAGTCTTGGCTCGAGAATATTTTACCACAACCACACCTGCAATTTGCGTGACGTGTATTTATTGGGCCCTTCCGGGCCAAGACTGTCATAAAACTGCGACTAAAAGTTTGCGCTCTGTTTCATCGTAGACATAAAAAACTGCATATGGTGCCTCCTGGTCTCACACGCATTATATAAAAGCAATACTTCCGAAGACATGGGTTCTTTTTAACATTTTACAACAAAGTTGAAAAGTGTTTATGACTTTGTTCATTCAGTCTGTCTGTCATTTACCACGATAACTACCGTCAAAATGACTTAATCAAAATGAAATTTTAGTATGTTGTTCAGACGATCAGTAGGACCTATGGAAATATAAATGAATAATATCACCCAATTACTGTTGGATTGAACCCGGGTTGAAAATATGAAATACATTGAACCCTATGGGACCTAATTTTTCAAACATTTTTTAAGCGGATTTAAAATTCACAAATTGCTTCGAAAATTTTAGGTAATATTCAAATTACTCCATAAAATATATAAAAAAAAATTCAGCAAAACATATTCAGTAGTTTTTAAAATAAAAATTAAAATAATAATTACACCTCTTATATGAAGCGATCACGTGACCATGATATGCAAAGATCACGTGACCCACTTCAAAATGAAATATGGCATCCATCTTATCTCAAAATCGAGATTTTCAAAGTTCTTTTTAATTCATATTTAATGTTGTATCCGTCCTAAAACCGCTTTAATTTTGTTTAAATTCTGTGCATCTACATACTGAAACAACGTAATTACAGTATATTTGAATTTAAATAATCATCCAAATTTGATTATTTCTATAACGAAGCCTATTTTTCACTTATGTAAAATGTAAACAGCAAAATATGTAGAATGAGTTGCATAGAAATTGCTGTATTTCTTTAACGCAAAATTATTTAGCTCATGGAGTCTACATAGCTGCATGAAATAAATATTCATTGATTTTACAGAGAGAAGGACGATTTTTTTCGATGAAGTTTTAAACATAGAGTTTAATTACTTGCAGCTCCATGGTCTTAAGTTTTTAAATAAAATAGACTATTTGAGTACTGTGATGAATGAAATGAATGGGAAAATGTTTATGAATGAAATACTGCTTTTATAGAGAAAGCCAGGCATGTTATTTTTTCTATGACGTCATTTGAATGAATTTCAGTTGTTTTCGATGAAGTTTTCATATATAATAAACTATTGTAGTATTATGATAATTTTAAAAATATTACCGAGGAATGTATCGCATTTTAAAGATGTTTAAACTAGGCAATTTATATTTCAATGCCGTCATTTGAATGAAGTTCATTTTTTTAATTATTTAATTAGTTACTTCTTAACGGAATCGGACAGTGGTTCAAAGTTGTTTGTTCGTTTGTTACTTCAATTTAGTAAAGAATGTTTACTCATTATTTCCTTACCGCGCATTTACTTAATTGCTGTTGATATTCTTATTTTCAATATCACGGACATGTATATTAAAAGTATTTATTTCGTTAGTTATTTTGATATAGTTGAAGTCATTATTTCAGCACTCCAATAACGGCTGATTCTCCACTTTACCACTGTACTCGTTTTTTTAACGTTTTTTAAGAGTTTGTGTTTACTCGTACTCATATAATCTTATTATTGGTAAATATGCAGTTCTTTACATTTTCACTGCCACAGAATTATTCTTCATACACATTTTTGACTTTGAATGTTAACTCATATAGATTCCTAAAGCGTTTATTTTTCTTTAAATTTGATCCATCCTATCCTTGTTAATTAACACTCATTCACTGATATATTTCAGCAGACTAATTAATTGATACGTTCTTTTAGTTAATGACGTTGTATCATAAAAATCTTCTGAAATCGTTCTTTTCGTCTTTCTCTGTTATATTCTTATTTTTTTATTTAGTCTCAGGCATTGTTTTTTTATAGTAGTTCGAATGATGAAATTAACTTTCGAAACCTATTCCATTTATATTTTCTTTTTAACACTTTACAACATATTTGAAAGTGTTAATGACTTTGTTCATTCTGTCTGTCGGTCTGTATGTCTGTGCTAAGCGTGCTAACGGACAGATGTCCGTTAGCACGATAACTGCAGTAAAAATTACTTTATCGAAAATAAATTTTAGTATGTTGTTCAGGAGGTCTGTGGGAACTATGGGAATATAAATGAATAATATGACCCAATCAGTTTTGGATTAAACCCGGGTTGAAAAGATAAAATATATTGAACCCTATGGGACCTCATTTTTCAAATATTTTTTAAGCGAATTTAAAATTCACAAATTCCTTCGAAAGTTTTAGGAAATATTTAAATTATCCCATAAAATATATAAAAAAAAATTCAGCAAAATATATACAGTAGCTTTTTAAATAAAAATTAAATATTAATTACACTCTTTATATGAAGAAATCTGGTGACCCACTTCAAAATAAAATATGGCATCCATCTTGTATCAAAATCGTGATTTTTAAAGTTCTTTCTAATTCATATTGAGTGTTGTATCCGTCCTAAAACCGCTTTATTTTTGCTTATATTCTGTGCATCTACATACTGAAACAACGCAATTACAATATAGAGTTTAAATGATGATCGAATTTTGATTATTTCTTTAACGAAGCCTAACTTTCATTTATGGAGGATGTAAATACCAAAATATGTAGAATGAGTTTTATAAGAATTACTGCAATTCTTTAACGCAAAATTATTTAGCCAATGGAGTCTGCAATATAGCTGATATGAATGAAACATTTATTGATTTTACAGAGAGCCAGACAATTTTTTCGATGAAGTTTTAAGCATAAAGTTAAATTACTTGTACCTCCATGGTTAAGTTTTTAAATGAAATATTATTATTATAGTATTGTGATGAATGAAAGGAAAGGAAAAAGCTTATGAAAAAGCTAAGTTTTCAAATATTATAAATTATTGTAGTATTATGATCATTTTAAAATATCATCGAGGAATGTATCGCATTTTAGAGTTGTTCAAACCAGGCAATTTATATTTCAATGCCGTCATTTGAATGAAGTTCATTTTTTTCGATGAAGTTTTAAATTTTCAAATATAATAAATTAATGTAGTATTGTGATATTTTTAAAAATATTACCGAGGAATGGTTCGCATTCTAGAGATGTTTAAATAAAATTGCATTAAAGTTGGAAAGTGTTTCATAATCAATGTTTTATGCATGATTGATCTTTCTTGTTTAACCATAAACAAACAATCGTTTCAAGTGAAATAAACCCGATTCTCTCTAACACTAGAGGTTTACAATGGCCGGATATGTCAATTTTGGAGCTAGTCTGACCCGAAGGAAGAACACTGGCTGCACAACACTTTGTTGTACTGTGAGACCAGCTAAACTGGGCCTCTTTCGTTGAAAGCATTTATTTGATGTTTTATAGAAACACGGATTTTTAATAATGGTGTTATTTCTACAGTACTATATAGAACGTTTTGTTTACAAAGACATTTTTAGCTTTCTGACCATCGATGGCGAAGCGGGATATACTAATTTGGTGAGACATAAAACTAGGAAAGAAAATTCACAAACAAAGTGTTTTAATGTGTTCTCTACATTTCACTTTATTTTAAAATAAGTATTTGTGTGGATCTTTAAAATTTGATTTTTGATTGCTTAAATTTCCAATAAAACTTATATTTTTCTATGGTGGTCTCTAGATAGGCTCGACCGGTAAGGTTCAAAATCCAAAGCAAATATATCACGAAAGACAAACAGTACCAAACTTGAGCTTTCTACGTGCTTCGGTTTTCGAGTTATTCCCCAAAACATATAACTTCCTTTTACGGGTCCAGACCGGGCTGGACTACTAAGTTTTAATATCCCAAAAATCGAAATATATAGTGAAGGACAAGATTAATTTCAGCTTACTAGCTGCTCCGGTTCTTAAGTTATTCTCAAAAGACATGCAACTTACTATTACAAGCCCAAAACGGACAGAATCAGTAAGGTTCAGAATCCAAGGAATTAAAATATATGTAATCCAAAAGACAACGACATATTAATTTAGACATTTTAACGATTCTCAAATTATTCCCCAGAAACGGGTACATTCCTATAACGAGTCCAAGACGGGTTGGCTCATTAAAATTCATAATATAAATAATCAAAATATATCACAAAAGGCAACGACGGGTCAAATTTAAAGTTACAGTGAATAGTGTAACATGGTTAGAGAGAGTTAGGGCATCAAAGATCTGAAATGTGCAGTGGCGGCTCGTGAGCGACATGTAGAGGGGGGCGCTCATCTATGTATTTATGCCTATATATATGTTAGTAATATATATATATATATATATATATATATATATTATTTATATATATATATATATTATATATATTAAGATATATTATATATATTATATATATATGTATATATAAAGCATATGTATATACATATACGTATTTTGGGAATAGCAACGAGAGTATTAAAAATATAAACGACGGATGTATTAAGTAAAATAACGTACCTCCCACCTGCTCGCTCGTTCATAAAAAGCCTGGACACATGGAACGTATCTTTCCTAGTGAAAAACATTACATAGTCCTAATTTAAGTAAAATTGTAGGGGCTAGTTAAACTAAAAGTTATGCCCAGGGAGTTGACTAAAAAATATGCATATTCTGGCGATACGTACTGATGGTTCAGACACTATAGCCACCCGTAAAATCAAAATCGGTGGATTAGGAGGCGAGATAGAAAATTGGGGGGGGGGGGGTAACCAAAGTAAGAGTTACGCTCGGAGATTTGCCATAATAAAGTTGCATATCCAGGTGACATGTACAAATGGTAGAGAAACTCACTACAACGATAACCAGAACCAAAATCGCTCAATTAGAAGCAGATATGTAAAATTCTGGGGACTAGTTAAACAAAAAGTTATACCCAGGGGTTGACACAAAAATATGTGTATCCAATTGAAATGTAAAAATGTTGCTCAGACTATATAGTCACCAGCAGAATCAAAATCGCTCAATTAGAAATTGAAATGTAAAATTATGGGGACTAGTTAAACTAAAAGTTAAGCCCAGGGGTTGACGCAAAAAACGTATGTATATTATATACATCAAATATGTATATCAAGTTAATATGTACATGTGGGTCAGAGACTATAGCCACCATCTGAATCAAAATCGCTTTATTAGGAGTCGAGATGGATAAGTGTGTGTGTGTGTGTGGGGGGGGGCTATTTGAAGTAAAAGTTACGCTCAAAGATTTATCACTATAAAGATGCAGATCCAGGTGACATGTGCTAATGGTGCAGAGAATATAGCCATCAGTAAAATCAAAATCGCTCAATTAAGAGGTGAGATGGGAAATTGGAGGGGGGGTGTAACTGAAGTAAAAGCTAATCTCAGGGATTTCTCACAAAGATGCATATCCAGGTGACATGTACAAGTGGTGCAGAGGCTATAGCCACTAGCAGAACCAAAATCTCTCAGTTAGGAAACGAGATGTAAAATTGAGGGAGCTAAGCTAAAAGTTACGTCCAGGGGCTTGGCACAAAATATATATTCAGGTGACACCTACAGATGGTGCAGAGACTATAACCATGATTAGAATCAAACTCGCTGAATTAGAAGGCGAGATAAGAAATTTGGGGGCTACTTCAATTTAAATATAAGCCTAGGGCCAATATTATAAGTCTAGAGCCAATTTGGGGGCTACCAATATAGTCGCCAGCGGTCGGGCCAAAATTTCCAGAAAAACGACGTCAGATAAAAGGATCATGTTGAAAATTTAATTTTTAAGTTTTTTAACAAATACTTAGAATTTCTTTAATTTTTAGGCATTTTTTAATATTAAATAGCTGAAAAAGTGAGACAGCTGGGTAAGTCAACTCAAACTAAATGTCCGAAACAACACATTTATGAAAGTGTCACTAAAAATAGCCTATATGTCACAGTGTGCCAAAAATTGGAAACTCGTGACGTTTAAAGAATTATTTTGAAGTCAAACATATTTAAATTCGTCACCAGCAGATTAACCAGAGCATAGAAATAAATCCCTTCCGGAAGAACAGAACAACAAACAAACTACATCAGAAATGACGAAATGCGAAACAACTTCAATAATTAAGACAGCTGGGTGGGACAAACGATCCCTCAAACTGAGTGTCCTAAACAAGACACTTTATTCACGATGGCCAGAAACCCCTAAAATATCATAACCCCACCCCCCTTCCCATCACCACACACGTACACTTTATTCTCTCATTTGTTCAAATGTTTATTTAAACTTCCAAATTTATAACAAAGAGGAGAATGAGAACAAACACATTCTTAAATGTAGAAAATTGAAGCCAAATTAGCGAAACTGAGCCAATTTGAGAAGTCCCTCTTCATGTTTTTCTACTCTTCTGTTTCTTTTTGGCTGGGGCGCGCTCAGTCCCGCGACACAATCTACTAGTAAATCTGCAATGTCTGGTTTTTTTTCACGCCAAATTTCGAATATTGCTCCTATACCGTTCTTTCACTCAGGAGATGCCGACGGTAGGGACGCGGCTTTAAAAATAACCCTGTATTTCCCCCTATGTGGTGAAAATTCTGTGCAATATAGCTTTCGTGAGTCGACTTTCTCCGAAGAAAGGTGTAGTACTGCCATCTAGTGGTATTTTTATAACTTATTTTTAATAATTCTCGATTTAATTGAACCAAAAATTCAGATTTTTCAATAGAAATTGTAATAAATCTGTATAACTAAAAGAATGATTTAGGGTGTTTACTCAATGGTGTCGCGCGTACTCGCGGCCCCCCCAATGGCCGCCACTGTAAATGTGACAAATGTGTATAATGGAAATCGCAAATAGATACGTCTATCCGATAACTGTTACTGCTATGGTTGTATCAGCGCGCGCATACACTTTCAGCTCTCAATAGAACCTTGACGTGGAGACACTTTTAAATACGTCTATATTGAATAATCGGCGTCCGCTCTATCTCTATATATCTGTACAAGTATAAGCAGAGAAAAAAGAAAACAGACCCTAAGCGAAGCAAAATTTTGTCGATATTTCCCCTTCATCTATTTACACAGAGAACATTTTATACGTCTATTTCGAATTGTATATAATTAAAATAAAAATTATGTGGCAGTATATTATTTAGATAGACACTGATCACATTGTCTCTCCTAGCGCTTCGCCATTGTTTGCGTGTCAAATGTCATAACCCGGCGTGGCCTAATAATTGCTCTAAAGGCGTAACGAACTCACAGACAGACATTGTATTTTAATTTTATAAACTTATATAGATTATTTTACTAGAAAATGTACCTGGCATTGTACGGGAGTTAAAGCAGTGTTGTTATATAGAATAATTAAATAAATTAATGTTATTTGCATAAATAACAGTGAAAATTATATGCAATTCTTGTAGATAGCTGCATCGGCTGTGATACGACCCCCCCCCCCCCACACACACACACGCACACAAACACACACGACACACGGCACACACAAATCACAAAACCAAAACCTATCACTTGCAGAGACTATACGTTCTACTTTGAAATCTACCGACGGACACAATTTAAATCTTAATTTCAACAATCCAAGCACCATTTTTTTGTGTTAGAAAGTTGATGTACACTCTCTGTGATAAACCCAAAATAACCTCACAGAAACAGAACACAGTTTTAGGTATGTTGTGGCTCTTGTGCAGTCATAGACCTCCGAATAGAAGCATTCCGGCTAAAACATTCGAAAACAAAGCCCTTAAGATTTTCGTCACCACCTAAATCTGCTCGGGGAGGCAGAATATAGGCATTAGGCCTGTCATCGAACGCGAAGAGAACTAAGATTCCAAGAATGGAACCCTGGAGGTCTATGCGTCATTGAATTCTGAGGTAAAATTCTATGGAATAGACTTGGGTGGTCTGATGATCACGGTGGCATATAGGAATATATACAGGGTGTCCCATCAAGACCGCCCAAACTCTGCACAATCATATTCCTCGCTTGGAATACATAAAAATTGGCGAAATAACTGTACCTCTACGACCCATAGTTTTCGAGAAAAATGCGAGAGAAAACTAGACGTCATATCCGGTGAACGAAAAAACAACTTTATTGGAAACATGAACATTGGTATTTGCATATGTTTACATAGGAAGATGTTCAAAATGTCCACCGCGCATATCGAGACATGCAGGCGCTCGCAGTGGAATGGCTGACTGCACACGTTGCAGCGTGGTGTCCACAAAAGTACACGCTGCATGAAGACGAGCAACTAAGTCACTTTCTGCAGTAACTAGGTCTCGATAGACCAATTCCTTCAGATGGCCCCATAGGAAGAAATCCAAAGGTGTCAGATCTGGCGATCGTGGCTGCCGTGAAACCGGACCCCCACGTCCGGTTTTATGTTATACCGATGTTCATGTTTCCAATAAAGTTGTTTTTTCGTACACCGGATATGACGTCATACTTTTCTCTTTGCATTTTTTTCGAAAACTATGGGTTGTAGAGGTACAGTTCTTTGGCCAATTTTTATGCATTCCAAGCGAAGAATCTGGCTGTGCAGAGTTTGGGGGGCCTTAATGGGACACCCTCTATATGAAAGTACGTCACTCTAAGAGAGGGGGATTCCACACGAAACACCTTTTGAGGGAAGTCTCATTTGGAGGAGCTCGAAGGAGCGAGCATATGATGATACTTAGTACTCATATGCCTCTGACCATTACAGCGATATGGTTGATTGTATAATCATGGCGAAGAATAAAGATTTCGCATAATCGCAAGCTCTGTGTCTTATTTGGTTGAATACCTGACTTTATTTCTTTTAGCGCACTCACCGATTTGATAACACGCACTTCCGAAAGCAATAGATGGATTCTATCAATAACCAAGGGGTTGTTATTCCTCGGGTGACTCACATGACTTCGGGACACTTAGCTCAACTGTTCGTAGTCGTCGCAAACAGCGATTCAGAAATATAGCAACGATTTATTACACTATCCGACAAAGAAAATACAACATCATGAAGCTTTGGCCGTACATTTAGGCAAAGTGCGAGACAAACGCAGCTTATCGATATATATAAATGATCTGAAATGCAAATAGGTCAAGTGATTACCAATTTATATATTAGCCATATCTTCCGAAAACAACAATGTAGTTTTTATATTTCCAATAAATAAGATAGCAGTACTCAATTTCCAAATCGTCTGTTTTGAACTAAAATCATTCTCGAGACACAAATGAAGGTACTTAAAATCGCAGTTCCTTTAAAGTCGAGAAATATTGCTATCTCAGCTAATTTTCATTCATATTCAGTCAATTTTTAGCAAGATACTCACAATGATAATATAATACAAAATAAAAAGAAATAGAATGACATCTTTTGAATTCGCAAATTTAGAAAACCCATAAATATATATGCATTTACTAGGATCAGCTGCTTTTCTCCTCCAGAATCAATGTCTGCCCAGCTGCTTGATCGTTTGCGAATCTGCGGCAGCTTTTCGTAAGTACAGAAGGTGGGAAGTCGTAGCTAAAATCAACCGGTAGAAACGTGAATTTCTGTTGAATAGGCGAACCGCAAAATATCCATTGCGTTGGCTGAATGTGATCGCATAAAACATCATAAAAAATACAATTACTTATGAAATCAAAAAAAATATTTTTTTTTGTTAGAAAGTTGATATACACTACCCGACATAGAAAATGCAACATCATGAAGATTTGGCCGTCAAAAGCCCAGACCATTCGGCTCGTCCAAGGACTTAGAGCAGCAAGATGAATGGCCGGGGAAGATTTGGCCGTATAATTATGCAAATTGCGAAACAAATACAGATGACCGATGTATTCAAATGATATGAAATGCAAGTAGGTCACGTCATTAGCGCGCGGGAATAAAGGGATGGTTAACGAAAGATGAACCATTAGTTGTTACTGTCTGTCGCCCACGGAAGTCTTTTTATGAGCTCTTTTTCATTTCACACGTGTTGTTGAAGAAATGTCTGGCCGCCGAAGCCCGTTTTCGCTGTTGGACGATCATGCGAATGTATTCATTTTAGGCCTATGTACGGCTGGGTGGTCGTACCGGAGTATCGCTGCTGAAACACGCGTAGACGCATCCACTATGTAAAGGATTTTGAGAAGATGGATTGAAGAAGGGCATGTCTCAGTGATACAGGTCCATCCAGACGTACGTCATCACGCGTTGATCAACGGAATGGAAGGCTTGCTTTGGCGGCCCCACAAACGACGACTGTCGACATTCTGCAGAATTTGCAGGGTACACTGGATGATCCAATATCAGCGAGAATAGTTTCTCGACGATTGGCCGAAATCGACTTACACTCAAACCGTCCTTTACGAAAATTGCAATTGACGTCAACACAATTGCCATTGACGTCAAGACAATTGCCACTGACGTCAAGAGATTGCAATGGTGTCGGGACCGAGCCTCTTGGACGACTGAATGAGACAAGGTAGTGTTCAGTGATGAGTCTCGGTTCTGTTTATCGAATGACAGTCGCCGTATGAAAGTCTGAAGGCGACCTGGAAACATATTCAACCCTGTTGCGACTGTTGAACGCCATACTGCTTGACAACGCGACACCATGGTTCGGGGTGTCATCGGCTTCGATAGCCGGTCACCTCCGGTTCGTATTAGAGGCATAATGACGGAACGACGATATATGTATGAAGTGCTGTGACCGGTTGCACTGTCCTACTTTCAGTGGTTGGCAAATGCTGTTTTCCGGCAAGATAACGCGCGACCGCACACGGCAACCATCAGCAGATAAGCCTTGCAAAAATAGGTGCTTCCTTGGCCTCCGCTGTTTTCACCTATCGGGCATGTATTGGCCGTCGTTTGGCTACCCTTCCCCCGCCGGAGGACGACCTGTAGAGGATGGTTGAAGGCATATGGTCATCCATCCTTCAGGAAACTATCCACACGCTCATTGTATCTGTGCCTCGAAGGTTTGCTGCTTGTATCACCGCAAAATGTAGTCCTACTGATCACCCTGTCTATGTCATTACTGTGTTGCATTATCCTTAATGAATTAGCATCCCTTATGTATATATGCCATCTCTGTCTGTGTGTCCTTTATCATCACACTCTATACGCTCTTTCATTGTGTTTCATTTTCTGTGTCGGGTAGTGTATATACTGAACTTTTTCTAAATTATAGATTTGCACTTATCCTAATTCTTCGGATGCGGCGATATATATATATATATATATATATATTGCAAACTTTTTTACTATATATATATATATCGTCGCACTTATCCTAATTTTCCGGATGCGAGACCGTACGTAAAGAGTTACGTAATGAGATAACGTAAAAAATGCAAATTTCAATGAATTTAAAATGCCGAGATGGAAACTCTGTATTAATATTTTAGATCGCTAAAAAATCGATTTGTATGAATATCGTCCAAAATCGTTTTAAATCAGGCTAAAACATAAGATAACTAAAAAACTGATTCGAAATTTAAAAAAAAATAATAATTCCTAGGAGCAGCTATTTGGGACCTGAAGTACCTGTGTACTGAATTTTATAGCCGTAAGGTGGATATATTTTCCACTACAGACTGCACACACACACAACCATACGTTATTATATGTAAAATAGCTTTCCCTAGAAAATCATGGACTTTAGCAGTTTTTTCTTTCCTTTCTTTTTTTTTAAATATGTATATAATTATGTTGACCTCTCCTTCTCCACCATCACTTAACTAGGGTCGCTACCTTAAAATTGCACAGGCCGAAAATCAAGCCCAGTAAAACTCTGAATATACAGTCAAACAGCGCTTAAATGCTCCATTAATTTCACAGAATAAGCGATATTATTCTCAGAATACTGACATAAGTCATTACACAAAACAGCCGCTACTATTCTTAAAACACTGATAAAAATCACAATCCAATGTAGCTCGTGTCTCGTTAACTCATCAACTCTCCTGCAACGGAGGGATGAATTATTTTATATTCTGTGGAAACTTCTGGAAATCTCTATATCTCAAAGAATAATCGTTCTATTGAGATGCTTCCGGAAGGTTCGGGAAGTCGCCAAATCTGGAACTCTCCTTCTGACTGAGAAATTCTGGCAACCCTGGGTTCACGTCAACCTCACGTCATGCCGACGTCATGGACTGTATTTTCACTGTCTGGTATTCGAGATGCGACGAAAGAAGAGAGGCGCCAGTGAGAGAATATTACCCGTTCGCAGAAATATAAAGTTTATTCATATCACTAAAGGCATTCCATTTGTACACACGTGATGCCTGGTGAGAATCTGTGACAGTTACATCTGGTCAGCCTCTGATTCCGATGGAGAAGAAGGATAGTGTGGAGCGCCGGATGATGTTGCAGAGAGCCAAGTTGTATGTGGAAATAAACTCTGATCAGTGCCTCCCATAAAATTTATGACCCCCCCCCACCCTCCGCTTCAAACATTTATCACGAGCCTTCCTTCATAGACTTTCCTCTTTATTGTAAATTTTTTATGTCTTCTCCTTCAAAAATATTATTATGGGTCCGACACACCTCAGGAGCTCACCTGTTGTTGTGCCCCACATTAAATGGTGTTCGTACCTCCTATGGGCGGCCATACACTGATCAAAGTTCTTCTCTGTTATCCTTATCGCCATAGATAATTAGTGTCTGTGTGAATTGAGGTCACAGTCTATAATGAGTTGGGGTAATATATTGGAAATTATAATTTTCAATATACCAGAACGTATAGAAAATCATCTAAGCAATTGTGACCATCAATTGCTGGTTGGAAGCATTTACAAAATATCCATTCACTCAGAGTGAGTTTATTTTATTATTTTATTATTTTTTCATTAAAAAAAATAAACCATCTTGAGGACGGCTCATATTAGTGTCCTATAAATAATGGCATTCGCCTTGAAATACAAAATGCAATATCAAATGGATATCCTTTTAGCATATTAATACATACTTTTTATAACATTTTCTAATTTTCGAATAAAAATGTTGAAAAAAACCAAAGACCTTCTCTTGGTTCAATCACCACAAAAATAAAAAAACCTCTGAAATTCCTCAACGAAAATACTAATACTAAAATGTGTTATTTTATTTTCAATTTATTCCAGAAATATTATGCTCACAAACGCAAACACACAGACATAAATGAAAAAATAGTCAATTCATATTTAGGAATGATCAAAGCGTGTAGATACGTTACAATCTGAAAGGCGATTTTTTTTTATGCCATCTTAATACCACCCCTTTACACATACTACGAACTATGGAGAAAGTAAAAACAGCAGATGTTTGAGACTCCAAGATCTTCGGGTTCGAATTAATTTCAGGTTCTGTTTCTATCAGGTCGAGTCGGGTAAAAGTTTAAAATTTTGACACTTCAGAACCTGCGTAACACTGCTATATATTTTTAAAACATTTATTTCACAGACATTTATAATCGAAATATCTACTGCATTTCTATTCCAAACGACAACTCGGGAAATTTAAAATTCACCCTTAAAATCCCCATTTTAATGATGCAACGTTAAAATATCAGATTACGCCCAGTGCTTCGGCTTTTACAGAAATCTTCAAGTTAAATCTCTCCAGGCACTCAAGCCATTAAGAGTCCCTGTAGAAATGGAATACTCAAATTATCTTGAGCCGCCTCAGGATTTGTTCCAATGACTTCATTCTTTGTGATAACATGAGTTTTAAGTTTATGTAAAGCTGGCATACTTTCAAATACTGTAGAGAAGCATTTGCTAAGTGCATTGGTGTACTGGGGGTTGAAGAATGGATTTAGGTGGTAGCCAAGAGTATTTTCTGTATTTGAAAGTATGTCAAAGAGTAACATTTGGAGAAATTACCCATGGGGTATTTACGGGTTTAACTTTTGATCGTAAATGCATTGCGATAAAAGGAAACTTGGAATGTACAGAATTGAATTTATTTTACGATATCGAATTTAAAATAAATAAGGTTATACGTTAAGTTTGCTTAAGGTTTATAATAAGTAAGATAACAAATAAGGCGAAAACCGTCTCTCCTCCGATAAAAAAGGTAGAATCTTGGTTTTTATTACGAGAGACAGATAAATTTGCAGGACCCTCTAAAAACAGGAATTTTGGTAAAGCCGATAGTTTCTTCTATACATATTTATAAAAACTAGTAAAAACTATGCGTAGTTTTATGTATTCTGCGTATTCGTTAGTTTAAAACTGTCGGTATCCTTTTCGTGTTACGATCTACTAAACTTTTCATCTCCTGAAGTTGCATACCTTAGCTCTTGAAAAGTGCAATTCGTTTCATTGCCATTATATTTTCTAATTGTTTACAATTACACTGCTCACAACTGAAATCGCAGCACCATGAAGAAATTGATATATTCTTATGAAATTTAAAGAATATAATTGTAACATGAAGATGTGCAAATAATTAAAAAATCATACTTGGAAAATGAAAGCAGGGAACTTTATTGACATTAGATCAATATGGATAAGGTCCACAGCGAGCGGTTAGGCAGGATTGAATACAACGAGGCACCCCGTCAATGAGAAGGCCGATGGTGTGCTGAAGGATGGCATTTCACACAGCATGCCTTATAACTGAATATGGTGTACTAGAATTGGGAGTTTTCTTAATCAGTGACCCATGATGTCCCAGATATGCTCAAATGACGACAAATCCAGAAAATATGCTGGCCAAGGCAGGTTATCAAAACCTTGTAAACTATTCATAATTACCCGTGCAGTATGGGGTTTGGCATTATCCTGCTGAGAAAGCAGTCCAGGCCTGGTTGATAGATATGTCTGTACCACAGGTCTCACAATGTCAGAGACATATCGTTGTACCGTGATGCTGCCAGAAACGTGGATCAAAGGTGTTCGTCCACCAAATGCTATACCACTCCAAACCATGATACCACTTAGGGGGGCTGTGTGGCGACTGATAGAAAAAGATTCCTGGTGGCGTTGTTGAAAGCGCCGCCATACGCGAGTACGGCCATCTGGCATGCCAAAAGGGAATCGTAATCCATCCCTGCACAGAATGTTTTACCATTCTGTCGACCAATTACGTCTCATTTGACACCACTGGAGGCAACGTAACCGGTGAAGACGTTGAAACGGTAGGTGTCAAAAAGGTCGTCTACCTCGGAGTCCTCCGTTATGCAAACGATTTCGAATTGTTTGTTGTTTGCGTCGAACGCACGTTACCTTCAGTGTGGGATAAATGTCGTTGTAACACGGTTGCTGTGGTAAGCGACTCCCGTGCAACGTTTCTCTGAAGCATATGATCTTCACGTGGTGTGGTACACTTGGAAGTTCCACTACCGGATCTTCGTGTCGTTTTGTTGTCTCTCATGAACCGTAACACACACCGTTGAACTATTGAACACACACGACACCGTTGAATACACACGACTCCGTTGAACACACACGACACCGTTGAACACACATGACCCAATAGTTCAGTGATTCTTCGAAGGCTTAATCCACCTTCAAGTAAAACAATGATTTGTTGTCGTTCCGTTGGCAACTGAACGTATGCGGTACGTCGACGTACTTTTGGCATAATGTGATGATTTTTGCAATCTGAAACCAATGACGCTACAATTTAGCTGTGATATCGCTCCTCCTTGACCTGATGCTTTTATGCTGCTCGGCAAGGTATTGCGTCACTATGCGTAACGAAATTGTGATCCTTTGTACATTTCGCCTTGCTGTTTCCATTGTCTTATTTACATGAAGCTGCACCTACAACTTTATGGTGTTGCGATTTCAGTTGTGAGCAGTGTCAATTAAGGATTTAATGAATTTTTTAAACTCGCTCCCAGAAGAGCTTCGGAGCAAAACGTTTCTTCAGTACCGGGAGACTTTGGGTAATTCCGATTTTCGAATAGGGGTGTACAACTTAATTGTCCATAAATGACTGTCTGTTTTCGAAATCTGCATTCTCAGTCTTTTCAGTACCGCTGGAAGAGAGGTAGGAGATGGAGTAGGATATTTTATTACGGATATTTGTTTTTTGAGATGCCACATATTTTGACTCGTTTTATACCGGGGGCTGTGAGAGAAGGCGTGATGACCTTTTTTAAATCTTGGTTTTTAAAAAGTTAATTATTAAACGAAGCTTACTCCAATTTCGATGCAATTTTCACGTAGTATTTTCTACTCTATAATGGACCCACGCGACCTGCTCACTTTAAATTTGGACCCAATGTTGTTGCTTTGCGTTGGTCGTTCTCTTTTACAAAATACAATGACTTCTAAGCCAGAACTCTTAACACATGCGTGATGACGCGAAATTCACATTTTTATAATATGTGAAATAATTTAAGAACAATTAATAATTCTGAAAACTAAACCGGAAAGATAATGATCGTTATAAGGAAAAGAATTAGTAAATTTAATGACTCAGAAGTGTATGTGGACTTGCTTAATGAAGAATTTAACCAGGAAAACTTTCTTTGATCAATGCTTGAAGCTCTTTAACTCCATACGATTATTTCGGAGTTCTACTGTTCCATGTATGTACACAAGAGATACTTTAATTTGAAACAACATTCTAAAAAGTATTCCAAACTGCACAAAGTCGTTTCACACATTGTAAAGCGAGGGCGCGGTAGCCCAGTGGTTAGCGCGCGGGAATTGCACTCGGTAGGCTTGAGTTCGATTCCCTCCACTGCCAAAACTGCCGCCGTGTTCACCCGGAGTACGATCACATTAAACATGTGGGTCCGTAAGTCCTTCCGAGTGGTTAGTGGTAGGGGAAGGAGGGTACGGTCCCTATGGATGCCTCTCTCATTGGGTTCCGGTCTAAATTGGGTGGCACTTCCCGGCCGTCCAAATAGTTACCTTTCACCTTTCTGGTAGGTTTGGGCGGTCTGGTTCTCAACAACACATTATAAAGCATCGAGTCAATACATTGAAGTGCCAATTCTTTCTTCAAACATGCATCGTGTTTGTGTTCAAATTTTTCACACCTCAATTTATTAAATTTTTACATGAGGCAATAAATTGACCCAATCCATTGAACAGTCAACTTATGTAGCAAACTTGCATCTTGCAAAATGAAAATTGAATGGTAAAAATATTGTGTTCGACTTCTTGAATGTACTTTACTTCCGCAAAGGTCACAGCATTTTTTGACTACATTTGACCAATCAGACCGCTGATTTCCTATGACCTCACGTTATAAACTTCTTAGGCTATCGACGGCGCGTTAATGGTGGGCATACAACAGTTTGGAACCGGTCTCACCCTGGGGCTGGATAAGCAGGATCCTGTTCTGGTGATGGACTTCTTAAGGGTATACGACTTAATGGACTTGGGCTTATATATCCTAGGCCTGGAGGAATTAGTAACAACAACAAGTATCAACAATACCATAGCAAAAGATGGACAATTCTTGATGAAAGTGTGTATGATCTTTTTTTCTATTAAAGACTATTTTGGTTCATCCTGAGGATATTATTTTTGGTGTGATTTTGATCTTCTAATATTTTTTGTCAGCTCAAAATGTTTGTTTAAATGGATCAAAACTTGAACGACATCCATTTGCTGAGTCACTTTCTTGCTATGTGAAAATGAACATTATGAGCATGTAGGCATATATAAGACTCTCAAGACATACCCAGAATTCAATTCAGTTTCCATGGGTTTGAAGGCCAAAGAGGAAAACGTTCGCTCGTAAGCTTTGCTAATTGTAGTAAGTCCTCTATTAGTTTACATGGCTGTGCTTGTCACCATAAGAGATATCTTCTTCAGTATTTTTTAGCAAAAATCAATATTGTTTATGTGAGACCTTTTAGGTAACTTTAATTCTAGAACTCAGACTAGTGGCGACACGTTTGATAGTTTTGCTTCGGTGTTACTGAAACGAACGAGGTACGTACCGACTATTATATTGTATTATGGTTGAGCTTAAACTATTTTCAATGTTCAGATTTAACCATGGTTTCACATTATCTGCTAATTCTTTTCCTCAACCTTTTCTAAAAGAATTAAGGATGTAAATTAACTAGTACTGTAAATGGATTAATTAGGAAGGGTTCTAGTGATATTCTATGTAATAACAATTGAGTGTATATAAAATAAATAACATTTTAAAGATAAATTGAGTATTTAATAATCAATGTATTCATTTGTAGCTAAGGTAAGTGAACTCGTACTTAGGTTAAATTTGGTGGTATATTTTGCAGTATAACAATTAATTATTCTATATACGACCTTTACGATACTTTCCCCTGAATATATACCAGTTTCCTTTGAAATATTTGACATTTTCTTTGCAGTACAGAAATTTCAAGTAATTTTACACAGTGTAGATTTATCTAATAGCAAGTTGCATGCATTATAAGTGCCAATTCAGATATCTGAAACAAATCCCAAGGTCAAATTTTGATACAATCTGTACACGAAATAAAACTCTTTTTGTCGAATAAAATTTAGTTCAAAAAAAGATATTTAAAAATCAACATTTCGCAAATCATTTAATGTATCGCTAAAAGAAAATTAAAGGAAACTTTTTTCATTTTCCAAACAGTTTATCAAAGCATAACGGAAGTGCATAAAATAAGTTTTGGATGATTCATTAATAAAAAAAATTTAACTTTAAATCGGTTTAAGAAGGGGAAAAATACACGACGGTTTTCAATATATTTGTGCACGGATAAAAAATATTTCTCTCGTCATCTTTGAAATCATTCAGTACACTAAACTAAGGTTTGGAAACGTAAAAAGATCAATTGAAAGAAAAGTTCTTACTGAGTTTAATGAAATGTGTAAAAAGTATTTCTCAATTAATTATTTATTGACATGAGTATGCTGTATTTTATTTCATTCGGTGAATAAATGAAATAAATATCAGCATGGCAAGGAGTTTCTTAAAAGCACAAAGACGTGTTTTACACGCTGTTGGGAGTAGGGCGAGATAGCCCAGTGGTTAGAGCGCGGGAATTGCACGATTTCCGCGCTGCGGAGGTTCGATTCCCTCCGCTGCCAAAACTGCCGCCGTGTTCACGCGGAGTCCGATCACGAGTCCTTCCGAGTCCTTCCGAGAGGTTGGTGGTAGGGGAAGGCAGGTACGGTCCCTATGGATGCCTCCTCCACTGGGTTCCGGTCTAAATTGTGTGGACCTTCCCGGCCGTCTAAACAGTTACCTTACACCTTTCTGGTAGGTCGGACGATCTGGGTCTCAACAACACTGTTGGGAGTAATCTGCATTTAATCTAAATATATTTGAAATAGTTTTTAAATTCCACGATTTTAAAAAAAACATATATTTAGAGGACTTTCTCACACGCAAACACTTCCTATTAATTATATTCATTAGTACTCATTGGAATAAATAAAAGTAATATGATCTGATCAATTAAAATATATTATTTTGTACTGAACAGAAATACCAAAATTCTCCAAGTGATCGATAAATATTTTCCAAACTATCTTATAAGGCAATGCTAGCGAAAGTTCCACAGAGAAAGAGGCGCGACAGTCTTTAGTTTGAATAGCTACACTTATGCATATGGCTGTACTTTCAGAAAGTCAACAAATATCAGTAGTGATTTTGTGAAAATTCCGATGAATTTGGTTGACGGGATTTTCTACGATAAGTTCGTTTTTCCATCATGCAAATTATCTGTTCTTCTGTACAGTGTTATAAATATTGAAAAGTAACTGCTAAATTAGTTGAAATTAGTAGTTTTCTGTGTTTGTTCTTTGCATTAATATGATGATGCAGCTGTGATGAGAAGAATTTTGTGGAATTTGGTGAAATTGTAAAATTTCCTCGAATAATTTTAGAGCTAGAGTGGATGCATACATTTCACACGCAGACAGACACACACACGCACAAAAACGTATTTCTGAAATAGTGAATTCTTTTCCTAGTGTACCCGAACCATGCAGATCACTCGAAAACGTTCGCTTTTTGACCCCCATTCCAATACTATCACCATACATTACCATGTATTCTAGGGAAAGTAAAATTGAAAAACCGTCGGCTTTCTTTTTACTTTCCTTATATACATAATGTATAAGGAAAGTATTGTGACGGGGTCGAAAATTCGAATTCGAGTATTCGACGGGAGACCACGTTTCAAACATCCTTGATCACGAATCAAACAGTTTTGAAGTGTTGTCTGTGTGTGTGTGTCTGTGTATGTGTGTCTGTGAGTGTGTGTCTGTGTGTGTGTGTGAAAGTATGTGTGTGTGTGTGAAAGTATGTGTGTGTGTGTGAAAATATGTGTGTGTGTGTCAGTGAGTCTGTGGAGACACTAACTGACGAATGAATCGACCGATTCGAACGAAATTTAGTACAAAAATCACAATGAGTATACACTGGAAGCCTATTGTTTTTATACGTAATCGAAAGTTCAGAACCCCCCTAAATTTTCGAGTGAAATTTTGAAAAAATCGTCAAAAAGTCAAAGCCGCTAATAAAGTTACGCATTTCTTATGTAATTTTTCATTAGAATACGATTGACATAAATTTTAGAACGCGAACATGCACCGTTCTCGAGATATTGCACATTTTCAAAAAAATTATCAAAAAGTTATATAAAATAAAGAAAAATATTTCCTATTGAGAAACATGTTCACTTTTCATATGTAACATCATGCGATAAATTTGGTGGCATCATTCTCGTGGATCTAGCTCGTTCCATTCATGAAAAAATATACTTTGAGTAATACTTTTGTATTTGAACGCCAATAGTCATTTATCTGCTGTAAGAATAACTTATTTCTTCGTCCATAACGCTTGACGAGATTTTGGCGACGAATTTGGTGGAATGTCGCCAACTTGGCGACTTTTATAAATGTTGCTACATTAACGAAAAACTCACCAAATGGATAAAACTTACGGTAAATCAATGAAGACTCATTGATGATGACGACATGGAAAATGACTAGTCATTGACGAAAATTCGATATCTTGAAAAGAATATATATACAAACTACTATAAAAATAATCTATTTTTTTTGTACTGTAAAAGTAGTAAATTCATTGCATTATATAAGGAAAGTCATGTGCTGCCCGCATCAGATTTTTTTAAAATGTAGCGGAAAAGTTATTCCTGTTATTAAGGTTTAATTTGCATCTTAAAAATAACAAACAATAAATAAAATTTCGGTTTTCATTGATTTCATTTTGTAGTTCTCATTATTCAATGGAAACGTAAGATAAGGACATTTTGAAAGTCTGCTGTAAATAAAGTTTAATCTTAAAACTGTTAAGATTTTTTAAAACGTGTCGAGAGAGAGAGAGAGAGAGAGAATGTATTAATGAAAAGAAGAAATTTGAAACACGCCATGTCTTTTTTCTTTTTTTATTCGGGCTTCAAAACCCATTAGATGTCTGTAATCTTCCATTCCAAGCATATTTTTTTTCTTCTTTTTTTCACATTAATCTCGTTCCCAGAAAACAGTTTTCATTTTTATTAAATTATTACTTTCCTTATATACATAATGTATAAGGAAAGTATTGTGACGGGGTCGAAAATTCGAATTCGAGTTTTCGACGGGAGAGCACGTTTCAAGCATCCCTGATCACGAATCAAACATTTTTGAAGTGATGTCTGTGTGTGTGTGTGTGTGTGTGTGTGTGTGTGTGTGTGTGTGTGTGTGTGTCAGAGAGACTGTGGAGACGATAACTGACAAACGAATGGATCGATTTGAACAAGATTTGGTACAAAAATCACAATCCGTAAACACTGGAAGCCTATTGTTTTTATACGCTATCGAATGAACAGAACCCCCCTAAATTTTCGAGTGAAATTTTGAAAAAATCGTCAAAAAGTCAAAGCCGCTAATAAAGTTACGCATTTCTTATGTAATTTTTCATTAGAATACGATTGACATAAATTTTAGAACGCGAACATGCACCGTTCTCGAGATATTGCACATTTTCAAAAAAATTATCAAAAAGTTATATAAAATAAAGAAAAATATTTCCTATTGAGAAACATGTTCACTTTTCATATGTAACATCATGCGATAAATTTGGTGGCATCATTCTCGTGGATCTAGCTCGTTCCATTCATGAAAAAATATACTTTGAGTAATACTTTTGTATTTGAACGCCAATAGTCATTTATCTGCTGTAAGAATAACTTATTTCTTCGTCCATAACGCTTGACGAGATTTTGGCGACGAATTTGGTGGAATGTCGCCAACTTGGCGACTTTTATAAATGTTGCTACATTAACGAAAAACTCACCAAATGGATAAAACTTACGGTAAATCAATGAAGACTCATTGATGATGACGACATGGAAAATGACTACTCATTGACGAAAATTCGATATCTTGAAAAGAATATATATACAAACTACTACAAAAATAATCTATTTTTTTTTGTACTGTAAAAGTAGTAAATTCATTGCATTATATAAGGAAAGTCATGTGCTGCCCGCATCAGATTTTTTTAAAATGTAGCGGAAAAGTTATTCCTGTTATTAAGGTTTAATTTGCATCTTAAAAATAACAAACAATAAATAAAATTTCGGTTTTCATTGATTTCATTTTGTAGTTCTCATTATTCAATGGAAACGGAAGATAAGGACATTTTGAAAGTCTGCTGTAAATAAAGTTTAATCTTAAAACTGTTAAGATTTTTTAAAACGTGTCGAGAGAGAGAGAGAGAGAGAATGTATTAATGAAAAGAAGAAATTTGAAACACGCCATGTCTTTTTTCTTTTTTTATTCGGGCTTCAAAACCCATTAGATGTCTGTAATCTTCCATTCCAAGCATATTTTTTTTCTTCTTTTTTTCACATTAATCTCGTTCCCGGAAAATAGTTTTCATTTTTATTAAATTATTACTTTCCTTATATACATAATGTATAAGGAAAGTATTGTGACGGGGTCGAAAATTCGAATTCGAGTTTTCGACGGGAGAGCACGTTTCAAGCATCCCTGATCACGAATCAAACATTTTTGAAGTGATGTCTGTGTGTGTGTGTGTGTGTGTGTGTGCGAAAGTATGTGTGTGTGTGTGTGTGTGTGTGTGTGTGTGTGTGTGTGTGTGTCAGTGAGACTGTGGAGACGATAACTGACAAACGAATGGACTGATTTGAACAAGATTTGGTACAAAAATCACAATCCGTAAACACTGGAAGCCTATTGTTTTTATACGCTATCGAATGAACAGAACCCCCCTAAATTTTCGAGAGAAATTTTGAAAAAATCATCAAAAAATCAAAACCGCTAATAAAGTTACGCAAATAGACATTTCTTATGTAATTTTTCATTAGAAAACGATTGACATAAATTTTAGAACGCTAACATGAACCGTTCTCGAGATATTGTACATTTCTCAAAAAAATTATCAAAAAGTTATATAAAATGAAAAAAAAATTTCCTATTGAGAAACATGTTCACTTTTCATATGCAATACCATGCGATAAATTGGGTGACATCATTCTCGTGGATCTAGCTCGTTCCATTCATGGATAAAGATACTGTGAGCAATACTTTTGTATTTAAACGCCAATAGCCATTTATCTGTTGTAAGAATAACTTATTTCTCCGTCCATAACGCTTGGCGAGATTTTGGCAACGAATTTGGCGGAATGTCGCCAACTTGGCGACATTTTTAATTGTTGTCAAATTAACAAAAATATCGCCAAATTGATAAAAATGACGCTAAATCAAAGAAAATGACGACTAATTGAAGAACATTTAATATCTTGGAAAGAATATAAGTACTATAAGAATAGAAGTACTATAAGAATATAAGTACTATAAGAATATAAGTACTATAAGAATAACATTTTTTTAACTGTAAAAGTAGTAAATTCATTGCATTATATAAGGAAAGTCATGTGTTGCCCACATCAGATTTTTTTATATTGCAGACGATTTCGCGATACCTTCGTTTTCATATAGTATTATAATTTTACGAATGCTTAATTTGTAAACAATGGCGAATCTTGATAAAATAGTTTGGGGAGGCATAAAACCAGGGACAAAAACTAGCAATTTAAATGTCTCTACCCTGCTTCCAATACAATACTTTCCCTACGATACATCGTATAGAAAACGTATCGAAAATAGCAACTTTGGGATTTTCGAAACGATTCCAATATATTCATTATATGCTATAGGGAAAGTACCCCATGTACTATAGGGAAAATAAAAATATACTATAAAAGGCAAAGATATGCTTAATTCGATCTTTCTATCTGCTCCGGTTCTCGATTTATTCCCTTAAAATATGTATTTTACCATTGCGGACCCCGGACGATCTGAACTTATAAGATTCAAAATCCATAGAATCAAAATGTACCACAAAAGGCAACAAGTCAAATTTCATGTCGCAATAAATAGTGGAACCTAATTAAATAGAACTTAAAAAATTAGAAACTCGGTAAATATGAGTAATGAAAACAGTAGATAGACACGTCTGTTTGATAACTGTTGTAGTCTAATTAGCAGGTGCGCCCGCATTCTCTATCACATTTCATGTATGGAACATCTCCTAACGCGGAGAGGCACTTTAAGATATATTACATTCTAAAACTTTCCTAAAGAAAACAGGCATAAAGAAGTATTGTATAATTATGTTATCATAAGCAGCAGTTTTGTTTATTGTGACTTTAAGATATGTCTTTCTCTGACGGCGCTCTCTCATTATTTTACCCAAATAAATGGTTTATTTCCTTCATTTTGTTTATTATTTACAACAAATTTCCGTAGATTTTGAATATGGTTATTCTAATTCTTAAATATATTTTGCTTTCATCATTTTTAACTCCTGTTTAGTTACTATATTGCGATTTTGCTCTCTTTCTATTTTTATATATGTTTGCCTATTTATTCCTCCCTCTCTAATTTCTCACCATTTCTAATTTTCTCTAATAATTTAAAAGTTTCATTTTTCTCTTTCAATTTCATTTTAAATCTCTTATCAATGCGGCATGTAGCATTTCTTAGCTTCTTCTTCGACCCAGACCGTCCGACCTACCCGAAGGTGTAAGGTCGGACATCCGATCTAGATCGGCCATTAACTAAATTTTAAGTGGGGCTATTTCACGACTACCTTCAAAATATTATGAAATCCGGTGCTGCCGTTCTTCTGTGATAATGAGATAAACACTCATACAGACAGACATGCAGATTTTCAATTTTATTTATATAAATGACTCAAAAATCAAAATACCTCTTGATTCAAGGAAGTATTTTTCGGGATCATGGAATTTTAGTCGTCTGACTAATAAATAATTTAAAAATCGGAATTTAAGAATCTTAAAAATATTCTTTTTGGCTACAGTAAAACTTCAATTAAGGTACTAATGTTGAACAGTAGGAAATAAAAATTTAAATTACCTTTTGTAAACACATCCATTTTTAATTGTTTGAACGTATTACGTAAGAGAATCCTTAATTAGTTGCACCGATATTTTTTTCTTTCACATAAAACAAATGGAACTAATTACAGTTTGCAAAATAATTAAAGATGTAAATAATTAATTTTCATATAATTATCTCTAAGATGAATAACGTATTGGTGACAGTAACTTTTTACCTGATGAGAGAAAGCGTAAGAAACAGAACAAAGCAAAATTTGTTTGTTTCGGGTATAATATGTATAAAATATGCCGGCAATTAATGTTAAAAAGTACAAAGTGTTAAAGTTAAATATTTGGAGTGTGTGGTTTAATTTAACTTTCTCATACATTTATTTTTCAGATTATTAGATTCACGTATCATAAGAAAAACCTGATCAACGTATATAAGCACAAATAAAATTATGTTATTTGTGCTTATGTATGTTGCTCAAGTTTTCTATATCCTTATCGCAAAAATGTATTTTATTTATTGATAACCACTTAGCAAAATCAGTATCAGTATTTAAAAAATTATATCATTTTTTGAGCGTTTATTCCAAAATTATTTCAAATTTATTTCAAATTACTCGTAAAAATTCTTGACACACTTTTTACTTTCCTTATAATACAATAATGTATAAGGAAAGTAATTTGACGGGATCGAAAATTCAAATTCGAGTTTTCGACGGGAGGGCACGTTTCAAGCATCCCTGATCACGAATCGAACATTTTTAAAGTGATGTCTGTGTGTGAGCGTGTATGTGAAAGTATGTGTGTGTGTGTATGTAAAAATATGTGTGTGGGTATGGGAAAGTATGTGTGTGTGTGTGTGTATGTGAAAGTATGTATGTGTGTGTGTGTGTGTCAGTGAGTTTGTAGAGACGATAACTGACGAACGAATGGACCGATCCGAACGAAATTTGGTACAAAAACAACAATCAGTAAACACTGGAAGCTTATTATTTTTATACGCAATCGAATGTTCAGAACCCCCCTAAATTTTCGAGTGAAATTTTGAAAAAATTGTCAAAATAATCAAAACCGCGAATAAAGTTACGCAAATAGACATTTCTTATGTAATTTTTCATTAAAAAACGATTGGCATAAATTTTAGAACGCTAACATTAACCGTTCTCGAGATATTGCACATTTTTCAAAAAAATTATCAAGAAGTTATATAAAATAAAAAAAAATATTTCCTATTGAGAAACTTGTTCACTTTTCATATGTAGTACCATGCGATAAATTTGGTGATATCTTTCTCGTGGATCTAGCTCGTTTCATTCTTGAAAAAAGATATATTGAGTAATAATTTTGCATTTGAACGCCAATAGTCATTTATCTGCTGTAAGAATAACTTATTTCTCCGTCCACAACGCTTGGCGAAATTTTGGCGACGAATTTGGCGAAGTTACGCCAACTTGGCGACATTTTAAATGTTGCTAAATTAATTGAAAACTCGCCAAATGGGTAAAAATGACGTTAAATCAATAAAAATGATGACTAACTGAAGAAAATTCAATATCTTAGAAAAAATATAAGTATCTACTATAAGAATAACATTTTTTTAACTGTAAAAGTAGTAAATTCATTGCATTATATAAGGAAAGTCATGTGCTGGCCACATCAGAAATTTTTTAATTACCAACAGCTTTGATCAACTATATGCATTGGACTAATTTTTCAGCTACATAGCAGCTCAGTCACCCTTTTATAGCCTGAGTAAGAAGCCTATATTTTCCAATATATGTAACGTAAATCCATTTGTGCATAACCAAAAGTACATAGTGAATTAGAGGGTGACATGAGAAAGCGTCCCTGCTACAGTATTGTGGCAATTAATTGAGAAATGTCATTTTTTTCGTTTTATCACACGTAAGCTTAGGAAGAAGCACTCCAAATTAGCTCAGAGTTCAAATTGCAGTTATTATCAAAGTAGCAGGTGTTCGTATGCACCTGGTAAGTAGCAGGTGTTCAAATTCCTCCGCCAGGTGGCAGGTGTTCCGCAGTGGTAGTTTCTCAGTTGTTGCTGGGCTCATTAGCGTCATGGATATCAGCGCGGAAACACGTGCTAAAGTGATTGCGCTTAGAGAACACACTTCTAAGACGTTCGAGGAAATAGGTAAAATATGTGGAGTGAGTACAGCAAGTGTCGGGAGGATCTGGAAGCGGTTTCAGGAAGCAGGAAATGCTGGAACCAACCGCTCTGGAAGATGCGGCCGAAAAAGATAAACTTCGACTCGTGACGACAAAACTTTACATCGAATGAGTGTTAAAAATCCTTGATTAACCAGTTTTGACCTGTCAAAGTCCATGGTGGCAGCTGGTGTTGATATTGCACCTTCAACAGTGCGATACAGGCTGTTAGAACGCGGACGGAGAGCACGTCGACCGTACAAGAAGCAGCTTCTGACGCTTCGCATGAAGAAAAAAAGGTTGGAATGGGCACGGAAATACAAAACAGTCACTGAGAAGGACTGGGAGAAAGTTCTCTTTTCTGACGAAACACATTTTGTGGTTCAGGGATTTAGATCTATGTTCGTCAGAAGGAGCCAAGGAGAACCTCTCAATCAGCACCACATCAATCAAGCATCCGCCCAAAAAGATGTTTTGGGGCTGTTTCAGCGTTTTGGGGACAGAATCTCTTGTTCCCGTAGAGGGAATGATGAACAGTGCCAGTTACGAAGTCATATTGACCTGAAAAGTGCTTCCAACCATGGCTAAACTGTGGCCGAACGGAGATTGCGTTTTCCAACAAGACAGCGCGCCATGTCACACTTCGAAGCGAATCAAACATTTCTGCTCAAAAAAAATATTACCGTACTGGATTGGCCGGGGAATTCACCAGACTTGAATCCCATAGAAAATTTGTGGGCTATTGTCAAAAAACGGCTTCACAAATTTGACTGTACGACGATGGACAAGCTAATTTCGGCCGTTATTGACATATGGTTCAGAGACGTTGAAATTAAAACTACATGTGCTAGTCTAGTACATTCCATGCCTAAACGTGTCTGTGATGTTATAAATTCTCGGGGAGGTCATATCACTTATTAGTTTTAAATGTATCCATAGAAAACTTGAATAAAACTGAATTTTATAAAAAAAACTGCATTTCTCAATTAATTGCCACAATACTATATTTAATCAGAAACATCCATCATTTTCCCCCAAAATTTCCAAACGGAGTTCAATAACTTTTTATACATTTCATAAAAAACTCTTTATGTTGGTCCACAAGGATTATTGAATACCATTCGTGCAAAATTATGTCCCTTAAGTGGTAGACGTTTGCATGAAAACTGCAGACAAATGTATCATCTGTTTTAAAAATAAACCTGCATAGTTTATCTTCCTAAATAATGGGCAATTTACATAGTGAGAGAGTTTATATAATCCATGCATTTAATTATACTGGTCTGGATCTTTGTGGTCCCAACTTTGTATCATACAAACATTAGAGAAAGAGCACTTTAAATAAAATTCATATTTATTTGTACATATATCTTGTAACTCATTCTATCCACCTTAAGACTCTATCAGATTTGGCGTCAAGAGCTTTAATCACTTTAAAATGGTTTTTTGCTAGGGGATGTAAATATGCTAAGATTTTCACATATAATACTACTTATTTTTTGGGTCTCTATTCCGACTTATAACGATTATATAATCAAGTTAATTTTCCAGATGAAAGTTTACCTGCTAACTTAACTTCTGAAGCCATTCATTTGAATTAGATTCGCCCAAATCCCTCCATTTCAATGTTCTTTTGTAGATAGGTTTAAAATCCGTGAACTGTCATCTAAAACGAACAATGGCTAAATTGGGATTTGGTTATGAGGAGTTTGAAAACATTGTCATTCAAGTTGAAGGGAATTTAAATTAGCGTCCTCTTAACTCTTTGTAGATGATGACTTTGAGATTTTGGTACCTGTTCATTTTTATTCGGTGATCAATCAACACCATTCCTGAACCACAACTGATTGATCAAATAGATCACAAATTGAATCAATGGCAAATAACAAAAGAGATCGTTCAGAAAGTGCGGCATAAATTAAAAACAGATTATTTGAACACTCCTTAACATAGAGAAGAACGAATGATCGAAAATCATAACAATAAGTTGGGATCAATGATGTTAATTAAATAAAAGTGCCTATCATTTTGTAAATGGCTTGTAGGCCAAATTATTCTGATGTATCTGGGTTATGACAAAAAAGTTCGTATAGTCAAGGTCCGAGCATAAACAAACGAGCAAAAGCAGTTACCATAATGGCGATTCTCCCTGTTAAAAACCAGTAACTCTTAAGACGTGTTTATTTGCTTTTGTTTCGTAAAATATCTATGAAAGGGTGTTGTTTTTAAAGTGTATTTAATTATGTAATAAGGTGCAAGTGATAAAACATTTTTGTGAAAATTTGCTAAAGCTGGCGGGACGGTGTGTATATTAATGACTGACTTATGTATGTTATAATGCTCTTTGAGAGTGCCATTATGCGGCCGAATTTGTAATTGTTCTATTACTATTTAAGACTCTGATGTGAAACCATTCTGAGTTTGCGTTTAAGCGTCAAAGCGTCACTAATGTATATATTTTGACTACAGTCAACTTTAGTAATAAACAAGAAAGATCAATCATGCTTAAAGCATTGATTATGAAACCAACTTCTTTCCAACTTCAATGCAATTTTATTTAAACATGTCTAAAATGCAATACATTCCTCGGTAATATTTTAAAACTTATCACAATACTACATTAATTTATTATATTTGAAAACTTAAACCTTCATCGAAAAAAATGAACTTCATTAAAATAACGTCATTGAATTATAAATTGCCTGGTTTAAACATCTCTAAAATGCGATACATTCCTCGGAAATATTTTTAAAACTATCATACTGCTACGATAATTTATTATATTTGAAAACTTCATCGAAAACAGCTGAAATTCATTCAAATGACGTCATAGAAAAAATAACACGCCTGGATCTCTCTATAAAAACAGCATTTCATTCATAACATTTTCCCATTCATGTCATTCATCAGAATACTATAATAATTTATTTTATTTGAAAATTAAGAACATGGAGCTACACGCAATTAAACTCTATGCGTAAAACTTCATCGAAAAAAATCGTCCTTCATTTTGTAAAATCAATGAATATTTGATTCATATCAGCTATGCAGGCTCCATGGACTAAATGATTTTGTGTTAAAGAAATACAGCAATTCTAATACAACTCATTCTACATATATTGCTGTTTACATTTTACATAGGTGAAAAATAGGCTTCGTTGTTGAAATAATCAAATTTGGATGAGCATTTAAACTCAAATATATTGTAATTGCGTTGTTTCAGTATGTAGATGCACAGAATTTATGTAAAAATAAAGTGCTTTTAGGACGGATACAACACTCAATATGAATAAAAATAACTAAAAATCACGATTTTGAGACAAGATGGATGCCATATATCATTTTGAAGTGGGTCACGTGATATTTTCTTATCATGGTCACGTGATCACTTCATATAAGAGGTGTTACTATTATTTTAATTTTTATTTAAAAACTACTGAATATATTTCGCTAAATTTTTTTTATATATTTTATTGAGCAGTTTGAGTATTACCTAAAAGTTTCGAAGCAATTTGTGAATTTTAAATCCGCTTAAAAAATGTTTGAAAAATTAGGTCCCATAGGGTTCAATGCATTTCATATTTTCAACCCCGGTTCAATCCAAAACTAATTGGGTGATATTATTGATTTATATTCCCATAGTTCCTACAGACCGTCTGAACAACATACTAAAATTTCATTTTGATTAAGTCATTTTTACGGGAGTGATCGTGCTAACGGACAGACAGATAGACAGACAGACAGAATGAACAAAGTCATAAACACTTTTTAACTTTGTTGTAAAGTGTTAAAAATTGCGTTGTGTGTGCGTGTGAGTGCTTCTCAGTAGGGTCAAAAAGTGTGACCAATGCGTTTTATATCTTGTGCAATATTAAAATCGTAATATAATGAATTTAATGAACTTTCCATTCCCATTTAATGTAACAAATGACAAATAATAAATCTTAATTGGAATAATAATATTTATATTAAAAATTATATCCGTAAAGTCAAATTTAGTTCATGGATTGTAAATTTAACTGAGTTCGCCAGAGGACGTCAATTTTGCACAAGTGGCTCAATCCAAATTTTGCACTTCTAGTGAAAACTCAAAATCCTGATTTAGTCATAGAATCAGCAATCAGACACGTTTTCTCTATAAGAAATATCTAACTCTTCGCAACTATGCCCATACCCATGGTCAAATGTTAGTGGCGGGTGTTTAGTTGAACGCTTTTTTGCTTATATCTATCTCATTGCTATAAGGTAAATGTTACTTCATTATAATCCGTGCAAAAACATTGTTTATGTAACATGAGTGACTTGCCTATTTACAAATATAGACAATCTGGGAAAATGTACATTAAACACGTTTGAAAATAATATATATTAGTGGCCAAAATTGTGGAAACATTTATGAAAAAGTGTATTATTGAGATTTGATGGATCATAACACCACTTTTTTGCATCTCAATACAATAAAATTATATATCAATGGAAAGTTAATCAAAATTGTAATACAATAACATTTATGAATTATTTTTAATAGAACAGCATTTATAAAGAAAAAAAGTCAAATGCATAAAAAAATCAGATATACAAAACTTATCAGTGATACAAAAGATATACAAAAGATATATCAGATATACAAAAACATGTCAGTTCATACTTAGTTGGGTAACCTTTAACCTTAATTACGGCCTTGCAGAGCTGTCCAAGGGAGTGAACTAAGTTTTTAGTTCTGCAGCTGTTATAATGTGAAACCAAGATTGAAGTATTGCTTCTGTTAATTGGGTTTATTGCTGGGATGCTTCTGACTAACATATTTCTTTAGTCGACTCTATAGATTTTCGATGGGGGTTAAGGTCTAGGCTATTTCCAGACATTTCCAGCAGTTCAATATGATGATCTTGACGCCAGTTTTTGCACACACGAACAACATGATATAGAGCTGAATCGTGTTGAAATATAAATGCTTCATTATCTTGGAAAAGATCACGTACAGAAAGCTGCAGTTTGGGCTCAAGTGTTTCATTATGCATCTTTTGGCATTTACATTCCCATTGATCAAGCAGATTCTGCCCACACCTCTTGATGTCATACAACCTCAGATCATAATACTAACTTCGTGTTTCACTGTAGGTTTAATGTAGTCAGGACGCAAATCTTCTCCGATTCTTCTCCTCACATATTTTACGCCATCACTACCAAACAGGGAGATTTTGGCCTCATCACTCCCAATTACACTGTTCCATTTTTCTGTTGTCCAGGTAACATAGGTTTTAGCCCAGTTTAATCTTTTCAACCTTTGTTTGAGAGATAAAAATGACTTTTTTCGTGGAATTCTAGCATTTAGACTAAATTCATGCAGTCAGCGCCGAAAAGACCTTGCACTCAACTTCACATTGCATTGTGCCATTTCACATTATATACACCGAGATGGTTTTTTTCTAACACTTAGGTACAGTCTCTTAATTCTTCTATCATCACTTCCTGTTGTGCACTTTTTCCTGCCTTTACCAGTCTGGTTTTGTAGTGACCGAGTCTCCTTATACCTCTTCAAAAATTTAGAAATGCCATCTTTAGTTAAATTTCCCCCAATATTTCTTCTAATTTCTTCATAACTGTAGCCTTGTTCACTTAATAGTACTATTTTACATCGCTTTCTGGGTGACCAGTCAACACTTCACGCCATTTCTTTAATTTTATTACGTTTTACAAGCTCACTAAATCAAAGAACACACAAAACAAAAACCAACTTGATAGCAATCACATAACACACTGATAAATGTCCTGTGTCCTGTTGGCTCATTGCCAAAACAAGATGACACCTGATTGGCTCTCTACAGACTCATGCTCGTTGGTCATTTACATTAAAATGAAGGAAAGCTACTTCATATAAACCTAAGCAAGTTGTGCTTCTTTTTTCTGGTTATTTGGCTATAACTTTTGATAGAATACAGATAATTTGACAAATGGTATTGCACTAAAATTACGATTAAACTATATTTTCATTGATATATAATTTTATGGTATTGGTACAAAAAAAAGTGGTATTATAGGCCATCAAACCTCAAAAATACACTTTTTCCAAAAGGTTTCTACAATTTTGGCCACTACTCTATCTCTAGAATTCGATGTGCTCTAATAATGACACTAAATTTCACGCAAACCGTTCGATTCCTTCTTGAGATATTGCGGTCATTGATCCAGGAGCATACATGCACAGAAATACACACATGCATTTACATACACATTCAGATATTACTTCAGAAATGTTCGATGTGGAATTAAGGATACCTATGTGAGTCTGTCGTAACATGTAATTCAGTCGAAAACACGATTTCGAATTTACGTTTATATTCTACTGTGTATTTAAGAAAATAAAATATCTCATCAAAATTTCAGCTTTTTTTTCGAATTCTTGAAGTTCTAATCACCTGCTCAGGGAATATCTCATAAACTGTCACTCCAAATTCTGTTTTTGGTTTCAAGTAATAACCCAATTAAAGAACTAATTACGTGGAGGAGATACATTTTTATCCTTTCCCCCTCGTAAACACACCCAGCTTTAATTATTTTAACTCCAAATGTGTAATTAGCTGCAACGGTATTTTTGCTTCAGCAACACAAATAATGGAACGAATTCTGTTTGCTAAACAGTTGAAAATATGAAGAAATATTAATTCTTTTACCTTTCACTGCAATAAATTAGATTTTTTCCCCTAGGAAAAGCATATTTAATTCCTCATACTATGGTAAACGGAAAGTAATGTGCTCTTAAAAATTTTCGAATTAAACAATATGGGGAATGAACAAGTTTGCAGGTTGTAAAGTTTAAATGTATCTTTATCCTCTTTACATGCTTTTGTAGAGGATCTTTTCTTAATCTGTCAAAGTGTCTTAACTCAAACTTTGAGTGTTTGATATTTCAACCAAGGTCAATAACACAGGAGGGCATTGTTTTAAATCAAAGTCAGTTCATCAGGGACTTCATAGAAATTATAGCAGCTTGATGTTTAAAGCAACGGACAACATATATACTAATTGTTATTGCACATGCTCAGAATAATTTACAAATCTAAAATTACTACAATATACTAGGCTGGTGATAATGTTTACATGGATATGCATTTACAAAGCTTATATGATTACCCCGGCATTCTGTTACTTTATCCCATATTGCGGCCACACCCCGAATACTAGACTCTTCCTAGTCATCGTTGTATCGAAAGGGGTTTCCTTCCACTCACTACTCGAACCCTTCATCGTCTACTCAAGAACCCTTCTTTCATTCCAAGAACCCTATACTCAAGAACACTGAAAACCTCACGATCCGAAACATATTACTATTCTACCGTAAGAATGCAGAAAATGCTAATTAGTTCGATGGTTCGTCTAACAGTCTGACCAGATAGGATGGTTAGTTTAAAGAAACATAAATTATAATGCACATTGAGAGAAATAATAATCGAAAAATTATTTATACCTCAGAATAGCTCTTGAGTATATTTCGACCATAGTGGTATTTCATTAGTTTTATGGCATACAATATATTGATTGAAAGTATTAACTGAGAGGCAAAAAGTATTTTTCAAAAATGTCTTCTTTTTCAAAATAAAATGGTAAACTTTTGATGCTCAATCTTTGAACTGTTGGTGCTATATCACTCTGCTGTTTACCACTTGCCACCAGCTTTTACACCAACTAGCACAATTTTTAAATTCTAACACCGTCAAATACAGAAAAATTCTCATTTTTAATTATTTTTGAATGACATATGTAATACGTTTTTCCCATGCATGTTTTTCGAAAAATACCATGTTAAGACAAAATTGCAACATATGCAATCATGAAATTTTACTGCCATGAAAGTTCAAGATTTGGTCATTTAAAAGAAATTCATGTGACGTGTTTTGCCGATTTTTATGATTTTCTCAAGTTTCAAGCCTTCTGCAATACTTTCCGTTATGTTTCATACCATGAATATGTACCATGATTTTAACTGAAAACAATATAGTTTTCGAAAATGAGTCGTTTGGGTTGTTAATCAAAGAATATGGACAGGAAACTAAAATAAAATTTCGCGGAAAGTTAAATCAACTATTTTATTGCCCTGTTGAACTAATGTGATTGGAAGGGCAATCGTTCATATTGTGTCTATCTGCGCATAAGCTGAAAAAAATTGCATGAATTGGAGGTTAATTATGTTTTAGATTTTTACATTATTTTTAAATATCCGGATGCAACACGAGTTTTGAAGTTCAAATCGGATATACACTGTCGTATCGACATTTCATAGCGCGGCTCAAAGGAATGGTTTTCGAGCCATTTTTACAATTAATTTCTTGCTCCCATAGAGATTCATAGGATTTTCAAGTTATGTTCGCCGAGCACTTTGATTTCTTATTTTGGTTCGTTTTTTCGGCGCTGGCCTTATCTGGTTCTGACGTACGAATGCGGCGATGAAGCGGAACGTCATTTATGTGGATATTTGATGACCAATCAGATTATATCGCTTAGACTGATATTAGCGATTGTAACTGTAGGTGTGTGGTTTTTTTCTCAAATTCTTGGAGCGGAGAAGAAGTTCTGGTGGCTCTGTCGCAAAAATGTACAGAAAAAGGGTTAGGCGTAAAGCCAGAAAGCCTGGATCAATTTTCGATTTCACGTTAACGTATAGACGTGAATAAAATCCAGATGAGATAATTTCTTCTGATCCTCATCAAATTATCCTATAATATTTCTAACTACCTCTGAGCTATTTTATAGGTGAGACGCATCTCCTGTTCTCGTTGGGTATGTCTAATTCTTCTCGGATGAAATTCCGGGTTCATTTAACCAAAAGGGCTCCTTCCGAATGATCGCACTCATGATGATGTTCACTAAAGCATAAAATGAAAGATTTTTCATCACCGTGATGATGTGTACTCTGGCTGATGGTTGATACTAATAAGTCCATATATATTATAATTACATCGATCATACAAGATAATCGAGAAGTGAAAGTAACTTTAACGAGCACTGAAGAGAGTTAAAATTATTTGAATTAAATTAATATTGAGGATATTCTCACAACCTTGTATGAAATTGTAGATTAGAATTTATGAATATATCTAAGGATTATTTGTATTAATTTGAAGGTATTATAATTATTTATGGAAATACTAATGCTTATTATCTATGCCATTTGAATTGTCTTATTTGTTGATATTGAGAAAAGAATATATAAAGCCAATGCTCCAAATGTAGTTGTATAAGAATGAGAAAAATCATTTAAGTCTGACTGTCTTTTTGTTGATCATATTATTTACGAAATAAATCTTTAAAAGAAATGACAGTGTTATGTTATCCACATTGTTTCGTGTGTGCTCAGCCTTTATCCTATAGCTTACAACGGCTGACCATCCTGTGTCTTACGGGAAAGGGAAAATTTACTTGGTTTAGTTATGTTACATAACGCTCAGGTAAGTAACAGTAGGGTATGTGTTATTCTGTGGAAGTTATAATTTCATATTGATATATTATACTACTAGAAAAATCAACTATACGTGTTTTAGTAATTTCATATTACTCTAGAGAAGTATAATTGCATATTAATTACATTTTGCTAAACTATTTTGTGCGTGACAATCAATGCCGTGAAGGAACTTCTTGTTTACCGACTAAAATCCTTTATCGCATTTGGTGCTGTTAATCAGTACAGGAAAATACTACGTGACAAAATCAAGTATGTACAGAAGCAGGTTGAGAGGTTGCATTCAGCGACAACTAACGTCTCCGCTACGCGGATCACACAAAATTCTAACTGGTAAAAAAAAATGCGGTCACCAACCTAGTTTCTTAGAACTGGTGCAAGAAAAATACAATGTTAAATACGTATTCAAAGTATGTATACTTAAACGTATAATTACCGGACATGTTTGCGGATTTTTGCAAAGAAAAACACATTGTCCCGAATGGCCCCGGGAAATGTTGAAAAGCTGATGATAAGCTATTATATATCAACAACCTATTGAAAACATCATAGGGATACCTGTTAAAGACATCATAGCGACTTTAATAGATTTAGCAAAATTTGGTGAAGCGGCCTAGTTGAAACAAAATCTGAAGAAGAAAATCTGCCTTATTAAATAACAAGAAAGATTAATCGTGCATAATGCATTGGTTAAGAAACACTTTCCAACTGAAATGAAATTTTATTTAAACATCTTTAAAGTGTGATATATTCAGAGCTGATGCTTCTTAAATTATCACAGTACTAGAGTTATTTATTATATTTGAAAACTTAAAACTTCATCTAAAAAGATAATGCCAGTTACACAAAATGGACTTTATTCAAATGACATCATCGAAACATAAATCATCTGCATCTCTATGTAAAATCTATGAATATTTCAATTATATCACTTATATTCCAGACTTCAGAGCTAAATAATTTAGCATGAAAAATATTTAGCAACTCTTATATAACTCACCTTACAAACGCTTTGTTTATTTACATTCTGCATGACTTAAATTAGGCTTCGTTGTAAACATAATTAATGTTTAGTGATCATTTAAATTAAAATATTATTGTAATTGCGTTGGCACAGAATTTAAATAGACAGATAATGCGCAAAAATAAAGCGGTTTTAGGACGGATGCAACACTAAATATAAATTTAAACGATCTTTAGACATCACGATCTTTACACAGCGAAAAAATGGATGCCATGCTATATTTTGTAATGAGTCGCGTGATATCTTCATATGCAATCATGGGTGTAATTGTTATTTCAATTTTTATTTAAAACTCTACCCAACATATTTTGCTAAAAACATTTTTACACATTTTATGTGATAATTTGAATATTTCTTAAAATTTTCAAAGCAATTTGTGAATTTTAACTTCATTTAAAAAGTGTTTGGAAAATGAAGTTCTATAGGGTTCGTATTTTATTTTTTCAACCCGGATTAAATCCAAAAATAATAGGGTGATATTATTCATTTTTATTCGCACATGTTACAGACAGTCTCAACATCATACTAAAATTTCATTTTGATAAAGGCGTTTTTGTAGCAGTTACCCTGCGAACAGACAAACAGACAGCTAGACAGAATATCCAACGTCATAAACACTTTTCAACTCTGTTGGAAAGTGTTAAAAAGGGAATACCTATTTGGTTTCATATAAATCGAATTTAAATTTAATTTCATACTGAAGTTTCGATGAAAGAAAATGATCTTGTATAAAAAAAAAAAATTTTGTTTTCTTTCACTATTGATAAAAATTTAATTCATATCCCCAACGATCCCCTCTCGTACCCCCAAGAGTACGCGTACCCCAGTTTAGGAAACAATGATTCAGAGTATCACAAAACAAAAACTGCATCAATTTTTCTTCTCCCTCGCTTCCCCAGCAAATTATAAAGATATAAAAGAAATGAAAAAGTCCTGAAGGTTCATCAGGAAGAAGGTTTTTTTTACTGAAATCGGTTTAAAAAGGGGAAATCTGCAACTACTTTTTCCCAATATATTCGCTCCCAGATAATGAATATTTCTTCTTTTACTTTTTAAAATCATTCAGTAAATTAAACTAAGTTCTGTGAAACTTAAAGAGATAGAAATTGACTGAAATATTTCTTTATTTAATCTAAGCACATGGATAGAAAATCTTTTTCGTATAATACGATTAAGAAAGCTATAAAAGCGTAGCATTCATAAATTCGGCAAAAAGAAAGGATTTTATATGGTAAAATAGATAACTGTTGGAGCATATTAAACGTATATCTATATAATTAAAACCTATCCGACCTTTAAACTATATATTTTGTTTCGGCCTTACTCGTCGGCGTTCCACTTGGGGGCTGGGCTGCATTCGGCGGAGTGAGGGTCTGGTGCCCCCTTGGTGTCCCTGATGGTTCGCGCGGTATATGTCGGGGTTAGCAGCTTCTTCTGCCTGGTAGGTTCGGGTGGCCCGCTGGGTCTCTTTCGTATCGGGTGTTCTCTCTCATTTCCCGGCAGTCATGGCAATTGCTCTAAACCGTAAGGTGAGCTGGGCGGTCTGGGTCGAAGAAGAAGAAAGTATCCATACGGATGCTCACAAAATCCGTCTACAGCGGCGTTTCCAAAGTTAAGATAGCGCTTGTATAGCAGATAACAGTATCGATCTGTTTCTCCCTTATACGCTCATCAATATGTAGAAGAAACTTTTCGATTTCGAGATTTTGATGACAATATATGTTTCAGGACCTCTTAAACACATTTCGAAGATTTTTGGAGTAATGATTAAATATTAATAGATTTTCAGGAAACTTTATTTACGGCTTTGTTAATAAAAAATCCAGAAATAATTTTTTTTTTTAAATTCGAGTGAAAACTTCGAAATTACATGTTTTATTAACATGGCAGCATTGGAAAATATTTTACATAATCATGCATAAAAGGGTTATTTATGACTCAGAGATGACTAAACAGTTTAAATCGAAGTGAAAAATAACCGCGATACAATTTTATGTTTGTTACGTCATTGGCCCATTTAAAGGGTCAAGTTACCCGCTAGGGACATATTGTCAAACTTGGAATCAATCGAAAGATATTTTCAAATTCTTTAAGATGATGGGTAACATGCTATAAATGTTATCATTTCGAACATAAATACATATATTCCACATTGAATCTTGTAAAATTTGAAAAAAAATATCACAAACCACTTAAAAGTGTATTTTTGTATGAAAAGTCCAAAAAACCACACTCCAGTGAATTTATATTGTTTTGGGGATTTAGTTTTAAATTTTTAATTTTCCAATATTTTTTATTTTTTAACATTATCTTTTATTTTTACATTTTTCATTTTATAGATATACATATATACTAAACCAATATTCAAATCCTTGACTTATTTAGTTTTGCAAATGAAAAATAAACATAGCTGGTTCTAGTTAATCGACGATCGTTCTAATGCTATATTCTTAGCAATTCTCTGTTTAACTTAACTACATCTAGCAAATATAAACTGTAGTTCTTCAACCTGAAGCCATTCTTAAACTGTTGAAAACGCAGATTTATGTAAGAACAGACAGACATTCTCCAATAATCTCTCTCATCGCGTGACTACTGCGGCTGAAGGCGGAATAAGATAATTGAATATCAGTAATGAATGAATCGTTTTCAGGGAAAAATCAGAATCAGCCATTGCTATATCCTAGGTTAAAAACATGACCATTTTTTACAATCTTGATCCAGTTAAACTCGAGCTATACACTACTGGTACATGACCTTATTCTGGCTATTGTGATATTTATTTTGCGCCATTAGACTTATTATTAAGGTTATCGGGTTTTAGGAATAAAACATGTTTAGTTCTAAATTAAAATAATTAAAATAAATAACAACGTTGAATATAGTATTTTTGCCAATAATTATTCCTACTATGGCTGCTAACGTGCAATTTCATACATTTAACTTTATAATTCTTGTATCATCATCATCATCATCATTGACGTTACAGTTCAGTGTATACCAAAATCTACTGCATCACCTAATGACGCACGCTAAAATTCACTTACCACAAAACTATTTTTGATGTTGGTTGAATAGTTTGAATTTGAAGTAATTAAATGTAGCACGAATCTTTGGCAATGAATTAAAATGCAAGTGGATTTGGAATTGGGGAATTGGGGATGTCTAATTGGGGTATGTCTGTTCCTTTATAACAATTTAAGAGTAAGATCGCTGGCTAGTACTAGAATCGCTAACCAATGACAAATGTTTTTCAAAGAATATTGTTGGCCAGAGTTATTACATAACTGGTTAATTTCGCTTCCCAAATCAACCAAATCGGTGCATCTTACTAGTGTACTGTATCACGACAGCTATATGCGCTTCACTGGCAATTTCGTGATTTTATCAGACATTAAAACATTTTATATTCTCTGCGTATATATATATATATATATATATATATATATATATATATATATATATATATATATATATATATATTATTTCTAGTTGTTTATATTATTTAGTTATATTCTTCTCAATTTCGTAGTGGTATTCATTTGTATTTGTAAAGTAGTTTGATCGCGCGAATGTCATTTTTATTAACACTTTACAACAAAGTTAAAAAGTGTTTATGACTTTGTTCATTTTGTCTGTCTGTCTCTCTGTCCGTTAGCACGATAACTGCCGTAAAATGACTTAATCAAAATGAAATTTTAGTATGTTATTCACACGGTCTGTAGGACCTACGGGAATATGTATGAATAATATCACCCAATTAGTTTTGGATTGAACCCGGGTTGAAAAAATGAAATACATTGAGCCTTATGGGACCTAATTTTTCAAACATTTTTTAAGCGGATTTAAAATTCACAAATTGCTTCGAAAATTTTAGGTAATATTCAAATTGCTCCATAAAATATACAAAAAAAAATTCAGGGAAATATATTCAGTAGTTTTTTAAATAAGAATTAAAATAATAATTACACCTCTTATATGAAACGATCCCGTGACAATGATATGAAAAGATCACATGACCCACTTCAAAATGATATATGGCATCCATCTTGTCTCAAAATCGTGATTTTTTAAGTTCTTTTTAATTCAAATTGAGTGTTGTGTCCGTCCTAAAACTACTTTATTTTTGCTTAAATTCTGCGCATCTGCATACTGAAACAACGCAATTACAATATATTTGAGTTTAAATAATCATCCAAATTTGATTATTTCTACAACGAAACCTATTTTTCACTTATGTAAAATGTAAACAACAAAATATGTAAAAATATGTAGAATGAGTTGTATTAGAATTGCTGTATTTCTTTAACACAAAATTATTTAGGCCATGGAGTCTGCAATATAGCTGATATGAATGAAATATTCATTGATTTTACAGAGAGAAGGACGATTTTTTCGATGATGTTTTAAGCATAGAGTTTAATTACTTATACCCCCATGCTCTTAAGTTTTTAAATAAAATAAATTTGTATAGTATTGTGATGAATGAAATTAATGGGAAAAAATTATGAATTAAATTAATGGGAAACAATTATGAATGAAATGTTATTTTTATAGAGAGATCCAGGCGTGTTATTATTTCTATGACGTCATTTGAATGAATTTCATTTGTTTTCGATGAAGTTTTCAAATATAATAAATTATAGTAGTGTTATGATAGTTTTAAAAATATTACCGAGGAATGAATCGCATTTTAGAGATGTTTAAACCAGGCAATTCATATTTCAATGCCGTCATTTAAATGAAGTTCATTTTTTTCAATGAAGGCTTAAGTTTCCAAATATAACAAATTAATGTAGTATTGTGATAAGTTTTAAAATATTACCGAGGAATGTTTTGCATTTTAGACTTGTTTAAATAAGATTGTATTGAAGTTGGAAAGCGTTTCATAATCAATGCTTTAGCATGATTGATCTTTCTTGTTTTAGTTGAAGTGGGCTCACATAACATATAACAGGTTACTTCTTTCGTTTTTTATTATATCCTTCTCAATTTTAATTTCTTTTACTCATATATCTAAAGTAGTTTCAATGAATCTTACTTGAATGTAGTTGAAGTCTATACATAAAGACTCCGAAACCGTTTGCATTCATTCATATTTACTTTCCCTGCAATACATGGTAATGTATAGGGAAAGTATTGGAATCATGCTGAAAATCGACCTAATTTTTCAAACATCATGGGACCTAATTTTTCAAACATTTTTTAACCGGATTTAAAATTCACAAATTGCATCGACAATTTTTGGTAATATTTAAATTGTTCCATAAAATATATAAAAAAAAAATTCAACGAAATATATTTAGTAGTTTTTTAAATAAAAAATAAAATAATAATTACACCTCTTATATGAAGCGATCACGTGACCATGATATGAAAAGATCACGTGACCCACTTCAAAATGAAATATGGCATCCATCTTGTCTCAAAATTGGGATTTTTAAAGTTCTTTTTAATTCATATTGAGTGTTGTATCCGTCCTAAAATCACTTTATTTTTGCTTAAATTCTGTGCATCTACATACTGAAACAACGCAATTACAATATATTTGAGTTTAAATGATCATCCAAATTTGATTATTCCTACAACGAATCCTATTTTGCACTTATGTAAAATGTAAACAGCAAAATATGTAGAATGAGTTGTATTAGAATTGCTGTATTTCGTTAACACAAAATTATTTAGCTCATGGAGTCTGCATAGCTGATATGAATGTAATATTCACTGATTTTACAGAGAGAAGGACAATTTTTTTTTTATGAAGTTTTAAGCATAGAGTTTAATTACTTGTAGCTCCATGGTCTTAATTTTTAAATTAAAAAAAATTATTATAGTATTGTGATGAATGAAATGAATGGGAAATTTTTATGAATGACATGCTTCTTTTATAGAGAGAGCCAGGCGTGTTATTTTTTCTATGACGTCATTTGAATGAATTCCAGTTGTTTTCGATGAAGTTTTCAAATTTAATAAATTATCGTAGTATGATGATAATTCTAAAACTATTACCAAGGAATGTATCTCATTTTAGAGATGTTTAAACCAGGCAGTTTACATTTCAATTCCGTCATTTGAATGAATTTCATTTGTTTTCGATGAAGTTTTCAAATATAATAAATTATCGTAGTGTTATGATAGTTTTAAAAATATTACCGAGGAATGAATCGCATTTTAGAGATGTTTAAACCAGGCAATTCATATTTCAATGCCGTCATTTAAATGAAGTTCATTTTTTTCAATGAAGGCTTAAGTTTCCAAATATAACAAATTAATGTAGTATTGTGATAAGTTTTAAAATATTACCGAGGAATGTTTTGCATTTTAGACTTGTTTAAATAAGATTGTATTGAAGTTGGAAAGCGTTTCATAATCAATGCTTTAGCATGATTGATCTTTCTTGTTTTAGTTGAAGTGGGCTCACATAACATATAACAGGTTACTTCTTTCGTTTTTTATTATATCCTTCTCAATTTTAATTTCTTTTACTCATATATCTAAAGTAGTTTCAATGAATCTTACTTGAATGTAGTTGAAGTCTATACATAAAGACTCCGAAACCGTTTGCATTCATTCATATTTACTTTCCCTGCAATACATGGTAATGTATAGGGAAAGTATTGGAATCATGCTGAAAATCGAGTTTTCGACGGATCAACGCGTTTCGAGATCTCTGGAATACGAAAAAGTTATTTTTAGCGTGACGTCTGTGTGTGTGTCTACGGGTCTGTCTGTGTGTCTGTCTGTCTGTGTGCGTGTCTGTCTGTCTGTCTGTCTGTCTGTCTTTCTGTGCAGATTTTGTATCCACTCTAAGTAAAAAGCTAATGGCCCGAGTTTCATAAAATTTGGTAGGTAAATCACTTGTGGGCGAATCTAGTGCTGATTCGCTTTGGGTATGATTCGAGATAAAAGAATCCGCCTTTTTTTTGCGAAATGGCCCGCAAAAGCCTAATTGCATTGATTATGCATTGATTATCCACAATAATTGCATTAATTATGCATTGATTATCCACTCTAGCTGAAAAACTAATAGACCAAATATCACAAAATTCGGTAGATAAGTCTTCTGTGGGTTACCCTGGTGCTGATTAGATTTTGGTTTGATTCAGAAAAAATAACCTGCTTTTTTTTGCAAAATGGTCTTCAAAAATCGTCAAAATCTAAAATAAAAAACTGCGTATGTTCAAATATATCCATTAAATGCTTGTGTTATACGTAATTTTTAAAGAAGAAAAGAATAAGACCAACCCCATTGCAGTAGAACTAGCCGTTCTCAGGATATTTTAGTTTTTTCGTATTTTTTCCACGCCACCTTTGCAAATAAGTCCAGTTACCAAATGAGAACGAAAATTGAATTAAAAGTGAATTAAATGTAATTAAAATAAAGATAACATAGATATAAGTCTGCAGGGAAAGTCATGTGCTACCCACATCAGATTTTTTGGTTGGCTTTTGAACACTGAAGAACTTTATTCTTTAGTATTTTTAATATAGTTAAATTGCTACGTTATTTGCAGTTAGTTGATAAAGTAGATAATGAATTCTTCCAAATCCGGTTGTTGTTTCAAGATCATATGCTTAAAATTTGCTATATTTTATTTTATGTTTCATATGCTTAAAATTTGCGATATTTTATTTTATGTTTCATATGCTTAAAATTTGCTATATTTTATTACAAACTGGAAACATTACAGTAATTTGAAGGAATATTTTTAAGATTTTGCTGAAGAAAACCCATTTACCTCTCAAGACGACTTCTTTTCTTTCTTTACTTTTCTGTACTGTATGTTTCGTGGTTTTATCCACAAGTAGTATACAGTAAGATTTACGAGCTATTTTAAATAGTTAATTGACGTTAATGCTCGTGTTTCTTTCGAAACCGGCTGTTTCCCTATTTATTTCAATTTTCCGAATACACAGTTGGTAACAATTTTGTTCCTGCATCATGTGGTACAAATATTTATTGACAGACCAGTTTTTGTCTTTTGGTAATACAGTTGCCAAATCTGTTGCCATCGCTGTTCCGAGGATGTAAGCTTTTTACGTATGTGAAACTGGTTGGTACTTTTAATCAAATTTTTGTACCGTTATATACAAAATATTTCTACTGCAGATTACAATATTACAGTGTTTTTGATTTTACAATTACAATATATTTGAGTTTAAATGATCATCAACTTTCATTGTTTCTACAACGAAACCTGCCGATCCGGTGGTCGAGCGGTCAGAGGCATGCGTTTCTGGCTGATCGCTGGATTGCCGGGTTCCGGGTTCGAATCCCGCCCGCGGGTATGAATGTTGTCATGTCGATGCTAAGCCAGACTTCTGCCCTTCGGGGAGCATCTATAAAAGTGAAGCTGCAAATATTCTCCCCTTCGCCATGGGATACCCTGGGGGGGTCTTGTGGACGTGGTGCGTAGCGGCCCTTCACCATGGGGGAATTATTAACGAACGAACAACGAAACTTAATTTTAACGGATACAAAATGTAAACAAGTGATTGTAAGATGAGTTTTATAAGAATTGGTGAATTTTTTTCACGCAAAATTATTTAACTGTGGGGTCTGGAATAAAAGTGTATGCGTGAAATATTCACTGCTATTACATAGAGAGCCAGACGATTTATATGTCGATAACGTCATTTGAATAATGTTCATTTTTTTCGATGAAGTTTTAAGTTTTCAAATACAATAAAGTACTGTAGTACAGCAATAATTTAAAATATATCGGCACTGAATGTATCGCATTTCAGAGATGTTTAAATAAAATTGCATTTCAGTTGGAAAGTGTTTCATAATCAATGCTTTACGCATAATTGATCTTTCTTGTTTTAATATCTATTTAGTTTATATAGGTTAGTTTATACGTTCTTCTCTTCATTTCTGAAGTGAAAATTTTTCTTCAATATTTTGGGTCCCTCTGGTTTCTCTATCACATACCGCTAAAAGTATAATATACAAAAGTATGAAATTTGGTACATTTTTAGAGAAATGTTATGTGAATAATGTTGAAATGAATCGTTTTTCGATTCGAACTTTAGTTAAAGAGATATTTATTGACATTTAAAAGATATTGATTAAGTCAAATGAAAAGTATTTGAAATGCAAGTTCGCGTCCTGGACAGACAAGCAATAGCAGAGCCAAGAATTTTTGCAGACGTGTACCTACATAGTTAAATTTCTGCGGAGCCCTATATTTAAACTTTGATTTAGTTTATGGCTTATTATATTTTTATGCACTTGTGAAGTGAACATTTTTCTTCAGTATGGGAAAATATTTAATTGGTTTAACTAATTCGGAACACGAGTACAGTCGTCTGCACCGGTCGAATTGAAAAAGCTCGGAAAGCAAGCTCTGTAGTTAGTAAATGCTAGCAAAGAAGGGAGCGAACCCCAAACGGGCGTATTACGCCTAACAGGCGGTACGTAAGAGCTCGCAAAGCGAGTAGGAGCCGAAACACAAGAGAGATCATAGCGAGCAGGAGGCGGACCCCTAATTATAAACAATAAAAACCTTCATATTGACACCTTAAAATGACAAACTAAATGGCTTTCTCGGCCGTCCAAACAGATAACTTACTATCTTACACCTTCGGGTAGGTCTGACGATCTGGATCGAAGAAGAAGAAAGTAAATGGCTTACGCAACACAGTAATAACTGAAGAGCTTGTAAGTACACTGCTGTACGTATAGTAATGCATGTGCATGTAGTTGTTGTCTTTCCGCTAAACAAATTAAATAAAATCTGTAGAAGACTGATTTTAGCAGTCTGAAAACGTCTTTGTTTATGAGACACAACTATATATACAACATAATAACATACATATAGAATGTAATAAGACAGACAAATATCTTTTAACGCTTAAAGTTGAACATGAAAACAACACTCCTTGATTATAGAGCGGCTGACCTTTTAACGCGGGTGGTTTGATATCACCGAAAACCAGCGTTATAACCAAGATTCACTGTACTGTGATAATTCTACCAAAATTTCATTCGATAAACTTATTATGTTGTAAGATTTTCCATCCACAGACTTAAACATACACACCCATACTCCCATACACACCATACATTACTTTAAAAACGGTTCAGAAATGCACAAGTTCGTGAATGCACAAGTAAAAAAGCTGATGTGGGCAGCACATGACTTTCCCTGCGGACTTATATCCACGTTCTCTTTATTTTAATTAAAATTAATTCACTTTTAATTCAATTTTCATTCTCATTTGATAACTGGATTTATTTTCAAAGTTGGGGTAGAGATAATACGAAAAAACTGAAATATCTTGAGAACGACTAGTCCTAGTGTAATAGGGTTTGTATTATTCGTTTCTTCGTTAAAAATTACGTATTAAACAAGCATTTAATGGATATATTTGAGCATACGTAGTTTCTTATTTTAGATTTTGGCAATTTTTGAGGGCCATTTTGCAAAAAAAGGCAGGTTTTTTTTTCCCGAATGGTACCAAAATCTAATCAGGACCAGAGTATCGTACAAGTAACCTGTCTACCAAATTTTGTGACGTTTGGTCAATTAGTATTTCAGCTAGAGTGCATATATGGAAATTTTAAGGGCCATTTCGCAGAAAAGGCGAGTTCTGTTTTTACGAATCGTACCAAAAACTAATCAGCACCAGGGTCATACCCAAGTGACTTACCTACAAAATTTTATAAAATTCTGTCCATAAGTTTTAGAGTTAGAGTGGATACATACATTGCACACACACACAGACAGACACACAGATAGACAGACAGACACACACACACACACACACAGACGTCACGCTAAAAATAGTTTTTTCGCATTCTAGAGGTCTCGAAACGTGTAGATCCGTCGAAAACTCGAGTTGTGATTTTCGGCATGATTCCAATACTTTCCCTATACATTACCATGTATTGCAGGGAAAGTAAAAAGAAAAATCTGATGTGGGCAGCACATGACTTTCCATGCAGACTTATGTACACATTCTCTTTATTTTAATTAAATTTAATTCACTATTAATTCAATTTTCGTTCTCATTTGGTAACTGGACTCATTTTTAAAGGTGGCGTAGAAAAAAAACGAATAAACTAAAATATCTCAAGAACGGCTAGTCCTACTGTAACGGAGTTGAACTTATTCTTTTCTTCGGATAAATTTACGTATAAAACAAGCATTTAAGGGATATATTTCAGTATACGTATTTTTTTATTTCAGAATTTGTCGATTTTTGCTGGCCATTTTGTTAAGAATGGCAGGTTATTTTTCTTCGAATCGTACAAAAATCTAATCAACACCAAAATGACCCACAAGCGACTATCTACCAAATTTTGTGAAATTCGGCCCATCAGATTTTTATCTAGAGAGGATACAAGCTTTTGCGGGCCATTTCGCAAAAAAAGGCGGGTTCTTTTATCCCGAATCGTACCCAAAACTACTCATCACCAGATTCGGCCACAAGTGACTTACCAAATTTTATGAAATTCCGTCAATTAGTTTTTTAGTTAGAGTGGATACAATATCAGCACAGACACACAGACACACACACAGACGTCATGCTAAAAATAGTTTTTGCGTATTCTAGAGGTCTCGAAACGTGTAGATCCGTCGAAAACTCGAGTTGCGATTTTCGACATGATTCCAATACTTTCCCTATACATTACCATGTATTGCAGGGAAAGTAAAAATTCGTCAAAACTCAAATTCGAATGTTTAATCTCATCTCAATACTTTTTCTATATATTATCCCATGTATGTCGGGGAAGTAATAAGTAAACAATAATTCAAACAGAACTAAAATAAAGTTTATAACAAATATCTCTATTTCTATCCAAGAATCTTAAATTCTTTGTCATTTCTGATAACACAGAAAGTCCCCAATGTAGCTTTAATACTTGGGGATGAAAGTATCTTTCGGAACTGAATATGATTTCTTTGAAAGTTTTATATCCTTTCTCAGTTATTTTCTGGTAGATATTTACGGGCGTATTTTTACTACTAAAGAATGAAAATTTTATTGAACTTGACATGTTATTTAATAAAATATTAATACTTATATGCAGATACAAATATTTTTCTTAAAATTTATTGTAAAGCACCATTTATGCGCTTTTATACAGTTCAAATTTATACTCTTTGTATTTATATGCTTCGCATTTATACGCCGCATATAAATGCACAGCGTATAAATGTGGGGTGTATAAAAGCGCCTAAACTGTACTATACGCTTTGTATTTATATGCTTCGCATTTATACGCTGCGCATTTATATGCTTTGCATTTATAAGCTGCGCGTTTATTCGCTTTGCATTTATACTCTGACATTTATATGCTTTTTTTTGTCCATAGACATTCCTATCGATTGACGTTATTTTCAGTCATGCGTTTTTGAAGCTAAATATTGATACCCTTGAAAAGCTTATAAATGATGCTTTACTGTAATTGATATTTAAGACACAAAACTAAATTAAATAAACTTTGCTTTGGAATTTGTAAGAAGAGTGCAAAACTTTTGAATTGCAGCCAAGAATATATACTTAAAAGCTGTTTTAATATTATGTAATTTGACATAAATAATTATTTATTTATACAGCGTGAAATACTGCATAAATAAATCATAAAATGCATACATTCGCTTTTAATGATCATAATAGATTTTCTTTATCAATGTTAACACGCCAAGTCTGACTTAACAAATGGTGCATTTGGTAAGTACTTCTTGAAATAAAAATTATTCCTAATAATTACCATTTCTAAATGTTTGTATTATGTTTGAAAATAGATAATTTATCCGTCGTTGCCCGAGATTTAATTTATTTACTCAATATATACACTACAAGTTATACACTTCATTTTATCGAACGAATTATTATACTTTAAATACATATATATTGTACTTATATTCTAAATGCTTACATCCTACCGTGTTTGAAAATACTGTTTTATAAATGCATTACATTCAACATATAACATCTGTATCACACCCTAAATATAAATATTCAGAAACACTTACCTGTTTATATAATTTCAAGTCTATACATCGCTTTAAATAAGTTGTTTTGTATTCACTTAATAATTTGAATATTTTTGTTATCAGTACCTCAATAATAAAGAAATGTTGATAATTACGTTCCTACAGTTATTTTTATATATGAAATTGACAAAAATTTATTTCTTTTTCTCTTATCTCATAATGTGAGCTTAGAATTTAATCCAGAAATCAAACGTTTTTGTTCTGAAACACGTTATTAACTTAATTGATTTGATATACAGTGTGAGTTTAAAATCGCGCAGATCAAAGTTTAACTGCCCGTAAAAGTACCAGTATAAGAATTTAAATGAAATTAAAGCATTACAGAGATTAGTTGAAATGTTACCTTTTATTTTTAGCAGACAGACTTTGAGTGTTAACAATAAATGTTGGAAATGACGTCCTGTTTTGCGAATGCAAAAACGTGTTCGTTTTACCAGATTTCGTGAGACTCTGCGGAGTATGGCAGTATTGATGTTGAAATGGCTGTTATGATGTTCAAACATAACAGCAATCGTGTGTGGATTATTCATGTAAACCACATCTTTCAGATACCCCCATAGGAAAAAATCAAGGGGTGATAAATCTGGGGAGCGAGGGGGCTACAATCCCCGGGAAATTAAGCGTTCACCGAAAAACTCAGTTAAAAGATGGACAGTGCTGTTTGATGTGTGACAAGTGGCACCGTCCTGCTGGAACCAGCAGTAACGTTCATCAACTTCCAGCAGTGAAATGAACTTTGATGTGCGCGACTTTAAACTCACCCTGTACATTATTTTTCCGTATATTTTTTCCAGCAGTCCATTTGATTACAAATTTTTAAATATGTCTTGTTTAGAAATTGTATTTATATGTTCGTTGAATAATTCTAGCGTTACTCAAATTACACATTCCTAGAAATCCAAGTATTTGAAAACAAAAATTACAATCTTTTTACACTTTTATTAATAACAGCTTTTACATTTTTACACGATATAGGTTTTTTAACTTTCCGTGTTTCCGAGAACATACTTAGTGGTTTCAGGAATTCGAAAATTTTGTTCCAAGCACATCTTAAATGCAAACATTTGAAAGTTGCAATTTTACGATCTAAATGTGGTGATAGTTTCAAGTTTGTATTGCTCATTTCAAGCTGTTCGTTTGAAAGTAGAAATAATTTCGAATGCATTGCAGAGTTCGAACAGTTTTCGTCGTTGCATTACTTTAAACAAAATCATTTTGATGTTTTATATTGTCGTTTATTCTGCCAAGCAATGTAGCTACTTACCTATATAATAATATATTTCGTGTTCGCTGTAAATTTTGATTTCAAATATTTTTGTATCCTTCATATAAAAGATTTCATTTTCCAAAAAAAGAATAAAAATTCGCTGTTATTGTATAACCATCTACTAATAACCTATTGACAGTTTCGGAGTTCCATTTGAATTTATTTTAGAATTCGAACGTTTTAGCCGGCAGCACTCCTGTAAATGTATAAAACTGAAAACTTATATTTTTCTGTTTGGTTTACTAGATTCTCGATCTGTTAATTAAATTTTAAAACACTAAATTACTTGGAAGTGTCAGTTTTTGTTCATTCAAGATTCGCATTTTTCCTGTAAGATCCCCTTTAAAATCATGACAATTTTAAATCACCAATTATCCATGTCAATCTTATTGTATATTTGACCAAATGGCCAAATTTCAACTTTCTACCACAATAAACTTAAAGTGTTACGCTGTTTCGACAATTCCATCATTTTTTCTTATGGTATCTTCTAAAATAATAAATATTTGAAAACAGCAATTATTCATTTTATCGTATGATTTCACTTTGTACCAAAATTCAAGTCCATAGTTTAATAATCTGAAGTTTAACATTTCAAAAATATGAACATCTTTGCTTATAACAACCCCTAAAATAACAAATATGCGAAAATAACAATTATCTATGTTGATTTTTTCATATGATCCATCTTTCTGCCAAATTTAAAGCCCGCAACTGAATCAACCTGGAATTTCACATTCATTTGACATAAAAATTCGAACGTTTCTGCCTGACACCCTGTAAAATAATAAATATTTAACAATACCAACAATACAGTTCGATTAAAGCCAACAAACTGTTCGATTTTTCACTTGACCAGCTATGTACTAAATTTCAAGTTTCTACTACAATAAACCTGGAGTTTCTGGTTCATCTGACAATTCAAACAGTTTTGCTTTTGACAAACCCTTAAAATAATAAATTTTTTGATAATGGCATTTAATATAGCATAAATGTAATTATTATTTCAACTTTTATTTAAGAAACTTCCAAACATAGTTTGCTGAAATTTGTTTTACACATTTTATGTGATATTTGAATATTTCCTAAATTTTACGAAGCAATTTGTGAATTTTAGCTTTACTTAAAAATGTTTGAAAAATTAAATCCCATGGGATTCAAAGTATGTAATTTTTTCAACCCGGGTTCAATCCAAAACTAATTGGGTGATATTATTTATTTTCATTCCCGTATGCCCCACAAACCATTTCAACAACGTACTAAAATTTCATCTAGATAAAGTCACTTTTAAGGCATTTGTCGCTCGAACGGACAGGCAGACAGACGACCAAAGTAATACACACTTTTTAACTTTGTTGGAAAGTGTTAAAAAGAGAAAATCGCAAATGTTTTTAACAAAATAATTATTAATCGTAGTTAATGCGGTCCAATTACGTTGTGGCGATTGTGCGTCGCCCATCCCGAGCCAAGACCTAACTCGAGACCATATGCTTACAAACCCAACATTATAATCTTGGAGCAAAAGCTAGCTTCGGCTCCGTTCTTATAATTCGGGTACAGGTTCCAAGCACCTTTCGATCAGATGTCTTTGCTGCCGCACACTCCCTCATCTGATAAGGGTCCAATTTCGGCGAGGAGGCGGGCCACTGAGAAAATCCCCGCGTATCCCCATCCGAAAACTCAGTTGAGGCGCTGAAGGCCGGGAAGCGTGTCGCCTCAGGCGTGACGTCAGTCGTGGTCAACCAGGAAGGGAGTGGCAAGGCCTCTGACTCCGTGTGGTGCTGCCATCTTGTGTTGAGAGGTGAGATCGTTTTTGTAGCGATTGAGCGTCGCCAGGACCAAACTCGGGACCTAGTGCTTACAAGCCCGATATTATAATCATAGAGCAAAAGCTAGCTTCGGCTCCTTTCTTATAATTCGGGTACAGGTTCCAAGCATCTTTTGATCAGATGTCTTTGCTGCCGCAACGTAAAGAAAAAATGAATCTTCACTATCTCATGCTTTATATTCCTCGATTTATATTATTTCTTCTAAAACGTGAAAAGTACATTTTTGAAGCTTACTTAATATGAACATTTCTTTCAACAAAAATGTTTTTCTCAAATTTTTTCAAGCGTGTATTACTGAAAAGTAGAATTTCGAAGTACGCCATTTCTTTTTCTTTAGTACTTCATTTATTTAGTTTAGTACTCCATTATGCTACTTTATTCTACCATTTCATTAAACTTCTTCTTTTTTCAGGTCATTAATCTCATCCTCAGTAAACAAATTTTGTTTTTATCCGTCTTCTTTGATCAAATAAAGGAATATTGTAGACAATTTCCGGGTATTTCTTTATCATTCTTTTTCTCTCCTGGGTTTCATTTTCTGGGATGTTTTAAGGGTTTAAAAGTTGTGTTTCATGCATTGTTAGCTTTTAGAACCCTGAACACTTTAAAATATGTTGAGCTCTTTTTAACTGATTTTGGAATCAGTAATACAATCTGTTTACCGAAGAAAAATATGGTCTTGTATGGAGTTAATATCAATCACATTTCAATCAAATTCCATAAAAATAGAAAATTAAGTTAAATAAATGAAAAAAGACTCTTTGTAATAAATAATAACAATTACATCGACTAGCTTCACAATTATGAAAAAACATTTGAATCCCCTGGAAGGCCAAAGGTGATTTTTTATTGATCAAGAAAAACTAATAACTCTTACACAATCGAATTCTCAACTTAACTCGAATTAACTCTTAAACTCGAATTCGAATTTTCGACTCCGTCATAATATTTTCCTTATATATTATCTACATACACTATTCCCTATTTCCCTATACATTGGTATACACTATGTACATAGGGAAATTAAAAAAAAAATTATAAACTTGAATGATAGCTCAAACTGCTGTAAAGTGAAATCTTTGTTAAAAAATAACATAGAACAAATCAGTTTCGGTGTATTTACACAATAGGAAGTTAACTCCTTTCTTATCAATAAAAAGATCAAACATGGACAGCAGCAAAGGCAAGAACAGTGATTTTTTTTCTGTTGCTTTTCCATCCTCCTAGGCTTTTTATCTTCTCTATTTCTATTTTTCGTTTGGAAACAATTTCCTTCCTGAGTCACGTGAGGAAAAAGCTTATTAAAGAATACCTTCTTGCCTGATATAGTTGTTTTGACTAAGGAGGGTTTGCCCAAAGAGTCTTTTTACATCGGAAATTTATTAAATTCATTAATAATTTGTTATAGATTGTTTGTTTTAAAAGTTTTTATTTTATAGTTATATAATATTGTAATCAACGTATATAATTTCATTAGTGTAATCTAACTCATGAAGTGTTGTCATTTAATTATTCAGTGTAATTAATAATAGGTATAATCCAAGCATATACCCTCCTAAGAATGGCCAGCTTATGCAACTGAAACATGTTGTTAAGGACAATGTAACTGTAACACATTCCGTTTGGCTTTGTCTGCCTTACATAGTACCCCTTAAGAGCTAAAAGCCACGCACAGAACAATGTCTAAACCGGTACATTCTGCATTAGAAATAGATAATGATATGATATATTTATAACAATGAATAAATACCTGTTAAGAGCAGAAGTTATATCCATTGTAAAATCTGTTTACAGTTTTATTTAAATAAGCACACGTTAATTATATCAAACTTTGTACAAGTTCCATTTAATATATCTTTATGTTCAAATTTCCCTTTTAATCTAACACATTATTGGTCCCATCTTTAAATTTTTCTCTGGTTAATTTTTAAAGAAACTTGTTTTTCCAGGAAGTTATTACTTTTGTCTCAATGCACTTGTGTGTGAGAAGCTTCATAAATTCCACAGCTGTTGCTGCCATTCCGCTTGCCACAACAATGATTATTAAATCAATTTAAAGCAATCTTCTGACCACTTCTTTGGTTCCTGTGATTTGAAAGATAGCAAAGTTTTGTTCTCGGTACCGTTGATTTCCAACTCTAATTTTTTCAGCAACTTCTTCAACGCTTAAACCTTGTTTAAGAAGAGTTAAAATACGTCCAGTTTTTCTTTTCTCAATTGGGCGCATGACTTCAAATATGACTTTAAAATTCGCAAATTTAAAATTCGCTGTGGCGAAGCGGGATAAAATAATTTGGGAAAACGGAAAACCGGGGACCAAAATTTACAAATAACGTTCCATGCTATATATTTTTGCTAGATTACAAGTAAAATTTAATTGAAGCTTGGCTTAAATCGAATTTCTCATACCAAAATCCCTTTTTAATAACATTTTTTTATTTTAATAATATTTCGTAATAATAATATTTCGTAATAATATTTTTTATTTTTCAAAATATTTCGTTGATACCATACACAGCAATGTACCTCCAAGGGGAGGGGAGGTAACTTGTGTCCCGAAGGGGGCCCCCTCCCTTCCCCTATTTAGTATGTTGTTCAGACGGTCTAATGGCGTCAGGAAGTAAACAATTATATCGCGGCTATTTTCACAACGATTGAAACTATAAAGTCTCACAAGCACTAAGCCATAAATATTCCCTTTTATTCATGATTATATTAGATTTTATCCTATACTTCCACGTTAAAATATATAAAATTTAGAATAAAATTCAAAGTTTTCATTCGAATATAAAAAAAATCTATCTAGTTCTAGATTTTTTAATATCAAAGCCGGAAATAAATTTTCGTGAATATCCATTAATATTTGTGGCCGCTATCGTGCACACAAAAAATCGACCGCAGACATGCAGACTGACATCATTCTAAAAGTAGTTAAAACGTGTTCAGAAGGTCTGAAATTATATACTGTCATCAATGTCTCGAAATCGAAAATTTTCGTGAGAAAGTACATATACAGCAAACTTCCGGTAATTCGTCATGCTCAGGATTTCAACGGCGCTAGAATATTAAATAAACCCGATTAACGGATGTCAAAGCTAAATTGTAGTAAAAAAGAAGAAAAATTATTTTAAAACAAAGTAATGGACAATAAATATTACAAAGTAAACATCAATCAACATAAATCAGCATATAAAAGCATTTAGTCTATTGCAGTAGATGTACCTCAGAATATCCAATTGGACCCGAACAGTGAATGAGAAGATAATTTTGTATAACGAGAATAAGGACACTACTTATACTTCTTTTTAAAAAAATTAAATTAAATATTTTAATAGAATGTTTTAATAACAATGTCATTTATAATACTAAGGCATTTACGCATAATTGTGAATTTTAATATTTCTTATATTGTACTTTCCTTACGAAGAACTGATATACTGTTAGTAGAGCAATAAAATTGAAATAAATAAATTATTTAAAATTGTTAATATTATTTTTATTAAATTGTTAACAGTTTAATGTTTAGTAACCAACATATCTAATATTCCTTCATTACTTTCCTTACATACATAATGTATAAGGAAAGTATTGTGACGGGGTCGAAAATTCGAATTCGAGTTTTCGACGGGAGAGCACGTTTCAAGCATCCCTGATCACGAATCAAACATTTTTGAAGTGATGTCTGTGTGTGTGTGTGTGAAAGCATGTGTGTGTGTGTGTGTGTGTCAGTGGGTCTGTGGAGACGATAACTGACGAACGAATGGACCGATTCGAACGAAATTTGGTACAAAAATCACAATCCGTAAACACTGGAAGCCTATTGTTTTTAAAGGTAATCGAATGTTCAGAACCCGCCTGAATTTTCGAGTGAAATTTTGAAAAAATCGTCAAAAAATCAAAACCGCTAATAAAGTTACGCAAATAGACATTTCTTATGCAATTTCTCATTAGAAAACGATTAACATAAAATTTAGAACGCTAACATGAACCGTTCTCGAGATATTTCGCATTTTTAAAAAAAATTATCAAAAAGTCATATAAAATAAAAAATATATATTTCCTATTGAGAAACATATTCACTTTTCATATGTAATACCATGCAATAAATTGGGTAACATCATTCTCGTGGATCTAGATCATTCCATTCATGAGAAAAGATATTTCGAGTAAAACTTTTGTATTTGAACGCCAATAGTCATTTATCTGTTATAAGAATAACTGATTTCTCCGTCAGTAAAGCTTGGCGAGATTTTGGCGACGAATTTGGCAGAATGTCGCCAACTTGGCGACTTTTAGAAATGTTGTCAAATTAACGAAAATCTCGCCAAATGGATTAAAATGACGCTAAATCAATAAAAATGACGACTCATTGTCGAAAATTCAATATCTTGAAAAGAATATAAGTATCTACTATAAGAAAAACCTATTTATTGTACTGTAAAAGTAGTAAATTTATTGCATTATATAAGGAAAGTCATGTGTTGCCCACATGAGATTTTTTTTATTATGGATAAATGTTGATAGATTTTATTTAATTATTATTATTATTTAAAACATAAAAATTAATCTTCTTAAAATTTTAAAGTAATTAATAATTAAAAATAATACTTTATCTTTTGGTTACCATTATGTATATTCATTAATTTATAATTAATATTTTTATATAAATATTCCTATAATTATTAAATTACTATGATATCATTTTGAAAAAGTCATTTTACGGCAGTTATCGTGCTAACGGACAGACAGACAGACAGACAGAATGAACAAAGTCATGAACACTTTTCAACTATGTTGGGAAGTGTTAAAAAAATGAAATAACTGTATCGCACAATATAACAATGAACGAAGAACAATACTCGAGTAATTTAAAACATTCTCATTAATTTAATTTTAAATACACTTTTTAACATTTTACAACATAGTTTAAAAGTGTTAATGACTTTGTTCATTCTGTCTGTCTGTCCGTTAGAACGATAACTGCCATAAAAATGACTTTATCAAAACGAAATTTTAGTATGTTGTTCAGACGGTCTGTGGGACGTATGGAAATATAAATAAATTATTTCAAAGTGTTACTTTTCCTGTCTTTGATAGACCAACACACTAATTTACGATAACGACCCGCCTAATAAAGATTCGAATGAGAAACAATTCGATATTAGCCATTGCCCTTTTAACCTTATCCAGTCATTTATAAACTGGTTTTACAGTTTCGTGTGTGAAATCCTGTTTATTTTTTTGCATCTCCTTTTGGTTTAGCTAAAGATTTATACCATGCATATAAAAAAGCTACCATACCGCATCTATCATATTACCAGTACTTACCGTATCGTCCTCCGTACACATCATCATTTAATAATTCGAATTTTGAGGCAGAGTACGCAAGAACATCTGATAAAAGCTGACATTACAAATAAAAACACCATTTCCTAGTAATCAAAAGAAGTGAACAATCTTATTTTCGAAATAACGTCAAATATTCCTTATTCTGCACATTTTCATCTCTTCGCTCCCAATCGTTTATGTATTGCAGAAAATTGATGGGCAATATCAGCCCGTATGCCTTTGTTGCATAAATCCATTTTTTTTCCTTTTCCCTTTCTTATTGAAGGGTAAAGCGGGGAATATGAATGTGTATCTCTACGGAAAACAGTGGATGAACTAACAGGTGTAGTATTATTTTGCTGTTTTATAACTTTATATTAGGCGTAAAAAATTAATATAATCTGTTTAATTTTGAATATGTGCTAGCATTCTATCCAAAATTGTATATTAGATAGTTTACTCATGTCGTCAAAAAATCATCTGTTAGGCATTTTCCGACGCAATTTGAACTCAATTCTAGAATTCCTGTACATGCAAATAAGCATAATACAGGATCTGAAACCATCACATAACAATGAGTTTCCAGTAAAATAATATTTTATATACAATTTGTACACCGAGCTAAAATAACGTCCACTCTTCATAATCGTATAGGTTTAGTTATTAATTACGGCCAAAGCGCGAGACTTAAAAGTTCTCAATTTTATATCCTGTTGTTGTTGTTACTAATCCCCCGTGGTGAAGGAGCGCCTTTGCACCACGTCCACTTGACCCCTGGTCCCATGGTGAAGGGGAAAGAAATTGGCAGCTTCACTTTTATTGAGGCTCCTCAAGGGCGGAAGTCTGACTTTGCCTCGACAACACAACATCCATGCCCGTTGACGGGATTTGAACATACAACTTGGCAATCCAGCGATCAGACAGAAAAGCGTTCCCCAGACTGTTCGACCAGCGGATCGGCTTTTATATCCTGATGCAGTAATTAAAATTAGCAGAAATTAAAAAATCGGCAATTAATATTACTTACAAATATAGAAAAGTCAATCGAATCATACCATATCTGGATAAGGGATGCTGTCGGTTGTTTCTAAAGCCCTTTTTCTCACCAGTGCCGTTTCGGGAGTTCTACTATAGCCCTCAATCTAAAAAAAATGTTCTCTATCGGAATATAGACCATTTGAAATCCGAGTTGTCCATCCACATCCGTCGGTTTTGTACTTTTCTTAAAGCCCTGGATGGGCGGGAGATCTCTCCCTTTACCTGTGGTTGGTCGTAAGTCACATTTTGGCGATAATCAGTTGCTGTTTTTTTCTCTAGTGCACTAACAGGACTCCTAGAGTGTATCACCTGAATTAGACTTACTGATGTCCAACTTAAAACTAGTAGGTTGGGCCCATCAAGCTGTCACATTTAATCTTTACATTGGGGCTCGAGTGTCTACTCTTTTCATCGCTTATATCCAGACCTATCGATTGCCTGTACATGGAATTTTAATTCATCTTTCGGCTTGGTATGGAAAGTTAATTCCTTAAGTTGAACAGATTTTAATGTAATTCTTCGCCTAACATACCCTACCAAAATATTTAGTGATTTTAATGACTTTTGCGGAGACTACAAACTGTTAAAAGCATAAATTTGTGCATATACGTTAAAGATTTTAAAATTATTGAATAAAATATTGAAATGCAATCCTGTCATGGGTCGAGTATTCGAGTCACACGCTGCGGTTCGAGTCCGGTTGCCAGTCGTCAAACTGATTCATTGTTGAGGGTGACAATTGATCAACAATTGTTTTTGTTGCAAGTGCGGATCAGGTCTAACCTGACCTGCCCAAGACGTTACACCAGGACTACAAAGCCCAAATGCTGACAAGTCTTGTCTCTGTAGGCCTGGCTTACCTCCACTAAGCGAATCGGGATATTCATTAACAATTAATTGCATTTTCGTGCGGATTTTTCACGTGAGTATGAATAAACTTTGTTTGGATTGATAATTCGACAAAAGCTCTCAATTTCAATTTACGTCGTGTTAATCCAATAACAAAACCACAGTGACATGGCTCATGTACGCCATTATTTTACTGCGCAATGAGTAAAGTTATTTCATTATGCAGGGAAAGTCATAAGCTGCCCTTACCTAACTTTTTCTGAGAGCATGGCCGGATTTATTTTATTTCTCTCTGTATTATCAATTTTTATACCCCAGTTTCCGCAGTTTCTTATTTTTATACTGTTTCCCATTTTAGAGGCGACACAACTGCTGCAAATTAACATATTTACTAGGGTGTAACAAAACTCTCATTTGCTGCCAAGAGCTTGTATTGCAGAATGAAACCCAAGTGTTTGTGCAACGGCCTTCTGTGTTTGTCATTTTATCTGCGCAGCAATTTCATGAGATGTCGGGCCTTTGCTCTGTAACCTAGTTCGATAATCGGCTCTGCCCAAACTATCCCCGTGTTTATACGAAATACGGGCAAGTTAAATCAACGAGGTTGCTGAAATTATCAGTATTACAACCATTGTGTAAAAACGTTTTGGGCAAAGTTAGTTTTCGTGAAATTCAATTTATCACTAGAACCGATAAGAGTGAACATATGCTTGCTTCCGATAAAGTCGCGTGTGTGTTGAAAAAGTTCAAAATTTAATTAACAAAGTTTCGTGTTAAGCTATTTGAAAGGATACCTGCAATTAAAAATAGAACAAAATAAGACATGCAACTACATTTACTATACTTCATATTCGGCAAAAAAGGAGATTTTTAAAATTACCACTATTACAACCGTTGAGTAAAAACGCCTTGCGCAAAATTTGTCACAAAATTTAAATTATCACTAAGACCGATAAGAGTGATCAAATGGTTATTTCCAATAAAGTTGTATATGTGTTGAAAAGGTTCAAATTAATTAAGAAAATTTCGTATTGTGCTATTTCAAAGGATACCTGCTATTCCAAATTAAACAAAATTAGACATGCACCTAGATTATTAGTACTTCATATTCTGCAGAAACGAGGTTGATAAAATTACCAGTATTACAACCATTGTGTAAAAACGCTTTGCTCAAAGTTAGTCTTAATATTCAAATTATCATTAAGACCGATAAGAGTGTACATGGGATTGTTTCCGATAAAATCGTGTATGTAAAATCATATATTCAAAATTTAACTAACAGAGTTTCGTATTGTGCTATTTGAGAGGATACCTGCAGTTCAAAAATGAACAAAATTAGACATACAACTAGATCTTAATTCTTGAAATTTGCAAAAAAATAAATCATGTATGTCTAGAACTTAGCGAGCTGTTCTTCATTCTGATTTCTGATTAGATATTTCAGGTACGATCTGAATTCAGCCTTGTTTTACTATCTAGTAATTTGTGGGACTTTGAATCCACAGTCTTGGATACATGCACCCTTATGTTTCTTTCATTTGTGCTTATTCCTTCTCTTTTTCGATCGGATTGGTTGGTCTGTTTAGCACTGATGAAAGGGATCTAAAGCATTTTCGAAACAGCTGTGTAAAATTATAATTTGCACATACATAAGTTGTTTATTTTTCCTTATATTTTATTTTACTTTCTTGCCACTTACTTATTGCGTTATCGTATATTTCCTTAATACTTTGAAGGTGCTGAGACCTGTAACAAAAGGAAAACAAATAAAACTATCTTCCAAACAAAGCAAAACAAGTAAAAATGTCCTATATCCGGGAAATATCCTCATTTCCTTACTCGGCACGTGATCATCCATACACACCCAACTTTTTCAGTATAACAGAAAATTGACGACCAATCACGCCCAATCTCTTTGTTGCAGAAATACATTTTCTCCGTCCCTTTTTTATACGCTTTATTTTTATTTTTCCCTTTTGGGGGAATGTTAGAAGGGAATATCAATCTTTATCTGTGCGGAAAGCACTGGACGAAAGATTCTGTAAAATGTTTTTATTTTTTATTAATATTATTTTCTACGATCTGATAATAGACCTAAAATATATATTGTTTGACTTTCATTCAGTATATTTTACTTCTTGAGTGAAGAACGATTTCATATCAGAATATTTTATCCAATTTTCTAAGAATAAATTTCAATTAACCTTAGCTTTATAAGATTCTGTCATTAGATTTTACATGTTAAATTAAACATTTATTTTATAATAAATTATTTACTTTATTGTTATTAAATTAGTTATATACTTTCTTTTCCATTGTTTTAAATTATTTTTGAAGAATTTTAAACAAAACTAGCCAGTTCGAGCCTTTTTCGCTGCAAATTAAGAAGTCACTTTAAAAGTTTTACGATACAAATTAAAAAAATCTGATGTGGGCAGCACATGACTTTCTTTATACAATGCAATGAATTTACTACTTTTACAGCAAAAAGAATAGGTTATTCTTATACTAGATACTTATATTCTTTCCAAGATATTGAATTTTAATTAATTAGTCGTCATTTTCATTGATTTAGCGTCATTTTTATCCATTTGGCGAGATTTTCGTTAATTTGGCAACATTCAAAAAGTCGCCAAGTTGGCGACATTCCGCCAAAATCTCGCCATGGGCGGAGAAATAAGTTATTCTTATAGCAGATAAATAACCATTGGAGTTCAAATACAAATGTATTACTCAAAGTATCTTTTCTTATGTATGGAGAGAGCTAGATCCACCAGAATGATGTCACCAAATTTATCGCATGATATTACATATGAAAAGTGAACATGTTTCTCAACAGTTAATATATATTTTTTAATTCATGGGATTTTTTTATAAATTTATTTGAAAATGTCCAATATCTCGAGAACGGTTCATGCTAGCGTTCTAAAGTTTATGGCAATCGTTTTCTAAGGAAACATTACATAAGAAATATCTATATGCGTAACTTTATTAAAGGTTCTGATTTTTTGATGATTTTTTCAATATTTCACTCGATTGCGTTTAAAAACAATAGACTGACTTCCAGTATTCGCAGATTGTGATTTTTGTACCAAATTTTATTCGAATCACTCCATTCGTTCGTGACATATCGTCTCCACAGACTCACAGACATACACACATACACGCGCACACACACACACACACACACACACGCACACATACACACACGCACACGCACACAGACACACACACACGCATACTTTCACAGACACACACAGACATCACATCAAAAATGTTTGATTCGTGATCAGGGATGCTTGAAACGTGCTCTCCCGTCGAAAACTCGAATCCGAATTTTCGACCCCGCCTCAATACTTTCCTTATACATTATGTATATAAGGAAAGTAAAAAACAATTCACGTTTTTTAATATACTGTAAATTTTAGATACTCCATCAAGGCATTAAAATGCGACCGAAGCTAACAATTACTAATGTAGATATAATCGACCAAGTAATGTTATCTAAATTCCGTTTAATAAAATACATCTAACATGTCAATGAAATGATAAGATTCACCCAAAGAGAATGGTATATTTCTACAAAACTTCTCACAAGCAATAGCTATGTAAAAGTAAATAAATGAGAACATATACTTTTCTTTATAGCTCAGAAGTAAATTCATTTACGTATATGTAATAAATTCACCTCTAGCATCTATAATAGCCTATATACGGTGCTTCGTGGATTTGTTAACAATCTAATGTTGTTTTGCACATTCTTCCAGATGTTCTGTAACTGAGGTGAGTTCACTTACATTCCGTAATGACTTCAACAACCTTCCCAGTGTAACCCAACCTACTCTAATCACATGAGGTCTACAAATCTGGCTGTCCATAGGAGGTTTAGAACCCCAATTTCGATATTGTTGAAAGAGTATCGCTGTGTGAGATGTGGCTTTGTCATGCTGGTAAACAGCCCCTGAAGGGTGTGATAGTATAGGCAAGACATGGCCTTAGAATATTGTCAAAGTATAGATGTGATCTCGAGATGCTTTTTAGCAAAACTAGGAACGATCGGCTGTTATAGGAGAAAACTCCCCAGATAACTTTCCAACCCCAAGTGCTTTGATAATGTGTCATTAAAATATTCAGTTGGATTAAGGCAATGGGCAAAGCTCCTGTTTACAGAGATAGGGTGATCATTTGTGCCAAAAGAGAAGCTGGAATCATCGCTGAGTACTACATAACTATAAATGGACATCATTCCGGTTTTCCATGCTCAATAATAGTGATTTAGTGCTGTCTATATTAGGGGTCAATGGTAGACGTCTAAGGAGACGCCGATAATTACGACCAGCCTTTGCCTGTCCTCGCAGTATGATGTGCCTTGATGCTATATGGTGCGTAGTGGAACTATACATAGGGGAATGGCTAAGTTGAATATGCTGTGAAAACTATGACACGCCATGTACTCCATTTTGTCTCCATACGCACATTTGGTGTACATTGACTAAATACTTTCAATAGTAAAGCATTCATATTGCATATACATTTTAAAGAAATTTTATTGACACAAAATCCACTAATCTGATATTGAAATTATATAGAAATTGAACTCAAATCATTACTTGAATACAGAAAATATTTAGTTTTCAATTTCTAACAGAGTTTAATATATGGACTATATAATTTAGCGGATGCGCGTAGTTTTACCTATACATCTGTACAGTCTTCACCGCAAGTATACGTACCTTTGGGCGGAGGATAGAGAAGAGTTTGGTATCGTCATAGCTGCTTTCGTTAAGACAATATACCGTCCAGCAATGTCCAGCAATTGTAACTCTCAAACGTTCAGATCCTTCATGCCGGTTACGTGTGTCTTGGGCGTACTACTGACAATATAGAGGCATATCTCCGATCAAAATAGCAGCTGACACGTCTGTATACTATTCTGTCATGTTTGAAATTTCCTTACACCTCTGTACAATCAATTTAGCTTTTCTTAAAGTATGTATGCCTTTAGGTGGAGGACAGTAACACCTTTGGTATCGGGATAGTTGCTTTGGTGATCATACGATTCCATTAAGTACTCGCTTTCTTGGGATACACAGATTCTTCCTGACAATTATGTGTACCCTCGTAGACGCACTACAAACAATATCGTATATAGCTATGACATTGCTCCGATTAGAATTACAGCTGACATGACTGTATGGTCATTTGGTTTACTGTCAGTCTTTAATAAAAATTCTCAAAAACTCTACATTTGATCGTACTGCCCACGACTGTACGGCAATGTCACCTATACAGACAACTAAAAGTAACGAAATAAATAAATTATTGCGATTTGTCCGTCTGTACGACATGGGTACCAGAAAACTCCTCCCTCCTCCTTCTCATGAGTTCAAGAAACATACATGATTTAAATTCCATTGGCGATGAAATTTAAATCACTTTTCAAATCTAGCCAAAAAGCATTTCTTTACCGAGTTTCACGGGAATCAATCTAATTTTAGGATAGTTGCCAATCACACTAAACAAATAAAATATACCAATTCAGATGAACAAATTAAATAAAACACTACCGATTTCAGGAAAATTTCATTTTTTAAACGTGTTATCTTCGATATATACACAACTTATTCACTAAACAGGAAATAGACTAGCAATCGCGACTATCTGTTAATAAAATTATATTTTCCCCACATACTAGCCTTACGCGCTTGGTGGCTTCATTTTTCTCTTTGCTCCTTTTTTGCTTGTAGATGTGACTGGAAGAATAGTCTTTATTTGTGATATCAGAACATGATTAACAACCCAGTGCTATCGATATTCATATAGTGTATAAAACATATTGCTTTTCCAAAATCGAGATTTTAGCGCAATAGCACGTTTTAAGATCTCTCTTGAAAACTTTCCGATGTCCACCTGTATATGCATTAAGGGGACGGTGGACGTTGAAATGAGCAAAAATCGACTAAAAAAAGTTTTTTTTTATAAATTTATACCATTGTTTTACACATTTAACCTTTTGCTTACGGGTGGGATAGCGTCCATCTCAAACGAAGAACCTCCCAAAAAGACAGGTATTTGACAAACCCTATCCCTAACAGTTTAACCCCCACTTTGCAGACATTTTCGTCCATGGAAATCGCTGGCAGAAACATTGCACTTGCTGCAGCAGATGCAATGTTTCTGCCGGCGATTTCCATGGACGCCAATGTCTGCAAAGGAGGGCCGAACTGTTTGGGATAGGGTATGGCAAATACCTGTCTTTTTGGAAGGTTCTTCGTTTGAGATGGACGCTGTTCCACACGTAAGCAGAAGGTTAAATGCATTTTTTTCGAAACGGAATTTTCAAAGGTTTAACATTTTAAAAATACTCCATGAGACTTAATTTTTGTTTGAGATGTATGAAATTTGCTAAGGAGACACCTTTCATACTTTTTAATGAAACTGGGTATGCATTTTATAATTGAACTTTATTAAGGTAATTAAAAGTGAATAATAACCCAATTAAATGACAAACATTAAGTTTTAATGCAGAAAAATATTTTTGAAAAATTAACTTTCTAAGGGATTTAAAAATGAATACCCAAATTTGTTCATAATGTGTTTTTGAGTGATCATAATGTAAAATTAATCAAAAATGTGAACAAATGGCACGCAAGAAGCATTTTCAAATCTTTGTTAAAAAATTAATTTAAAAAAAAAAATACAAAATTATAGCAAAATTGAAAAAAGTTGAATGGTATTTTATATAGTAATGTTAAAAAGAATATTTATACAAATTTTCATGTTTCTAAGTCAATAAATAAATAAAAAAATTTCAACGTCCACCATCCCCTTAATGATTTTGTGTGTTATGCTTGCATGTCTCTTTCGATCACGAAATACTCGAAATTTAAAATGTCCATGGCTTTACCTCCAACGGAGAACAATGAAAATTCCCAGAGTAATGGTTATAAAGTCCATTCTGTAAATTGGCAATTGAGAATCTATTATGCATGTAAAAAGAATTCAAATAATGTCTGTCACCACATATCATATGAATGCATCAAATTTATTGGATTCAATGACCTATTGCCAAAATAACTTTGTAAAGAATTAAGATAAATTTAAAAAACTTGCAAACAAATGCTACATTTCTTTTCATATGGGATAATGATTAGGATAATTGGTTGATTGGGATAAGAACTGAAGTAAAAATATGAAATACAAATGTATGAAACTATCCAGTCTCGATACTTAAACTTTCCGCACATAATATACTTCATTTTGTACATAATAAATACTAGCAGCATACCCGTTCTTCGCACGGAGTATATAATATAAAGAAATTTATAATTCGCAATCATGTGCAAATTCTGTTAAAATATTAAATTTATTGCTCATAAAGAGGAGTTTAAGAATATCTGTTCTCACTATGCAAAATTATATTCACATGCAGATCTGAAGAATAAAACATCCTGGCCCCCTTTTTAAGTAAATTTACAAAAAAAAAGGAATTGAATCAATATATGCAACCCCGTACTACTTATATTGTCGCAGATTAGAAAATATGCCAGTGTGTTAGTAGAAGCTTACCCATATTGCAATATGAGTCTCAAAAATATTTGCCAAAATAAAAAAGATGACGTAATAAATTGAAAGTATCAAAAATCCCCGTAATCTTAATACCAGAAGGTCGTAATTGATTTCAATATATGCCAATATATATCAAAATATATGCCAATATACCTGTACTACTTATATTCTCGTAGATTAGAAGATATACCCATGCATTTGTAGAAGATTACTCGTACAACGTACTATATATGAGTTTCAACAATTTTCGTCATAATAAAGCAATTCCATAATAATTTGAAAATATCACTAATCCCTGAATCAACAGTCCCCGAAAATACCAATAATAATGATGTTTAAATCTGAAGACCGTAATTGATCCAGTCAAAAATGCAATGTCAATGAAATTTATTTTATACACATATTTTTATTATTCAAATCGGAAAAAATTTAATAAAAATCGTATGCCGCATAACCCATTGGATCCGTTGCTAAGCGACATGATATCATTTGCTTCAAATAAATTGATAGAAATCATATCATCTGAATAATGGAATCTCCATGGAAGATTTGGCGACATTTTCGTCAATTTAGCGATAACTTAAAAAATCGCCAAATTTATCGCCAAGTGGGACTGTAGAACTGATAGTCCCATTTTGCGACAAATTGACGAAACATCATCACAATACTATCCCCTAACAAAACACAATTAATATCATTTAGTAAGCGCGATTTTATCAATTTCATGATATTTTTATGGATTTAAAAATATTTTTACCAATTTGGTGATATTAAAAAAATTCCTTCAATGTGTTACTAAGTGCGATGGATGAACTGACCGACAAATGCTACAGAAACATCATTTCAGTACTCTATTCTAAAAAAACAAATTTAATTTCATTGATTGATTTGGGCCATTTTTATCAATTTGGAGACATTTCCACTAATTTGATAAAGTTTATGAAAAGTTACCAAGTTATTTAGAGATATTTCTCTAAATTCGTAGCTCTGAATTTGCAGATCTGAAGAATAAAATATCCCGATCCCTTTTGTATATACTAAATGAAAACACTAAAATTGTATTAGAAGATACATACACCCGTTCTACTCTTTTTCTGCTTCAACAATCGGCTAAATGAATTTATTGGGTAAACACAATATATGAGTTTATTAGCTAAACACAATATATGAGCTTGAAACCTCTTTGATTAAATAAATGAAAGTGATGTACGCAGTCCGCAATATATATAATTAAAATAACAATCAAACCGTTCATTTATAAAATATATTTTTACATCCATTTATTTATTATACAAATAGAAATAATAATAATAAATATTACCAACACATTTAATTTCATTCCATTGCCGAACAACATGATATAAGATAGAATCTTCCTCATAAAATGTGAAATTAAATAGCCATTTTGATTTCTTTATACTCTTCATCGTTGAGTAAAAATTTGTGAAAGATGAACCATGGAGGTAGATTTTTCCATTTAAATTCATGTTTCAAACAATTCATGCTTTCCTATAGTGACTAATTAATGCAAAAATCCTGTACTAAACTCGTAAATAAAGTTTTATTTCATTTTGGCGTTTTAAACAAACGATTTTCATCCTTTCCGTTTGGATAAACCACGGAGTTGGAGAGTAGATCTCCTAAGAAAAAGTTCCGTTTTTCATTAATATCTCGACAACCCCTGGTCTTTGAAACTCGAAACTTGGACAAGATTTATGGGGGGCTATTTCAAGGCTATACACAAAATTTCATTAAATTCGGTTCAGCCGTTTTTCCGTGATGATGAGACAAACGAAAATTTTGTTTTTTACTAATATCTCGAGAACCACTGGTCGTAAAACTCAAAACACGGACTAAATTTTAAGTGGGGCTATTTCTAGGCTACCCACAAAATTTCATCAAATTCGGTGCAGCCGTTCTCCCGTGATGATGGGACAAACAGACAGACAGACAGACAGACAGATTTTCATTTTTATTTATATAGATTATTTTGTTAAAATACATTTTATTAGGTTTTATATTATTAATTCCCTACACCTTCCCAAACAACTGCGCGTACGCACAGACTGATGCACCACGACCGTTGAACTTTTTCAAAAGCTCTTTAATAGCTTACTAGAAGTAGTTCATAACCACGTAGAAATAGTACCCGCCATTGCTCGAGATACAAAACAGGGATTAATCGAATTCATTCACTCAATGTTTTCAAAGACATACATCCGCTGCTCTAGCATTCTCTTGGAAACGTCGAGCTAATTAAGATTGGGTAATAAGCGTCTAAACACATTTTAGCCCGCTGCATGGTCGCGTAATACACTTTGGTAATACTTTACTTTTGGTCGCGTAATACGCTTTGGTAATACTTTACTTTTGGTCGCGTAATACGATTTGGTAATACTTTACTTTTTGTCGCGTAATACGCTTTGGTAATACTTTACTTTTGGTCGCGTAATACGCTTTGGTAATACTTTACTTTTGGTCCCGTAATACGATTTGGTAATACTTTACATTTGGTCGCGCAATACGATTTGGTAATACTTTACATTTGCTCGCGCAATACGCTTTGGTAATACTTTACTTTTGGCCGCGTAATACACTTTGGTAATACTTTACTTATGGTCACGTAATACGCTTTAGTAATACTTTACTTTTGGTCGCGTAATACGCTTTGATAATACTTTATATTTGGTCGCGTAATACGCTTTGGTAATACTTTACTTTTAGTCGCGTAATACGCTTTGGTAATACTTTACTTTTGGTCGCGTAATACGCTTTGGTAATACTTTACTTTTGGTCGCGTAATACGCTTTGGTAATACTTTACTTTTGGCCGCGTAATACGCTTTGGTAATACTTTACTTTTGGTCGCGTAATACGCTTTGGTAATACTTTACTTTTAGTCGCGTAATACGCTTTGGTAATACTTTACTTTTGGTCGCGTAATACGCTTTGGTAATACTTTACTTTTGGTCGCGTAATACGCTTTGGTAATACTTTACTTTTGGTCCCGTAATACGATTTGGTAATACTTTACTTTTGGTCGCGTAATACGCTTTGGTAATACTTTACTTTTGGTCGCGTAATACGCTTTGGTAATACTTTACTTTTGGTCGCGTAATACGCTTTGGTAACACTTTACTTTTAGTCGCGTAATACGCTTTGGTAATACTTTACTTTTGGTCGCGTAATACGCTTTGGTAATACTTTACTTTTGGTCGCGTAATACGCTTTAGTAATACTTTACTTATGGTCACGTAATACGCTTTAGTAATACTTTACTTTGGGTCGCATAATACGCTTTGGCTTCGCGTAATATGCTACGATGGTCACATCGACCGGTATGTCCCATTACGACCTCATGTTAATACGCCTCTCGTGTGTATATATATGCATGTGTGTATGTGTATGTGTGTGTATGTGCATGTGTGTATGTGATCGTGAGTCTCTGAATACGGTATCTTACGAACGAATGGAGCGTTTTGAACGTACTTTGGTACGATTATTAGAATCCATGAGTACTGGAAGAATAATGATTTTGCGATCAATTTTTTGGAAGATTCATAAATTTTCAAATGAATGTTCGAAAAGATAAACATGATAAAAACAGATAGTTAAATAAGGATAAATAAATAATAATTTTATATGTAATTGGTTAATCTAAAACGAATGACACATATTCTAGGACGCTACCTTGAACCATTTTTCGATATATTTCGAGTTTTTTAAATAAATGTACCTGAAAATGAAATAAAATGAACAGTAATAAGTATTATCAAATATGTAACACTTGGCGGCAAATTTAGTAAAATATCCCTAACTTAACGACTCTTTAATGCCCTAAATGTTTAGTACCAAATTGACGAAAATGTCACTAAACTGGCGAAAATGACATTAAAGTTGCAAAAATGAAGCCAAATTAATGAATTAATAATAATTAACGTATTTTAATGTAATATTAATAGTAAGATAATGGAGTATATTGCTTTTGGTGCTAAATAGAGTTCATTAAGTTACTTATGTTCATATGAGGATGATTCTGTAACAAATGTTGCAACTGGTCAGCTAATTTAGTGGTGTTCTGAGAAGGCTGCAATTGCCGTCCCAGCATGTCCCCCCGTTTTCTATTTGTGACAAGTCTGGGGAACTGGATGGCCATGAAAGGTAATAAATCCTCGGGGATATTGTTGAGAAAATCGTGCACTATGTGGACGATCGTTGTCTTATTAGTATGTGAAACCGGAGCTTCTTGACAACATAAACAGAACAATCGACGGTACAGGCGAACCGTCAGATTGGCTAGCAGCTAGAGGAGATTGGCTGTTCCAGACTGTGCTGCTCGACAACAAATGCGGTAGCGGAATACAGGCCTGTCGTCCTCTACACACGAATGCGTCAGTCATCAACACTTGGAGAAAAGAAGAATTAGTAGCTAAAGACAACATGCTTCCAACCGGACACTGTCCAATATTTACTGGCCGTTCTCGACACCAGTACAGACGGGTCTACCTACATTAATGGGTTAGTGGTATGCGCCTTAATGAACGTCGACACATAATCCCACTTTCTGACAGTCGTCTCCAAATAGTATCCCTTGATACAGAATGCATGGAGGATTGAAAATGTCTTCGAATGGCCGATAACAACGACACTGATGTGGACGTGGCTCCTACCCTAATTGCAAAATCCTCTTGAGCAGTTATTTTCTATATATCTGATAATTGCTCATATCGCTGTTAAGTACGTCTCAAAGACATCTTTGTACACAAATTGTAGTTTCAAAGCAGAAAATCCAGTTATATTTGACCGTGAGGGAGAACACTGGTTGTTTTAAATGCTGCACGCTGCATCGGTGTTATGCGCGTTGCATGAACCTTAAAACATCATTGCAGTTAACAGTTTGCATATATAAGCAATCATATGTATACAATATATATATATATATTCATATACACATATACATATACACATATGCATATACACATACACACATGCATATAACCGGCCGTCCAAATAGTTGCTCCTAGTCCTTTGGACGAGTCGGACGGTCTGGGTCTTCAACACATGCATATATAACTTCCCGGCTGTCCAAACGGTTACCTTACACATTTCTGGTAGGTCGAACGGTCTGGGTCTCAACAACAACAACACATGCATATATATATATACACACGAAAGGCGTATTTAAGACTTAACAGGCGGTCATAATGCAACATGGCGGTCGATATGCCCATCGCAGGGCTCAACGTGTATTACGCGACTACGCAGAGAGGTAAGATGTGTTTAGGCGCTTATTTAGCCTCTTATTACGTAATCTTAATGAACGCGACGTTTCCACAAGAATGCTATTCTTCATAATCCATTCGTAAGATATCACATCCACAGACTCATGATCACACACACACACACATAAACACATACACATATGCATATACATACACAAACAAACGTCACCTCAATTTCGATTCGAGTTCAGGGATGCTTGAAACGTGCTCTTCCGTGGAAAACTCGAATTCGAATTTTCGACCCAGTCACAATACTTTCCCTATACATTATACTATGCATCTCGGGAAGGTAATATATGTATAACATATCAAATATTTGTAGTTTTACAATTGATTTTATAATTACGAAAGTGTTGATTACACAAAAAGTAGTGCAGCTTTTGGTGATTTAAGATTCTTATATGTGATTTCTAATGATATAAAGTTTAGCCACCTCTGGGATATAAGATAACGGTTGAGCACAAAATTCTTTCATGCAACGAATTTCGGATTTTTGGTAGAAGTTATAAAATATTTGCAGGATATAACAAATATATTATTTACTTCAGAGTAAATAAAACAAATAAAAACGTTCTATTTCGAAAAATCCCCGATCAATTTCTCTTATTCTACACGTGATCTTCCATAGGCATACCTGACCTTTCCTGTATAACAGAAAATCAACGGCCAATCACATCCTATCTCTTGTTGCAGAAATCCAATTTCCCCCTATGCCATTCTTACGTGCTCCATGGCTTCATTTTCCCCCTTTATCCCTTTCTTGTTGAAAGATGTGAACAGGGAATATCAATCTTTATCTCTACGCAAAGAACTGGATGAATGAATGATTTGGTTAAATATGCTTAGTCCGATATTAGAAATGGAATGCGAATCAAATCAAATGGTTTAAAATATTTTGTTTATTTTCTTATAAAGTTTTGTAGATCAAAATCATTTAAAAATTTGTCAATAACTATTTTATATCGGGGAATTTTTTGGTTTTGTCTAGCCCAATTTTTTCATTTAAATTAACATTAATTTCCTGTTTATGCTTTATTAGAAACATAGCTAGGTTATCGCAAATAAATGTTATTAAAACTATGCTTTTTTAGTATTCATTTTAAATAATAATTTTAAATAACTTCCATTTTAACTATAAATTTTAGCCTAAAGTGCTTATGTTTAATTAAATAAGCATCATATAACAGCGGTGCATGAATATGGGTAATATCGTCCATAAAAAGCAAGTTATTACAAAAAAACTAGCTACCACCGCCACTGCTAGCAAAATAATTTTAATATTTTTGTCAATTCTAGCGCCAGACCCATGGGAACAAATTATTTTCAAGTTTGCATGATTGTTTAGAATACTATGCCATATGTTGTCTACTATTTTAGTTAATGTCGTGAAATAAGTCCAGCGTGGTGTTTGACATATTGAGGTCGAAATCTATTTTTACTCTTCTCAATATCTCAACTCTAACAATAACAGTGCAGTCGGTTCTGCAACTACTGAATTCACTTCTGCATTTTTTTATTGGCTTCGGGCACAAATGCCTTCTCTCAAGATGTGAAGAAGAGTAAAAAGAGTTATTTCATCACAGTAACAATTGGATTATTCTATTCTTTGTACAATTTTGAAATGCAAATTTTCTTTTCTTCCAATGGCCAAGCATTGACTCTTTCATCTTCGCCTATACATCGACCAGAACAGTGAACCTCTTAGCTGTCAAAGACGTTTCCCCAGCGCACCAGTGGGGGTGGGAACACATTGTGCCCAACAACACAAACATCCATGTCATACGTGGGGCTCGAATCCACAACATGGCGGCCGATCAATCGCTGGAAACGCTCGCCTTGACCGTTCAACCACCACGTCGACTGAAATGAGCCAATAGTACGTGGTGTTCCCAGATGGTCACCCACCCAAGTACTAACCGCGCCCGATGCTGCTTAACTTCCGTGATCAAACGGGAACCGGTGTTTTAAGCAAGGTACAGACGTTGGGTTAAAAAAATGAAAATTTTGCTGAAATTTATTTTCTTTCATTTATCTTAAAAGTCGAACCATTGTTGAAAAAGTTGTTGCCATTTCAAAATACGTAATATTTAAATAATTTAACTTTCATTGTTAAATTATTTAAGCTATTGTTGAGATTTTCGTTACCGTTGGCTATCGTTATCGTTGACGATCATTGTAGTTAAGTATGAAATGTCTTATTCTTGCAAATATGTCACTAAAATTACTTATTCCCACATCGCGGGAGAGGTGAAAGAGCCCAAGATTATCAAGATTAGACAAGATTAGACAAGAGATCAAGATTAGACAAGAAAGATCAATCATGCATAAAGCATTGATTATAAAACACTTTCCAACTTCAATGCAATTTTATTTAAACATCTCTAAAATGCGATACATTCCTTGGTAATATTTTTAAAATTATCAAAATGCCACATTAATTTATTATATTTGATAAGTTAAAACTTCATCGAAAAAATGAACTTCATTGCAATGAAGCCATCGAAATATAAATCACCTGGCTCTCTCTATAAAAGCAGCATTTCATTCATAAACTTTTTTTCATTCCTTTCATTTATCATATTACTATAATAATTTATTGTATTTAAAAACTTAAAACTATAGAGGTACAAGTAATTTAACTCTATGCTTAAAACTTCATCGAAAAAATCGTCTTCTTCTCTGTGTAAAATCAATGAATGTTTCATTCATATCAGCTATGTTGCAAACTCCATGAGCTAAATAATTTTGCGTTAAAGAAATGCAGCAATTCTTATACAATTCATTCTACATCTTTTGGTGTTTACATTTTCCATAAGTGAAAATTAGGCTTCGTGGTAGAAATAATCAAAGTTTGAAGATCATTTAAACTCAAATATATTGAAATTGCGTTGTTTCAGTATGTAGATTCACAGAATTTAAGTAAAAATAAAGCGGTTTTAGGACGGATACAACACTAAATATGAATTAAAAAGAACTCTAAAAATCACGAATTTGACACATGATGGATGTCATATATTATTTTGAAGTGGATCACGTGATCTCTTGATATAATGGTCAGGTGATCTCTTTATATAAAATATTTAATTATTATTTTAATTTTTTATTTAAAAACTTCTGAATATATTTTGCTCAATTTTTTATATATATATTATGGTATAATTTTAATATTTCCTAAAACTTTCGAAGCAATTTGTGAATTTTAAATTCGCTTAAAAAATGTTTGAAAAATTAGGTCCTATAGGGTTTATATTTCATTTTTTCAACCCGGGTTCAATCCAGAACTAATTGGGTGATAGTATTCATTTATATCCCTATAGGTCCCACAGACAGTCTGAACAGCATTCTAAAATTTCATTTGGATAAAGTAATGTTTACGGCAGTTATCGTGCTAACGGATAGACAGACAGACAGACAGAATGAACAAAGTCATAAACACTTTTCAACTGTGTTGTAAAGTGTTAAAAACGCTGTTGTTATTTCAAAAGAAGTAATTAATATTTAATGATTTAAATTTAATAGTTGAATACTGAATTTATCGTTGAGATTTTCGTTGTCGTTTCGTTAAATTTTAAATGTCTTACACGTTGCGGGGGCGACGAAAGAGCTCGCGAAGCAAGATCCGACGCCTGAAGAGCGTTAGAAAACAAGAGGTGGAGTACCCCAGGAGTATTACGCCCGCGTAGCAGGTGGGCGAAGGAGCTACTGAAGCGAGCTCTGGTGGTTTGTGGCAATTAGTGAGGGGCAGAGAATTCGCTGACAGTCGTCAACCTGCCGACTGTCATCGAACGGAAAGTATGATGGCGGTCACATGTGACAGCTTGATTGAAACTGATCGCGAAGCGGATCCAGGAGTTGCTGAGTGCCAGCGAATAGAATACAGACCCTCAAAGGCGTTACACCTGTGTAGCAGGTGGCACAAAAGAGTTCGAGAAGCGAGGTCAGCAAACTCAAGCGGATAGGGGAAGCTCCGACTCGGGAAGCAAGCTACTGTGTTGAGTTTTAGTGAAGTAAAAAGTAAAAAATTATAGAGTTACTCGAAGTAAAAATTAATAGAGTTGTAAAAATATAAAGCATCACTTAGATACATTTAAATAAACAAATATAAGATAGTAGGTAACTTTCTTATTCAAAATAAAAAAATTTCACGACTTCAATTAATTTTCTTCTACTTGGAATCCAACTAAAATCAATTCTTCATTGCAGAAATTGTCAATTATTGAATTATAATTTGCACATTACTTAAAGTAAACATACCAGTTAAATAACCGCTCAAAAACTGCTGCAATAACACAATAAATATCATTAAATACAAAAAACTGCTCTACTAGTTTCAAAGCAAATAGCAGTCTTCTTCTTCAGGACCGACGAGAAGCGAGAAGCATCACTTACTCCTGAATGGAAGGAAGTAGATCCACGAAACTGACATTAACAAATGTGTCACAAAATAATACATTAAAAGTGGACATATTTCACGAACGTTAATACCTATTAATTTTATGTAATATTTTTGAAAAATTTATTAAAGAAGCATGCAATAACACGAGAACGATTTATGCTAACGTTACCTAATAAAAAATTACATAAGAAATGACCATTCACTTAACATTATTAATGGCTCTATCTTTTTAAGGAATTCGTTTTAATTTCATTCGAAAGTTTGGGGGCGTCTTCCGAACATTCGATAGCTTTAAAATCAATAAGCCTCCAGTATTCACCGATTGTAATATTTGTACCAAATTTCGTTAGATACGATCCATTCGTTCGTAAGATAGCGCTTTTACAGACTCACGAACACACACAGTAACACACATACACACATATGCACGCACGCGTACACACATAATAGCAAACGCACTAACACACACACACACTAACACACATACACACACATACACACATGGACAAGCACACACACTTAATAGAAAACACACTAACACACACGTACACACACATACATACACAATATTACACACAACATATATCTCACACACACACACTAAAACGCACACATTAACACACGCACATACATTAATACACACATTAACACACACATTAACACACAAACATTAACACACACACACACACACACATTAATACACACATATTAACACACACACAATAGCACATACATACACTAACACACACACCAACACACGCACATTAACACACACACACACATTAACACACGCACACATAACAGCATACACACTAGCACACAATTAACATATGCACGCATTAACACACATTAACACACACACACATTAACACACGCACACATAACAGCACACACACTAGCACACAATTAACATATGCACGCATTAACACACATTAACGCACACACACTAACACACACACACTAACAAACACGATAACAGACACAATAACACACGCACACATACAATAACACACACACACACACACTAACACTAACACATATGTACACTTACACAGGCATCACCTCGTAAACGCTCGATTAGAGTTAGGGGATGCTTCAAATGAGCTCTGCCGTTGAAAACTTATTTAGATTTTCGACCCTATCACAATATTTTCTCTATACATTACACTATGTATATAGGGAAAGTAATATATCCATAAATTGCTGGATACATATTCAAACATCAAGCAACATTATTTTTACGAGCACGAACAAAAAAAAAAAAAACAGACAATAGTTTTTGAAGCGAGTTTATCTGTTTTCTACTTCTGGTCCACAAAAATATATATATACTCTCCAGAGAAAAGAAAAGTTTAAAGATACTCAAATTACTTTCACAAAAATGCAACTTTTTCTCCAAACTCTGAAAAGTTTCAGGCTCCTTCAGCCACCGACAAAATTAATCTGGAAATTGAACATTTTTCCTCTCCAAAATATAAAAAGCTAGAATATACATTTTCTACAGATCGCCTGCTGTTGTATTTCAACGTGAAATGTTAAAAGTATTCTCATTTTATGCATAATCTATTGGAAAACATATAGATGCATTTTATCATAAAATGCCAGTAGTTTATTTCTAGTCTTACATATATTAAGAGCAGACATTATAATAGACTCACTAAATTTGATAACTATAAATATTCTAATTTTTACTTCATTTAAATTATTGTCATACATACTCGATATTCGCACAAATCTCAAATAAATGTTGTCGAACCCTTTTAACATGTACTCATGTAGAACGATTACCTTTATAAATTAGTTTGGCACTCAACATCAACTTACATTTCAAGTAAAATAAATTTTGTTTTTAATCTCATTACGCGAATTATTGTTATCAATTTTTTCTTCTCCTATAGAAATAGTCTAACGCATAGGGAAAGTAATGTGACTTGGTCGAAAATTCGAATTCGAGTTTTCGTTCGAAAACTCGCAGCACCCCTGAACTCGAATTGAATATTTTTAAAATGATGCTTTTATGCAATAATATACAACAAATTTCTTGTGGATCAAGTTCGCTTCATTCATGAGATGAGATACTTGTGTAATAGTTTTGAAATTTTACGACCAATAATTCGTCAATAGTCATTTAAATATGTATACAAGAGCAGCTCTTCACTTCACTTCGTCTCCGTGTAGCACATTGCGATAAATTTGGCGAATTTGGCGACTCAATCAGTGAAATATCACGAATTTGGCTATATATCGCCCCTATAATGAAGAAAATATAATCAAAATTGCAAAAATGACGCCACGTTAATGAATTAATTATCAAAATATTTTAATATACGTACTATATTGCTTTTTGCGGATGCTATCAATATTGATAGTTTTCAATTTAGATTTCTGCGAAAAAAAAATTAGTTTTACATGTTGTCTGTAGAAAAAACGTCAAATGTAAAATTCAACTTTAAAACATTGTGCCGTGGATATTATACATCATTTCTTAACTATGAAAGAAGTAAATTAATTGCATTATATAGGGAACATGATGTGCTGCCCATATCCACCGCTGTAAACATGTGCTTTAAAAATGATGTATAGTTGCTGACAAAGTAACCGCGCCTCGTTATTCTGCCATCGTTCATAGTTGAGAAAATGTAAAGATATCATTCGATAGGGAATAACATATTCTATACATTTGAATAAGACGTTTGCCTAAGGAGTCTTCTTCATATCAAATAGCGCACAAATTTCACAATTTCCTACGGCAACGCCCAGTTTTGACGTTATAAAAAATTCTCCACCTAACATTTGTCTAAATATATATGTGTATAAAGTTCCTGTCGTTATATGCTGGGATATTGTGGTTTTAAATATAAAGAGGATTCTGGGTACTTTTCCATATTTAAAACGGTAGCTTGGAGACCTGGATTGTTGTTGCTAAAAATAGTTGAAACGTTTCAGGAGGTCTTTGGCATCATAATCTCGAAATCGAAAATTTACGTGAAACAATGCTTTATTCTATGTTCTACAGTATAAGAAGTAAAAATAATAAATTTGGTGTTTATTTAATAAATTATAAATTTTGTTATTTTAAAGTTAAATAATCAAAACTATGGGTGGTTTTGATTTAAATTAATGGCCTGAAAACGGCTTATTCGCAACTGGCAATAACTAGATTTATGATTAAATGTCTAAATGTCTCCAAAAATGGCTAGTCTAGCCATAAAATGGCTAAATTAGCAACCCTGATTTAGATGTCACAGCCAGTCTATGTCACAATTGTTAACAGCAATCAACTTTGCATTGGTTTCCCTTCGGTACAATCGTTTATGAATTTTTAGTATAAATAATTTTGAGCTTCTAGTGTTACATTAGTTTCCTAGAATTTTACTTATATCACCTAAAATTATTTTTTTCATCACGCTGATTACTTTTGAACGCTTTAGCATTAAACGACTAACAACAAATCAACTTAATTGTTATCTTCAATATCAGTTGTCACAATGAAAATTATGAAATTAGTATTTGAATTTGAAGTATTTGGTATATATATATATATAATGTATATATATATATATTACATACATACGTACATACATACATACATACATACATACATACATACATACATACATACATACATACGAGTATGTACTGAGAGAGAGACGAAGCTAAATATTGGGCCTTTTAAAACTATCTTACAACAATAGTATCTTTGTTAGCCATTTTGAACATGAACCCAGGAGGGTATTAACTCAAATTTGACGAAATATGCATTGTCATTGCAAACACGTATGCGTGTAAAATTTAAATAAAATCGTCTCTGTAGATGTGAGTCAAAAATGCATTTTAATATTTTACCCAAGCAAACAAACAGGGAGATAAACCTGAATAAAATCATGTAAAAACCAAAAGAACTATGTAACCGCTAACTACAAACACCGCAGTTTGTTAACAAATAACTATTATTTTCTTGGAATAATGAAAAATATAAGATTACCTTTTGAAACAAAATTATTTTTGCAATTATAATGGTAGTACGTAATTCAAAATGCGCCAAGTTCTTGGGCCGATTAATAATTGCAAATCATCAATTCGGCATTTATTATTCATTTATAATAAAAAAAAATAATTCAAGTGAACCATTATTAAATTCTCGTCACGAAACGCTAACACTATTTCCATATATTTCATATATTTCTGAAGAATACCTAATTTAAATTTTTCTTTTACACCCTCGTTGAAAATACCATGCATGTAAATTGATATCTCTTTCCGCTTCTCATATTAAAAGAAGCCCTATTATTCTAAGTAGATTTTTTGAGAACATGTTTTTCTAATCCTTGATTGTACTAAAAGCCCATGGGTTTTTTTTTACTTACAGCATTTCTCCGTGCATTAGATTAATGAAACTACAATTTGTGTAAAATAATCAAACTATTCTTTTAGCAGTCACATTTTCTGAATTAGAAATTAAATTGCGCGACAATATGATGGGGATCGATAATACTAGCACCGTTCCTGCCTCATATGGGTCTAACTTTATGGACATGCAAGAAAGTATTTATGGTGGGAGCTTGTGCGAAAATGAAGTATCCCACCTTTTCAGATGTGGTTTGATCTGAATATGACATAAGTCTTTTGGGTGACACTGTATACCGGAGATGAAATCAAAGGATATGATATCTGGGGATAATGCGTTACAGATTAGACCTGTGGGGGGGCCGCAGATGCCCTGATGGTGAGGGATAGTTTCGAACTCGGAACCTTTCGATTACTGATCCTGATTTTGATACTGATTAAAACATACTTTTCCTATCCCTTATGTTTCTTTCTCTTGCCGATTCACACCAAATAAAAATATTAAAATAACTTGATATGAGTTATTCAATAATGACCTCGACGGCAATGCATAATGTCTAAACTACGAATTTAAAACAATTGTATACATTCAGTGACGTCAAAATGCGAGGAAAGTATAGTATGCGAAATGCTTTCAGTAACGTATGTCTTTAATTACCAATTACCAGTAGTTACCAATTACCAGTAATACCATTATTTCAACCATAGTTCAAACAATCATTTTCCCATTTGAACTCAACTGTCACACCATTGCTTACCAAAATAAATAATGCTAAAAAAAATTAAAACTATATTTTGTATTTTAATCTTGGAATTTATACGAAACAAATACCAACTCTTTCAATTATTTTACATAATATATCTACTTATAAAATATCATTCCGGTACGTACATGCTTTCATAAGTTATCTTAACCAAACTTCACATGCAAATATAAATACACACTCACACAAATACATATACATATACGCACACACACACAAGAACACATATACATATACGCACACACACAAGAACACATATGCATATACGCACCCACACAAAAACATATACATATAAGCACACACAAAGATAGGCACATATACATATACGCACACACACAAGAACACATACATATAAGCACACACAAAGATAAGCACATATACATATACGCACACTCATACATACATATATGCACACAACACAAATATCTTGCGGAAAGTGTTTGGATTGTGTCAATGCATACTTTTCCTACCACTTATTTTTCTTTCTGTTTGCGATTCAGACCAAATAAAAACATTTTAAAATAACTCGATATGAGCTATTTTATCACTTTGACGACAATGCGATATGCCTAAACTACGATTTGAAAACTAGAATTTGTCAAATGCGAGAATTAGTCAAATTACGTGGAAAGTCAGCGACGTACTGCATACCAACTTCTTTTATATTAAAATGTACACAGTATGCCAAAGGCAATGCATTTATTAACTTCGGATGCTTTTATTTATAAATTTTATATGCAATTTGTTCGATATCAATCAGTTACATTTTTCAGTACATATGACAAAGTACAAATGTACATTTATTTTAATAGATTTTTTTTCATATATTGTATTGCCTAATTAAAGGTGTATTATTTCACACGGTGAACTATTGTCTAATGTTCTTTATAAGTATATCAGTGTTTAATAAAAATGCGAAAACGTACTTAAACTATTGTTTTTTTATAAAAATATTCTCATTATATTCTAAATTCCGTTATACCAAAAGTTTGTTACAAGAAAATCTCAACATGCTATTATCGTTCACATATACGTAATATTTCTAGAGAAATAAATCAGAACGTTAGGTAATTAAAATATATATTCTTTATCTATAAAATGAAGTAAAAGGATATTTTTAACCCCGCAGGATACCGAAATTGAAACAATTTAATTTCTGATATCCCCGGATGTAAAAAAATACCCTGGATTGCAATCTCAAAATTATATCTTAGGAAGCACAAACTATTTCTTGCGCGCATCCAAAGCCAGCGTGAGCGATCTCGCAGTTTCGTTTTTCAAAAACCGCCAAATATCGTCAAAATGTAGTAAAACGCAGTTTAAGATGTTTTAATGAATATTTTTGGATAAATACATTGATGGAAAATTTTCATCACGAAGCTTATCAATATCACCTACAATTTTTTTTATCCTCCAAAGCTTAAGGAGAGCCAACATAATTAAAAACATATACTTTTTCTTTCAAGGACGTTTTGACATTCACCTTCTCCCATTGAATTGCATGGGAAAAGAAACGCTCTGAGCGGAAAGAGTCCCTCAAGTCACATGACAACGGTTTCGGTCTTTCGTTAGGGTTGCCTAGACTTTCTCTACTTAGGTTGCTCCTCAAAGGCTGAAACTCAGTCGATGAGAAGAAATAGGCGAGAGGCGGTTGTGCCTCATCATGCGACCTCGTGACGTCAGTCGTGGTCAACCAGGAAAGGAGAGGAGAAAGTGTGCGTCAACTGTAGTGCTGCCATCTCGTGCAAGGGTCACCATTGTGGGGGGCCGTAGATCCCCAGATGGTGGGGAATAGGTTAGAACTCGGAATCTTTATATTACTGAGCCTATACTATGCCATCTGGTCCAAAACAATTCTCCAAAGCCGAGGGACAATGTTCTCCACAATAGGTCTCCACATTGATGTGAAAACCTATTATTGGAACTGGTGATTCTATGACAGTGCGCACAGTTGAGTGTGTTATTAAAAGATCTACACTCATGTTCAAAAGTTCAACAAAGTGAAGAAAAAGTGGATATAAAGAAAAGTATTTAATCGAATTCATTGAAACTTTCACAGATCACGGGGTATAACAAAAGAAATAAAATAACCGGCAAGTCTTTCATAGCGATGAGTGAAGCAATGCGTCCTCCTCAGGCCTATTAAATTTGAATAAAATACTAAGAAGCTGACTAATACTTATAGAACTTGTGTTTCAATGGAATTCAGATCTGGTAAGTTAGATCACAGTGAATATGAAAATAATATAAAACCTGTTAGCCAATCCAAGACGATTATTTTCGGGGCCCTATGATATCGTCACTTATCTCCACATTGATGTGAAAACCTATTATTGGAACTGGTGATTCTATGACAGTGCGCACAGTTGAGTGTGTTATTAAAAGATCTACACTCATGTTCAAAAGTTCAACAAAGTGAAGAAAAAGTGGATATAAAGAAAAGTATTTAATCGAATTCATTGAAACTTTCACAGATCACGGGGTATAACAAAAGACACCAGCTTTGGGAAAAGCAAAGAAAATTATCAATAAATAATTAAATAATAGAGATAAACACAAACATAAAATTTTGAACAAAACAGGCCGTTTATATACCTAATACGTTTACTTGTTAAAAAGCATTGGTATGTAAAATATTTTCTGAGGGTCAGTTTCCGCGTGCGTGCACCTGTCATGTATGCAAATTTTGTAGCTATGCGTTGTTTCTTTCTCAGAATATACTAATTTTTACTTTCCCTGCAATACATGATAATGTATAGGGAAGGTATTGGAATCATGTCGAAAATCCCAACAAGAGTTTTCGACGGATCTACACGTTTCGAGACCTCTAGAATACGAAAAAACCATTTTTAGCGTGACGTCTGTCTGTGTGTCTGTCTGTCTGTGCAGATTTTGTATCCACTCTAACTAAAAACTAATACACTGATTTTCACAAAATTTTGTAGGTAAGTCACTTGTGGGTGGGCCTGGTGCTGATTAGTTTTGGGTACGATTCGGGATGAAAGAACCCGTCTTTTTTTGCGAAATGGTCCGCAAAAGCTTGTATCCACTCTAGCTGAAAAACTAATGGACCGAATTTCATAAAATTCGATAGATGAGTCACATATAGGTCATCCTAGTGCTGATTAGATTTTAGTACGATTTAGACAAAATAACCTGCCATCTTTTGCAGAATGGTCCGCAAAAATTGTCAAAATCTATACTCAAAAGCTACGTATGCTCAACTATATCCATTAAATGCTTGTTTAATACGTAATTTTTAACGAAGAAAAGAATAAGACCAACCCCATTACACTAGGACTAGCCGTTCTTGAGATATATTATTTTTTTTCGTATTTTCTCCACGCCACCTATGAAAATAAGTCCAGTTATCAAATGAAAACGAAAATTGATTTAAAAGTGAATTAAATTTAATTAAAATAAAGAGAACGTGAATATAAGTCTGCAGGGAAAGTCAGGTGCTGCCCACATCAGATTTTTCTGTTTGTTGCTTAACTTTTGGACATGGGTGTATTTACAAAGCGTTGGGGAAATCAATTGCCAAACCTTTCTGTAAGCTAGGTTTTATGTTAGTTAATTAGCTAAGGAAAAGTTTGACAGTTAGGTGATTTTATTAACATACTTCTCCTAATGGACCACGAAGGCTGGGTGATTTCAGCTTCTATAAACTTAGTATATGTATTTTAATATGAAAAATATTTTGAAATGTGTCACTTTAAACAAGTAAAAATAAATTTTTTTTTTAATTTACATATATATTCGCAAAGTTATATTAAATATTATAACAGATAAACGCATGTTTAAATAAATTCTTTAAATTAGATTTTAAATAGGGTAGGCTCAGCTTGTTACAGCTATTGACGCTACGCCACTGCCTCTCACTAACTCGTGTTTTGCGGATCAGGATTGGCTTGTCGCTCTTTGTGGTCTAGAAAGATCTTCATCACTCCAAGGATCAGCTGATAAATTTTAATAATGGTCGATGACAACTTGATAACTTGCCGGATAGTCGCTGAAATCTGGATTCCAAACTTTATATCAGCACGAGAGCAATATGTACATTTAAAAGAACAAGGTTTCTCAAGAGCGCATCAGCGTTTTTACGATCATTTTCGGTATTGAAACTCCATGTCGTATCTTGATGTCGCCGAATCCATGTTGTGACCTGCCCTTCAGGTTTCTTAAAACTGAGGAGCCAGCTCAAAACAGCGTGATCAGTCTGCAGCAGGAATTTCCTTCCGTAGAGATAATAACAGAAATGATCTGCAGATTTAACAATTGCAAACAGTTCTTTCCTTGTTACGCAATAATTATGTCGGGCTTCGACGAGGAGGGCATGTTTCAGCCCTCCTGTTTCCTCGGAGAAAATTGGCCCAATTCGTTCTTTACTAACATCGCTATCTAGAATAAAGCTCCTTGTTGGTTGTGAATATGCCGAAACTGGTATCAGCATTTCTTTAAGCCGATTGAAGGCATATACGTCATATTACGTCATTCATTCAAATTTCTTGTCTCCGTTAACCGATATAAAAATTTAGCATTGTTTGAGAAGTTCTTTACAAAACGACGGTAATGGGTTCACAGTCCGGAGAAAACTTCTTATTTGATGAACATCCTCTTATCTGCACATTTCTTTGACACCAATGATTTTATCAAGATCGGTCTTTACACCCTTCTCAAAGATCATATGTTCCAAGTATGCGACTTCATTCTGGAATAGTTTGCATTTAGAAGGATTTAACTTTAATCTAACGCATTTCAATTTTCCAAATACCAACTTAAGGTTCATTAGATGTTCGTCAAATTACAGTGCAATAATAATTATGTCGCCCAAATAGATCAAGCAGAATTCACAGTAGAGTCCTTTCAGCACGGTTTCCATTAGACGTTCAAAAGTTGTAAGATTATTACAGAATCTGAAAAGGATCCCTTTAAACTGCTACAACACTTTTCCGGTGGTGAAAGCTATCTTTTCTTGATCATCAGGATAGATTTCTACTTGGCAGTAGCCACTCTTGAGATCCAGAGTCGAAAACAACTTGCTCCCAAAGAGGGTATCTAAAGCGTCGCCAAATCTTGGCAGAAGATAGCTACCTTTATTAGTACATGAAGCATAAATGTCCGCAGCATAAGCAACATGATGATAACAGCTAGTCCCTTGAATTTATCATTACTTTGCTGTTGTGATAAACATGATGCATGGACGAATAATTTGAATAGAATATAAAATGTGCTAACATATAGTTTGCTTTAAGAGCTTATTGAATAATATTTATAAATCAAATACTCCATATAAATTAAATCCCTGCAACATATTTCACACTGATCGGATTCTCATGTCAATTATTATAATTTAATTTGGCCGAATAAGCTAACAAAAATGATAAAAATATTTTTTTTCGCATAGTGGTCGCAGGTATTGACATGAGAAAATTAAAAAGAAATAGATATATTATGAATCACAAAAAATGCACAATAAATCCTCAATTTAATATGTAAAAAAATATTTATTAATTATTAGGATATATGCATTAAGAATTTTCTATAATGTCAAGACAATATTCATGAATTATATGATATTCGATTTAGAATTGCTTTTAACAACTTCAAAAGAGAAAACATTTTTTGTATTAAATACAACATTATTTGCAATAATTATACAATGTAAATAAAAAACGAAAGAAAGAAAATAAAAAATATTTTTTTACAGCCACATGCCTTGAGTCATTGTTTTCGTGGGTCAACCATTTAATATATATATATATATATATATATATATATATATATATATATATATATATATATATATATATATATATATATATATATATATATATATATATATATATATATATATATATATATATATATATATACATATATATATATATATAATAGTTTGAAAGTCCAATGATAGAAAAGTGAGAAGTTGCAACTCGAAAATCTAACTTTAAGCTGCATTTGCACAATCAATTAAATGTATTTTGCATTGTCATTCCTTTTTGCTTAATTTTTTATTACTTTCCTTATATACATAATGTATAAGGAAAGTATTGTGAAGGGGTCGAAAATTCGAATTCGACTTTTCGACGGGAGAGCAAGTTTCAAGCATCCCTGATCACAAATCAAACATTTTTGAAGTGATGTCTGTGTGTCTGTGTGTGTGTGAAAGTATGTGTGTGTGTGTGTGTGCCGGTGAGACTGTGGAGACGATAACAGACGAACGAATGGACCGATTCAAACGAAATTTGGAACAAAAATCACAATCCATAAACACTGGAAGCCTATTGTTTTTAAACGTAATCGAATGTTCAGAATCCCCTTAAATTTTCGAGTGAAATTTTGAAAAAATCGTCAAAAATTCAAAACCGCTAACAAAGTTACGAAAATAGACATTTCTTATGTACTTTTTCATTAGAAAACGATTAACATAAATTTCAGAACGCTAACATGAATGGTTCTCGAGATATTGCACATTTTTAAAAAAAATTATCAAAAAGTCATATAAAATAAAAAAAATATATTTCCTATTGAGAAACATGTTCATTTTTCATATGTAATACCATGCGATAAATTTGATGGCATCATTCTCGTGAATCTAACTAGTTCCATTCATGAGAAAAGATACTTCGAGGAATACTTTTATATTTGAACGCCAATAGTCATTTATCTGCTATAAGAATAACTTATTTCTCCGTCAGTAAAGATTGGCGAGATTTTGGTGACGAATTTGGCGGAATGTCGCCAACTTGTCAACTTTTGAAATGTTGTCAAATTAACGGAAATCTCGCCAAATGGATTAAAATGACGCTAAATCAATGAAAATGACGACTAATAGTCGAAAATTCAATATCTTGGAAAGAATATAAGTATCTACTATAAGAAAAACCTATTTTTTTTACTTTAAAAGTAGTAAATTCATTGCATTATATAAGGAAAGTCGTGTGTTGCCCACATCAGATTTTTTTTTACATATTCATATTTGCAAAGTATCCTTAATTTTTTTTAGCATGCTACGGTATTTATGTAAAAAAATTATAGATATATATATATATATATATATAGTATATATATATATATATATATATATATATATATATATATATATATATATATATATATACATATATAGATAGATAGATTGATATAGATATATATAGATAAAGTTCTTTTGCAAAAGAATGTTTATATATATATATATATATATATATATATATATATATATATATATATATATATATACATATACACATTCTTTTTCATAAAAAACAAAGCACTATGAAGAAAGAGACTACTTTTATTGAAATTAAATATGCTTACAGCTCATACACAGGTAATGAAATGATTACAAATTCAAGGCTGATGGATCCATCAATGGTTGGCAATTTTCAATTGAATTTTCAAATCAATAATTGATGAAACCCCCTTGGCGGTAATGCATGCTTGTATACGTCTAGGTAAGGCGTGAAAAATTTCCTAATGTCATCCTGCGATATATTTTTCCAGGCATTCCTCAATTGTTGCTCCTGATCTGCTACATTTCGGAGTGCCCGAATCTTGACGAAAGGTCTTGTGACCTTGCTGGCCAAAGAACAGTATCAACAGCAAGGATACAGTCCACAGATATGCTAGTCATATGTAGCGTGACAATATCTTGTTGGAAAATGGCCCCAGAATGACGTGCCACGAAGGGTAACGCAAACGGTCGTGGAATTTCATCAACATATCGTTGAGCTGTTAAAGTTGTACGCAGGATGACTAGGGACGGTCTGCTGTCGTAAGAGATAGCACCCTATACCATCACGCCAGGGGTAAGGACTGTATGCCTATGTAAAACAAAGGCTGATTGGGACTGCTGGCCCTGACGCCTCCACACGGGTGCCCGATGGTTATCTGCTGAAAGAGTGAAGCGTGATTCATCGCTGAATACTTCTGAATGAAGCGTGATTCATCGCTGAATACTTCTGAATGAAGCGTGATTCATCGCTAAATACTCTGAATCTTTCACCATCAACCAATCTTCAGAGCATGAATTTGATTTTAACTGAAATTTCTAAATTGGACTGGAGTATTTGATGCAATCTAAGACGATCCGCTTAGCTCAGACAGATTGATAAGAAATATAAACAGCATCATCACACACACCAGCTAAGAACGTAGACGAAAAGGAACACAGTCTAATTATTATTCTTATGTGACTTATTCAATTCATTGATATAGGCCATATTTTATATATTTTTTCTTGACTGTCAACACCACTCTCGAGCACAGCTCATTCTTGAGAAACTCTTTTCAGCAACTTTTAAAATTCAACTGCACTATCTTTTTTAGAAGAAAAAAAACATTACTATGAAGGAATTCCTCCCCTGAGGAGAGGGGGTGTTTACCACTTTCACATTTTAAACCAATTCACATGGCAAAACTTTGTAACTAACTACAAAAAATATAATAAAAATGGTCACAATACGCTAAGGATGCTGGGAGAATGGCATACCAATACTTGCGATTGGTTCTAGACAAAATGATGTCATCTTGATCAGACCTATAGTAAATGAAGGATGAAAGGTGTTTCTCCACTACCCTTAAGTGATTTCAGTCTAAGATGTTTGAATAAAGAAAATATAATGAAATGACATTGCAAAATGGTAGGACATATAGCAGTGAATTTCCCTTCACATAAATCCCTTAGAGATTGGACTTAATTGCTGGATCTTGACGACTAAAATGGTTGCAAACAGTAAAAGATTCCCCGATTGTAAAAAGACATGGGAGGACTGGCTTTTCTCTTCCAGATGCGTATTATTCAAGATATATAAAATGAAAATAAAAGGTTGGAAGGAGAGTGGGGAGTGAATGTATTTCTGACTATTTACTGCTTACATCCTTTCCCAGATCCTGGAAAAAAATCTTCCTCCTCAATCCCCTGAAAGTTGAGAGAAAATGCCCTTATTGCAAAAAAGTAGTTTTCTGTGCATAATTAAAAAAGTGTTATGGTGAGTCTGAATTTATAAACTCATCACAACATTTGCCTCTATAGCATGTCCTTTATTTCCTTTATAGTGCACTGTATCTCATATTTCAATATGTTATTATTCACAGCCGCTCTATTTACGATTCATCGATGATCTCCACCTCGATGGTTGTAGAAGACCCAGACCGTCCGACTCATCCAGAGGACACGAGCAACCATTTGGACGACCTCGATGGTTGTCTAGATGTTTAAAACTTGCTGGCTAGAGCTAGTGCAGATTGAAGAGCATTGCATTCGGACATACATAAGAATAGCGTGATCAATTTCCGGGTCACGATTGACATCGATAAAATACTGGGCTTCAAGGACTTCAAGGACATACATAAGACATTCCGCATGGTATAATTGCGAAAGTCTTTCAATAATTGACGACAGCTACTGTAGACTCTCTCCAGACTTTTGGCGGTGGGACTTCAATTGAACTCTACTTGTCTATTTCAAACTATTCTCCCCATAGCAGAGTTCCAGAGCATTCGCCAGGGCTACAAATTCCAGTTGTTTTTCTTTCGGGAAAGTCTGTAAAGCATCAACCGCTGGACCTCGAAGGGAAACGGCGAGTTGGTAGGCTTTTGTTTTTTCATCCCACTCCTTCGCTTCTGCGATATTGTCAAATTGCACTCGAAACTACGTCCGAATGCTCTGTCGTAGATGATTTTATTTTGTAACATGTCGTAATGTAAAAATCGGGATTGACGACTTGCAGATTTTGCTTCACTGCCATTAATTTATTTTCAATATTCTTAACAATTTCACTCACGTCACTGAATTTCTGATGAATAACCTCTTGTATTGCTCTCATGTTCACTTTCCCCTCCTCTTTTATCGCAGCTTGTGTGGTTTTAATGTCTTGTCTCATCTCTTCTTGCACAGTTTTCATTTTGCCTTGTATTGATTTTATTTCTTCTTTGATTTAAGCTTGTCTAGCTTTCATTTCCTTTATTGCGGCTTTATTCTTTATCTTTCTTTGATTCTGATCTTCTTTTTGATCTCTTCTTGTCTGGCTTTCACGATTTTTATTTCTTGTTTCATCTCTTCTTGTCCAGCTTTCATAGCTTTTTTCATGTCGCTTTGTACGGCTTTCATTGTTTCTTTCATCAATTTTTTCTTTTATCTTTTTTGACCTCGCTTTTTGTTTGATTATTATTGCTTTTTTTTCAAGGTTTAATCTGTTGTTCCACCTTTTCTGCCATTGATTCTTATCCGGCCTGAATTGCTTTCATAAATTCCATCATCTCCCTTAACTGTTCTTTCATCGTTTTCCTAGTTGAGAAGCTATAACCAAATGTCAAGTTTTCAGAACCCCCTCACCTGACACTAATCGTTTAATACGTATCCTCAGAAATCGTGGATGTGCTCTCAGGATATAAGAATGAGTCCACATTTCTGGATAACTAACACGTTCATTTACAAGACAAGCGTAAAGAAGAACAATATACAGCAAATAACGCGATAACTACCTCATAATATCACTAAACAACTGTCTGGTACAGTCAAACAGCAATTAAATGCGTTACTAATTCCACAACACAGCCGTTACTATTCTAAAAACTTGGACGTATCTCACAATTCAATGTAGCTCATCGCTGCTCCAACCGAGCGATGCCTCCTTTTATATACTATCCGTAGAAACTTCCAGAAGAAACTCGTATCTTCCAGAATATTCATTATTTTAAGAAAGCTCTCGAACCTTCAAAAAGTCACCAAACTGATGATAAATTGCCAAATCTGGAAACCCTATTATGAGTGTTAAATTATAGCCACCCTACATCGACATAATAGGAATGGCTGCCTGTAAAGGTGTTTTTTCCTTTTTGGTTCACAAAAGAACACCACAGTGAAAGTATTTCGCGTTTTCGTAACAATATTGTACGATCAGTATTCACTAGGAAACATTCTACCACAACTATAAAAAGCGTTCGAGAGAAGTAGGGTAATCAACACATGTTTAAATAATATTACAAGGTTGACGATAATACAATAGAATTCGAATTTATTAATTAAGTATTAAAAAACAAGAGAAACACATATTCTTTAGTCAAACATAATTTATTTTTATGACTTCATCATACATTATTAATACGTCTGTCTTCTCGATTATAAAAGAATAAGTCTGTCCTATATATGTCTGTCCAACTATAAAAAAAAATATCTTCAGATACATCTAATTATAACAGAAAGTATAAAAAACAATTAAGCCTAATTAAAATGGAAGATATAATATATTAAATGTCGAAATAATAATAGCTGTTACGCCGCATTCTTAATTAATTTTAATTAATTAATCAAGATAGGTTTGAAGAATTATTGCATATTCTAATTATTCTCTTCCATCGGGTTATTAATGATAAATACAATATAAAAATTTGAGTCAATGCGATTAAAATGACACATTTAATTATATTTAATTAAATTTTAATAAGTCGGAGTGAGTAAGCAAGCTTGGAGAATATTCCAGTATTTTAAGATATTGTTATTATTCCTTAAAGAAATAACATAATACCCTATGTTGATCATATTTGGAAATGTTTCAAAAACAACATAAATTTTGGAGCCGCCGCCACGAATGACGCTGTCTTGCGGGTGAAAAAGTGTTATTTGCGGTCAATATTGCGAAAGTCAACTTTTATAGACACAAGTAAAAATTCATAAAAAAAATTTCAGATATAACGATATTGTATTTGTATAACTATACTGTATTTATACTGTATTTGTTATATGCCTTTAATGAAGGGCGACTAAATGTCCGAAAGCGCTAAGGCGAAATTTATGTAGATTGTACGTCCTATATTCTTTCAATAAACTTTTATTTGAAAGCTTTATTATTGGTATTTTTTGCATTCAGACGTGTCGCCAATTTTAGTTAGTTCTTGTTGACATTGCTGAAATCGGCTATCCATTAACACGAGCGTATAATAATAGCGACACCTGTCCATACACAGGCATTCCTTACATAGCGCGAAACCCTGCAACGTGGAGAACTCGAAATCTTGTAGCTTTGTCCAAGAAAAAATTGTGAAATAAGTACAATGAACCTCGGTTATAACGCGGGTTTTTGGCGACATCAAATCACCACCGACATAAGGGCAACCACTTCCTGAACGACGAGTTTAGAATATTTCACCTTATTCAAGTTTCATTATGTTCTAACTATCTGTTTTTATGTTCTGTATATATAGTTATTTTTAAACAAAGATGTTTACAGAATGCAAAAATCAGCATTCTACACTTTTTTTCAACATTTTTTTATTCTACAAATTTTAGTAGAAAAACTGCAACTACACAACATATGCATTACTATACGTACAAACAGTAGTGCACTTACATGCGTTTCAGTCATTACGACAGTAGTGCACTTACATGCGTTTCAGTCATTACGACAGTAGTGCACTTACATGCGTTTCAGTCATTACGACAGTAGTGCACTTACATGCGTTTCAGTCATTACGACAGTAGTGCACTTACATGCGTTTCAGTCATTACGACAGTAGTGCACTTACATGCGTTTCAGTCATTACGACAGTAGTGCACTTACATGCGTTTCAGTCATTACGACAGTAGTGCACTTACATGCGTTTCAGTCATTACGACAGTAGTGCACTTACATGCGTTTCAGCCATTACGGAGCTGTTGAACCGATAAAATCTGCCATTTTATGCTGTTTACATGAAGTTTCTGTTCCTAATTCCCATCTTTATGGAGAGTAATTGAATTAATCTTAGTGGCAAAGTGGCGGCTTTCTGTCATTCAAACCACCGCAGAACAGTAACAGATACTCTTCAGACTTCTTCTGTTGCAGAAATATCGTTAGGTTCGACCTCTTAATAATTCCAGAACTTTAATATTCTCATTAATTTATGCAGTAGCTATTCGTTCCTCTGTGATAGCTTAGCAGATGGGTTTCTGTCCGTTAATACCATTACGCTGATTTTCAATTGTCTCTGTAATTCTCACTGATCACAGCATGCACTGTTATCTTATTTAATCATCGGCGCTTATTAGAAAACATAAAATACATGTCATGGGACGGCGGAACAGAAAAGAATGGAAGGCATGGTTATACTCACACTATATTCAAATCCACAGTATAACCGAGGACGTTATACCCGAATTTATTGTACTTAGAAAATTATAAGTAGACGAGGTATGAGGTCAGAATTTTTCTAGGGAGTGGACCATGGATTCGAAGTTCCACTATATCCATAAATACTGTTATCGGTGAAGAGCGGTTCTTTAATTTTAGCGACATCCCCTGCAGGCAGTATTGCATCTTGAAAGTTATTATATCGCTTGCAGATCTTCTAATGATCTAAAACTCATGCACTTGGGGATATATTATATATTCAAATCTATTCATAGTCTGGTTATAACGAGATAAATTCAACTGATAGAAAAGAGAAGTTTTACAATAGAATCTGAAATCCAATTATTCCAACTTTCTTTACCTAGTTACTAATATTTTTCCCATAGGAATAATAGATTTTCCATGCAACGTAAGAAGGGACAATATACTCTTAAATTAGATATGTTTTTTTTTAAATCGGATTATCTATTTTACTGTAGGAAAAACAGAAATGGGTATTGCGTTTCTGTTCTTTGATATGATTAGGTGAACAATATAATAACCTCAAATGAAATTATATCTTATAAATAGAAAAGGACAAAAGTTGAATGAGGTTACTTTTGCAAATATCGAAAAATAATCCTCTTTAAAAATATGTTGTGGAACCACTTGTTTTTTCCTAGAAACTCTAATTCCCAGACTTTTATATTTTGTGCATTTGTCATATTCAGTAATGAAATAAAATAAATTCACGGACTATTTATATTCCCCATTTTACGTCCATTCGTATCACAATTAATAAGATTGTAAAAGCATATTTTTATGAGCTTTCAACTGCAAGTTTTTCTTTTTAAAAGGTCTTAAATATTAAAAAATGTTGACCACAAGTCATTCAAACCGAAGTATGTATGTATTCATTTGATTTGAGATATGTTCTTTTCAACATGGAATAAGTGATACCTGTAAAAGCAGCAAGGGATCTTTCAATAAACGACAATTTTGGTATCCTCTATATGGAGACTAACAAATTTAATCTGCCCACACAGCTGGCACCAAGCAATTTAATGATTGAGTCTAGACTGCACGAGCTGCAGCAACCAAGTTATATTATACTCCATTTTGTGTATCCTCTCCAATCATAGATGTACTCCTAGGATACCACAATGAGTTCGAATTTCTGCACTACTAACGCTTTTTATTTAGAATCACCAATAAGGTTAAACATGAACAATTTACAGCTAGTAATACTATAGTTATATTACAAGATTACAAAATAACTGTCAGGTACAATAAAACAGCAATTAAATACTCAACTAACTCGCAGAATAGTAGAATATATTCTCTAAACTCTAACGTATCTCATAATTCAATATAGAAAATTCTACAGATAATGAGAAAATTCCAATATCTTCCGAAACTCACCAAAAGTCGCCAAGTTGGTGATATATCGTCAAATGTGGCGGCAAGGTGAGACAACCCTAGAGCTCCTCTACTACAGACTGACTTATCAAGCATAATGAAGCCCATAGGGTTCCATACTACAGTTTCAGAAATTATAAAATAAGTGTTTAAAATAAATACTTTATATAAAAAGAGAAGTTTCAATTAGAATATTGTAGAACAAGTATGCTGAAACAAGTATGCTGAACAAAACAAGTATGCTGAAACTGATGGGTGTAATATATCCATAGAAACTTTCAATACATAAGTTATGTTTAAACATAGCCGTTGAAACCCAGTTCCCTTATTTTCTTCATAATTTTCTTTATTCCCTCTATAGTATATGTAAAGGAGATGTGCTGTGAAAAAAAATTCGACAGTTGAATTTGATGAATCTATAAGTTTTGAGCATCTCTGAATATGAATATAATTTTTAATATTGCCTGTTCATCCAATCCTACTTGAATACATTTCATCTAGATGACTTCAACAAGTGCCTTATTTGCTCTGTGGAAGAAGAGACCTTGGAACACATCTTGTTCTTCTGTCTATTTTATCTGTCTTTTCTAATGTACATTTTATGTATACTGCTTTTGCTTTTAAAATCTATAGAAGACATGATCGGTCGCTAATGCCGGTAAAATCGGCCGCTAATGCGCTGAACTGACGTATCAAGCTGCATTGTATTAACAATGGCTGTGTTTCTGTCTATATGTTGTTGTTGAGACCCAGACCGTCCGACCGACCAGAAAGGTGAAAGGTAACTGTTTAGACGGCCGGGAAGTGCCATCCAATTTAGACTGTAACCCAGTGGGGGAGGCATCCACAAGGGGCCACAGTATATCTGGAACAAACTGAGAAAATCTAATGATAATTGGTATGATTGTTTCAGTCAATGGACATCAGAAAGCCATTGCTTTCGTGATAATTGAACCAAGAAAAGGAATAAATGTGTTAACATGTTTTTTCGTTCAAAATCTCAAATCCATTTAGAAAACATTATTGCATTTTAAATTTTATAAAAAAAAAGTTGTTATAAAAATGTAGCCCGAAAGTTATATTTTCCTATTTAAAACCGAATGGCATCATTTATAATACACTAACATACGCTGTTTTCGAGATATTTTACAATTGTGATCTAGAATTAAAAATTTCACCAAAAAAAATATACTTTTTTCAAATAAATGAATACCTTGTAAATAATTTTAGCCCGAAATGAATGGTCATCATTATTACGAAGCCATTACGATTCATTCTCGAGATTTAACTTTCACTTTTTTATACATGGCGCGCTGTTTCTCTCGACATTATGTCCAAATCGAATAAAATTTGGCGCTATTCTTCCACGCAATTAGTATCCGAAGCGCTTCATTATCAAGGAGATCGAATCACGGAAAGTTGTTCGTCGCAGTTGTAAAAAAAAATCTGATATAAACAGCAGATAAATTAATTCCTTTCATCCGTCACAAGAGTTCTTTGCGCCACTTTGGAATACATACATAACATTCTTTGCTCCACTTTGGAATGCATACATAACGTTCTTCGCGCCAATTGGAATGCATACATAACGTTCTTTGCGCCACTTTGGAATGCATACATAACATTCTTCGCGCCACTTTGGAATGCATGCATAAAGTTCTTTGCGCCACTTTGGAATGCATACATAACGTTCTTTGCGCCACTTAGAAATGCATACATAATGTAAAAATTATATCGTGAACATATTTTATACAGTAGAGATATTTAGTACAACATTGAAAACCAACCTATTCAAACCAGTATTCAAATCACAGATCCTCAATAGACAGGCAAAACTCAATATATTTATTAAGTTATTGGAATCATTGGTACCAACATTTTGCCATACTACAGTTTTCACGGAAAAATTTTCCTTGAATCATCTATTTCTCCGGTTCTTCTATGATCAGATACTGACTGATTTGATTCAGTATCAAATTCCAGAGAGGAAGATAAAGATATAGATATAGAAGATAAAGATATATTCGATAAAGATTTCCGCTTTCGGTTCTTTTCCAGATTCCTGTTCAGAATTTTACTTTAAACATTTTACTTAGAAACAATGTTCATTACTTCTACAATGTTCATTTGTTTCTACTCAAACATTAATTTTATTTAAAACATTTATTTCTCAAGAAGGGCTTTAGATAAATCTTAAATGGTAACTAATACGGGTGCAGCATCAAGATCTGGAGTGGTTAAGCTGGTTCCCGAAAATGTTTACTTGTGGTTTCTTTCTCACTTCTGTTTCAAAAAATTTATTTAAACATCAATTTCTCAAGATTGACTATAGATGGATCGCCGATGATGATTGATATCAATTCAGTCACGAATTCCGGAGGAGGTAAAAGTACTCTCTAAGGATTTGCACTTGCGGTCTTGTACATATAATTTCAAATTGAAACATATACATTTTTACTTTCTTATACTATGTAATATATTATAGAGAAAGTATTGTTTTCCTGAAAAGTTTCGAATTCGAGATTTTGATGCCAGTATATGTTTTAAGACCCTCAGAATACGTTTTGATTATTTTTGGAGTAGTGTCCGTCTATCTATAAGTATGTCTGTGGGCGATTTCTTGTGTACGCGAGAGCAGGCCACGAATATTAATGGATTTTTACTAAACTTTATATCCTGCTTTAGTATAAAAAATCCAGAACTAGATAACAATTTTTAAATTCGAGTGAAAACCTCGAAATTTTTAATTTGTACGAAATTATATATATTATATTCTTTTTAGCATGTCTCATAGAACAAAATTTGACATTCATAAAATAATTTATTTATGGTTCAATGATCACGAAACTTAATACTTTAAATCATTGTTGTGAGAAATACCAGTGATACAATTTTTTTGTTCATGACGTAATTAGTCCTTCTAGGAGGAAGTGTGCATTGCCAAGTATGGCATCATTCGAAAGATTTTTTCAAGCCCTTTAAAGTGAAAAGCAAAACAATATAATTGTAATCACATATCTATTTTTAAAATAGTTTCTTATAAAATATGAAAAAAGAGCTACTAAAAATGAATTCTAGTATAAGAATGTGGAGATAAGCCACACTGCAGTTAATGTTTAACATCTATTTCTCTTGATCTACTTTAAATTTAGCTTAAATGATGATAAATAGATTCAGCATCAAATTTCGAAGGACAGACTTTTACTTCAAGTTCAAAAATTTCTTTGAAACTTCCATTTATCGAGATTGTCCATAGATAGAACTAGAATTATTCTAATATAAATATACCTTATATTACGCATTAAATTACGGAGAAGGTAGTCTATTCACTAATAATTTTCACCTACGTTTATTTATTTATTTATTTTTTACTTCCGGTTCAAAAAATTTCCTTGAATTATCTATTTCTTGTGAATGGCTATATATCGTAGCTGGTATGGATTCAGCATTGAATTTCAGAGAGAATAGGGGGTTGGTTCACAAATGATTTCCATTCCAATTCCGATGAAGCCACTTCCTGTATTTCCTGAAATTCGTATGCCAGTATGAAATAAGCATGTAAAAGAGAATAAAGATACTTAAAAGTTCCGTCAAAAATGAAGTGTGTATACCATTTGCACATTATATGAAAGTTTCTTGTCTTCTATATTGGAAGTACATTCTCTATATTCTGAGCCCCTTCACCACGAGGGAATTAGTACACACACAGATTCCCTATATTCTCATTCAGATTTTAGATTGAAGGGAAATTTTCAATCTGAATAACCTCCTCATTTCCCCCTTTTTTATGCAGGTCCGTCTTAATCATCATGAAGTGAAAATAACTGCCATAAATCTTAATGTTTTTCATATTCGAATACTTTGTCCTGTTTAGACCTCAATAATTTTCCATCAAACTCGAAAAGCTACGTTTTAAAGCAACATTTAACAAATATCTTTGTTCCCCTTTAAATAACAATTCTTAAAATAAACTCCCTGATATCAACTTAAAATGAAACACTTCTTTACGACTTCAATATGAGTTTCTTTTGTGATTCTTCCATTTTTCTATTTATTCACCCATATTCCCAAAGCCACATTGGAAGGAAAATCCTTTTAAGACCCTAGTTCTGGAACTTTTAAATCTATTTTGTATTTTCCTACTGGCAATGGATACACTTTATCAGAAATAAACGCTTGGGATAAATTGGTTTAAAATATAAATCGGAAATATTCTCATGTATTTTCATCTCATTTGATTTCGTTAGTTTTACTTATGAAAAATAAATGCAGGAAGAATGCTTTATATTTGTGATAAATTCTTTAAAATAAATCTGCATGAAGCAACTTCAATACAATTCGAAATTGTTCCATTTTTATTTTTCCTACAGCATATAGTATATGAGAAGGGAAAGTATTGTGGTGGGGTCAAAAATCTGACTCTCTGACTTTGATGGATCTACGCACTTTGACGACATTTCAAACTTCAAATCAACCATTTTTTCAGTGATATATGTGTGTGTGTATGTCTGTAAAATTGCAGAAATCGAATTAAATTCCTTACGGTTATTTCAATCGATCAAATTAAGAAGTCTATAAATTTTTGGAGGAGGAAAGCCCTCAATATTCATTAGTTTTCGAAAATAAAAAAACATCTAAAAGTACAAGGAAGTTGTAAAATGTTACTGAAATAGCTATTTTGTGTGTAATTTTACTTTATTTTAAAACGAGCGGTATAATTTACATGACGTTAGTATGCACCGTTTTCGAGATATTTTAAGTTTAATATAAAATTAAATACTCAACTCATAAAAGTGAAATATGTTTAATGTTATGTATCGTAAGTGGATGGCTTTATAAGTAAAGTGTTTATAGTTTTCTCTTATTTGACAATAGTGAAACTATTTAGGTTTTTCAGAGGTTTTGCCCCTACTCCGAGCTCCCGAAAATGCAACTTATCTCTAAAATGTATTTATTGGAATAATCGTACTAAATTTCATTTGATTTACTATATCTTTTCGAATTAGATAATACTGTGGAAAAATAAACATACCAATGCAACTTGTTTGACCCTTAATAACCATAAACAACAGTGTCCAATTACGCACGTAAAGCGCGCTTACGTGCTTGGTTATAGTGAACGTAATTATTTTTCTCATATTTTTTTCATTTTTAATCCGAAACGTGCAGTATCTCGAGATACACAATATTTTTGTCACAATTTTTACATAATTATTGTTTATAAATTTGTTTTCAAATTCCGAAAAAATAATTTCAAAATACGCTCTATAACAAAAAAATCGACGCATCAAGAAGGAGTTGTCCGATTATGATAAAAATTGATGGATGTGAAGAACATACATAGAAAAAGAAACGATTAAAATTTCAGAACAATTTAATGATTTAGAGTCTGACCGTATACAAAAAGAGGAAGTCAATAAGGCGTTTGTCCACCTCTGACCTGGATGCAAGATGTCACCCGGCGTGGCATAGACTGATAAAGTTCACTAATGGTGTCCTGCGGAATGTCTTGCCGAATTTTCTCCAACTGTCGTGTTAAAACATCAACATTCCGGGATGGTTGCAATCACCTTCCCATAACGTTCCAAATGTGCTCTATGGGAGAGAGATCAGGAGACCTAGCTGCTCAGGGAAGTTTTGGGCAAGCTTGAAGACAATTCATAGCAACACGTGCCGTGTGCGGTCAGGCATTATCTTGCTGAAAAGAAAGTCCGGGGTGTCGCAAAAAGAACGGTAACACAACAGGTCGTAGAATGTTGTCTACGTACCACTGTCAGTGTGCCAGAAATGACTACCAAACACGTAAGATATACGTAGTAGAAATGCAACAGAAATTTTGACCACAAATTCAGAATCGTTCCTTATATACGCCTGCTGAATGCGCAGTTCCGATGCGCTGGAGCTCCCACTATTTATTCATTGGACATCAAATTTTATTCATTTGCATGTTCTCTCATGTCTTTGCATATGAAATTTCATTACAATCGGACAACTCCTTCTTGGTGCGTCGATTTTTTTGTTATAGAGTATATTTCACTTTCGAGCTTTTAGAAACTCAATAAACTATTAAATAATAACAATAAACTATTAAAGTCAGTGCATTAAATGAAATAAATGTATCAAAAGTTATTTTTTTTTAATCCATTTGTCCACCATTTTTTTTTAATCCATAAGAGATATAGATCATACGTAAAATAAGCTTAATCATTCTTTCTACTGTAATGCTTAATATACTTATAATACACTTGAATACAACTTAAATTAGCTTAAATTAACGCAATATTGAACTTGATATAACTTAATATAACTTGAATTATACTTAAATTAACTCAATATGCAGAAAATCATATGCAATTTTTGTTTTTCGTATTTCTTTAGATTTTAGTGATAGTTATTAGGTGTTTCGATCAAAACAAGCAATTAATAGTTATGAATAGTTTTAAGAACCACTGAAATTGTTTCCCTGCAAAGAATAAGTATACTCGCATAGCTACTAGAAATTAAACTGAAAAATTTGCACATCTACTACAGCTTTTGGGTGCATTTATATTCAACTTTGCGTTTCATCAATCTCTGGACTCTCACAAATTGCGATGCAAAAATATTCTTATTGATTTATCTAAAACAGAGTAAATTTGAAAGTGCTAATGAGGAAACGATTTCCACATAAGTATTTTCTCGTCTCATTCAACCAGTTTATCTTTCAAAAACTCTTGCTACTATCGATCTGACTATAACGGTATGAAAACAGCATATAACTAAGAATTCTGAAGCCAATACAGTTAACACGTCTATACATATAATTCCTTTAGTCAGTGTTTTTCAAAACGTGTTCTGCGGAACACTTGGAAATCCACGACTTGAAAGTTTCCTGTAACTTTAATTAGAAATTTAAAAAGCGTATGAAATTTGAATGCATAATTTTGACCACAATAGACTTTTTTTTCAGTTTGGGTTTCTACCATTTACTTAAACTACCATCAGCTTAACTTTCACTGTCAGAAAAGTTTGAAAAACACTCCCTTAATTATTTTAATATTCAGACAAAAAGATGGTACATGGGAAGGACTTTGAATGGTGAAGGTTGCTCATTTTATAGATCTCAAACTGAGTCACACAGGAAAATAAAAGTTATGTTCTAATATGTAAACATTCACAAACTGCAGCTACATTAGAGTGTGCACATTTAAGCAAACACTCACAAACTACATGCGTATTAGAACAAACACTCTTAAACAGGGGTAACGAACTGCAAGGGACACAGACACGTGAGTGATATAATACCGCGTTGTAAACTACTGTTTGTTATGTATTTCAAACAGTTTGATCATGCAAATATTGCTTTGCAATTTACTTATTAAAGTGCAATTTATGTATTATTGCATTTCAATAATCAAATGTTAGCCTGATTGTAGCTAAACCAAAAAATAAATATATCAACTAGAAAAATGTTCTTAGTAACGCAATATATCAATAACCAACAATCCTTGCATTGGGACTTCTGGGATATCTAGCCTCGTATTTTGTAACTGTTTATATTTTTAACATCCTTATACCATTGACGATCGTCAAGGTGAATGGATAAATTTTTATATATACTTTGATATTGCTCTTTTTACTCTCCCTGTAATACATGGTAATGTATAAGGAAAGTATTGGAATCATGCCGAAAATCGCAACTCGAGTTTTCGACGGATCTACACGTTTCGAGACCTCTAGAATACGAAAAATCCATTTTTAGCGTGACGTCTGTGTGTGTGTCTGTCTGTGTGTCTGTATATCTGTGTCTGTATGTCTGTCCGTGTGTCCTTGAAATGTTGTTGTTGTTGTTGTCACTAATGACCTCCTGTTTTGGCGGTGCCGATTGAGGACCAATGAAGCAGAAAAGAACGAAGAAAATACACAAGACGAGATAACAAAGTTTGTTACAATAAAGCATCACTGTGAAGGGGTACAGCTTCACATTTAGACGAGGACCCAGAAGGCGGAAGACTGACTTCATCCTCAAGAAACATCCATGCCTTACTCGGGATTCGAACCCGAGCCCACCAGACCATAGCCGAAGACGCTATCCACTTCACCGCCTGGACGGCTGTCCTTGCAATTTATGCCTCCACTCTAACTCAAAAACCAATCCCCCAAATTTCATAAAATTTAGTAGGCAAGACTCTTGGGCATGACCCTGGTGCTGATTAGTTTTTGGTACAATTCGGAGAAGAAGAACCGGCCTCTTTTTGCGAAATGGCCCTCAAAAATCTCATGTATCCACTCTAGCTGAAATACTAATTAACCAAATTTCACAAAATTCGGTAGATAAATCACTTTTGGGATACTCTGGTGCTGATTTGATTTTGGTACGATTCAGAAAAGAACAATCTGCCCTTTTTACTTTCCTTATATACATAATGTATAAGGAAAGTATTGTGACGGGGTGGAAAATTCGAATTCGAGTTTTCGACGGGAGAGCACGTTTCAAGCATCCCTGATCACGAATCAAACATTTTTGAAGTGATGTCTGTGTGTGTGTGTGTGTGTGTGTGTGTGTGTGTGTGTGAAAGTATGTGTGTGTGTGTGTGTCAGTGGGTCTGTGAGGACTGGAAACCTGTTGTTTTTATACGCAATCGAATGTTCAGAACCCCCCCTAAATTTTCGAATGAAATTTTGAAAAAATCGTCAAAAAATCAAAACCAATATAAAAGTTACGCAAATAGACATTTCTTATGTAATTTTTCATTAGAAAACGATTGACATAAATTTTAGAACGCTAACATGAACTGTTCTCGAGATATTGCACATTTTTCAAAAAAATTATCTAAAAGTCATATAAAATAGAAAAAAAAATATTTCCTATTGAGAAACATGTTCACTTTTCATATATACGAGTAATATCATGCGATAAATTGGGTGACATCATTCTCGTGGATCTAGCTCGTTCCATTCATGAAAAAAGATACTTTGAGTAATACTTTTGCATTTGAACGCCAATTTATCTGCTATAAGAACAACTTATTTCTTCGTCCATAACGCTTGGCGAGATTTTGGCGACAAAATTGGCGGAATGTCGCCAACTTGGCGACTTTTTGAAATGTTGCCAAATTAACGAAAATTTCGCCAAATGGATAAAAATGACGGTAAATTAATGAAAATGACGGCTAATTGTCGAAAATTCAATATCTTGGAAAGGATATTAGTATCTACTAGAAGAAAAACCTATTTATTTTACTCTAAAAGTAGTAAATTCATTTCATTATATAAGGAAAGTCATGTGTTGCCCACATAAGATTTTTTACGAAATGATCAGCAAAAATTGCCCAATACGTAATAAAAAGACTACGTAATGTTCAAATGTTTCAATTAAATGCATGTTTTATACGTAATTTTTGACAAGGGAAAGAATAAGAGCAACTCTATTACTCTAGGATTAACCATTCTCGAAATATTTGAGATTTTTTGCATTTTTGTTATACCGCCTTTGGAAGAATGTCCAATTACCAAATAAAAGCAGAAATTGAATTAAAAATGAAAATTTTGTGTTATTTTGTACAATTAAACTCAATTTAATGAGTTCTTTAAGAAATATAGAAAGAATGAATTTGCGTCTGCAGAGAAAGTCATGTGCTGCCCACATCAGATTCTTATATCACATTTCTTCCTGTTAAGACAGATTCACTGAGCTATGATACATTTCCTATTCCCCGGGCCAACGGCCGTACCGTGCTGAAAACACCGGTTCTCGTTAGATCACCGAAGTCAAGCAGCATCGGGCGCGGTTAGTACTTGGTGGGTGACCACCTCGGAACACCGCGTGCTGTTGGCCATCTCGGGTTCGGTATCCCCGTGGTTTGCGCGCTAGATTTGCACGCTACCACAAATGCCGCCGTGTTCATGCGGAGTACGATCACGTTAAACATGTGGGTCCGTAAGTCCTTCCGAGAGGTTGGTGGTAGGGGAAGGAGGGTACGGTCCCTGTGGATGCCTCCCCCACTGGGTTCCGGTCTAAATTGGGTGGCACTTCCCGGCCGTCCATACAGTTACCTTACACCTTTCTGGTAGGTCGGACGGTCTGGGTCTCAACAACAACATTTCCTATTCCCCGGCCACACATTTTGCTGCTATATGCCTTCGGGTTAGTCGTGTGGTCTGGGTCTTTGACATTTCCTATTCCGCAAGTAACACAGCAGCATCTGAAGCAACATATTTTCCGTGGAAATTCATATTTTTAGACATCTGTATATTTTTGTGAGTATATTCACAAGCATGACTATTAAGAATATTACTTTTTTTCAACATCGTGTGCTTTTCTGTCCCTTTTACTTTCATTGCAATAAATGGTAATGTATAGGGAAAGTATTGGAATCATGTCGAAAATCGCAACTTGAGTTTCCGACGGATCTACACGTTTCGAGACCTCTAGAATACGAAAAAACCATTTTTAACGTGACGTCTGTGTGTGTGTCTGTGTGTCTGTCTGTGCAATGTATGTATCCACTCTAACTAAAAAACTAATGGACCGAATTTCATAAAGTTTGGTATGTAAGTCATTTGGATGAGACCCTGGTGCGGATTAGTTTTTGGTAGGGTTCGTAAAATCAGAACCTGTAAAAATTCCATGTATCAACTGTAGCCAAAATACTAATTGACCAAATTTCACAAAATTTGGTAGATAAGTTTATTGTAGGATGCTCCGGTGCTTATTAGATTTTCGTACAATTTGGAAAAGAACAACATGCCTTTTTTATGAAATGGCCCGCAAAATTTTTATGTATCCACCCTAGCTAAAATACTAATTGACCAAACTTCACAAAATTTTGTAGATAAGTTACTTGGACAGTCTGGTGCTGATTAGATTTTGGTACTATTCGGAAAAGAACAAACTGCTGTTTTGTATGAAATGCCCCGCAAAAGTCACCGAAATCAAAAAAAAAAAAAAAAAGACTACGTATGCTGAAATGTATCAATTAAATTCTTGTTTTATACGCAATTTTTGACGAGCAAAAGAATATAACACACTCTATTATACTTTAGGACTAACCGTTCTCAAGATATATGAGATTACTTGCATTTTTGTTATGCTGCTATCGGAAAAATATCCAATTGCCAAATAAAAAAAAATTGAATTAAAAATGCAAATTTAGTGTTATTTGGTGCAATTAAACTCAATCTTATAAATTATTAAATAAAGAAAATATGAATTTGAGTCTGCAGGGAAAGTCATGTGCTGCTCACATCAGATTTTTTCGTTTAATAACAGAATTTTGCAAAAAAAAAAAAACCATTAGTATAATCTACAATAAGAAAGTTTCAATTAAATATAGAAATTTAAATCTGTTGTACATTCACATGTCTGAAAAACATTCTAAAATATTTTTAAAATAAATGAAAATGTCAATTAGAATTAATTTATTTTGATGAAAACTATTGATAGCTTTATAATCTATCAAGAAAGGATAACAGCTGCCCATTGTTTCGTTCATTACTGGGGATTATTATTTAAAAGTTATTTCATTAATCAAGTTACATGAAACAGCAGACAATAAAATTAAACGAGACACCTGCTATTTAATATTACATGACTTGCTAATATATATCTTGTTTCATATATATTTTGTCAATAGAGCGCATGCTAACAGTACAAAGCAATTACCTAACAGAATATTATCTAATATGAATTATTATAGAAATTTTTCTGCAAGTTAAAATTAACTTATCTGTCAAATTTCTTTTTGAAACACTATAAAATATTAAAAACAACTATATATTTCTTAAAGCCAGAAATGTGTTACATCTATTCAGCGGCGCCGACTTCAAAGGCTCAAGACACTGCTTGAACAGCAATAATTTTGTTTTGGGTTCCTCGAATCCCTAATGTTTTTGTGCATACTTAGTGCGGACAATGTATGCATACATGCATTTATTAATTCTTCAAGTTTTTCATTAGTCATTCCTTGTTTACTTTATACATAAAGTTGCGTGTATGAAAATTTTTCCCTGAGACTGTTTATTATATTCTGAAATACAAGATTTTAACTCAGAAATGATTTAAGAAGAAATTGGTTGACATTTTTAACATAGATAAAATAGCCTGAAATTAAATTTTATTTTACATTTTTTATTATTTTTATAAAGATAAATGAGTTGGAAATTCACACAGTATCTGCATATTGTATTATAATAATGCTGCGCCTACAAAAGAAAAATAAATGAAATAAATAATTAACCAGAAAAAATATATATTTCTCTGTACTTAACTATAATTTGTCCTATTTTAGCATTTCAGAAGCCTTATTGTGCCAGATAATCTGGTTGAATTAAATATAAATTAGTCAGATAAGGATATTAAATTATCTAATTTAATTAAAATTAAATAATTTAATGTCCATTGAAAAATGTATGGGCCATTTTATTTAAATTTTTCGGAATCCCCAATAATTTTTCAAGTCGGCGCCTATGCATTTGTTACATTATTTTCAAATTAGGGTAAAACGCAAACAAAGAACAAAATCTGATGTGGACAGCACATGACTTTCCTTATACATATCCTTATATATATATATAATGCAATGAATTCTTTCACAGTGAAACAATGATGTATAATATCCACGACACAATGTTTGTAACGTTGAATTGTACGTACATTTGGCGCTTTTTCGGATAACGACATGTAAAACTATTTCGAAGCATCCAATTAACTTATACTTCGCGCAACTGTTAATATTGATAGCATTCTCAATAATAGTCCATATATTGAAATAGTTCAATATTTAATTCAGCAGTTTGGCATCGTTTTCATTAATTTAGAATAATTTTTGGAATTTTTTCTTTGCAACATATCGCCAAGTGACAATATTTCGCTAAATTAGCCGCCAAGTTCGCCAAATGTATCGCCAAGCGTTATACACAAATGAGAGAAGATATTTTCTTATAAATGATTATTTGTGAATGGTTGATCATAAAAATACAAAACTTCACTCGGAAATTGACAGAACTGGATCCGCGAGAAAGATGTTAACAAATTCGTCGCATAATATTGCACGAAAAGTGAACATATTTTGCGATAGATAATACTTTTTTTATACATTTATTAGAAAAACTTGCAATATCCTGAGAACGGTCCATGCTAGCATTCTAAAGTGCGTGTGTTGTTCGTTTCGTAATGAAAAGTTAGAGAAATATTTATTTACGTAACATTCAAGATTATGATTTTTTCAAAATTTCATTCGAACATTTGGTCTTTCGAGCATTCGATTGTGTTTAAAATCAATATGCTTCCAGTATTCATCAATTGTAATATTTGTACTAAATTTCATTCGAAACGCTCCATTCTTTCGTGAGATAACGTTTCCTTTGACACACACACACACATACACATACAGACATCACCTCAATAACGTTCGATTCGCGATCAGAGATGCTTGAAACGTGCTCTTTCTTTAAAAACTTGAATTCGCATTTTCGACTTCGTCACAACGCTTTTCCTAAACACTATACTATCCCAGTTATATTTCATATAATTGGCAGTTATGTTTCATTACATTTTTAAGTAACTCCTGATTTTAATTTTGTAGATAAATATTTCTACGTTCTACCGCGCCGTCGTAACATGGTGATATTCCTGTACTGTCAGGTTAAACCTAAATGCTAGGACTGTTTTGTGGTGAAATAACATAATTAATATATAGCTAATTAGTGAGATATGGTGTTAACATTATCGTATGTGTCCAACACAAACAGTCGAGTCACATTATTATGACCACCTGCTAATACACAGAATAACCGCCTCTGCAGAACGAACGCAACCAGATGTCAATGTAGTGACTCAATAAGGTGTTGAATAGTTGGTAGAGGTATTTGGAATCATGCAGGCTGCAGTGCGTCCTACATTTGTTGATAGGTGCGTGGTGGTGGATCCAGTTGCAGAACATGTCACTCGAGATGGTCCTAAATGTGATATGGAGAATTCGGAAGACAAGGAAGTGACTGAATCTTGGTCGTGCTCTTCAAAGCATCCGCGAATAATTTTGAGGATATGACAGGTTACACTGTTCTATTGAAAGATCCCATAGGCCATAGGGAAGCCCGTGAACATCAACGGGTATACTTCATCGGCAATGATGGCGAGATACCCAAATTTGTGGAGAGTGCCTTTCACAGGAATAAAGGGACCCAGAGCAGACCAATAAATCATTTCCCAGACCATAATGCTGCAGCCACCGGCTTGTTTACGTCCAACAATGGTTGCCAGGTGCTGGTTCTCGCCTGCTTCACGCCTCACACGCCAACGTCCATCCGTTAGATGGAGCTGAAAACGTGTTCGTTAGAGAAGGCAACTCTTTGCTAGTTGGTACAAATCCGATTTTGGTACTCCTGTTCAAATTTTAGTCGGTGCTGATGATAAGTCTTCGTGGACACGGGTGTAGTCACCAGTCGTCTGCTCCGGAGCCTCATTCGCAACAGGGTTCGCTGCACAGTTGATTTGGACACACGTCTAGAAACCCCCCGGTTAGTTTGTATGGACTTGCTACACAGTAGCATGCCAATCAACCCGCACCAACCTGCGCAGGCGACGTTCACATCACACATCGATGGCTCGTGGTGCTCCACAATTACCACGTCAAGTCTACGAAATTGTCACATTCCTCCACTCACGGTATACGTTAACCACAGCCCGTGAACAGTTCACAAACTCGGCCGTTTCCGAATTTTCATTTATAAAGTTATTTTTTTATTATTTATTTTATTTTTTAATTTTATAATCTGGAGGTATGCTCATGTCTACATTATAATGCGTCAGACAAATAATCCATCTATTTCTGCAATCCGGTGTCCACCTATAATAAAGCATAAGTCCAAAGAGATAAATATTAATTATCGACAACTTATTGACTTACCATTGTTTTTCTTTAGTTAATTATTTATTTTGAAAATCATATACTTTTCACTAACATCTTCCATTAATAATTTTACAATTAGTATTCATTTTCAATCTAATTTTGAGACGAGTGCGATGACTAAGTGATTTACAATAAACTGATTCTTAAGAAACGCGAATGCCTCCTGAGAGCAAAAGGAGTACCTGTTGTGGATGTCATACGGGTTGGAGATTCCTTTGCAAAAATCATCTTGGCCAGAGTCATGTTTGGGGCGGCAGCCTTCGTCTTGCTGTGTATACCGACTTTTATTTTAAAACTTCTCTTCAATCATCATTAACTTTTTATATCTTAACAACCACTTTGATTATCCATCTTTTCATCAAATAATTTCCAATTCTCTTACTGATTTCTTGTATAAAAACGTGCCTTGCTCTTCTCGCTCTTCCGCCATTTCCCCCCTTGGGCTCATTGGCTGCTGGTGTCCCCCATGCATCCCCATAGTTCGGCCCCTATTGGCTGGCGAGCTGGTGAGAGAAAGTTGTCACTGACACGAGATATACTGGGCGCAACCACTCGAGGTTCTAAGGATCACGTAACCTTTCGATATGTGTGAGAAATCTTTATTGCTCCCACATAAATTTATTTGAATTATCTGTCAACCACTGGCAACTATTTGGCTGAGTTTATTGTTACAAAGTATAGTGCCACCTTTCAGTACTTGTTTAAAGTCATAAATGCCTTATAGGCTGCAGTCATTCAACATACAAAAACTAAGCGAACTTCCGTCATCACACTTCCACAAATAACTAACGTCAGTAACTAATGTCTAAAACTTGAATATTTCCACCCCGTCACAATAATTTTACTTGTTCTATACATACTATAATTCTATACATATTCTTTATTATAGTATGCATGTGGAGAAAGCAAAAATAACTGATGATGTTTAAAACTTTCCTGACGAACTAGACTGAAAATACCGTTCATTTAAATACCCCTTATATAGGACTACAAGGACTTCTTACCACATGTTGGGACACCTATTGAGATGTTCTCTATTAGAACATCTATTTGCCACTTTCTATTTTCAGAAAAAAAATTTAGATGATAACACTGGACCTTATTTCAAGATTGCGACAACACTGATAGAATCAAATCGTTCATGTTATTTTCGTTTTGAGAAAAGTTATATAATTTAAGTTCAATGTATTTTCTTCCATGTATAAGTAAATAAAACTTGTTTATTGTCTTTTCTCTTATGCATTTACATGTAATAAACATGTATTGCTTAAATTCTGGTTTGTGAAATATCGGAAAATAAAAAACTAAGAACAACTTTGTAGGGTTCTGATCTAAAGAGATCTTTCTCGTAAAACTAATGTGGTCTTACTATATTTTTTCTTTTTAAGAAACCAATTAAAAACACTTAAATTTCAAGAAATTATACACAGACGCAAAGAGCAAAAGGTAAATAACACTTTTATTCATATACCTGCAAAGCCTCTTGCCATAATAAACAAATTAAAAAGCACCACATGTACAAAGAACAATATACCGAAAATGCACAGATATTCACGTACTATTGGCAACATTACTCTAATCTATAGTTCTTAATTAACCCAAGTGAAATCCTAGATAAACGCCATATATTACATCCAAGCCGAATGCTTAGGACCTCTGCGAACCGCACATAATATTATCAAGCCAAACAGCGATCGATAGCTGGTAGCGATCCAGAAAGTCGCCTAAACATCTGCAGCACAACACTCAAGTGAGAATCCCTCCCAGAATGCTCTGAAATAGAAACATTGATTTTATCCCTTTATAGAAATTGCTTCTTTGCCAAGCTAACACTTTGATTGGTCACTGTAATCTGACTTAGTTCATTGGAATAAATCATGACAAATTGCTTATTATGACCTCACAACTTCTATACCCCCAAAAGTCCCCAGCTTACATTGCCAAAGACCGATGCACCGAGGCAACATCTTGTGACGGCTAAATTGTTCGTGATTCTGACCGATGTACTGGTAAAATGATGAAATATATAAAGTGGTCATTCGCAAATAAATACATAATATTTCAATATAATTCATAAAAATGTTATTATGTCATAACTAAAATTAAATACCACTGTTTAAATTTTGATTTTTTCTTATAATATAGAAAATTATAATTTAGCATAACCGTTCAGGCAGTACTAGAACTAAAGTACAGAACGTCTGTACTTTTGAAAAACAATTTAAAATTTGATTTTTTCTAAATTATTTAAATCGTTGCTGAATGTATTAAATAGTATACTGTAGTAAACATTTAGCGACATAATTTGCTCATACATTGGAATAAAAAAAAATTAAAGAGGTTTTGCAAATTGTTTTCTATCTCTGATTTGTTATTTCATTGACAAAGTTTAACAACTTGTTTTTAATATAAATATAGCGTAATATTGATTATCATTTATATTACCTCTGAATAATTAGTTTCGCAGAAACCAATTTGTTGTTTGCCCTGTTGCGACAAAGTAAACATTTTCTTCTTTTTTTTTTCTAAGACACCTCGTCAATAATCTGCTAATCCTCGTCAAGTAATTATGAGCTCATATTCGCCTTTTCATTTCTTAAGTACCATGAGTACATAAAGAACTAAGACCTTTTTGTGAATGCGTTAATCTCTAACTGAAGGAGAAATTCATTAGATGACGATGGTAATTGAGTCATTAAACGGCCTTACGTTGCAAATAACGTTGTACATTTTTTAAGTCACAAAATGCATATAATTATGTTTGGCGCAATATATTTATGAAGTGTAATTAAAGTAAGGAAAAGTATGGCACATATATTTCACTTTTTGTACAGAACTAACCATATGTAAAAAATCTATTGCGGACAGTATGATATTACATTACATTTTATACAAAATGTGAAGACGTTATTTCTGTCACAGTGAAATAATAATGCTCAAGATCCAACGATATTATTTTTGGGTTTAAATTTATAACAAGTAAATTTAAATTGTGCGCTTTTGGCAACTTATGGATTCAAACAGACTTATTTATTTATATTCACATGCAAAATTATCAATAAAATACAATTGACATTTTATTAATATCCATAAAAATTAAAGACTACTAGTGAACTTTTAACGCCAAAGTACAAAACTAGTATCAAAAATATCTTCGCTTGTAAATGGAACAGACTAGATCCAGGAAATGATATTAACATATTTATCACATAATATTATAAACGAACATGTTAGATAGGACTTACTGCTTCATTATGTCATTATGTCATTTTTTATAAGTCTATTTGAAAACTGTGCAATATCTCGAGAATGTTTCGTGCTAGCTGTCTGAAGTTTGTATTATTCGTTTCCAAATAAAAAGAAATTATGTGTGAAATGACTATTGTTTAACAGTATTGTAGGTTTTCACTTTTTATTGTTTTTTTAACATTCGTAAACCATGCAATACCTTGAGAACAGTTACTGTTAGCATTTTGAAGTTTGTATCTTTCATTTTTTAATGAAATTTTACACATGAAATATAAATCTATTTATCATATTTAAATATCACTTTTTATGCTTTTTTTTAATTTCATTCAAAAATAGAAGGGAAGTCCTTCGAACATTCAATTGCGTTTAAAATTAAGTTCCAGTGTTAATTGGCTGTAATAATTATTTTTTCCGAAAGGTTCCATTTTTTCGTGAAATATGGCTTCCATAGAGTCACTGACACGCAACTGACATACATACTAACATACGTACAGGCACACTAACATGTGCGCTGATATACATGCACACATTAACAAGCATTCTGACATACACACATTAACAAGCATTCTAACATACACACACAGCCATCACCTCTAAAACGATCGATTCGAATTTAGGGATGCTTTAAACGTGGTCTCTCCGAATTTTAATTTTTGACCTGGTTATAATACTTTCCATATACATTATACAGTTACTATATACAGTAGGGGGCTCTGCCCCTGCTCGCTCCGGTAGCGCAACCCCCTTCGGGAGGCTTCGCCTTCTACTCACTGAACTCGCTTCATATCTATCTTTCCTAAAAATTATACTTTCACAAATAGCTTTTCTATCCCTGCCTATTTTCCGCAGGAGGTAAAAGCAGGGATTTTTCTATCCCATGGAATCCAAAAACCTTGATTCTGAGCTCGCTTTCATTCCTAACTAAAGTTTCAATCGATAAGCGGTTTATTTCATCGTGTTACCCTATTATATATCTATAAATGTACCAAATTTCATGTTTTTCCATGCTATAGTTTTTAAGGTACGAGACAGAGAAATCGCTAGACGTGCCGATACGAGAAAAAAAAATTCACTTCAGAAGTACATAACAAGTAAAATATCTCAAAAACTACATCGAAATTTAAAAAAGGAACTCCGTCCTACAAAAAATCACCCATGTTCGTTCTGCAAAAATTTGTGCCTGCAAAAGGTACCTGCCAGCAAAAATTTGTGGTCTTACTATTGTTAATCTATACAGGACGCGAACTCGCAGCTCAAATATTTTCCCTTTGATTTTGACATTAAATATTTCTTAAACTGCAATATATATATATATAAAAGGTTTATTTCATCTTATTCCTCAAAGCTATTACTACAAATATACCAAATTTCCCATTTTTATATGCAATAGTTTTACGGTACGAAGCAAAAAATCTCGAGAAACGAGAAATTTGTCTAACAGCAGCGACAGCGGCGGCGACGGCGACGGCAGCGGCAGCGGCAGCGGCAGCTACTTTTTTTTTAATATAAAGAGATTATACTCTTATATAGGAAGTAAAAATACAGTAATGACAGAAATATTCGAAATGATGCGCTCAACTACTTGAAATGTCTGTTTGTAACCGGTTCAAAGATTTTTCCCGTTTCGCAGCAAAACAGGTCGGTCCCGCTCCCCAATATAAAGGAAATCTGATGTGGGCAGAACATGATTTTCTTTGCATAATGCAAGCACTTTACTGCTTTCAATGCGAAATAATGGTGGACAAGACCCACGACACAATGGTTTTAGCGTTAAAAAGTACACTAACATTTGGAATTTTCTAGATGGCAACATGTAAAATTATTCAGAAGTGCCAAATTAGCTTATATTTCAAATAAATATAATCCGATAATTGTTAATACCAATTTTGCGACATGTGACCCCACATTCAAAAGTACTCAAGTTGGCTATATTTCGCCAAATCAGTCACCAAATTTTTTGCTAAATGTTTTATATTCGAAGATACTTATTACTGACTATATTTTGCCAAATCAGTCACGAACGTCGCCAGATTCTGTTACATATTTAATCAACTGTTCATTTTTATATATATATATTGATACAATTATTTCAAAATCGTGTAACATCTCGAGAACGGTTCAAGCTGGCGTTCTAAAGATTTTGTCATTCGTTTTAAAATGCAGAAACGTACAAAATGATTATTTATTTAACATTGTTGAATGCTCTGATTTTCTATGATTTTTCTCAAAAATCTATTCAAAAATTTAGGGGTCTTCCGAACGTTCAAATTAGTGAGCTTTCAATCATAATAATCGTAAAAAATTACGTTCTAAACGAATCTTTTTACGAATGTTTTCACGAATAAACGTGCAGATTTGTAGAAAACTCGAGTTCATGATGAAATTATATCGAGTTCATAACGAATTTATAATATTTGTTTATTACTGATATTTGTACTTGATAAATAATAACATACAGATTTTTTAGTTGTTTTAGAATAAAATTCATTTCTTAGTTTATGAAAGGGTGTTTACGCTATGCAAACACTGCAATTGTAGTGTGTATTGGTTCGAAAAACTTTGCACCTAGGGACAACACGCTGTCTTTTATAATAAAGAAATCTTGAGGAGATCTTTACAACGTACACTTAGAAATTAACATTTAATCACACCTCTAATAAATAAGTTTGATATCAACAACACATGACTTTTCCATCAGACTCACAATCACAATCCATAAAAATGAGTTTAAATGTTCAAATTGAAGTGGCAACTTATTTGATATTAATTCAGTTTGCAGTTTTATTGCGTCGTCTTTTCATTGAGTCAACTAACCGCATTATAATAGGTCGCGATCTCATTAAAAATGCAAAAACTTATAAATATCCCGAAAACGGTTCATTGGAGAGTAATAGGGTTACTATTTTATCGTTTTGCACGAATCAATACGTATAACACAAGACTTTAATAAATACTTAAGCATAATAACTCTGCTCCTGCCAAACACATCGATCGAAGATGCTGGAATACCCGAATTATAAGTTCGGAGTAGAAGCTAGCTTTTGCTCTAATCTTATAATGTCGGTCTTGTAAGCACGGGTCCCTGGTTCGGGCCCGGTAACATCAGGAGTGTGTGGCAGCAGACGACTCTGCTCCTGCCAAAGACATCGATTGAAGATGCTAGGATACCCGAATTATAAGTTCGGAGTCAAAGCTAGCATTTGCTCTAATCTTATAATGTCGGTCTGGTAACCACGAGGTCCCAAGTTCGGCCCTGGTTTTGGCCCGGCAACACCAATCCTACAAATTCAATTTCTAGCAGTTTTTTAACTATTTCACAGAAAAAGTTAGCTCTATGTTCTGGAATCGTACCTAAATTTAACCAACACCAGGGTAATCTACATGTAACTAACCTACCAAATTTTAAGCAATTTCATCTAATAGTTTAAAGTGTACTAATAGGTTACAGTGAGTGAAAAATGATGACAGCTTCTCAAAATTCTAAAATCCTTAGTATCTTGATAATAGTCCCAGCGTAATGAGGATGGTTTTATTCGTTTTGTCTCTAAAAGTACGTAAAAAATAAACATTTAATCAATGTTGTTCAGCATATTACTTTCCTTATATACATAATGTATAAGGAAAGTATTGTGACGGGGTCGAAAATTCGAATTCGAGTTTTCGACGGGAGAGCACGTTTCAAGCATCCCTGATCACGAATCAAACATTTTTGGAGTGATGTCTGTGTGTGCGTGTGTGTGTGAAAGTATGTGTGTGTGTGTGTGTGTGCGTGTGTCAGTGAGTCTGTGGAGACGATAACTGACGAACGAATGGACCGATTTGAACAAAATTTGGAACAAAAATCACAATCCATAAACACTGGAAGCCTATTGTTTTTATACGCAATCGAATGTTCAGAACCCTCCTAAATTTTCGAATGAAATATTGAAAAAAATTGTCAAAAAATCAAAACCACTAATAAAGTTACGCAAATAGACATTTCTTATGTAATTTTTCATTAGAAAACGATTTACATAAATTTTAGAACGCTAACATAAACCGTTCTCGAGATATTGTACAATTTTTCAAAAAAATTATCAAAAAGTCATAAAATAAAAATATTTCCTATTGAGAAACATGTTCACTTTTCATATGTAATACCATGCGATAAATTGGGTGACATCATTCTCGTGGATCTAGCTCGTTCGATTCATGATAAAAGATACTTTAAGTAATACTTTTGTATTTGAACGCCAATAGTCGTATATCTGCTGTAAGAATAACTTATTTCTTCATCCATAACGCTTGGCGAGATTTTGGCGACGAATTTGGCAGAATGTCGCCAACTTGGCGACTTTTTGAAATGTTGCCAAATTAACAAAAATCTCGCCAAATGGATAAAAATGACGCTAAATCAATGAAAATGACGACTCATTGTCTAAAATTCAATATCTTGGAAAGAATATTAGTATCTACTATAAGAAAAACCTATTTTTTTTACTGTAAAAGTAGTAAATTCATTACATTATATAAGGAAAGTCATGTGTTGCCCACATCAGATTTTTTTTATTTATATTTCTGATTTTGACGATCTTTGTGGGCCATTTTAAAAATACAGAAAGGTGCTAATTTTGCTAATCGTGCCAAAATTTAAATAGCAGCAGAGTCACCCACAAGTGATTTTACCAGCAAATGTTGTAATATTTCGTCGAATAAATGTTGAGCTATAGTAAATACATACATTGCACAGGCAGATACACACACACACACATATACGCAGATTACGCTGAAAGTGTTCTGGCAGATCTACCACGTGTACATCCGCCGAATTTTTTCTTTTTTTTTTTTTTTTTTTTGATGGTCGGGGCACTTGACTTTCGTCATTCGCCTTTCGTCAGCGGCCAGAACGTGAACCATTTAGCCGTCCAAAGACGTTGCCCCAGGCGTACCAGAGGGGGGCGGAACACACTACGCCCACAACACAAACATCCATGCCTCATGTGGGACTCGAACCCACAACGCAGCGGTAGAGCGATTGCTGTGGAAACGCTCGCCTTGACCACTCGACCACTGCATCGGCCCGTCGAAAACTCGAGTTCTGATTTCCGACACGATTTCAATACTTTCCCTATATATCACCATGTATTGTCGGAAAAGAAATATCCCTTTTCGCCAAAGTGCTTAGTGAAAATACATTTCGTGACTAAAAGACATTTCGATTAATCAGTTACAACCACTTTTCCAATTCGAAATATTAAATTTTTCACAAAAGTAATAAATATCCTTATAAAACAAAGGATAATATAACAATATTATCCATACAACCAAACTAAAATTGAAAACTATAAAACGTGCACATCAGTCGAGGCATCTTCCCGGCTAAAGTTTCCCAAGCATACTTAACTACCGTTTCATCGTGAGTACTTCGTTCCGGAACCTCATTAAGACGAAGTAGAGTTACATTACTGAGTCCCATGATACTGCGATATTAGTCCTATTTAGTTGCTTATTAAGGCAGCAGTATTTAATGAGTTATCCCATTTTCAGACAAAGGTGCAGAACTTAGAATACTTTCATATGTTATAAAAAAAACGCTAGGAGCATGTTATTATTTTCTTCGCCCTTTTTGCTACAGGAGAAAAGCTCTATATTTTTCAGATTATACTTTAAATATTTTTAAAGCTAATGTTAATTCAATACTAGAATCTTTAAAAATGAATTGGAGTGTACCTTAATTTGACTGTCCCGGACCAAAATCTATTTTAAGTAGCTTATGATATATATATATATATATATATATATATATATATATATATATATATATATATATATATATATATATATTCAAAACGAAAACTCAAATCATGTATACAAAATTACGTATACAAAAATATATCAGGATACCACTCAGGATAAGGCGCATTGCATATTTGTAAGGTTGTCAGATAGACATTATACGTTCTACCTCTCGTTATTCCATTTCTGTCTCCGTTCTAGTGCCTTCGATTTGCACATATCTGGGACCTGTCATTATATTGCATTGGTTTCCGTGGGCGTTGTCTAGACATAAAAGTACTTTAAACGGGAATGAGAGGTCGCTATCCCTCTCAGCCATTTATATGCAATTTATCTGGCATCCCCCTTTACATATCTTTACATATTTTTACTTTTTCTTAGTTATATATATATATATATATATATTATATTAGCGAAACGTAATAATAAAAAATTCAAGTAATATTAACATCACCATAGAAGCAAAATCACGGCCATAATGTCGATAAGAGAAAAGAACAGTACTGGCCCAAATTCGATGATTAGTTAGAATTAAATTCCTCTTCAGGTCTGAGTATTTAAGTCTAATTAACCCAAACAAATGCCTGTTTCAGATTCAGCAATAGTACATTACTATAAATACTCAGACTCACACTACAGGCATCAAAGAATGAAAAAATGAAGATAGGAAACATTAAGAACATATGTATTACCATGTGGCATGAGCCCTTCTTCTTTCACCACGTGTGTACTCGATCAAGTGTATACGCGATCACATGTATACGCGATATATATATATATATATATATATATATATATATATACTATATTGCAAATTTTGCAAGTAAACAAAAATCTACATCGTAGGGTCAAATGATCACAATTATAGCATGTTACCCTTTATTTTAAAGGGCTTGAAAAAATCCTTCTATTGGTACCAAGTTTGACACTATTCCCCCTCGAGTGGGAGGGGGTAACTTGCCCAACTAATGACTTTACAAACACGAAATTTATTTTTTACTATGTTTTACTACAATTATTGAAACTGTTAAGCTTCGTGATCATTGAGCCATAAATAACCCATTTTATGCGCAATTATGTCAAAATTTTATCCTATGCAACCATGTTATGTAAAAAAAAAATCTGATGTGGGACATCACATGACTTTCCTTATATAATGCAATGAATTTACTACTTTTACAGTAAAGAAAAAAATAGATTATTTTTATAGTAGATATTTATATTCTTATCAAGATATTTAATTTTCGTCAATCAGTCGTCATTTTCATTGATTTAGCGTTATTTTTATCCATTTGGAGAGTTTTTCGTTAATATAGCAACATTTAAAAAAGTCGCCAAGTTGGCGACATTCTACCAAATTCGTCGCCAAAATCTCGCCAAGCGTTATAGATGGAGAAATAAGTTATTCTTACAGCAGATAAATCACTATTGGCGTTCAAATACAAAAGTATTACTCAAAGTATATTTTTTCATCAATGGAACGAGCTAGATCCACGAGAATGATGTCACCCAATTTATCGCAGAGTATAACATATGAAAAGTGAACATGTTTCTCAATAGGAAATATTTTTTTTATTTTATATGACTTTTTGATAATTTTTTTGAAAAATGCGCAATATCTCGAGAACGGTTCATGTTAGCGTTCTAAAATTTATGCCAATCGTTTTATAATAAAAAATTGCATATAAAATGTCTATTTGCCTAACTTTATTAGAGGTTTTGATTTTTTGACGATTTTTTCAAAATTGCACTCGAAAATTTAAGGAATTAAGGAATTTATTTCTGAACATTCAATTGCGTATAAAAACAATAGGCTTCCAGTGTTTACGAATTGTAATTTTTGTACCAAATTTCGTTCGAATCGGTCCATTCGTTCGTCAGTTATCGTCTCCACAGACTCACTGACACACACACTCACACACACACATACTTTCACACACACAGACATCACTTCAAAAATGTTCGATTCGTGATCAAAGATGCTTGAAACGTGCTCTCCCGTCGAAAACTCGAATTCGAATTTTCGAACCCGTCACAATACTTTCCTTATACATTATTGTATATAAGGAATGTAAAAACATGAATGTTTCAACATAACGGCATTATATTTAAAAAATTCAATAATATTTCAAATTATTAACACTGCGAATTTTTCAAAATAACGGATTTACATTTCTTAATATTTATAGAACTTCAAGTAATTAAAACCACGAATGTTTCAACATAACGAAAATTCATACAAAATGCTAATACTGAAACACGCCATTACATCATTCCTCAAATTTTAGGCCATAAAACCAACCAGATAATCTTTCGCAATTAATGAAAATTTTACCAGCAAAATTTTTTGAAAGGCTTGCTTTGCTCATCAAAATTGCTGTCTCCTACTGACAGAATATTTTCGACGTTAGCAATGTAACAATTATTACTGCAAAAATCCATTGTTGACAACGAAAGGACAAAAATAATATTCTGCACCAAAATATTTATTTTTTTTTGCTACCGAGTCATTTCTGATATAAATAACAACTATGGTTGGGGGTTACTCCTGTGGAAAAACGGAGCGTTGAGAAAAATGTAAAGATTTTAAACGTTTATACCCTTGAAACTAATAGATAAAATACAAATAATGTTTCTTGTTTTGTCTGAAATAGGGTCTAGATTATGAATATATAAACATAATTTCAATATTTCAGTATTTTGGATTTTTTATTTCGAGTGAACCTTTAAAATGTGAACACACTATTACATCATTCCTTAAATTTTAGGCCATAAAACCAACCAGAAAATCTTTCGCAATTAACGAAAATTTTACCAGCAAAATTTTTTGAAAGGCTTGCTTTACTCATCAAAATTGCTGTCTCCTACTGACAGAATATTTTCGACGTTAGCAATGTAACAATTATTACTGCAAAAATCCATTGTTGACAACGAAAGGACAAAAGTAATATTCTGAACAAAAAATTTTGTTTTTTGCTACCGAGTCATTTTTGATATAAATAACAACTATGGTTGGGGTTACTCCTGCGGAAAAACGGAGCGTTGAGAAAAATGTAAAGATTTTAAACGTTTATACCCTTGAAACTAATAGATAAAATACAAATAATGTTTCTTGTTTTGTCTGAAATAGGGTCTAGATTATGAATATATAAACATAATTTCAATATTTCAGTATTTTGGATTTTTTATTTCGAGTGAACCTTTAAAATGTGAACACACTATTACATCATTCCTTAAATTTTAGGCCATAAAACCAACCAGAAAATCTTTCGCAATTAACGAAAATTTTACCAGCAAAATTTTTTGAAAGGCTTGCTTTGCTCATCAAAATTGCTGTCTCCTACTGACAGAATATTTTCGACGTTAGCAATGTAACAATTATTACTGCAAAAATCCATTGTTGACAACGAAAGGACAAAAGTAATATTCTGAACAAAAAATTTTGTTTTTTGTTACCGAGTCATTTTTGATATAAATAACAACTATGGTTGGGGTTACTCCTGCGGAAAAACGGAGCGTTGAGAAAAATGTAAAGATTTTAAACGTTTATACCCTTGAAACTAATAGATAAAATACAAATAATGTTTCTTGTTTTGTCTGAAATAGGGTCTAGATTATGAATATATAAACATAATTTCAATATTTCAGTATTTTGGATTTTTTATTTCGAGTAAACCTTTAAAATGTCGCTCTCGGAGCGACTGTTCTTTTTATTTTCCATTTTTACTAAATTTCACTCGATATATATAGTAAACAATAAAAGACAGATACAGATAGTAAACGATGCAGTTGTATACTAGAAAATTTAGTATTAAAATCTATATGTATTATTAAAATAGAGGATATTACTGCCGACAGTTATTATTTCAGATATTCATTGTTGTAAAATAAACTGATGAATAAAAAATTAAATTAATATTTACTACCAGAATATTTTTTAAACGAGACAACTATGTTATATAATCCGACAACAACTATCTAATATTGAGTCTGAAGCTTGATTCCAAGTATCGACTAATAGCTGCATGACTGGCCCCACCCCAATTCCATAGGTTGGTAGAGCCGCCGCCGACATTATTCCAAGGACATTAGTGGAAGCGATCCCTTCAATTTGTTCCCTAAATGGAAACTATTATCAGTGTTTATAACTGAAGAAGGTTCAAATAAGATTGAAATGAAGATGATAACGCATAGAAAGATATGCAATGTTAGAACTCCATTTCAGACCTCTTCCGAGTACTAAAGGGCCTACTGGGAAGAGTCACGGGTTATATTCGTATAATCCACTATTGGCAAATGCACCAGGTTGAGCTTAGGGATGCCAAACTGAATGGGGAGGAACATGTAATGTGTTAATTCTTGTAGAGGAAAGTGGAAAAACTCACTAGTACTACTTGAGTATTGAAGTATGGCAATGCATAAGCAGTGTCAGTATTGTCTATGTATTGTTATATTTTGTGCATTATAAAATAGAGCTTTGGGATGCTTTAAAGGCCTTTTAAACCTATTTTTGATTGTCTTTGATTTTAAAGTTTAATTAAAGTTGACGTGTATCCATTTTATTTATTAAAAGTATAAAACAAAATAAAATAAAAGTAAACACTATTTATTTAAAAACATGTTTATTCATTTTTAGTAGAATTTTCATCTCAAAATTGCAGTCAGATAAGCAGGATATTTTGGGAAATAACACATCTGAATATATCCATATAAGAAATGAACTTCATGGGGCAATGGCCTTCCCAACCCTGCAGCCATTTATCGTACATCGTTGCGCAGAACGCTAAATATCATACAAATGAGGGAAGTGTGATCACATGATATGTAGAATGGCACTTTGCTTGTTTACTGAAGTAACATTAAAAGTAACGTCAAAACTCGATACAAACTTATTTATTGTATCGCGCTACTCGTAGCACTACTTATTTTTAAAAGTAGCGCGTTACACTACAAACTACGAAAAACAGTAGTGACTACTGTAGTTTCGCTACTTCGTAGCGTGCTACTTCCGGCCACTGTACTCACCCCCCGCCCTGATAAAAATATTAAATTTTTAGTAGTAATGTGAAATTTCATATAAAATGTCATTCAAATTTTGCATAAAAATAATATTTCTTAAGATTTTTATAAATTACTTCGTTTTAAAGATTTTATTAATTTAGCTGAATTTGTGATTATACTAATGACATACATTTATTCACATATTTAATTTAAAAATATTTAAAAATTATGACAATAGCATTTAGGATACTTTTGTATTATTGTGGGATTCACTGTTACACATTATAGAGTCTAGGTCAACGGCCGTACCGTGCTGAAAACACCGGTTCTCGTTAGATCACCGAAGTCAAGCAGCATCGGGCGCGGTTAGTACTTGGTGGGTGACCACCTCGGAACACCGCGTGCTGTTGGCCATCTCGGGTTCGGTATCCCCGTGGTTTGCGCGCTAGATTTGCACGCTACCACAAATGCCGCCGTGTTCATGCGGAGTACCATCACGTTAAACATGTGGGTCCGTAAGTCCTTCCGAGAGGTTGGTGGTAGGGGAAGGAGGGTACGGTCCCTGTGGATGCCTTCCCCACTGGGTTCCGGTCTAAATTGGGTGGCACTTCCCGGCCGTCCATACAGTTACCTTACACATTTCTGGTAGGTCGGACGGTCTGGGTCTCAACAACAACAACATTATAGAGTCTGGCCAACGGCCCTACCGTGCTGAAAGCACATGTTCACGTTAGATCACCGAAGTCAAGCAGCATCGGGCGTATTTAGTACTTGACTGGGTGACCATCTGGGAACACCGCGTGCTGTTGGCACATTTCGGGCGCGGTAGCCCGGTGGTTTGAGCGCTGCCACAACTGCCGCCGTTTTCATGAGGAGTACGATCACATTAAACATGTGGATCCGAAAGTCCTTCCGAGAGGTTAGTGGTAGGGGAAGGAGGGCACGGTCCCTGTGGATGCCTCCCACACTGGGTTCCGGTCTAAATTGGGTGGCACTTCCCGGCCATTCAAACGGTTCACCTTTCTGGTAGGTCGGACGGTCTGGGTCTCAACAATAACATTACAGAGTCAAAGTCAACTGATAAGTAGGCAAGAGTTAATATTAAGCATTAACTTGTATTAACTTTCAAAATGTTTCTACAAATTATTAACAGCTTTATTACTAGTTAATGCTTACATTAAAATTAATTGCAATTGTTATATATTAATATTGATGTATAGTAGCTATATGGATATTAATAATCATCTCTTAGCTTGCAAAAAAATATGCAATTATTTGTTAATAATTTATATGAATTGAAATATATAATAGTAACTATTATGGTTTATAATTGCTAATGGTTAATTGTGTTTTGGGTGAGTCCTTTCTGACTGTTTAGACCCTTGATTTTCCCTAAAGCCCCTCTTTAATTTTGTCTCTAGCTACGGTCCTGGCTGTATATGGCTTAGACCCTGTATCTCAACACTTTGGTGTCAGCTGGCCAATATGAAGATCCGTAGTTCGATTCCGTGTTGAAACAGCAAGGTTCTTAATTGAAAACCTCAATTTTTATGTTTTTGTTAAAAAATGAACAGAAAATAAAAAAATAGAGAAATAAAAAAAAATATTAGAATGCAAAAACTTACATCCATATTTTTCCTAAACTGGTGAAGGTGGAAAATCTGTGATAATATTTTAGATTGCTAAGGAACCGATTTCTATGAAAATCGCCCGAAACCGTTCTTCATGAAATAACTAAATAACCTAATTCGAATATTTTTTAAATCTCGTCGATCCGTATTTGCCTGGGGATCTGAGGTGCCTATATACCGAATATCGTCGATATCCGAAGCTTCAATTTTCCTCTACAGCTGACATAGACACACATCTTCTTTTATTAAGTAAAATAATTCTGTAACTGCTTTTACTCCCTTCAGAAGTCCCCCGGTGACCCAGAAGACTAAAGATTTGCACACAGTATCGATACCGATACAGATCCTAATAAGTCCGATATCCAGCTTCGCATAAATATTCACATAAAAATTGAAATCTAAGGTAACATTTTAATATGCAATGTAAAATAATACAAAGTTGTCATTAAAAGAACGATAAAAAAAAATATTATGAAAAATTATATTTACAACTTGTTCTCTATCTTCGACCACAAGTTTGTTGATACATGCATTTGCAGTCATGGAATTTTGGTAGGTAGCTTTGAAATAGCCCTCTTAAAATTTGGTCCATGTTTTGAGTTTCTAGGGCTAGGAGTTGTTGAGATATTGGTGAAAAACAAAACTTGCATGGAGAAAGCATTATGCAGATGATATTTTTCCAACATATTTATTTGAAAAATATTATATCATGCTCCTCAGCAACACAATTAAATCAAATGTGTTTATAAAGCACATGATTTTTATTAATTACTTTCCTTATATACATAATGTATAAGGAAAGTATTGTGACGGGGTCGAAAATTTGAATTCGAGTTATCGACGGGAGAACACGTTTCAAGCATCCCTGATCACGAATCAAACATTTTTGAAGTGATGTCTGTGTGTGTGTGTGTGTGTGTGAAAGTGTGTGTGTGTGTGTGAAAGTGTGTGTGTGCGTGTGTGTGTGTGTGTGAAAGTGTGTGTATGAAAGTGTGTGTGTGTGTGTCAGTGAGTCTATGGAGACGATATCTCACGAACGAATGGAGCGATTCAAATGAAATATGGTACAAAAATCACAGTCCGTGAATACTGGAAGCTTATTGTTTTAAAACACAACCGAATGTTCAGAACCACCCTAAATTTTCGAGTGAAACTTTGAAAACATTATCAGAAAATCAAAACTATTAATAAAGTTACTCAAATAGACATTTATTATGTAATTTTTCCTTAGAAAACGATTGACATAAACTTTAGAACGCTACTATGAACCGTTCTCGAGATATTGCACATCTTTCAAATAAATTTATCAAAAAATACCATAAATTAAAAAAAATATTAACTCTTAAGAAACATGTTCACTTTTCATATGTAATATCATGCGATAAATTTGGTGACATCATTCTCGTGGATCTAACTCGTTCCATTCACGAGAAAATATACTTTGAGTAATACTTTTGTATTTGAACGCCAATAGTCATTTATCTGCTGTAAGAATAACTTATTTCTCCGTCCATAAGGCTTGGCGAGATTTTGGCGACGAAGTTGGCGGAATGTCGCCAACTTGGCGACATTTTTAATTGTTGCCAAATTAAGAAAAATCGCTCCAAATGGATAAAAATGATGATAAATCAATGAAAATGACGACTAATTGAAAAAAATTCAATATCTTGGAAAGAATATAAGTATCTACTATAAGAATAATTTTTTTTAACTGTAAGAGTAGTAAATTCATTGCATTATGTAAGAAAAGTCAGGTGTTGCCCACATAAGATATTTTTATAACAAAACCGGATATAGAGTTTCGTGGAAAATACATAGTTATCGCATAACACAAAACATTGATCATAGACAGACGACAGACAGACGCACGGACATTACTCTAATAATTGTGAAAACGTGTATCCGGCTGGCATATCGCGTCCTTAGACTAACGAGCACTTTGTGATCTATACATACAGACATCACTTCAAAAACGGTCAATTCAAGTGCAGCTATGCTTAAAACGCGCTCTTCCGTCTAGCATATTCGAATTATCGAACCTGTCACTATACTTTCCTTATACATTATTCTATGGATGTAAGGAAAGTAATAACATATTTTTGTAAGACATGCGGGGTTTTGGAACTCTGTTTTTGAATGTGTAAGCGAAACCTGACATGCGGTATTAATGCCCGGCAGAATCCCCCGACATTTGTTATTGTTGTTCTCTAGGCAAAAAACGTTGCATAAAATAACATTTATTTACAGTAAATTTTACAGCTATATACATCATCCTAATACTTTGCAGAGAGATTCTGCGGCAGGCCGATAAGTCCTGATTTTTGGAACGTTAAGTTCGAGGCAGTCGAATGGAGGTTCAAGCGTTCAAGTCGAGATTTCAGGAGAGAGTCTAGTCCGAATTGATTAAAGTTTTTTTCTCGACTGAATTTTGTATGCGCCCCAGAAGGAGTAACCGACCTCATTGTGATTTGTATACGCCCCGAAGGAGTGATCTCATTGGAATACGATGTGCACCATCGTATTGTTTTTCACACATGCCGGTGACGAAAATTATGGCTTTCAAATGCCAACATACTGTCACCGGCGTAAAAGTTATATGCAAATCCCCATCGGGAGTCTTCAGAAGTCAGATGTCCCAAACAGGAAACCGTATGCAGTCTCCTCAGTTATCAGATGCACAGAGAAAAGCCGCTTCTAGTTCGTTTTGGTGCAGGTGGCATAAATGGCGATAGTTAACCGCCACAGACATAACAATATAGCCATGTAAAGTAAATGCTTATATAGCAATATTATCGACAGAACCAAACCAAAATTAATGGCTTTCAAATGCCAACATATGGCTTTCAAATGCCAACATAATTATGGCTTTCAAATGCCAACATACTGTCACCGGCGTTAAAGTTATGTGCAAATCCCCATCGGGAGTCTTCAGAAGTCAGATGTCCCAAACAGGAAACCGTATGCAGTCTCCTCAGTTATCAGATGCACAGAGAAAAGCCGCTTCTAGTTCGTTTTGGTGCAGGTGGCATAAATGGCGATAGTTAACCGCCACAGACATAACAATATAGCCATGTAAAGTAAATGATTATATAGCAATATTATCGACAGAACCAAACCAAAATTAATGGCTTTCAAATGCCAACATATGGCTTTCAAATGCCAACATAATTATGGCTTTCAAATGCCAACATACTGTCACCGGCGTTAAAGTTATGTGCAAATCCCCATCGGGAGTCTTCAGAAGTCAGATGTCCAAAACAGGAAACCGTATGCAGTTTCCTCAGTTATCAGATACACAGAGAAAATCCGCTTCTAGTTCGTTTTGGTGCAGGTGGCATAAATGGCGATAGTTAACCACCACAGACATAACAATATAGCCATGTAAAGTAAATGCTAATATAGCAATATTATCGACAGAACCAAACCAAAATTAAGATCTATAAAACGTGCACGTTGCATCTTCATGCAGTTGCATCTTCATAGAAGTTTCTCAAGTTAAAGGTCTGCATTCCAGGTTTTCAATCGGCCCGTCCTGATAATATCAGTGCTTAAACCCGGACTGAGACCGAAGAAATTTCAAAATGTAGAACCTAGACAGAATCCGAAGAAATTTAGAATTGTAGAACCTGTGCCCGGACCAGCCCGAGTCCTGGAGTCTCAGTCCGGTCTGGCTCGAAATGATTATTCAAATGTGTTAAAATCAAGAATGTGTCGAAAGCCCGGACCGTCCGGCTCATCTTTAGACATAGAGCAGCAAGATGGGCGGCCGGAATCAAGAATGTGTGAAAATTTTCTACGAAAAATTAAATTATTATTTTTTTTAACATTTACCTTTACATAACAGGAATACACACAATAATTTCATGTACTCAGTTAAAATTCATTTAAACCTTTTTCAAAATTAAAAATGACCGGCCAGGCCGTACCAGACTTTTTAAAACTAAGCTTGAACCATGCTCGATTGAAAACAGTGTTAGAAAACTGAAACCCGACACGTCCAGACCAAACCTCCTACCGAGTTGGGTCGAGCCCGTGCAGACTTCTATCCGAAGCATATTATTTCATCGCGAATACTTAATTCCAGTACCTCACTACGGCGGAGTTGCTTACTTAATCCCATGACACTGCGATATTAGTCGTATTTAGTACCTTATCAAAGTAGCAGTGTTTAATGTGTCATTTTAATTACCGACAAACGTTCAGGACGGAATATTTTCATCTGTTAAAATAAAGTTAGGTACATGCTATCATTTTCATCGCACTTTTGTTAAGGGGGAAGTTAGGTATTGCAGATTATACGTCAACTATGAACTGTTTTCAAGGCTAGTGATCTTAATTCAATTCTGTCTCTCGCAATTCGAAACTCAAGCGAAGCAGGATATCTAAATGCCTGTTTAATAGCCGAGATGTTTATTTCATGATAGTAGTAGCAAAAAGTAATTCGCTAAATAATTCGTTATAGTACATAATAAAAGAAGATGTCTGCCTGTGTGTATGTGCAGTCTGTAACGGAAAAGCTAAGTATTGCTGCGTCAATGAAATTTGGTACACAGGAACTTCAGAACCTGAGACGATGCGCCTCGGCGAAATTTTTTTCGTTGTGATTGTTATAAACGATCGTTCTTTAAATTTTGTTCACCGGAACTTTGTAAACCAAAGGATGCTTTTTCAATCCGTCCGCGTATAATAAAATAAATAAATAAATAAATGAACTGCTGCGAGGACGCGCTACGCCACTGCCCCCTAATTACGCCTAGCACATTTTATAGTTTCCAAAAGAAGCGTTAACCTAGCATAGTAAACGTGTTAGATACATTTGAATTTTCGTGAAACAATTACAAGATAAATAAAAACTAAAATTTTATAAAATATTCTAGACATCGTCTTTCCAAAGAAAATGAATACATAATATAACAATCAGAGCGGATATTTCCTTATACATGAATTTACGCACGATAAATAAAAAATTAGAAAAATGGAATGCATATTTTGAAGAATTAACCTTTCTAAAGCGTTTATGTTCAAAACTGAATTCTAAATGTGTCTTATGCATTTTAGATAAAACTTTAGTGACATATGATATATCAAAGGAATTTTTTGTGCCATTTGAGTTGCTGTAAGTATTCTAAATCCAGATTTTTTAGTTCCTTTTGAATGCTAATTCAAATTCACATGTTTAAAGTATAATTAATAGATATGGCTTTATATATTTTGCATTATATCATTAGTAGATATATCTTTATATCTTTTGCATTACATCATTAATAGATATATCGTTACATATTTTGCATTATATCAATACTAGTCTTTACATCTTTTGCATCATATTATTAATAGATATGTTTTTACATCTTTTGCATTATATCATTAATAGATATGTCTTTACATATTTTGCAATATATCATTAATAGATATGTCTTTACATCTTTTGCATTATATCATTAATAGATGTATCTTTATATCTTTTGCATTACATCATTAATAGATATATCGTTACATATTTTGCATTATATCATTACCAGATATATCTTTACATCTTTTGCATCATATTATTAATAGATATGTTTTTACATCTTTTGCATTATATCATTAATAGATATGTCTTTACATCTTTTGCATTATATCATTAATAGATATGTCTTTAAATCTTTTGCATTATATCAATAATAGATATGGCTTTGCATCTTTTGCATTATATCATTAATAGATATGTGTTTAAATCTTTTGCATTATATCATTAATAGATATGTCTTTACATCTTTTGCATTATATTATTAATAGATATGTCTTTACATCTTTTGAATTATGTAATCAATAGATATGTATTTGCATCTTTTGCATTACATCATTAATAGATATGTCTTTACATATTTTGCATTATATCATTAAAAGATATATCTTTACATCTTTTGCATTATATCATTAATAAATACGTCCTTATATATTTTGCATTATATCATTAATAGATATGTATGTCTCTTTGCATCATTTAATTTAGAAATAAATTTCATTTTTATTCGACGATGAAAACTGTTTATCTAACTGTGTGAGTCTCTAATCGGCTTTCTCATATATTTATATTCCATAGTTTTACTTGTATTACTATACTTATTACTATATGAATTAAAAAAAGATATACCTTTGCAGAGGCTCAACTATTTTTTATAACTTTATTAAAAGCGATGTAAGGGGACAATACCCTCAAAATGCGAAAATGTCGGCAAAATCAACAGATGTTTAAACCTAAAAAAAATTTAAGATATTGGAATCTGTTGTAGATATTATTAAGTGTGAGATGCGTTTTAAATATTCAAAGGAAACTATCATCACCTTTTGGGAAAATGATGTAAACTTCTCACACATAACGTGTGAAAAAAGTTTGGAACTAATAAACCGCGTTCAAAACTGCAATTAAATCCGTTGAATCACCCCATTTCGAACACGATTGTCGCTCTCCACCAGAAAGGCGCTACGGGCAGATTAGATGTTACTCCTAAATGTCAGACATGTGACTTGAAAGAGATTTTTAAAATGTAAAAGGCGTTCTTTTGAAGTTCTTTACATTCCATAATAAAAATATTTTAAGGCACAATTAGTCTTTAACTTACTTTAACATATCACGTTTAGTTTTGTAAATTTACATAGAGTACCTCAAATTTTGTAAAGAAAAACATAAATAACAATCAATATTATCATAAATAGCAATAACCACAAAGACTATCAAAGGGTGGTTATGTTTCGGTTCAGATTTCAGCTCCTTGCATATGCCAACGCTCATTTTAGGCCAAAATGTTCTTTTATCACCTGATATTTAAAGATTCTGATGTTAGCTGCACATGACTTCCCTGTAGACTCAAATTGATTTTCTCTTTATTTCATTAATAATTTATTGAATTTAATTGCATAAAATAGCACGCACAGTTGAAATTATACACTTTTAATTCAGCTTTCATTTTCCTTTGGTAACTTTCAAAACCGGCGAAGCAAAAATGCGAAATAACTAAAATGTCTCGAGAACGGCCAACCCTAGAATAATGGGGTTGAACTTATTGCTTTCGTAGTCAGAAATGAAGTAAAAATAGGCATTTAATTAATACATTTGAGTATACGTTGTCGAGCATATATTGCGACGATTCTCCCTCTACAGAGTTTATGCGTTATTGATGGGACATCCTGTATAATTGGGTATTCACAATGTCTTCGATTTTACTGCATTTACGCACATGGAAGATAAAAAAAATTGAGATACCTACCTCTTCCAGTTTTACTTTGAAACTAGAGCTATGGCTGATGGCGTGTTTTGTGGCTATAAAACAATATCGCGCTGCCAGAGGCGCTACAATAATTTATGGATTCACTTTCATGGTGACGCTGTCTGAAAATGAGACCTTATGATATGAAAGCATGTATTTGGTTTATCTGTATTAATGTAATCTATTTTGATGCTATTGACATCCATAAAAAAGTCCAAAATATCAATTTTTTCCATATACTATAAACTACTACGAGAATTATAATTGTTCTCCATAGGAAGAAATCTGATATGGGCAGCACATGACTTTCCTTATATAATGCAATTAATTTACTTCTTCACAGTGAAAAACTGATGAAAAGATCGACGGTACAGTGTTTTTAGCGTTGAATTGTATATTAGGCACTTTTCCGGATGACAACATGTAATAATATTTCAAAATACCCAATTCACTTATAATCACGCAACTCTAAATTAACAATTATTAATTTTGATAGCATACTCAATAAGCAATGTATTCTATATATTAAATTATTTTAATAATTTTATTCATAAATTAGGCGTCATTCTCATTAACGGCGAAATGTCGCTGTGGCCAAATATCGCCAAGATGCCGATATACCGATAGATTATTCGCCAAATGTATCGCCAAGTGTTACAGATAAACGGATAGAAGAGCATTTCTTATATACTAGAAGGTATGCCTGTCATACGACGGAATTCAAAATTTTCACATCATTACCTCTCATTTGACGTCATTTCTATCAATTTTGCGACATTTTTATCAATCTGGCGACATTTCCCTTACTTTGGCAACATTTAAAAAGTCGCCAAGTTAGCGACATCCTGCCAAAAGTTTTGCCTAGCGTTACGGATAGAGAAATGGATTATTCTTATAGTAGATTCTTGTGTTCTTTCCAAGATATTGAATTTTCATTAATTAATCAGCATTTTCATTGATTTAGCGTCATTTTTACCGATTTGACGACATTTTCGTCAATTTTGCAGCATTTAAAGAAAGTCGCTAAGTTGGCAATATTTTGCCATAATTTGTACCAAATTTCATTCAAATCTCTCCTTTCGTACGTGAGATATCGTCTCTCTAGACTCGCGGACACACACAAACACACCCCCACAAGAATCACCTCAAAAACATTCGATTCGTGTTCAGAGATGCTTGAAACGTGCTCTTCCGTCGAAAACTCAAATTTGAATTTTCGACCCAGTCACAATACTTTCCTTATACATTATACTATGTATATAAGGAAAGTAAAAATGATATGAAAATATAAACTTTAGATTTATTCACGGTTTAACTAAAAATTCTATCGCGTTCCACTCAGTCACTTAATGTATCTATGATTGATACCCGCCATTTGTGGGAATTATTATTAAATAATACTGATTAAAATATTATGAGTTTTCCTGTTCATAACAGTGGCGGCTCGTCAGGTGACCCAGATGACGCAGAAAAAGCACTGCTTCACTTAAAGTTATCGGTTGAATGTGTTATTATTATTGTTAGTTGACGAATTTTTCAGACTTATTTGGCTGTTTTTAGATAATATTTGACAACACTTGTGCCAGTATCGCAATGTGTGTTGATGATGGTCATTGTTGAAGAGGAGAGGGAATCTCGGCTTTGAATCTGCTTCACCCATTCCTGAAGTTACGAGCCGCCTCTTGTTCATAAAATGGGTGAGTTTTGTTAGAGGACCATATATAATTTGTTATTTTCAAGTAGGTATGTAATTACATTTTATTAGGGATTGTTTAATAATTATGTGTTCATGGTGAGTATATGAAGAACCTTTCTGCCTCAAGTGGGAATCGAACCACGGATCTTCGTACTGGCCGACGACGCACTACTGTTGAACTACAGTGACGAAATTGAAAGCTCTTATCGTTCTGCATTATCCACCTTTTAATGTCAGATTGGCGTGCAACTGATAATCTAACTGATCACCTCTTGCTATTTTTACCTTAGGTTGGCCTACTGTTGTTACATTAATCCTCCAGGTTGACTTCCTGCTTGGTCATTTACCTTCAGATTTGAAATCGGCATTCAATATACCAGGTAAAAATAATTAACTTGAATCTGTGCTAGTCGAACTAGAGTTACTTTCAGGTCCTCGACATCTTTGCAATAACCAACAGGGTTGTTTTGTTCGGGCGCCATTGTAAAGACTTTGTTACTCCAACCGACACTCGAACCGCAGATCTATGTACTGGTTAGCCGATGCTGTTCCTCTGGGACTGGAATGATAAACTCTTATAGTTGAAGAACTCTGTAAGCCGTATATTCAGTTATAATTTTAATTGTGAGAGGGATATAACCATCGCGCGTCTGGTGATTTTAAGAACCAACACGCTGCTGGTGGCTGCTGAATAAGTAATAATCTTTTGCATAATGTATCCCGTCATGACATCTAGATATAAATGAATTTAATGTATAGTTATAAATAATTTCTTTATATCAGACGTCGCGGTCCCCATGCAGCCCCTGATAAAGTTTTATTCGCCCTTCGACTAATCTCTTGCGTTAAAAGTTTACATGGCCCAAGAATAACAATAACATTTTAATTGCAATTTGACAATATAATGTCCACGCCTTTGACAGTCAATGTGTTTTATTATATGCCTCTCAGCAGGTTTATTATTTGAGTTAAGTATCTTTTGTGCTATTAAAGTGAAACTTGAGACTTCCTAATTTTTAGGGTTTAATTTTACGCAGAGGATAACATCCTGTTTGATATTTGACTCGCGAACTCAAAATCGCTGCCAATGAAACGTTGGAACATTGGGAAAATTGATGCTCGGTCACTTTGAAACTTCATTTAAACACTGCATCTCATCTGCAGACTTAAATTGCTCAGATTTAAAATAGTCTGCAGGAAAATTACTAGCTTATAGTAAAGAACTCTCGTCCAAGCCGAAACTCAAGTCATAGATCTCTGTTTGGTCCGACGAACCTCTATCCATTGAGATACTGGAAAGACAGTACTTACATCAATGAATAAATAGGTCACAACGGGAAATGCTGCTTAAATACATGTTAAAATAAGACTACTGGTTCAAAAATATGATATGGGTTTTCTTCTTCAGTGCGAGTGAGCAAAGGGCTTACTTGAATTAAGACAGAGAAAAACCAGCTAAATAAAATCAAGCCATAACTGAGAGAATTAAACTGAGAGGTTAAGTGGATAAAATCAACCTCATTATTCTAAGATAACAGAATCTGTGGATATCTGTGGACAGAATCCGGTCTGTGGATATGATATTTCAGTTTTTGGCATTTTGGTGAGCTGCCGATATTTTAAAAAGCGCTAAGTCGCCAAATGAGACAAAATACTTTACCCTACATAGAAAATGCAGCACTATGAAGCTTTGACCGTATAATTATGTATATTACGAGACAAACGCAGCTGGCCAATGTATGCAAATGATCTGAAATACAGGTAGGTCACGTGATTAGAGCTCGGGATGGAAACGGCTGATGAGCCAACAGTTGTTACTGTCTGTCGCCTACGGAAACTCGTTTTCCAAGCTGTTTTTTATTTCAGAAGGCACATGTTGTTGAAGAGAAGTCTGGCCGATGACACTGAAGTGTGTTTCAGCATTTGAACGATCGTGCAAGGGCATTCCAGGCTTACATAAGACTGGGTGGTCGTATCGACTTATCGCCTCTGAAACAGCCGTAGATGTGTCCACTGTTCAAAGGATTTGAAGAAGATGGATTGAAGAAGGGCATGTGAATCGTCGCAGTGGTACAAGTCCATCCAGACGTACGCCAGCACGCGTTGATCGACGGAATCGAAAGAATACGGTGGCGGCCCCACAAACGACGACTGTCGACATTCTGCAGAATTTGCAGTGTACATTGGATGTTCCAATATCAGCGGGAACAGTTTCTCGACGGTTGACCGAAAACGGCTTGCACTCAAACCGTCCTTTACGAAGACTGCCATTGACGACAAGACACCGACGTGAGAGATTGCAATTCTGTCGGGACCGAGCGTGTAGGAACACTAAAAATCTAAACATCATTGTAGCAACATTAAAAATCTAAAAATCGCTGTGTATGATCTCTTTGAGATACCAGTGAATTTACGATTTTTGTAGTTGAAATTTGGCAACATGAATATGTGACGAAAACTACGGTGAGCTGAAGCGAAGGAGTTAAAACTTCATGTTGGCAAAACGCCGTAATAGTTTGAGACAAATAATCAGGTGGCTCTGGCGTAAAATAAGTACCGCCGCTTTGTATGTATTTTTATGGCGAAAAGCTCGAATTGAATTAAATAATATACTAATAAAATGGTACATTTGCAGAAGTAAATTATGAGTACTCTGCGAATTAGAACTCATACAAAATAGAATATATATCAACGTATTCAGATGTAATTTACCTTTCAATTTATTTCTGTCTACATATATTTTGTGCTTTGTTCTATAACTAGAAAAAATACTTCTCATTTCTACTCATAGTTAGGGGACTTGAATTTAAAAAAAACAAATATAACATATACTAAACACTACGCCATTGTGTTGTGCCAAATAAGAACAAACAGATAGGACATAACGAGGAGATTGGATCAGATACGACTAATGCTAAGGACACCTAGACATAATTATCAAAGGAACATTGTATTTTAAAACTTTTCATCCATAAGAATTTGGTCTCCTTCTCTCTAATTCCGTGAATTCTGCAATACTCTGTGTTGTAAGACAGTGTTTTTCAACCACTGGCCCTTGGCATCCGGGCAATTATACCGGGGCCGCTAGAAATTCTCTTGGAATTTGTCAATTTAGTTTTCTATGCATTTTTTATGAATAAATATTTTATAGCGGAAATATTCTAAGAATAATATTAGTGAATGTGTCGAAAAGCTCAGAACCAAAACGTCTAAATAACATCCGTGTAGCAAGTGTCAGTGACCAAGCCGCATTTAAATTGTAATATAAATATGAGACTGCTTAGCTGACTTCTATGGTGAATAACAATGGATAAATATTTTTCTCTCTCAATACCGTTTTTTCTTTTTCAAACCAACATCAGTAACATCAATTTAATAATACAATAATCCATTACTATAACTTTGTGTTTATAAACACAAAGTTATAAACACAAAGTTATAAACACTGAATAATATTATAAATGTTTGGTGATAAGAATGGAATATGTCAATGAAAATCAGCACAAATTAATTGAATGATGTTGATCTGAGGAAATTACAATATGCTGCAAGATTCATGTGATAACTTATTTAAATGTAATTTTATATTTGTCAACATGCCACACCGTATCTATACATAAATGTATTAATGCGTTTTATGATTATGCCATGATTAATTATTAATACTTATGTTAATTTAATGTATTAACTTAAAAAAAAAGAATTCGAAGGGCATCTACGAGTCAATTTGTTGGGACCGGGCCCTAATCTTAAACAATAATTTACCGGGTCGCGGTCTCACAAAGATTTAGTTTAAATCTGGCAACACTAATCTACGGCGAGAGCTATATATCAAGCAAGCGGATTCAAAGTGACACGAACTGCATCATAATGCTCGACAGCGCATAAATTTATCTATCGCGTGACTTCTTAAAGCGTTACTGTTGCCAAACAGGAAAAGATGCACAATCGTGAATTGTATTAAATTTTCTTTGACGATATTAAAACTGAAAAAATTCTTGTCGCGGGCATTATGTGGAATTAACATTGGATTCTCGTGGAATTCCGACATAGCTGAACACGAAATGACATTGCATTTCGTGATCAGGGTCTTTTAAGAGGATTCGAGGTATTCACGCGTTCGGCAATTTTCTTTTTCTCGCAAATACATAGTATATGTAAAGGATAAGTATTTTTAGGGTTTGAAAATTTTGACTATCGATTTTGGAGTAGTTTATACTGTTTGAAAATTTTAGAGCACTTCTGTAACAATATTGGTGTGGTCACTTATATCAAAAATTTACAAAAAAACGTAAAATTACAAAGTTATAAACACAAAATTACAAAGTTATAAACACAAAGTTATAAACACAAAGTTATAACCATAAAGTTACAAAGTTGTAAACACAAAGTTACAAAGTTATAAATACAACGTTACAAAATTATAAACACAAAGTTACAATGTTATAAATGCAAAGTTACATTATCTGGAATAATTTAAGTGGTTCAAGATCAATTAATGTTGTAATTAGAACTAGGGGGTCATCATTTGATCAAATGGGTGTAATACATGTATATGTATTAAAACTTTATGGGATCTCTTCCAAGGACTTTATTAAAATGTGTTGTTGTTGTTACAAACCCCCATGGTGCAGGAAAGCCTACACCAAGTCCAAAGACCCCTGGTCCATGGCGAAGGGTAGTATGCAGCTTCACTTTGAACGAGGCTCCACTAGAGCAGAAGACTGACTTAACCTCAACACCCATGCCCGCAGGTGGGACTCGAACCCACAACCCGGCAACCGATCTATCACAAGGAAACGCCTGGCTCCTGACCGCTCGACCACCGCGTTGGCTTATTAAAATGTACATATATCAATCGATTTAGAAGACAAAAAAGAGCTCCTTCTTCAGAAACCACTCCTGCTAAATCCGGAACATGCCTGAAGGACGATTTTTTATTGTTTTAGTTGCAGTTGTTACTGTGTAGCCCTAATCTAGAAGATGGAAGCTCCTTGTTGCCTCCATAATCAATCATTAAATACAAAGTTCAAGAAATTATTTTCATTAAAATGTATAAAACAAATGTCATGTAATGCTAGATGGACGTAATACTTTCAAATAATGATCTGGTCTATATACGTACTAGATGTATTGTCATCGTATACATGTATGACCATCGATGTGAAAAGGACATTATATGATCACTAAGTCTAGGTAGCTATCATCTGTAAGTCAATGCCTAATTATAGATTTTATTTCTCAAAAGGCAATTATAACAATATCGTTTTGTTTGAATTGACTTTGCATAAAGAAATGAATAGCAAACTTAACTAAATTAAAATTAATTCCAGCAAAATCTCTATGCATCTCATTTTTATCATCATTTACCACTTCTATCATTCTTTCTCTTGATGCAAAACCGGTTACATGATGGTCATATAACGGATTGTAATATTCTTTTCAGGCATTTGAACTGCATATAACTTTGTCTGAACGTAGGATTTTTTGGACTCGATTTCGAAACCCTTCTCATCCATGATCAAATTGGTGGCTTGGATGTCATAGCTTAATGCACCTCGATACTAGCTAATTTATCAAGTTTATAGTCATTTATACAAGTAAGATTTAAAATGTTACGAGAAAAACATTTTTGCCCAAGATGCTTTTAGAAAATCGTTTGGTAATTTACTCGATGACAACTCTTTACCTTTCATTACAAAATAGCACTTGTTTAGCTTAAGACATTAATGGTTTCTCAGCAGTGAGGCTCTAAAATCAAATCGTTATAACTACAGATCACCATAATAATAATTCAATACAAGAGCTGCAAGTAACCATAAAAAACAATTGCCTAATTTAATTATTTATTTAACCAGGAAGCTTTCTACGTCGAACTTCTACATCGCTCTTCTACATCAAACAAAAAGAGTTTTTCATCCTACAAGAGGGTTGGTAGCATGGTATACTGATCATAGTAATGTAATTTATCGTAAAGACTTCGTTTATTTTATAAAAAAAAATAATTTACAATGATCTTGTCATAGCTTTCGGATACAGCAAAGTAACAATAAATTATTTTTGAAAAGGTTGATATTTATAAAGTTTCTGTTCTTTGCAGCAACTAATTCTGAACTGAAGTAGAACCTAAGTAAACAAAATTTAAGAAAAATAATTATGTGAAATAACATTGAACCACTAAAGGGTTTAATAGGTCCGATCTGTCAGCCATTAGTTTTATTAAGGGCGATAAAGGAAGAGGATAAATGGCACTTCACTTTCTTTAAGAACGTGTGGATAATAAATCTTTGTAACTACCCCGAACAAAAAAAGTTTATTCCTAGTTCTAAAGTGGTAGAGATTTTTTATCAGTACAAAATAATGTACCAAACTTAATAATAGACAGTAATTAATTATTTGAAAGATTAAAATATTTCAATTCATCCATTAATTGATCAAATACTATGTATGCGAGCTCTTTTGCTTTACCTATAATATATAGAATATATATAAGAAGGTTCACAGAACTATGGTTGATTGATTGATTGATTGAAACCCAGACCGTCCGACCTACCAGAAAGGTGTAAGGTAACTGTTTGGACTGTCGGGAAGTGCCACCCAATTTAGACCGGAACCCAGTGGGGGAGGCATCCACAGGGACCGTACCCTCCTTCCCCTACCACCAACCTCTCGGAAGGACTTTCGGACCCACATGTTTAACGTGATCGTACTCCGCATGAACACGGCGGCAGTTTTGGCAGTGGCTGGAATCGAACCCGGGCCTACCGAGTGCAACTCCAGCGCGCTAACCAATGGGCTACCGCGCCCCCACAGAACTATGGTGTATTTTTACATATTTTGCTTTAGTTCTGAAAGCTCAAAGTTTCTACTTTTTGGGGAAAATTTATTTGTTTAGGTATCTTAGATAGTTACAGATTTATATTCATTTCCGCAAATCCCAGGAAACCTGAATTTTGACCCGTCCCGGTAAATAAAAATAGATCCAGTTCAAAACTGGCGGCAGCTAAAAAAACAAAATATTGTTTTGGTGTACATATAAATCATGTTAACTATGATAGAAATATAAAAAAAATCTGATGTGGGCAGGAAATGGTTTGTTTTCCTTATATAATACTATGAATTTACTTCTTTTACGGTCAAAAAATAATGCATAAGATCCACGGTATTATGTTATTAACATTGAATTATACATTTGACGACTTTCCGGATGACAACATGTAAAACTATTTCAAAGTGCCCAATTAACTTATATTTTGCTCCCCTCTAAATAAGCAGTTATTAATATTGATAGAATCCTCAATAAGCGATGTAGTCCACATATTAAAATATCTTAATATTAATTCATCAATTAGGCATAATTTTCATTAATTTGGAGTAATTTTTGCAATTTCGGTGATATTTTCATCAATCTAGGGCGAAATATCGCCAAGTTGGGAATATTTTGCTAGATTATTCGCCAAGTTTACCAAATGCATCATTAAGTGTTACAGACAAATGTAGAGAAGAGCATTTCTTTTATACTAGAAGGTATGCCCGTCATATGACGAAAATCAAAATTTCCGAAACATTACTTCCCATTTGGCGCCATTTTTATCAATTTGGAGATATTTTTATCACTTTGGCAATATCTAAAATAGCCTACAAGTTGGCGATTTCCCGATAAATTTTTCGTCAAGCTTTAAGGGCGGACAGACGGATAAATGGGTTATTCTTATAGTCTACTCTTATGTTCTTTCCAAGATATTGAACGTCATCAATTAGTTGTCATTTTCATTGATTTAGTGTCATTTTTATCAATTTGACGACATTTTCGTTAATTGTCAACATTTAAAAAGTCGCCAATGTTTGCGACATTTCTCCAAAATCTCATTATGAGTTATGGACAAAATATAAGCTATTCTTATAGCAGATAAATGACTATTGGCGTCTAAATACAAAAATATTACCCAAAGTTTATTTTCTCATGAATTGAACGAGCTAGAAGCACGAGAATGATGTCACCTAATTTATCGCATATGATGTTTTGATAATTTATTTGAAAAACGTGCGATATTTCGAGAACGGTTCAAACTACATTCTAAAATTTATGTCAATTGTTTTCTTGTGAAAAGTTACATAAGAAATGACTATTTTATTTAACTTTATTAAAGGTTTTGATTTTTTGATGATTTATTCAAAATTTTACTCAATAATTTAGGGGGGTTCCGAGAATTGGATTACGTAGAAAAACAATAAGCTTCCAGTATTCAAGGATTGTAATTTTTGTACCACATTTCTTTCGGATTGCTCCATTCTTTTGGGTGGCATCGTCTCCACAGGCTCACTGACACACACACACACACACACACACACACACACACACACACACACATACATAATCATCTCAAAAATCTCAAAAATCATCATCATCTCAATTCGTGTTCAGGGATGCCTGAAACGTGCTCTCCTGTCGAAAACTCGAATTGGAATTTTCGAACCCGTCACAATACTTTCCTTATACATTATACTATGCATATGAGGAAAGTATAAACGTTATAAATTTGCTGAAACTGCTATCTGACTTAATCTTCAAAAATATATATTTATTTTGCTTAAAATAATACAATGTTGAATAAAAGTATGAACTGATTTTGAAGAAGAAACTGTTTCTGAATTTTCAGGAAATAATATAGTGCGCACATACTAACAAATGCAAAATCACGTCTGTCATTATTCCAAACGTGTTTAATAACTGCGCCTCTTCCATTTGTTGCTGCTGGTGACCAGTTTTTTATCACATAGATTGTGACAAGTCTTTCTCTCAGAAACCGATTGATACTTATAATCAACCATGTACGCATTTAATTTAATATATTTATCATTTCTGAAGATTTGAACTAAAGTAATTGTCACGGATATTATCGTTCTTTCTCAATGTTATAAACACTATAAGTTTCAAATAAATTGTGTTCTAATCATTTAAATATCAACATTATCTATCTTTTTCATTTAATATAATGCATGTACTTATATTCTATGCCAGTTTTCTACTTATGCACTTGCACTTCCTTCAAGTGTGGTAAAGGCACAATACCTCTCTTAACCTTTTTTTTTTAAATATCTGACATGACGAATAGGATTTTTTTCTATATTAACAGAGTTATATAACATTACAGTGGAAAAACCAGAGCATTTTTATAACTCTATATCGTTGTAAATTTTTGGTTGGTAGTGTTGTATCCTACCCCCTCCTTATTCTTCAGTATTATTCCATATTCTAATTAACTTTAAAACACAAAACGTTAAAAACCCATTTGATCACCTATATCGGAAAAAATGATTAATTTTGATTTTATATCAAAATTCAAATATTAAATTATAATTCTAAATTGACAACTCGCTGGAAAATATAACCCGTTCTTTAGATGCCATGCAGGTATTGAGGATGTATTGTACTAGAAACGCTGACACATAAGTCAGTTGCTTTTTGTTAGTTAATTTTCACATTACGCCATTATTCGAGGTCAGGATTCGAGCGTATTCTTATAAGAAAATTAAACCGCATACGTTTCAACATAACGACAACTCTTATAAAACCAATGCTGAAACAGTCTATTACATCATTGTTCACATTTTAAGCCAGAAACCACCCTAATCCAATTTGCAAAATTTTTAACGGGTACAATTTTTGATAACCCTATTTTGTTACTCAAAATAGCTACCTTTTACTGAGAGATAAAATATATTCGGCGTTAACAATTTCGAAATAAGTACTACAAAAATTCAGTATTGAAAAACGGATAGATAAAAATTATATTTTGAAACTAAAATAGCAAAATCATTTGCTACCAAAAGATTTTTTAAACACTACAACTCTGGTACCTACCTATTGCGACTACAATCACCTCATATACAAGTCTGAAATTTGATTCCATGAATCGACTGGAATCTGCATGATAGGCCCCGCCCTAGTTCAATAGGTTGGTTGTGCCCACGCCGACAGTATTCCAGGGAAATTAGTGGTAGCGAACCCTTTAATTATCCCCTATAATGGGAATTATTATCAATGCTATAACAGATGATGGTTGAAATGAAATTGAAATGGAAATGATAACGCATAGAAATATATGCAATGGGAGAATGCCATTTCAGACCTCTTCCGAGTACTAGCTGTCCTACTGGGAAAAGCCACAAGTTATACTTGTATAATTCACTTGTGGCATATGCACCAGGTTGAGCCTAGGGATGCCAAAATGAACGGGGAGGAACATGTAGTAGTTTGTTCATTTTTGTAGAGGAAAGTGGAAAGACTCGTACTTGAGCATTTAAGTACGCAGTGCATAGGCATTGTCTATGCATTGTTACAGTTTTACATTTCATAATTGACCGTTGGGATGCACCAGTATGCAAATCCAGTCCTAATGCAAATCCTATTATTTCAACGCGCAATATAAATTATCTAAATTTATCTATTTATCAATAATCACTGCTCAACTGAAGCCAAAACATAAATATAAATGCTTCAGTTTTTTTACACATCTATATACATAAAATTGAAAATCTGTCTGTCTGTTTGTATGTCTCATCATCACGGGAGAACGGCTGAACCGAATTTGATGAAATTTTGTGGGTAGCATTGAAATTGCCCCACTTAAAATTTAGTTGATGTTTTGGGTTTCTAAAACTAGGGGTTGTCGAGATATAAATGAAAAACGAAACTTTTCGTAGGAGTTCTACTCCTTGACTCCCTGGTTCCTCTAAACGAAAAAGTTTGGAAATCTTTGATTTAAAACGTGAAAGTGAATTAAAACTATATCTCTGAGTTTGGTGGGAGTTTATGGAGCTAATCAGTCACATTTTGAAATCATGAATTATTTTAAAACATGAATATTTGAAACATGAATTTAAATGGAAATACTATCAAGGTTTATTTTTCACAAGCTCTTACTCAACAATGAAAAGTATTAAGAAATCCAAATGGCTATTTAATTTTCAGCATTTTATGAGGAAGGTTCTATCTAATATGATGTTGCTCAGCAACGCAATTGAATTAAATGTGTTTATTAGTTTGTAATATTATTTTTTCCACTTGAATGATAAATAAATCGATATAAAAATATATATTTTAAATGAAAGATTTGATTTTTTTTAATTATATTAATTACGGACTGCGTACATCACTTTCATTTATTTTGGCAAAGAGTTTTCAAACTTATATATTATGTTTAGCCAATAAATTCATATATTGTGTTTAGCCAATACATTCATTTAACCGATTGTTGAAGCAGAAAAAGAATAAAACAGGTATATCTTCCATTAATGGATTTCTTCTTGATTTCTAGAAAATCAAGTTATCGATGTAATGTTAATGAACGAGTAGTATGTAAACAAAGCAAGAAATTTGATGTGGGCAGCACATGACTTTCTTTATATAATGCAATGAATTTACTTTTTAAACGGTGGAAAGTGATAAAGAAAACCAAGGCACAGTATTAGTAACGTTAAATTGTTCATTTGGCACTTGTCCGGATTACAACATCTAAGACTATTTCGTACCCAATTAACTTATATTTTACGCAACTCTAAATTAACAATTATCAATATTAATAGTATCTTCAATAAGCAATATAGTCCATATATTTAAATATTGTAATAATAAATTCATCAATTAGGCGTCATTTTTGGCAATTTTGACGATATTTTTGTCAACGTGGGGCTAAATATCGCCAAGTTGGCAATATTTACAAAAGTATTTTTTATATAATAGAAGCTATGCCCTCCATATGAAGGAATTAAATATTTGTTACACATTGCATCCCATTTGAGTCATTTTTATCAATTTGGGAATATTTTTATCAATTTGGGGACATTTTTATCAATTTGGGAACATTTTTATCAATTTGATAACATTTTTACCAATTTAGCATCAGTTTCGTCAATTTGGCAGCATTTAAAAAAGTCACCAAGTTGACGATGTGCCGCCAAAATATGTCGATAAAATTTCTCCAAGAGTTACAGACGGGGAAATAGGTGGTTCTTATAGTAGACTCTTATGTTCTTTCCAAAATATTGAAGTTTCATGAATTAATTGTCATTTTCATCAATTTCGCATCATTCTTATCGATTTGGAGACATTTTTATCAATTTGGCGCGTTTTCATGAATTTGGCGACATTATGAACTTATCCAAGTTGGCAATATTACGCCAAATTCATGGCCAAAATTTTGTCAAGCATTATGGTCGAAGAAATACTGTGTTACTCTTACAATAGATAAACGACTAATGGAATTCAAATACAAAACTCTTACCCAAAGTATATTCTCTTATAGTACAGATTCTTATACTTTTTCTAAGATATTGAATTTTCATCAATTAGTCTTTATTTTCATTGAATTAGAGTCATTTTCATTAATTTGGTGACAATTTTATCAATTTGGCGATATTTTCGTCAATTTAGCAACTTTTAAAATCTTGCCACGTTGGCGATATTCCACCAAATTCGCCGTCAAAATTTCGCCAAACTTTGTGAATGGAGAAATAAGTTATTTCGACTAATGGCGCCAAATTATGAAACTATTACCCAAAGTGTCTTCTCTCGTGAATGGAACCAGATAGATCTACGAGAAAGATGATAATAAACTTATTGCAAAATATTAGATATGAAAAGTGAACAGATCTCACAATACTTAATAATTTCTTTTAATTTTATGCGAATTTTTGATAAATTTATACAATAAAATGTGCAATGTTTCGGGAAAGATTCATGCTATCGTTCTACAGTTTATGTCCATCGTTTTCTACTGAAAAATTTCTCAAGACATGATTATTTACGTAACTTTATTTAATGTTTTAATTCCTTGATGATTTTTCAAAATTTTATTTCAAAATTTATTAGGATTCTGAGTATTCAATTGCTTGTATAAAACAATAGGCTTCCAGTATTCACAGATTGTGATTTGTGTACCATATTTTGTTCGAATCGCTTCATTCGATTGTGAGATATCGTCTCCAGACTCACTGACGCACGCCCACACATAGAGACATCACCTCAAAAACTTCTGATTCGTGTTCAGGGATGGTTAAAACGTGCTCTCCCGTCGGAAACTCGAATTCGAATTTTCGACTCCGTCACAGTACTTTCCTTATACATTATATTATGATTATAAGGAAAGTAATAATTAAATGGACGAGCATTCTGCTGTGCTCATTTGATCTGGATTGACCCATTTGTGATTGACAGATAGATCAAACAGGGATCGTTAAATAAATCAAACTATTTATTGCCATTCAACTATGGAACAGCATATTTTTCATTTAGGATAAATAATAAGCTACGGGTAAATGTTTATTTATTGAACAATGTATTAAATAAAAAACAGTAGAACTCTTTTATTAAATATTTTCTTGAATTTTAATAATTTTCATAAAAAACACATTTACAGAAAGAATTTCAAGCCTAATAATTGAAATGAATTCAAAAGTGCTCCATTTTTTTCTAATCACATTATGCTTCTATATTCCGCTATTCCATACAATTATATTCTTATTCCATGAAATTATATTCCTTCTCAGATGATAATATACTTCTTAGTAAACTTTTCTCATTGTTATCGCCTTTTTCTTTTATCAAATAAAGAATGCAATAAAATTGATAAGACAGGGATAAAATTTAGAATGTTTTAAAGTAAGTTGCTTTCCTTCGTTGGTTCCATGTGTGGTAGATAGATGCAACTGCTATCGTTAAATAAATCAAACTATTTATTGCTTTTCAACTGTGAAATAACAGACTTTATTTAAAATAAATAATAAATTATGCATGAAAGTTAATTTATTATTCAATTCATTATTTCCGTAAATTTTAATAATTTTCATGGGAAAACACATTTCCAGTAGTAATCAAGCTTCTGAATGAGACAGAATCCAAAAGTGCGCCATTTATTTTTCTAGCACTTTGAATCACATTATTCTTCTATATTCTACTTATTTTCTTTCTCAGGCGATAATATAGTTCTTAGTAAACGTTCCTCGTTTTTATCGCCTTTTTGGACAAATAAAGAATGTAATAAAATTGATGAAAAAGCTATAAGATTTAGAACGTTTTAAAGTAAGTTTCTTTCGGTTTCTTCGGTTTCTTTCATCGGTTTTGTGATTAGTACTAGATAGAACAAACTACGATCATTTAATATATCAAAATATTTATTGCAGCTCAACTGTAGAATAACATAGTATTTATTTAGGATAAATAATAAGTTACGGATGAAGATTAATTTATTAAACAATTTATTAAAAGACAATATAACTCTGTTATTGTATTGAATGTTTAAGTGAATTTAAATCATTTTCTATTCAACATTTGAATTGTTTATTGTCGGTTTTAACTATAATATTTGAAAATTCAAAAAATGCAGAACTGTATATTGATATATTCTATTCAAGTTCTAAGTAGTATTCCTTATTTCAATGATAGATATACCATCATGCTTGCAAAGTAATAAACAAAACACTGTCAAGAAGTATTTTAAAATGGATTAGAACAATGGAAAAGATATCTTCCGTGCTTATATTATTGTTGCAACGTTTCCTCTGGAATCGTGAGTATACCCTTAGGATACAAGAATAAATCCAAATTTCTGGATAACTAACACTTATATTTAAAACCACCAATCAGGAACAATATACAGCGAAGAGCTCGATAACTATATTAAAAGATCGCTAAACAACTATCAGAAACAATGCAAAGATCTTAGAGCTGCACTGTCACTAGCTAGCAAGTTTGAAGCTTTTCGCAACAGGCATCTCATGGATCTCACCGATTCATCGTACTTGGCACGGCTGTGACTGATAACACTTCGGAATCTGAGATGCTGTGCACTATGAAGGCGATAAAAAAGCGTGCTTCAAAGACAAAGTAACGAGCGGTCATCCGGCTAGCTTGCTAAAGGACTCGTGTGCTGGACCTGCGGATAAAGGACATATGAGGAGAAACTCTTTAAACAAAAGAATAAACGAACGTCCCAGTCAGAAAAAGCACTATTATTACCTTCCCGATTTCATCGTTAATGGACTTTACGTCATGGATAATATAAACAACAACGAATGACAAAATGTTTATATACACGAGTGCAAATGTGACTATTGTGATAAGGCTTTCACACCTCTGTGTTAAAATTGTATATTAAAGTATTGTTTTATTTCTGTGTGATTGAAAGTGTCAATTTCGAAATGTAAATGTCTTTTCTACATGTTTTCAATTACATTGACTTTTAAGGGAAGTGAACTCTAAAATCGAAAAAGTGTTTATGTTCCAGAAAAATAGTAATAGTTTTGTATTTTCGCTTCTCAGTCGCTAGTTGGGAACTTGCAGGTTTTGCGCACGCGCGCGTTTGAAAAAGGATTTTGGAAGCAGATTGGAAGGAGTCGTGGAAAAATGTAGACGTGTGTGTTTGATTCGCGTATGATCGCGAATTTTAAGAAAAGGTGGATTAATTTTGAAAGTGGAAGGATGTGATTAAAATATGTAACATAGTTCGACAAGTTGTGCGTAGAGTCGTTTGGCTCGGTTCAGAGATGAGTCACTCGTGTTTTTAAATGAATCAGCCTGGTAGTAATGGAATAATGAATCTTGTGAAAAGAGAAAATGGTTCTTTCACTGGTCGGCTTGAATCGCTAATAGGGCTAGAGGGAAAGCTCATTTTACAGCGATTTGTATTTGCCTGACTCCTCCTTGTGTCCTAAGGTACGAATCAACCAATCTCCGTAACCAACCAAGATGTCGAATTCCGCCAGCATGATGTTGTGTAGTCAAGTTTCCCGACCATTATGGATTTTGTTCTGCGCAAGAATCTCGATGAGTTTATGCCGAGAGTCCATCCTGATATCCTTTCCCATGGTACAGAATTGTAAATGTTATATTTAAAAGAGACGAGGTAAAGTTTTATATATATTTAGTCTTCCACCTAACGAATAGAGTGTTAATTGTCAAATCCTCGTGAGTATCAAGTCATTGATGATGTTATATGAAAATGTCGTATATGTTCAAAGTATACAAATGTCGTATATAGATGTCAAGTATAATGTGAGGAATATTGTGTTTATTTTATGTATCAGAAAACATGTGTATTCTCTTGGTTCCTCTTCCTCCAGGGGTGTTCTTAATGGTCACCCTACCGAGTGTAACTCTGAGTTATTGCGAGAAATGCTTGTACTCCACTGTTTTCGATCAACTGCCTTGTTATTTCATGTTTAATAAATGTGTTTGATTTCAAAACTTTGTCTTCTCTGTCGAGTATACGAAAGTTCGCGACAGAATTGGTGCCGTTACTTTTCTCGGTGAGTGGGGAAGAGCTGAGAGAATTAAAATTTTTAAAAATTTTCTTAAGAATTGAAATTTTGAAGGTTAAAAATTACCGTTGTGCTAAAATGAGTGTTTTCTTAAGTAAACAGAGTTCCATGTTCTGTTTTCGGTATTCTCAAAAACGAGTGTTCTTGGAATTAGATATGTGCCATTTGATAAAAAAAATTGATTTGTTTGCATATTTATGTCATTTGATTTGATAAAAACTGGTTTTATTGTAAATACTGTTTAAGAACATTGCAATTGCATATTGTGTTAAACTATACGAGTATATTTGATTGTTATGCATAATGGCTCCAATTACTAGAAACAAAAAAGTAAATGTCGGTAAGATGAGTAAAAATTCAAGTAAAAAATTAAATTCCTCCTTGAATTTGTCGCTTGATATTGCTACTGAGTCGGATTCTGTTAATTCTAAAAGTAAAGTTAAAAATGTTAGCCACAAAGCTAAATCTAATGAGGAAAATATATCAGATAAATCGCCGGTATGTCTGAATTCTTCTTCTGGCACTTTGCCAAATCAAAACAGTGCTTCATCTGTAAATGATAACATGTTAAAATCATTCCATATTTTCACACCTAAGTTCGCACATCATATTCCAAAATTCTCGGGAAATTCAGAGCTTTCGTTGTCACAGTTTCTGGAAAAGTTAAATTTAGTAGCCACTCATGCAAACTGGAGTGAGTGTGACAAATTAGTTTGTTTGAGATTGAATTTAGAGGGGGAAGCAAATAGATTGATTGAAGAGAATCCAAAGCACAGAAATTGTAAAAATTTGCAGGAAATTATTCACATTTTGAAAGATCATTTTGAAGTGACCGAAAATGTCACTAAAAACATAATTTCACTCGTGAACTTTACACAGAGACCAAATGAGTCGGTTAAACAGTTTTCGATGAGAATCGAAGCTGCTTCATTTAAGGTTGTTCCGGAAGATGTAGATTCCGAAAGTGAGAATAAAATCAGGCAAACACTTTTAAAAACTTCATTTATTAATGGTTTATATCCGGAACTAAAAAGATTGGTGTTGTCACAAAACCCTAGAGATTTTTATTCGGCTAGAAAACTTGCAATTCTTGAGGAATCTATTTTAAATGAAAATAATGCTATGTACTTGACTAATCCGGTACTTACAAAAAAAGGTGTTCTCACACCAGAAAAATATGTTCTCACACCAGATCAAAGTGAAAGTATGTCAGATTTAAAAAGAAAAGTGTTAGAACAGGAAAGGGACATTGAATTTCTTGGTAAAATAGAAAAATTTAAGTTTAATTCAGATAAAGTTAACGAAAAGCGTTCACCGCGTCCAAAGTGTGACAAATGTGGTAAATTAGGTCACGTTCAAGAACAGTGTTGGAAAAAGGTTTTTCAAAAAAGAGATGTGTACGGTATAAAATGTAGGAAAATTTATACCAGTCCTGGAACTAGGTATCACCAGGGTGAAAGACACAGAGGGCAAATGTCTGCAAATGAGTGGAAGTATAAAAAGCAAGGAACGCAAAATTATAAAAATAAGGAGTCATATAAATCTTTGCAAAATTCCAAAAATCATTCTTCTGGGAATCAGAGTAGATCCCATGCACAATTATAATAATAGAAAAACTTTTGATAGGCAAACATCACATTTTGAGGAAAATAATATTTGTCATAATATTACAAATTCTTTGTCATCTTCTTCTATTATAAAAGGAAAATTAGTGAGCAGTGAAGTGTCAATATTGATTGATACGGGTAGTTCAATTAATTTAGTGTATGAGGAAGCTTTAAATACTGTACCCATTGCACATATGTTGCTAACATACAAACCAACAATTTTGCGTAGCTTTAGTTCACAAGATACTAAAGTTGAATGTTTAGCCACTATTTCACTAAATTTGGGAAAAGAAAGATTCCCTACCGAATTTTTTGTGTTAAAATCACCAGCTCCTATTTCATATAATGTAATCCTTGGTAACAAGTTTTTACATAAACATAATGCTATTATAGATTATAATCACTTCTGTTTTAAGTTTTCAAACTCTTCCATTCCTTTTGTTGGTTATCAATGTACGAATAATTTACTTTCGATTTCAAATCATGAACCGGCAAATGAGTCGGAAATTGCAGACTCAAACCTAAGTAGTGTCGCAAAGCGTATTGCTGTGCCTGACTCGCAGATGAGTAGTGGAAAAAATGTTCGTGTGGTAGAGGACTGTAAACCGAAAGAGTTCCATACGAATGCATGTGCCAAATGCAAAGCAGATCTGGCACCGGTAGTGAATGAGTCTCAGGTCATTCGGGAAGAGTATGTGAGCAGAAATTTTTCGGAAAATAATGTAGTGCCACATTTGGGTAGTGAAGAGGTACATATTAACGATTTGGAAAATGGAAGCAAATCTTTTAGAGATTTGGTAGTAAATGCACAGAATGTTACTTTGCATATGGGGGAAAAGCAAAATCATGTTAGAGGTGGTACTGAAGTTAACTTTGTCATTCAACACAAAAACAATCCATGTAATCAGCAATTGGTCCACGTTAATAGATTAACTCCTTTACCTCCTAGACGTAGTGAATTGATTTCTAGCACATATAATGATAACATTGATAATTCTTCAACTCAAGAAACAAGACAATTTAAAAGTAGATATTTTCTAAACCATCAAAATAGGGTTAAAACTCAAAATGTTCCTAATTCACACAAGTATGACTTGCGCCCAAGAGGCCAATTTATTCATTAAAGTTACTTGTCAATTAAGGCAATATGTCAAGAGAGCAATTGGCTCAAAAGTAAAGTAAAATGTTTAGATTATGAAATTCTCACATTTTCAAAAAAAAAAAAAAATACTGATATTGTTGTGAGATGGACAATTATGTTTCATAATATTATATTTTCAATTGTTTCACAAAATGTTTTGCAAAACTGTATGCTATGTTAAAATGGATCCGATATTTCTGAACTTCTGTGTAATTTGCTTTATGTGTCAGTCAGCTGAATGTTCTGTACTGCAAGTTCTGTGCCAGTGCAGCTTTCTGAATGTGAGTGCCATGTTAATCAGGTTGAAGTAGTGTTTTAAAATTCTAAATACTTAAATAATAATTTTTTTTTGCTTTACTTTAATGATAAGCAGTAATGTTTTAAAGTAATTTTAAGATAATTAAGTACTTGATGGATTAGAGTTTTGGTAAGGATTTTTAAGGATAACTGATAATTTTTATCTCTGTTTTATTTTATGAATGTGTGAATGATTTTTTTTAATTTAAAGGTCTAGTAAATTTTAGAAATTTTTTTTTGTCATTTGGTGTTTGTTGACTTATTGGTTGGGGGTACCGCCACCTCTAGGTTTGCAACTTTCTAATGGACTTGTTTCTTGCCTGGGTGCCTGATCAACATTCTTGGTTTGAAAATTTGTCTCATTTTCGAAATTAGTAATTTTTTTAAATGTCCTTTAAAGTAATTTGTTGGCAAGGTTGGATAATAGTTAATAAATTGATTTCTGTGAAAAGTAAATTTATAGAATTTTAATTGTAAAATTTTTGAAGAAAGAAAACTTTTTGTTTAGTTAAACTTTTTGTGAGTTGAGTAAATTAAATTTTCATGTCTCTGTGGTACTCACCAGAAAATGTATTAGTGTTTAAATTTTAAAAGGGGCAATTTCATCATTTGTGTCTTGTTAATTTGGTGTTGTCTTGTAAAGGTCTATGCTTGTATTGAGACTTATTTTTTTTTACTCACGAGTCAAACTTTAGGCCACTCTTGGATTTTGGTTATTATGCTGGTCATGATCTTGTTTGTTTTTGTTTTTTTTCTTTGATGTACATGTACATCGCTCAAAATTTACACTAAATTCCTCTCAATGGAACATATGTCATTGGGAACTTAATGCAGGTATTTTCCTAGTATTGTGTGGAAAAATTCCCCGCTTTGCAGGAAATTTTTCTCCCGGGCCCCGAAGGAGTGTGATAAGGCTTTCACACCTCTGTGTTAAAATTGTATATTAAAGTATTGTTTTATTTCTGTGTGATTGAAAGTGTCAATTTCGAAATGTAAATGTCTTTTCTACATGTTTTCAATTACATTGACTTTTAAGGGAAGTGAACTCTAAAATCGAAAAAGTGTTTATGTTCCAGAAAAATAGTAATAGTTTTGTATTTTCGCTTCTCAGTCGCTAGTTGGGAACTTGCAGGTTTTGCGCACGCGCGCGTTTGAAAAAGGATTTTGGAAGCAGATTGGAAGGAGTCGTGGAAAAATGTAGACGTGTGTGTTTGATTCGCGTATGATCGCGAATTTTAAGAAAAGGTGGATTAATTTTGAAAGTGGAAGGATGTGATTAAAATATGTAACATAGTTCGACAAGTTGTGCGTAGAGTCGTTTGGCTCGGTTCAGAGATGAGTCACTCGTGTTTTTAAATGAATCAGCCTGGTAGTAATGGAATAATGAATCTTGTGAAAAGAGAAAATGGTTCTTTCACTGGTCGGCTTGAATCGCTAATAGGGCTAGAGGGAAAGCTCATTTTACAGCGATTTGTATTTGCCTGACTCCTCCTTGTGTCCTAAGGTACGAATCAACCAATCTCCGTAACCAACCAAGATGTCGAATTCCGCCAGCATGATGTTGTGTAGTCAAGTTTCCCGACCATTATGGATTTTGTTCTGCGCAAGAATCTCGATGAGTTTATGCCGAGAGTCCATCCTGATATCCTTTCCCATGGTACAGAATTGTAAATGTTATATTTAAAAGAGACGAGGTAAAGTTTTATATATATTTAGTCTTCCACCTAACGAATAGAGTGTTAATTGTCAAATCCTCGTGAGTATCAAGTCATTGATGATGTTATATGAAAATGTCGTATATGTTCAAAGTATACAAATGTCGTATATAGATGTCAAGTATAATGTGAGGAATATTGTGTTTATTTTATGTATCAGAAAACATGTGTATTCTCTTGGTTCCTCTTCCTCCAGGGGTGTTCTTAATGGTCACCCTACCGAGTGTAACTCTGAGTTATTGCGAGAAATGCTTGTACTCCACTGTTTTCGATCAACTGCCTTGTTATTTCATGTTTAATAAATGTGTTTGATTTCAAAACTTTGTCTTCTCTGTCGAGTATACGAAAACGTTCGCGACACTATCATTATCAGTGACCTAGCTCGCCAAATAATCAGTCGACTTTTTACTTTCCCTGCAATACATGGTAATGTATAGGGAAAGTATTGGAATCATGCCGAAAATCGCAACTCTTGTTTTCGACGGATCTACACGTTTCGAGACCTCTAGAATACGAAAAAACCATTTTTAGCGTGACGTCTGTGTGTGTGTCTGTCTGTGTGTCTGTGTGTCTGTCTGTCTGTGTGTCTGTGCAGATTTTGTATCCACTCTAACTAAAAAACTAATGGACCGAATTTCACTAAATTTTGTAAGTAAGTCACTTGTGGGCGGGGCTGGTGCTGATTAGTTTTGGGTACGATTCGGAATAAAAGAACCCGCCTTTTTGCGAAATGGCCCGCAAAAGCTTGTATCCACTCTAGCTGAAAAACTAATGGACCGAATTTCACAAAATTCGGTAGATGAGTCACGTATAGGTTACTCTGGTGCTGATTAGATTTTGGAACGATTCAGAAAAAAATAACCTGCCTTTTTTTGCAGAATGGCCCGCAAAAATTGTCAAAATTTAAACTAAAAAGCTACGTATGCTCAAATATATCCATTAAATGCATGTTTAATGCGTAATTTTTAACGAAGAAAGGAATAAAACCAACCCCATTACACTAGGACTAGCCGTTCTCGAGATATTTTAGTTTTTCGTACTTTCCCTACGCCACCTTTGAAAATTAGCCCGGTTACCGAATGAGAACGAAAATTGAATTAAAAGTGCAACAAATTAAATTAAAATAAAGAGAACGTTAATATAAGTCTGCAGGGAAAGTCATGTGCTGCTCACATCAGATTTTTTATACGGCACCCTCCATCTCTCTGCACACAGTTACTTAAGAAATAGTGAATGTGCATGGGGAAGTGGAAATTACTATTTCTGTCGGAGCAAGTATTTATCATCAAGTTAACTGTGTTGCGGACATTTATGACGCATGCATTCTCAGACTTGACTTTTTAAGAAAATGCGGTTTTAACTGGGACTTTAGAATCAACGAATTACAAACTGTCAGCGAAGAGACTCTTTTGTGTGGTACAGACACAGAAGACATTCTAAATTGTAACATAGTCACTGCAGAAGATGTTTCACTGCCTGCACGTAGCGAATGCTTGGTGAAAGGAATCCAAGAAGACTCAAGATCATGTGGAATGGCAGTAAGAGATTTTATACCTCTGGAGTGTAAAGAAAAAGGAATTCTTGAGGCCGAGGCTCTCGGGGAATTTTCAAGAGGCTACGTACCTGTCCGAATCGTAAACATAAGCGACACCCGAAAATAATCCTTAATGGGGCAGTTAGCTTTATGCTCTGCTGTAACCAGCGTAAAATATTATCCAGAAAATATAAACATCACTACTGAAAGTCTAAACGCAATATTATGCAATCTCGGTAGATGGATTAAATCATGCAGAACACGAAGCGTGAATCATTTCTAAATTCAGGGCAGTCTTATCGACTTCTTCAAAAGAAATGGAACGCACTGGGCTAACTAAATATAGGTTCGACACCGACAACTAGTTCCAGATTAAACAAACTCCCTGAAAACTTCCACTCGCAAAACAAGAAGAAGTAGATAAGATTTTAAAACACATGTATGAAAGCGACGTGATCAAACCATCATCAAGTCCTTGGGCCTGACTAATCGTATTAATGAAGAAAAAATATAGTTCTGCGTGCGTTGATTATAGAAGATGTAACTCCTTGACAAAGAAAAACAGCTATCCACAGCCAAGAACTGACAAGACATAAAATACCCTCTCTGGGTGCAAGTGGTTTAGAACTCTAGATCTCCAGAGTAGCTAATGGAAAATAAAAATCCATCCAAATGATCTGGAAAAGAAAGCGTTTACCACCGGACAAGGACTCTGAAAGTTTAATGTGATATCTTTTGGAATTTGTGATGTACCCGTAACATTTGAACGTCTAATGGCGACCGTGCTGAAAGGTCTCTCCTGTGTTTCCTGCCTCATTTCTTTGGACAATATAATTATTGTTGGACTTTCATTTGACGAATATCCTTAGGCGGATATTTAAAAATTTGAACAGCGCTAATTTAAAGTTAAATCCTTCAAAATGCAAACTGTTCTAGAAAGAAGTCACATATTTGGGACATATCATCTCTGAGAAGGGTGTAAGGACTGATTCTGACAAACTCAGTGTTGTCAAAGAATGGTACAAGCCACAAGATATTCATCAACTAAGGAATTTCTAGGACTGGGAAATCGGCTTAAGTAAATGCGTGTTTCATTTCCCATTGTGCCACATCCTCAACCAACGGATAACTTTATTCTAGATACCGATGCCAGTTAAAAAGAAATATGGGAAAGTCTCTTTCCCAGGAAATAGGACGACAGGAACCTGTCATCGCATACTCATAGGTACTCGACGAAACACGAACGAAATTATTACGTAACAAGGACATAACTGTTGGCAATTGTTAAAGTCGTAGATCATTTCCATCATTATCTCTACAGAAATAAATTCCTGTTGCAAACTGATCACGGTTCTCTAAGCTGACTCTTCAGTTTTATAACACTGAAGGGCAGTTCGCAAGATAGATTCAGCGACTTCGAGAAAACGCCATTTAGATTCGACAGCGAAAGGAATCATTTCACAGAAACGTTGTTCCACTCTTCAGAAGACATTGTTCTTTGAACTCACGTTAAACTAAAAATTGGAAGCCAGATTTCAGCAATGCTCCCTCGCTCCAGAGTATCCAGCGTATCAAAAAAGATACATGACAGCCCCACTGGAAGACATTTTGGTATTACCAATACACTGGACAAAGTTCGTGAACGTTTGTTTTGGTGCAATACGCAGGTCTGATCTTGAGCACTTGTGCAAAGAATGCACTAAATGCAGCACTCTGAAGGTACCGAAGAAGAAAACACACGAGCCTCTTCAATGTTACAATGTCAGAGCTCCTTTCGAGAGAATTGTACTTTCATTTTTGGGGGCACTAAAACGTACTTTAGACAATAACAAATACATCCTAATATCAATGGACTAATTCACAAATTGTCCAGAAACTTAAGAAGTACTTGACCAAGAGTCTACAACTGCCATTGAAGTTCTAACCCAGAACTCAATATGTCGCTACCGGATTCCTTCACTCAACCATTTTTATCAAAAGACGAACTTTATATCTGGCATATTCACAGGACGGTAAGTCCTTCCGAGAGGTTGGTGGTAAGGGAAAGAGGGTACGGTCCCTGTGGATGCCTCCCCCACTGGGTTTTGATCTAAATTGAGTGGTTCTTACCGGCCGTCCAAACAGTTACCTTACACCTTTCTGGTAGGTTGGACGGTCTGGGTCTCAACAATCAACAGTAACAACAGGACGGCAGACTACTCGGAATAAAAACTACGAAACTCGAACTACGCCTCTTCATTTTCAATCACATGGTATGGTTGAGAGATTCAATAGGAACTTAATCAACACAAGACTTTCCTTATATAATACAATGAATTTACTACTTTCGCAGTAAAAAAATAGGTTTTTCTTATAGTAGATACTTATATTCTTTCCAAGATATTAAATTTTCGACAATTAGTCGTCATTTTCATTGATTTAGCGTCATTTTAATCCATTTCGTTAACTTGACAACATTTCAAAAAGTCGCCAAGTTGGCGACATTCCGCCAAATTCACCGCCAAAATCTCGCCAAGCTTTACTGACGGAGAAATAAGTTATTCTTATAGCAGGTAAATGACTATTGGCGTTCAAATACAAAAGTATTACTCGAAGTATCTTTTCTCATGAATGGAACGAGCTAGATCCGCGAGAATGATGTCACCAAATTTATCGCATGGTATTACATATGAAAAGTGAACATGTTTCTCAATAGGAAATATTTTTTTTTATTTTGCATAATTTTTCGATAATTTTTTGGAAAAATGTGCAATACCTCGAGAACGGTTCATGTTAGCGTTCTAACATTTATGTCAATCGTTTTCTAATGAAAAATTACATAAGAAATGTCTATTTGCGTAACTTTATTAGCGGTTTTGATTTTTTGACGATTTTTTCAAAATTTCACTCGAAAATTTAGGGGGGGGGGGGTTGGACATTCGATTGTGTATAAAAACAATAAGCTTCCAGTGTTTACGGATTGTGATTTTTGTACCAAATTTTGTTCGAATCGGTCCATTCGTTCGTCAGTTGTCATCTCCACAGACTCACTAACACACACACACAGACAGACAGACATCACTTTAAAAATATTTGATTCGTGATCAGGGATGCTTGAAACGTGCTCTCCCGTCGAAAACTCGAATTCGAATTTTCGACCCTGTCACAATACTTTCCTTATACATTATGTATATAAGGAAAGTAAAAATGGTATCCATTTATGTATAATGAAAAGTACACTTATCATTACATACTTATAGTTAAAGTATTCGCATTTAATGATAATGAGTATAAATAATTTATTATTATTTTATTCATTTTAGCACAGAAACATGCGGTTCTCGAAAATAGGTGATATTATTGCCCTGCAATGGATATAATTCACCTTAATAAATAACAAATCATTTTTAATAAATACAAATAATGAATTACTTATAATTTAAAGATGCCATATTATTGGAATGAATCATCGTTATCGTGATCACAATAGTCACATTATCTGAATCAGTAAAAGAGGTATTTGCAGTAATAAAGGCTTAAATTTCATTTTAGATGAAATACGAATTCTTCGTAATTTATTATTTTCATTTTATTTTCTCTCCATCATTTATTTCTAAACACAATATATAGTGATTTTAAAAGTGTGCTAAAATTTCAACTTGTAATTCTTAAAATGCATTTTCCGGAAATGTTGCCATGCATATTAATGAAAAGAATAAATTCAAAGTACGCCATTTCTCTCTTTTACTCTTGTACTTTGAAACCCATTACACTTTTATATTATACCTCTTCTATGCAAGCATTTTCTTTTTTGATCATTAATCTCGTTCTCAGGAAACCGTTATCATTTTATAGCCGTCTTTGTAAAATAAAGAATGTCGCAGACCATTTCAACATATCTCTTTTTACTTTCCCTGCAATACATGGTAATGTATAGGGAAAGTATTGGAATCATACCGAAAATCATAACTCGATTATTCGACGGATTTGCACGTTTCGAGACCTCTAGAATACGAAAAAACTATTTTTAGCGTGACGTCTCTGTGTGTGCCTGTGTGACTGTTTGTCTGCTTGTCTGTCTGTCTGTCTGTGCAATGAATGTATCCACTCTAACTAAAAAACTAATGGACCGAATTTCATAACATTTGGTATGTAAGTCACTTGGGTGAGACCCTGGTGCTGATTAGTTTTTGATAGGATTCGTAAAAACAGAACCCGCCTTTTTTTGCGAAATGGCCAGTAAAAATTTTATGTATCCACTCTAACTAAAATACTAATTGACCAAATTTCACAAAATTTGGTAGATAAGTTACTTGTAGGATGCTTTGGTGCTGATAAGATTTTGGTACGATTCGGAAAAGAACAACCTGCCTTTTTTGCGAAATGGCCCGCAAATATTTCATGTGCCCACCCTAGCTAAGATACTAATTGACTAAATTTCACAAAATTTGGTACATAAGTTACTTGTGGGACACTTTGGTGCTGATTAGATTTTGGTACGATTCGAAAAATAACAACCTGTCTGTTTATACGAAATGACCCGCCAAAATTGCAAAAATCTAAAAAAACATAAAGTATGCTGAAATATAACAATTAAATTCGTGTTTCATACGCAATTTTTGACGAGGAAAAGAATATAACACACTCCATTATACTTTAGGACTGACCTTTCTCAAGATATTTGAGATTTTTTGCATTTTGTTACGCCACTATATCGGAAAAATGTCTAAATACCAAATTAAAAAAAATTGAATTAAAAATGCAAATTTAGTGTTATTTGGTGCAATTAAACTCAATTTAATAAATTATTAAAGAAATAAAGAAAATATGAATTTGAGTCTGCAGGGAAAGTCATGTGCTTCCCACATCAGATTTTTAATATTTTGTGGAACGTTTGGTTAGTGTTTGTACCATGGAGTTAGAAAGATGAAATGCTTGAAAATGCCATAATGCTTTGAGAGTTATATCTAGGTGCCGCTAATGTTAGCAATGTAGCTGCTACTGTTAGTTGACACAACATAAAAGTGTAGTATTTAGTATATGTATTTTTGATTATTTTAAAATTAAGGGTTCCCTAATTATAAGTGTAAATAACCAGTATTTTTCACAATTGTGGGATAGAGAATAGAATATATGGAGATAAAAATGCATTAAAAGGTAAAATAATTTTGAATACGTAGGAATATTCTTTATTGCTTTAATTCCACTTTACATTCCACTAATAGATTACTTTTTCAAAATTGATAGTTTAAATGAATATTTTAGATTTTTCTCCATGAAAATGCATACAATACAGGGCATATCTTTTCCCAGCACAACCTGAATTATTGTCTCAAACGATATTGGCGTTTTCTTGATACGAATTTTTACTCCTTACTTTTACCTCCATGATTTGTAAATTTAATTACGATTAATACATGCTCGTTGGAATCAGGAATATTTAGCGCCGAATTCAAATCGAGAGGTCAGCGGTCATTTAGGAAGCTAACGCCGAGGACAAAAATTGCATAAGCATAAATGGCAGGAAATGATCAGTTAGATTGTCAAGTGGCATGACAATTTGACACTAGAGGAGAGCATTAGTGGGACATTCGTGGAAAATCCAAAGTTCACTACGACGATAGGTACGTCTAACTCCATTCCAGTCAACGGTAGAGTATCAACTGTCCATTACAAAGTTCTGTGGTTCGAGTGTCGGTTGGAGCAGCAAAGTTCTTTGGAAGTTTTTAAGAATAATTTGAAATATGTTATTTTTCCATTGATTTTACTATTAGTATATTAATCAATAGATTAAATAATATATGATATAGTGTGACGCAGTAGAATTATCAATTGCAAAATATAATTAGATATTCCTTTATTTAGTCTATATATATACGTATAAATAATTTAATTTATTACAAAATTTAAGAAATGAATAAATTGACTGCATACCAATTTCTGACTTCCACATAATAAAGTAAATATAAAAGATAATATGATATTTGCCTATTTTAATAATTAAGCTTAAGATGAAATAATTCCTGTTGACAGATGATGATTTTTGTACAAAAAATCTAATATGGACAGTATATCACTTTTCCTAGAAACTCAAATGCAATTTCCCTTTCATAATACATTAAATTGAGTAAAAAAATACATAATTCATGATACATTAAAGGGTTCAAAATGATACGAATACTTATTTGATATTATATCCAATTTGTAGTTTTAATGCGTATCTTTTTATATTGGGCACCTTAATGGATTTTAAAACATCGACAGCTTTTCAAAAATGCAAAAACAAATATCTTGTTAAGCCTTCAACCATTAATTTTGTCTTTAAAATTCACATATAACACTAGCATTTTATTAATACATTTAACATATTTCGCTTCTGTTTCAGATTTTGACGATTTTTTCTTGTCATTTTGAATCATATTAAAATTTAATCAGCATCAGTGTCTATAAGAGCAACCTTATTTCTCTAGGATTTACTATTCTCGAAATATTTAATTATTTAATTGTATTTAATATATTTAAGCATATGTAGATTTATTTCTGATAACTTACATTCAAACGTATTTAGATTTATTTCTGATACATTACATTTAAGCATATTTAGGTTTATTCCTGATTTTGTTTTATTTCTTATTTTGATGATTTTTCACGGTAATTTCGCATCTATTTGTTTGAATGGTACTAAAATCACATGACTTACCGAATAAATTTTATAAAATTTTATTAAATACACTGGTTTCAAAAATTATCGTTACATGCCCTAAAATACTGATTTCCCAACAACTGTTCAATGCAATTGAACACACATAATATATAATTTCAAACTGAAATATCGAATATGAGTGAAGACGGTACAAAACTAATTGAGAAATAATTTGCAACTTCCATTAATGTCTGCCCAGCCTCTAAAAGGCGAACTTTCGCCTCCATTCTTTCCAAATGGTACTTCTGAGCTATTAAAAAATTGTTTTAAGTTGATAAACACCGAAATTAAATCCTTAATTTCATATGTTCGAAGTACTACATACTTCGAGCACGGTTATTTTTATGTATGTAAAGATAATTTTGAACACCAGTACAGTTAATGAGCTGAAGTGTATGCGTTGCAAGGACATACAGACACACATACACACATAGACATACACTCACACACACATACATAAACACATACATAGTGTCAATAATAGTGGATTCATTTTCTAGAGCATCCTAAACGTGCAGATTCGCCGAAAACTGGAGTTCCGGTTATCGACCAGTACTTTTCCAGTACTCTATCACTGAAAAAGTACTATTCGACCAGTACTCACTCCACTACTTTTCCTGTACAATACCATGAACTGCAGGTCAATTAAAAGTAGAAAGTCTTGGAATTTACTGCAAGTGGTCAAACGCATGTTTTGACGTTGGTTAAATAAACTTTGTCTAATTAGATATTTTTTACTTATATTTATCATTTGGCATATAACAGTAAAGATTTAAAAATTCGTCAAATTTTGTGTGCCAATTTTTCATGCTATCATAATGGCTGTAAAGAATCATGTTGCCCCAACCGGGAATCGGACTACAGATCTTCATACTGGCCATCCGACGCTCTACCGTTGAGCTACTGGAATGGAATTGCAAGCTCTCATTATCGAAGTTTACCCTGTAGTCTCTGATAGTATCAGATTGGCGTGTAACTGACAATCTGAGTGACCATCTCTTGCTATTTTTACCTCAAGTTAACCTCTTCCTGCTTATTTTTAACCGCCAGGTTAGCCTCCTGCGTGGCTGTTGTCCTCCCGATTTGAAATTGGCTCTCAATGTACGAAAGTCCACTGAATGCATGTTAGTCGTACTAAAGTCACTTTCAGACTTCGACAACATTAAATCCAAAACTCTCCTTGCAAAAACCTTGTCAATATTTCTTGTCGAAGGAGTGTCGAAAGCCCAGACCACCCGACTCGTCCGAGGACTTAGAGCAGCATATTGGATGGCCGGTCAATATTTCTTGTGTAAAAGCTCACAATAATATATCTGGAAATGAAATTTCTGATTACCTTGCCAAAATTGCTGCTATCTCTGCTTCCCATCTTACTATTCCCTTTCCTTACTCGCTGCTCTCAACATTTTGTAAATCTTATATCCTTAATCTTTGGCAAAATTATCTTAATGATTATATTTCCACCAGGACAGGTGACCCGGCTAGAATACTGTTTTACCTCCCTATTGTGAATCCTAATTTACAAATTTTTAATAAATACCTCATTTACTTTCTTACTGGTCATGGCCCCTTTCTTGATTACCTATACTTTTTTAAAATTAAATCCACCTCTAACTGTATTTGCAATAAATTCAGTGATGTTGACCATTGAATTTTCGATTGTCCTTTTTCTAAAAATTTTCATCTCTGCAAACCCTCCCCCTCCAATAAACCAATTTGGTTCTCCAAAGTTCGTTCAAATCCCTCTTCAATAGATAAAATTAAAAACTGTATTCTTGTTGCCATGGAAATTTCTAATAAAGAGACCTAAGCTTATAAGTAGATTCTGCTCTCAATTAATTTTGATCAATGAATATCTTTATTTCATTCTCATTAACTTATATGGACTTATTGTGTTCCCTCCATATTTTCTTAAAGAAAAAAGAAAAGCTATGTTAACTGTTCTTATTTTCTCGGTTCTTTCTTTTCTTTTGACCCTTTTTATTTGTATTTTTGCTAAATTTTCTTTTCTAAATTTTATTTTAAATTTCTGTTTCGTTTTTCATGTGCCTAAATATTTTTTTCCTTTTCATATATTTTCTGCTTATAAATTTTCTAAATTTCCGATGACCTTATGGTAACTAATTTGGCGATTTATAACCAACTTAGCGACTTATCGCGAGTTACAGAAACATCTAGAATTTAGTAGATTCGCTATATATTTCATACATTTTCTAAATTTTACTTTTAAAATTTTATTATTTTCTTTAATTTTAATCTATTTTACATTATGTTATTTTACCTCACTCTAAATTTTATTTTTCAATGATCTTTCCATCTACATTCGCAATAACTCTTTTCCCATTTTTGAAAAATGGACGTACTTGTCAAGTTCAAATATGATGAAAAACTGTCTGTTTAATCACAATATTTTTCATCACTTGTTATCTTTATAGATCTAAATAAATGTTCGCTTGGCGGGATGGTAGACCTTGGGTGCTTCCTGAGTGCAGGAGATATCCCTTCCCGGCCATGCATCGGAGCTACTCTAAACCCACTATGTGAGTCGCACTGTCTGGGGTCTTCAGACTCCGACAACAGTCTTGCTTCTGAGCCAAAGAGAATTCAAACTGTCTTAATAATAATTGTTCTTTGTTCTCTTCCATTTATAAATCTCTGATTTAATTTTTCAGTATCGTTTGCTTTTTTCTTCTTTTTTTGGTAATATTCTACTTATTTCCTTAATTTCTTAAGTATTTGTTGAGAAAATTAGCTTTTAGCCTTTAAAACATGTCAGTTCTTTTATTTTCTGTACAGCTTATTTTTCGCATTTAAACTGTTGTTTTTGCAGCTGATTTAGACTACTCATGCATCATGCGAAACCAGTTAGTTGTTTTTAATTTTCACTTATATTCACAGTTTTACTTACTGAAGGGGTCTTTACTTACTGAAAGGTCTTTACTTACTGAATCCTTTGTTAGAAGTTCATTATTCTCTTTCGTATTTTATTCCGTTCATTAATTGTGTCCTACTTCCTTCATCATTTTAACCCCTTTTTCCTTTTCTCGTCGTGGCCAACTCCATTTTCTTACACTAGACATGTTCGTTGTTCTAACATCAGTTGCCAATCTCAGTTGCGCTTCTTGTTTGTCGTGCCGAAGTATGCTGTTTCTTGTCTTTTAGACCGGTCACTACTAATAATTTTGTATTACTCGTACATAGCGCTTTGATCAAAATTTTTAAAATTTTATTTAGTTCTAACTATTTACATATCTCCTCAAATAATATATACATGCCGAGTATTGCGGCTGTAGCTCAATTTATTTTGGGTGCATATAAGTTTTGGCAACAGAGTGGAAGGAATCGCTAAGGAATCGATTTGTATGAATATCTTCCAAAATCGTTGTAAATCGGGGTAAAACATAAAATAACAGAAAAACTAATTTGAAAGTAAAAAAAATCGTCCTTCTCGTTATGAAATCAATTAATATTTCATTCATATCAGCCATGCAGACTCCAGGGACTAAATTATTCTGTGTTAAAAAAATGCAGGAATTCTAATACAACTCATTCTATATATTTTGCTGTTTACATTTTACATAGGTGAAAAATGACTTAGTTGTAGAAATAATCAAATTTAGATGAGCATTTAAACACAAATATATTGTCATTGCGTTGTTTCAGTATGTATATGCACAGAATTTAAGCAAAAATAAAGTAGTTTTAGGATGGATACAACACTCAATATGAATTAAAAAGAACTTTAAAAAATCACGAATTTGAAACAAGATGAATGCCATATCTCATTTTGAAGTGGGTCATGTGATCGTTTCATATCATGGTCACGTGATCGTTTCATATAAGATGTGTAATTATTATTTTATTTTTATTTAAAAAACTACTGAATATATTTCACTGAATTTTTTTTTATATATTTTATGGAACAATTTGAATATTACCTAAAATTTTCGAAGCAATTTGTGAATTTTAAATCCGCTTAAAAAATGTTTGAAAAATTAGGTCCCATAGAGCTCAATGTATTTCATTTTTTCGACCCGGGTTCAATCCAAAACTAATTGGGTAATATTATTCATTTATATTCCCATAGGTTCTACAGACTGAACAACATACTAAAATTTCATTTTGATTAAGTCATTTTTACGGCAGTTATCGTGCTAACGGACAGACAGACAGACAGACAGACAGAATGAACAAAGTCATAAACACTTTTCAACTTTGTTGTAAAGTTTTAAAAAAGAAAATAACGCCTAGATACATCTATTCGAACATTGAAGAACCTACGTACCAAATTTCACGACGCTTATATTTCCAATAACAGCCTGCACAGACATACAGACAGGTATACTCTTTTATTTATGTAAGATATCACAGAACATTTTAAAATACCAGCTGTAAAAACAAAATTTACTCCATAAAAATTGAATCATGTATTTATCCACAAATTTCGTCAAGCGTAATTTTGCAAACAAATTTGAAGCTCGTCTTATCTTTTTCTTTATTACTTCAAACTTTGTTTTACATTCCACCATTCCCTGAAAGTATTTTCTTCCTCACATCATTAATCTCATTCTAAGAAAACTGTTTTCTTTATCGCCTTCTTTGAACAGATAAAGGAATATTGCAGGCAATTTTGATATATACCCGTTTACTATTAATGACGACTAATTCAGATGATACGTATTGATAAGACATAATACGTTACGACTAATGCAAATAATACTAATTAAATCGAAAATAATAAATGTCAGTTAACTATATATGGATAGAATTTTTATTTATAAAATCAGGTTAATATTTAACTTTTTTAAATATTATTTCTATTTATTATATACTAGAACGAATTATCCTGCGTTTTCCGGATCCAAATTAATTACATAAATAATGCAGATGCAGATAACACCACTAATTTTCCAAATCGACTGTTTTGAAACAAAATCAATTGTATAACGTAATAAGCTCATAATAAATTCCTTTAATGCGCCCTAAATAAACTCCTTTAATACGAACTACATAAACACGCTGCAGTTCTCCATGCATGCCCACAAACAGGTGGTTCGTCGATCGGCGATTGTTCCAGAACTTCTTATTATGCTATATATGCTATATATGCTTCATATGCTATATCTTTCAAATTTACGAAGTTAAAAAACTAAAATTAAAGATATTTGCCTTTTGGATTGCTTAAATTATAAAGCAATAAATGAAAATCTTGAATTTGCACTTGAAATTGCAAAAAGAAAAAGTTTCTTTACACTAAAAGTAAAATTCGAAAAATTAATTACTACCTCAGCAAGTTTTCATCGGATTTAGAAAAATTAAACACCTTGATTTATCTGCCGGTTTATCTATCTGTGGGTAACGCTTGCGAAATTTTTGAGTTGAAATTGACCGAATATCGCCAATTTGGCGAGATTTTCTAAATGTTGTCAAATTGGCGAAAATGTCGTCAAATTAATAAAAATGTATCCAAAATAGTAAAAATGAGGACTAATTGATGAAAATTCAATATTTTGGTTAAAATACAAGAGTCTACTATAAGAATAACCTATTTCTCCATCTGTAACGCTTGGCGAAATTCTGGCGACGAATTTTTGCGGTCTATCGGCAACTTAAAGAGTCTTTTTAAATCCTGCTAAATTGACAAAAATGTCGCCTAATTGATGAAATTGGGGCTAAATCATTGAAAATGACAACTAATTGATGAAAGTTCAATATCTTGGAAATAACATAACGGACGACTAAATGAATAACCCATTTCTCCGTCCGTCCGTACTGCTTTGCAAAAAATTTGGCCGGATTGCGCAAACTTGGCGACCTTAAATATTGCCAAATTGGCAAAAATGTCGCCAAATTGACAAAAATGTCACCAAATTGATAAAAATAACGCTAAATGGGAAGCAATGTTTTGCAAATTTTTAGTTCCGCCATATGACCGGTATACCTTCTAGTTACTTTATATTGAGTACACATTACTTTCATTCCATGCAAAAAGTTTGCAACAGCTGGGGCATCAATATGTAGGGTTTGATGCTGCTAGTCCCGAGCCAGGTCCGAACTCGAGACCCGGTGCTTTGTCCAGTTCATACCATTGTAGGTATTGATGTTGCTAGTCCCGAGCCAGGCCCGAACTCGAGACCCGGTGCTTTGTCCAGTTCACCATTGTAGGTATTGATGTTGCTAGTACCGAGTTAAGTCCGAACTCGGGACCCTGTGCTTACAAGACATTGTTCGGCCTATTGTTTAGGTTCAATAAAACCAAAAATCTGATGTGGGCAGCACATGACTTTCCCTGCAGACTCAAATCCATTTTATCTTTTTTTCATTATTAAGTAATTAAATTGAGTTTAATTTCACTAATTAACACTCATAATTAATTGAAATTGTACTGAATTTAAGCTTTTAATTCAATTTTCGTATTCATTTGATAACTAGACTTATTCTCAAAACCGTCGTAGCAAAAATGCAAATAAACTAAAATATCTCGAGAACGGCTTGCCCTAGAGTAATGGGGTTGATCTAATTCTTTTGATTGTCAAGAATTACGTATAAAATAAATATTTAATTGCTGTATTTGAGCAAACGTAGTCTTTTATTTCAGATTTTTATTCGATTTTTGAGGGTCATTTCGCAAAAAAAGAAAAGTTCTTCTTTTCCTAATCGTACCAAAATCTAATCAGCACTAGGGTAACATACAAGTGACTTATTTTGTGAAATTTGGTCCATTAGTTTTAGTCCACATTTTGTGAAATTTGGTCAATTAGTTTTAAGTTAGAGTGGATAAATACATTGCACAGACAGACATACACACACACAGAGAGAGAGAGAGAGAGAGACGTCACGCTCAAAATAGCTTTTTAGTTTTCTAAAGGTTCCAGAACCTGTAGATCCGTCGAAAACTCCAGTTGCGAATTTCGACACAATTCCAATATTTTCCCTACATATTAGCATGTATTGCAGATGAAACAAAAAATAGTACAGACATGAACGCCCATGGGGAAGGGGGGCCTTGTCCCCTCCAAAAATTTAAAGTAACGAAAGCAAGGCAAGTTGATATTGCAGTCTTATCCTTGAGTTTAACACCCCCCTCCCCCAACTGAATAAAGTTCTATGGGTGGCCATGAATATAGACATATAAATAATCTGTACTTATTGTCTAACGTGTTATCGTCTTTCCAGACCCTCCAGAGAACCCCGGAGACCTAGAAGGCTAAATCTTTGCACACATGGACTCGGTCGCCGAAAAGAACCTAACGAAGCCAAAATTTCGATTCATTTCCGAACGGCAGAGAAAATGCTTTTTAGTATATTCAGGACCTCCAGAATTCCGCGGTGACCTAAAAAGCTAAATCTTTACATACTTATAGTGTCAACTAAGGAACAGAGCTTGATTTTCGATATCCCCTATAGCGCCAAAGAAATTGGGATTCGAAAAGTATTTTCAGACCATCAAAAGCCCCACTGAAATTTGAAGGTTGAATTTTTGCAAGGGGCAAAAAAAAAATAGGGTTCCGAAAAGTATTTTCAGCCCATTAAAAGCCCCATGTGAGTTGAAGGTAGAATTTTTTTCAAACCTATATAATAAACTCCGAGACAGAACCAAACAAAGCCGGATTTTCGATTTCTCCTCCAGGGGCAAAGAAATCGGGATTCGAAAAGTATTTTCAATTTTCAGGAGCCCCCCTTTTCCTTATGATTTGAAGATGGAATCTGTGCAAACCTGTATAATAAACTACGGGGCAGAATCTGACGGAGATGGATTTTTAATTTCTATCCGCTAGTGAACAAAATGAAGGAGTGGTTAAAAAGTATATCCAGACTCCGCAGAAGCCATACTTTGGGTGTAAGTTTACAACTTTGCTCACTTATTGTATAGATGGCACGTCTTTGAACACTGGATAAAAGAGAACTATGCCAATTTCCTATTAAGGTGATTATTTTCAATGCTAATCACCATACATTTATAAGCAGGAAAAAAATATGAGTATTAAAAAAGAATCTGATCTAAGCTGCGGATGGCGGCTCTCATTACAGATTTAAATTAATTTTCTCTTTCTTTCATAGATTTTTATGTTGAGTTTATTTGCACAAAATAGCATGAATAATTATATGAAATTGCACTGAATTTGCGATTTTGATTCCCTTTTTCGTTTTCATTTCGCGATGGTGACTGGGAGTATTTTTAAAGCCGACATTACGGAAAATGCGAGGAACTAAACTATCTCGAGAACGATTAAGAACTGGAACGATTATTACTGGAGTAATGGTGTTCACGTCAAAAATTGCGAATAAAGTAAGACTTTAATTGGTGCATTTGAGAATATGTAGTCTTTTATTTTAGTTTTTAACGATTTTTGAAGACCATTTAGCGCGAGAAGGCATTATTTTATAGATCCTTCGAAAACTTTTTACAGACATACACGCATACACACAGACTTCATGTTAAAAATATATTTCCTGGTTCTAGAGTGCTCGAAACGAGTACATCCTTCGAAAACGTGTATTGCACAGACAGACACACGTATATACAGACATCATGTTAGAGACATATTTCGTGGTTCTAGAGTGCTCGAAACAGGTACATCCTTCGAAAACTTGTATTGCACAGACAGACTTTTATCTTGGTCATTTTCCTAGCTCCTTAAAAATCTCAAAAATTATTTTCCTGAATAAACCTGGTAAAGACCCCGCTCTCTGTACTTCATACCGCCCCATTTGTTTACTCCCTACATTTGGCAAAGTCATTGAAAAAATTTTTATCAATAAATTAAATTTCTGGTTGAATTCAGAAGGTGCTCTCCATCCCCTCCAATTTGGGTTTCGGGAGCTTCACAGCTGTGAAGATGCTGCACTCAAGCTTGTTAAACATATTGAATCCCTTCGATCAGTCCATCATGTCTCCCTTACCACGGTAGACATCTGCGGGGCCTTTGACAGCTTAAATTGGAATGTTCTTCCCTCTACTTTTGAAAAAATTAACCTCCCTCTCCCTTTTCGTGCTTTTATTTATTCATATTTGTCCTCCCGTTCTATCACTTTTACCGGTAACAATTTGTCCCTCTCTAAATTACTTTCTATGGGTGCTCCACAGGGTTCGGTAATTTCTCCGATCCTGTGGAATATCTATTTCAATAGTATCTTAACCCTTAACAACGACCTCTTCTACCTGCAGGCCTTTGCGGATGATCTGGCCGTGGTCACGTCTGGTTCCGATATTAAATTTACCACCCAAAATACAAATCAAATTCTTGGTCTCATCTCGGATTCCCTCACTTCCTTGAAACTTTCAATTTCCCACGAAAAATCAAAATGCATTATTATCAACAAATACAGATCCAAAAGAAAATATAATCGATGTATTAGACTTCAGAATAAACCCATCAAAATTTCTAAAACTCTTAACTACCTAGGTATTATAATTGACAATAACTTAAAATGGAGCGCTCACATATTCTACTTAAAAGAAAAATGTTTCAAGTTGTCCTCAACATTTGGAAAAATTTCTGGGAATAACTGGGGGGTTAATAAAGCTCTTTTAAAAATATGGTACTTGACTGTAATTGAAAAGGTTATTATTTACGGATCTGGGGTTTGGGGGGGTAATCTCACACGGGATCAAATTTCAAAACTTACTTCATTACAAAGAATCTTTTTATTAAAAATCTGCCCTGGTTTTCGGACAACTTCGAACATTTCTCTTTTTTCAATTACCGGTATTCCCCCTGTCCATTTAGTCATTAAAACTCTTTTTATTAAATATAACTTTTGGAAACATAAACTTAACTTATTTTCGGACCCCTCCATTCCCTCCCCTGATCAATTTGATTCCCTTTGTTCTCTTTCTAGCCTTCCTCCTCCCCTTCGTGTTTTAAATTTTTCTTCCTCGAACCCTTCCTCGTTTTCTAGGTTTAATGTATTCACAGATGGGTCAAAACTGGATAATAATGTAGGTTTATCAATATGCATTTTCGAAAATGATCGACTGATCGAATCATTATCCTTTAAACTTAGAACTGGAAACACAGTTTTTCAAGCCGAACTTGAGGCCATCAACCAGGCCATCCTCTGGGCCGGCAAAAACAATTTAAAAATCAACATCTTTTCGGACAGTCAGTCATCTATTTCGGCTTTTAAATCTATCAAGAATAAAACGAAATTTCTATCTAAAATTAAAACTAATGCTCACCCCTACAAATCATTAATTAACTTATCCTGGGTCAAGGCCCATTCTAATATTCAGGGCAACGAAGTCGCCGATGAACTGGCCAAACAAGCTACGATCTCCGGCACCCCACTCCTTATACCTTTTCCCTACTCCTTTTTGATTAATAATTGTAAATCTTTCCTTCTTAAAAATTGGCAATCTCTTCTTAATGATTATATTTCCCCCCGGACTCATGACCCTGCCAGAATTCTAAGCTATTTACCCAAAGTCAACCCCAATTTTCAAATTTATAACAAATTCTTAATCTATTTTTTAACGGGTCATGGTCCTTTTCTTGACTATCTTCATTTTTTCAAACATAAACGTTCTTCAAATTGTCTTTGTAATTCATATGGTGACGTAGATCATTACGTCTTTAATTGCCCCCATACCTCAAAATTTCACTTAACCCGTCCTCCAGATAATCTTCGTGCGACTTGGTTCTCTGGTGTCAGAACCAATAAAATTCTTTTAAATAGGTTGAAAAACTGTGTTTTAATTGCGAGAGAAATCTCCAATCAGGTTCCTTAGCAAGCTTGGTGCCAACTGCTTTCAATTTTCTTCGGTCAATGTTGTCCTCCCTGTTCCAGGCGTTTGTCTCTTATTGTTTCTGTACTTACACTTTTCGGTGTCCGTCTTTTGTATATTTTGTTTCCTGTTTATATTCCTCTGTTGTATATATCTGTTTTCCCTGTGTTCCTCGGCTGTTCATATATTTGAAAGTCTGACCATGTACATGTAGTGCTATATTGCACTTAACTTTTTCCGGTTACCTCAACTGATTGTAACCTTTATTCAGCTATGTTCTTTTTGCTTTCTTTTGTTGGTTTTTACTGTATTGTCCCTTTTCCCGCGGTTGCTCGGATTCTTTTGGCCATACGTTTCACATAAATTTAATTTCATTTTAAGAAAATAATTTAATTTTTACCTCGAAATTCAAAATTTGTTGAAATCTACGTTTCTTTGCCTCCCTTCCCACTGTATTTTATGTAAAACTCTAAAACTGTCTGTATATATATTTACCATGTAACCACTTTATTGAATTTTAAATAATTGCAGACTGAAACTTGGTGACTGACTGGAGGACGGTTTCGGCTAACCTCCTCTCCCGGCCACACATTAAACTGCCGTAAGCCCTAGGGTTGGCTGTGTGGTCTGGGCCTTCGACATCGACACGTATATACAGACGTCATATTAAAAATATATTTCTTGGTTCTAGACTGCTCGAAACGAGTACATCCCTCGAAAACTTGTATTGCACAGACAGACACACGTATATACAGACGCCATGTTAAAAATATATTTCTTGGTTCTAGACTGCTCGAAACGAGTACATCCTCCGAAAACTTGTATTGCACAGACAGACACACGTATATACAGACGTCATGTTAAAAATATATTTCTTGGTTCTAGACTGCTCGAAACGAGTACATCCTTCGAAAACTTGTATTGTACAGACAGGCACACGTATATACAGACGTCATGTTAAAAATATATTTGGTGGTTCTAGAGTGCTCGAAATAGGTACATCCGTCAAAAACGTGCATTGCACTGACAGACGCGCATATACGCAGACGTCATGTTAAATATACATTACGTGACAGTGAAAATGAGACACCAAGAAGGAGTGGGCTGAAAAATATGCAAGTTGTAAGGTAGACGCAGCTCACCGAGTTATGTAGATGATGCGAAATGCTTAGCTGTCCCGCGCACGTTGAGTGAGATATAGGGGAAAAAACCTGCAGGATCGGCAATAGTCGTGCCGGTCTGCCTGCCAGGGATATCATTTTGGATTTTTTTTTCTCAGAGGAAACATGTAGTAGGAGAGAATGCCAGGCCGCCGCCAACCGAAGCAGTTCCAACTGACAGATGAATTTACGGGGGTATGGTGAACGGACTCAGAAGGGCAGGCTGGTCCATACGTCAAATCTCGGCGGACAGCCACCTACACGCGTCCACAGTGCACAGGCTGTAGCGACGATAGTTGGAGCAAGGGAATGTGGTACGTTAGAGGGGTACCAGTACGGCCAGAGCGACGTGAGCACGCGTGGATCGACGCATACGTCGGCAAGCGTTGGCAACCCCATAAGCCACTTCCGTCGCCGCTTTGCAGCATGTGTACGATAGCCTTGATGCTCTCATATCGACCTGGAGCATTATCCACCAATTGGTCGCTGGCATCCTGCACTCATTTCGTCCGTTAAAAAGACTGCCATTGACTCAACAGCACAGACGCCTCCGTTTGCAATGGTGTCGGATAGAGCCACGTGGACGGCGGAATGGCACAGTGTCGTGTTCTCAGACGAGGCACGCTTCTGTTTTAGCAGTGGCAGTCGCCGTGTACGAGTCTGCCGTCGAAGTGGTGACAGGTCCAATCCGGTCTCATCTGTGAAACGTCACACCGCGCGACAACGCGGCATCATGGTTTGGGGCGCCATCAAGGAGTGTCCAATGCCATTTACCAGCAGGATAACACCCGACCACACACGGCAAGCATCAGTCAACATGCCCTGAAAGGTACGCAGGTGCTTCCCTGGCCACCAGTCTCCCCTGATGTCTCACCAATCGAACACTTCTGAGACGTGATTGGACGTCGCTTGCATGCGATGCCACCGCCGCGTTTAGAAGACGAACTCTGGCAAATGGTTGGCAGGGAATGGGCAGTCATCCATTAGGACACCATCCGTATTCTCATTGACTCTGTACCTAGACGTGTTGCTGCCTGTATCGACGCCCGCTGTGGTCCTACAACCTACTGATCAGACGGTGTTATCGCTCAGTGTATAGGTGTATCATGTTGCAATAAACATAATTTATTGTTCGTTGCTGTCTCTCTCTGTTTGCCGATTTTCATTACTTTCTGCCCACTCCTTCTTGGTGTCTCATTTTCACTGTCACGTAAAGTATATTTGCTGATTCTAGAGTGCTCCAAACGGGTATCCGTCAAAAACTTGTATTGCAATTTTTGACACAATTCCAATACTTTCTCTATATATACATTACCATGTATTGTACAGAAGGTGAAATGTTGCAATTTAATTTTCTAATTTTAGTTCCCAGACTTAAATATAGTTTCCCATACATTCAATTGTATTGAAATAACTGGTTTTCAAGTATAATAAAAAGAATGAAATCAAACAAACCGAAACCGTTTTTCATAAAAACTTTCAAACTATAGTCGGACAGTTTCTTAAAGTATTCTCCCAATACGATTTCATCGCTGTTATTATTACCCAAGTCACGATGGTCGAAACATAGCATTTTCTACGACTTCAATGATTGCGACATAGCACTCTGCAGGCTTCAAAAATCGATGGAACACATTGAGAATCTCATATCCGCTTTCACCATGTTAAGTTCGTGATAGATTTCTAACACGTTCTGATCGTCTCCCATGAATATTAAGAATACAGATGTTCTGAGAACTATTACGAGAAATTCGGTAAGGTTGCGAAATGGACTTAGAAAGCAAAGAATAAAAGGTATTGAATTTTAGGGCCTGTATTACAAATATCTGAACTCTGGAGCAAGGTGGGCAGCTTGTCATTTAATGCGATAATATCTCAGATACATTTATACAATAAAATTAATATGCGCTACAATACATACAACTGTGTTGTTATGATGAAGAAATCCAGGAACTCTGTGAAAAGTTGGCAGTCACTCCCGTCTGGGGGAAACAAAAAGATTTTACGTGAATAGCGTCTTGGAAAATTATCATCGAATAAAGTTCCAATGATATATCCTTGTAGGGCTTTCAAAGGGCTACAAATTACTCTCTTACTGTTTGTTCATAGCTAGATAAAATATCGAAATTATAACCACTGTATTTCAAAACCTAATAATCAAATCAGAAATCCAATCACATATCTTTATACGGTGTTTGAAAAAATAAAAGTTACTGCTCTTCTACTGTTCATATTCAGTACTTCTTTCGGTATATAAGCATTACAAACTTTATAAACGGAAATTTTTTAATATTCTTCAACTTAAAAAAATTATTGTTTGAAAGGTATTGTAGCTTTGTGAAAACAAAAATCTTTAAACTGGATTTCATACTGAATATTTTTATCGTTTATATCTATCTTTCAGACGATATTTAGAGTGAAAATAAGCAAAGTAAAGAAAAAACTCGCTGGAATAAAAATGTTTTGTTTATTTTCGAAACCAATAGCTCAAAATGCTCAAAATATTGAATTTTTGTTATATGCTCATAAATTGCACCACATTTCCTCATGAACAGAACATACTGCCACATAGTGTTTTCCAAAAATATGTAACACTGCGAAATATTGGAGAGGAAGGCGACCAGCAAAGGACGGTCCCTAGCCCTGTTACAAATATGTATAAGGTTGCCCTCTGGCCACCTTCAAGGGAAATGGTCAGTGGATTCGGACGGCATGCCAGCGGGAGGCGCATCCAAGATGGAGGAACGCTCCAAGTGTGGTAAGGGGCGCAATCTGACCAAAATGTCACGCCGGAGCGTGGGATCTTGACCAGCTGCACCGATAACTCAAGGGCTTCTGACCAAGCCCCCTGTCATGGTCTAGCCACTGGTAAAACAGTGACATTACACCTTCCAATAATATTAAAGGGGTTTAATCCTTGAAGCGAATGAAAATTTAAGAGGGAGGAGAGATCGACTTAGAATATTTTTCGAGAGAGACAATTTTTAGTTGGAAAGTAGGGAGTGCCTTTTACGAGCTGATAGAGTGAGGTTGTATAATCGTTGCCGGAGCGAGATGATGTTTCACCGGTCTTCGTCATGTCATCGCACTCGAGACCTTGCTGGACTCAGAACAGAAGGTAGGCCTCTGGATTCGTGCATTACTCTAAGTTGATTTTCTCTCTCTCCTCTCTTTTAATTATCGCTACCTGATGGGATTAATGATCTTGCATTGTGGCCCCAAGCCAAATGCGTTGTTTCAAAAGCCACAAATCCGACTCTCGAAATATGTATTTTCGTGCTAAATAATTCTCTGTAATTTGAAGAAGAGATAACCTTTTGAAGTGTGTCACTATTAGAAACATAGTGCATTATTTCCTGTTCAAAATTAGTCACAATCACCACTTGCTGACTATCGACAGGGAGAAGCGACTGACCTTTGTATTGACATTTCTGGCTAGAGTTGAAGAGGATGCATCGTGGCCATGGTAGATTATATGGAGCGATGAAGCGCATTTCCATCTAAGTGGAACAGTCAACACCCATAACTGTCGTATTTAGGACACGGAAAACCCTCGTACCTTCTAAGAGATTCCACTTCACTCACCGAAAGTTACAGTCTGGTGTGGATTCACAGCCACATTCAACCACAAATTCTGCCACATTCAACTCTTGGACCTTTCTTTCTCGAAGAGGTTACTTCCAATGGCCCTGTGACATGCACCGTGATGGCCAGGAGGTACAAAAACATGCTGGAAAATTTTGTTGTACCCCAACTGCAACAGCACCAATTCAACAGCACTTGATTCAATTACCTTTATGCAAGATAGAGAGCCTCCGCACATTGGACTCTGTGTAATGCAGTTTCTTCGGCAGCATTTTACTAATGATAGAGTAATTAGTCGTGAGTTTCCTACAACCTGGCCATCTCGTTCTCCAGATCTTAATCCGTGTGATTTTTGGCTGTGGGGATACTTAAAAAGTCTTGTTTAACGAAGACGCCTGGTAACCTTGGCAGCTTTGAAAGACAGTATCAATCTGCATGTGAGAAGCATCTCAATCGACCAATTACGATCCACAGTTGAACAAGCTGTCCACAGACTGCAGATTTTACATCTTGAAGAAGGGAACCATATTGATCAGCATTCCCTGCATCGATAAAGTCCTTGTGATATGAATGTTTGGTACGTTCGAATAAAGTATGTTACAAATGTGTATTTTGTGTCTTTTCAGCATATTTTCTGTTGTACAGCGCCACCTATCGGTGTTTCTGGAACTAATTTTTCTTCGCGTAATCCCTTTCCCTATGTCTTGAATAGTAGGTTCAACAATTTTGGAGCCTTTACACTGAGTAGTTCGATGTATAGTGAGCTCAGAGTAGGGGTGTTTTAATTCTGACCACCCGATATATATATATATATACCGCTCACAACTCAAATCGTAACACCATAAAGTTGTAGGTGTAATTTTGTATAAATCAGGCAATGGAAACAGCAATGCGAGTTATGCAAATGACCACAGTTTCGTTACGCATAGTGACGTAACACCTTGCCGAGCAGCATAAAAGCGTCAGGTCAAGGAGGAGCGATATCACAGCTAAATTATAGCGTCGTTGGTTTCAGGTTGTAAAAATCATCACTCTATGCCAAGAGTACGTCGACATACCGCATACGTTCAGTTGTCGTTAACGGAACGGCCACAAATTCTTTTACGTGAAGGTGGATTGAGCCTTCGAAGGATCGCTAAACTATTCGGTTGTGATGTGAGCACAGTTCAACGGTGTGTGTTACGGATCGTGAGAGACAACGAAACGAGACGCAGATCAGGTAATGGAGCTTTCAGGTGTACCACACCATGTGAAGGTCGTTAGCTTCGGATAAGCGTTGCGCGGGAACCGTTTTCCACAGCAACAGTGTTACATCGACATTTATCCCACACTACAGGTAATGTGGATTCGACGCAAAAAATTCAAAACCGCTTGCATGCCGCAGGACTCCGAAGTAGACGACCTTTTCGACACCTACCGTTCCCGTTCCAACGTCTTCGCCGGTTACGTCGCCTCCAGTGGTGTCAAATGAGATGCAATTGGTCGCCAGAATGGCAAAACATTCTATTTACGGATGAATCACGATTCTGTTTTGGCATGCCAGATGGCCGTACTCGCGTATGGGTGGCGATTTCAACAACGCCACCAGGAAGCGTTTTCTATCAGTGGCCACACAGCACCCCTAGTGGTAACATAGTTTGGAGGGGTGTAACATCTGGTGGACGAACACCTTTGGTCCACGTTTCTGACAGTATCATGACACAGCGATACGTCTCTGATATTGTGAGACCTGTGATACAGCCATATCTGTCAGTCTGGCCTGGACTGCTTTTTCAGCAGGTTAATGCCAGGCCACATACTGCACGGGTAACTATGAATTGTCTACAAGGTTTTGATATCCTGCCTTCGCCAATATTTTCTCTGGATTTGTCGCCAATTGAGCATATCTGGTACATCATGGGTCGCCGATGAAGAGAACTCCCAATTCCAGCAAACAATGTTCAGCTACAAGCCCAATTGCAGGCTGTGTTGAGACCCAGACCGTCCGACCTACCAGAAAGGTGTAAGGTAACTGTTTGGACGGCCGGGAAGTGCCACCCAATTTAGACCGAAACCCAGTGGGGGAGGCATCCACAGGGACCGTACCCTCCTTCCCCTACCACCAACCTCTCGGAAGGACTTACGGACCCACATGTCTAACGTGATCGTACACCGCATGAACACGGCGGCAGTTGTGGCAGCGTGCAAATTCAGCCCGCAAACCACCGGGTTACCGCGCCCGAAAGGTGCCAACAGCACGCGGTGTTCCCAGGTGGTCACCCACCCAAGTACTAACCGCACCCGATGCTGCCTGACTTCGGTGATCTAACGAGAACCGGTGTTTTCAGCACGGTACGGCCGTTGGCCCAATTGCATGCTGTGTGAAATGCCATCCCTCAGCACACCATTGACCATCTCATTGGCGGGATGCCTCGTCTTATTCAATCCTACATAGCCGCTCGCGGTGGACCTATTCCAAATTGATCTAATGTCAATAAAGTTCCACGTTTCATTTTCCAGATATGATTTTTTGTTTATTTGCACATCTCCATGTTACAATTATATTCTTTAAATTTCATAAGAATACATCAATTTCTTCATGGTGCTACGATTTCAGTTGTGAGCAGTGTATATATATATATGTGTGTGTGTGTGTGTGTGTGTGTGTGTATAATAACGCTTCAGCAGACACGATAATTAGCTGAATATATATAATAAATTCTGAATATATATAATAAATAATCTCATAGTTTGCTGAAATAGCTACAAAAAGTGAGCAAAGCTTACAGAATGCTTTACAGTGTACTAATTGTTTCAGATAATTTTTTAATAATTTTTTACAACAAATTCATCATCAATTTTTTTACAACAAATTCATCATCACCACAGTATCTTCATCCAACTTGTTATTTTCTGTTGGGGATTTCAATGGAGATTCATCTTCACCTTCTGCGATTCTGCGTTATAAATGATAATAGATGATGGTAACAGTTAATGTTTCAAAATGAGCAATAATTTAACAATTAATTGCTGCTTGTTATAATTTGCTAAATAGACACTAAAAAAATCCATCACAAAGAACAATTGAAATTATAATTGATCATTAATGATATATTATATTGTTCATTTCTGATTTTTCAGATTTCAAATTCTTACGTAGTTAGTCAAATTTGTGAGTTTATTTATAGCCACCATTATCTAAAATGCCCGTTCATTTCCCCCCCTTTTCTTTTGTTAAAATGTGGAAACCACAATACACCCATTAAAGATATTATGTATCGCCATCTAACAATGACAGCTAGAACAAGATGAAGATTTAAAAGACCGTAGACGGTGTGAATTTGATACAGGTGAACCTCGATATGTCGAACCTCGGTATCTCGAAATTTTCGATATCTCGAAATATTTTCATCTACCTTCACGCACAGTATAAAGCTAATGTAAAACAAACTCTTTAACTCGAAATTTTTTTAATCAAACTCTCGATATCTTGAATTTTTTCATCTTACCATTTGGATCATCTTACCATTTTCATCTTTTCATTTGGAAAAATACGATCCAAAAAATGTGTTTAAAGCAGATGAAACAGGACTATTCTTTAAGTGTATGCCTAATAAAACTATGGCCATTATGGGCATGTCATGGCGGGAAAAGGAGCAGAGAAAGATTAACTGTGCTATTTTGCACTAATATGGATGGTTCAGAAAGGCTCAAACCTCTTATGATAGGTAAATCTGCTAAACCCCGATATTTTTCAGGAATGAAATCTGTTCCAATGACTTATTTTGCGAACAATAAGGCTTGTATGATTGCCGAAATTTTCACTCATTGGTTGAAAGAGCTACACAGAACAATGTCCAGTGAAAATCGCGATATTGTTCTCTTCTTGGACAACTGTATAGCATTAAAAGAAAAAAATGCCGAAATTGAAATCCGTGAAAGTTCATTTCATGCCACCAAACACAACTTTTAAGTTACAGCCTTTGTATCAAATATTATTCAGAGTTTTAAAATAAACTATCGCTACAAAATTAAGCTCATTTGGATCGGCCTAGCTCATTAGGAAAATGTGATAGATATTGAAGGATTCAGTACCTGTAACCAAACTGTCATAGATGACTAATTTGCAAGTAAAGAAAAAATGTAAGATTAAATTTTAATAATGTATATTACATTAAATGTGTATCCAATCATTTCAAGCTTCGCTTTATTTGTTGTCTGCATTTCCTTGGGTAATACCCAATTTTCTGTCTGTAAGAAAAAGTAAGTGATTTTTTTAAAAATATGTAAATCATAGGACTAGGATGTATATATCCTTTTATAAATTCCTTAAAATTTTTCAAATTTTCGTTATCTCGAATTTTTGATATCTAGAATTTTTTTTCTACTCCCTTTAAATTCGACATATCGAGCTTCGACTGTATCTTAACATTTATACATTGCTGGATAGAAATTCCAGCTTCGCTTAGGGTTATTGTGAAATTAAATCTGATTTGAATTTGCATACAATAAGATATAAACAAACATAAAAAAAGGCTTTATAGTTATCAATATGAAATTTTCAATGACAATTTTAAATTTATAGTATTACATACAAAGTGTATAAACCGCAGATAATATTTGCCATGTTTGAATATATCAACTAGCAGGGATGGTTCTGTTTTGATCAATTGCTCATAATAGAGTTTAATAGTTTAATTTGTGCATAAATTATACAAGTGTGCAAACTTTCTTTGAAAAGTCAACAGAATCTTAATTATAACGAACAAGATAGATTTAAAATGTTCACACTTCAACATAGGTATGTTGACAGTTTAATTTGTGCCGAAATTATACACGTGTACAAACTTTCTCTGGAAAGCCTCTGCTATAATTCATTTCTCCCGACGATTGACTTCAAATTTAAAAAAAGCTAGATATTACAAATTAAAGATTACGACTAGATATTAAAAAAAAGCTAGATATTACAATTTAAAGATAAAATCTGATGTGGGCAGCACATGCATTTCCATATATAATGCAATGAATTTACTACTTCTACAGTTAAAAACAAGAATACAGACAACAAAAAGAATAAGATTAACCCCATTACTCTAGGACTAGCCGTTCTTGAGATATTCTAGTTTTTTAGCGTTTTCGCTACGCCACCTTTGACAATAAGTCCAGATATCAAATGAGAACCATATTTAAGTTTAACGTGCAAATTCAGTGTCATTTAAAATACTTATGGCTGTTATTTTGTGCAGATAAACTCAAAGTATTATTGAAGAAATAAAGAGAACGTGAATATGAGTCTACAGGGAAAGACATGTGCTGCCCACATCAGAATTTTTAACAATATTACAACAATGATTTATAGAAGTGAACGGGGATTATTTGCAGACCATTTCGAAAAAAATGTAGGATCTATATCTAGAGATCCACCAAATTTTTGTAGAATAAAATGTTCAACAAATTTAAGCTGGGTACCAAATTTTAACTCTCTAGGACGTAGGAAAGTGCATTAAAAATGCCATCAAATAAATATATCATGAAGAGTTACATAAAATTAAAAAAAAATTTGAAAAATTGTTATCTACCAAATTTATTTTAAAATGTGAAGCCTCTCTCATATACAAAATGATTAAGTTCTTGTAAAGATATTTATTATATAATATATCACTTTTTTCTTTCTAGAGGATATCCCAAAAGTCAGAATTTAATTGAATTTGTTTTTTCCCTATATTAAATAATTTTTAATTAAAAAACTACTTAACATATTTTACTGAAATTTTTTTATATATTTTATGGGATAATGTGAATATTTTCTAAAAATTTCGAAGTAATTTGTGAATTTTAAATTTGCTTAAAAAATTATTGAAAAATTAGGTCCCATAGGGTTCAATGTATTTCATTTTTTCAACCCAGGTTCAATAAAAAACTAATTGGGTGATATTTTTTATTTATATTCCCATAGGTCCTACAGTCCGTCTGAAAAACATACTAAAATTTCATTTTGATAAAGTTATTTTTACGGCAGTTATCGTGCTAACGGACAGACAGACAGACAGAATGAACAAAGTCATAAACACTTTTCAACTATGTTGTAAAGTGTTAAAAATGTTATTCTTATAGTAGGTACTTATTTCCTTTCCAAGATATTAAATTTTCTTCAATTAGTCGTCATTTTCATTGATTTAGTGTTATTTTTATCGATTTGAAGAGATTTTCCTTAATTTGGCAACATTTAAAAATGTCGCCAAGTTGGCGACATTCCGCTAAATTCATTGCCAAAATCTCGCTAAGCGTTATGGACGGAGAAATAAGTTATTCTTACAGCGGATAAATGACTATTGGCGTTCAAATACAAAAGTATCACTCAAAGTATCTTTTCTCGTGAATGGAACGAGTTAGATCCACGAGAATGATGTCACCAAATTTATCGTATGATATTACATATGAAAAGTGAACATGTTTCTTAACAGTTAATATTGTTTTTTATTTTTAATTTGTGGGATTTATTGATAAATTTATTTGAAAAATGTGCAATATCTCGAGAGCGGTTCATGCTAGCGTTCTAAAGTTTATGTCAATCGTTTTCTAAAGAAGAATTACATAATAAATGTCTATTCGCATAACTTTATTAAAGTTTTTGATTTTTTGATAATTTTTTTCAAAATTTTACTCGAAAATTTAGGGGGGTTCTGAACATTCGATTGTATTTTAAAACAATAGGCTTCCAGTATTCACGAATTTTAATTTTTGTATCAAATTTGGTTCAAATCGCTCCAGTCGTTCGTGAGATATCGTCTGCACAGTCTCACTGACACACACACACACACACACACATACTTTCACTCACACACACACACACACACAGACATCACTTCAAAAATGTTCGATTCGTGATCAGGAATGCTTGAAACGTGCTCTCCCGTCGAAAACTCGAATTCGAATTTTCGACCCCGTCACAATACTTTCCTTATACATTATGTATATAAGGAAAGTAACAAGAAAATCAAAGTCAGAAAATTTAAAAACAAAATCAATATTATATAAATAAAACGAATCCATCAAGGTTAAACACATACTGAAATGGAAAAACAACGACGTTGTTTTAGATGATCTCTAGCTCCACCTAACGGTCAGTTTTGAGTTAGGATTGTTGCCTATTTTCGAGGAGGAAAGAACAGACGTTTTAGATAAAGGTGGCTATGGTGTATTTCATTTATCCTTAAAATATAATCTTTCATTGTAGAAAATTGTATTGAAAGTGAGACTTTCTTATCGTGGTCTAACGTTGAGGCTTTCTTATCTTTGGCTATCTTTATCGGTAGATTTTACATATCTTATTCTTATAAATATGTGTATGAAAGTTATGTATTTAAATCGTAAGAAACGCTTTGTATGTCTCTGCATTCAACATTGAAAAAACCAATAGGCAATGTTCACTCTTATTTAGTGCGTATCAAGCCTTCTACGTGAGTGCAGAAGGATTGCATAAGTAGAGCGAGCGGCCTATGCGCCAGCAAAGCGGCCACATTATCAATTAATTTCTGAATTTTCGGGGTCAGGTCGTGGGAATTTACTCATAGTGGTCAGTAAGCGTCAACGAACAGAAAGATAATTTGCTGCTGGTATATTGTGCCTACGTAGAAGGTGGCACAAAAGAGATCGCGCGAGACTGAGCTTAGACGAGAGTGAGAAAAGATGAGAGTGAGCTTAGCGAGCGCCGGCAAGTAGGTAGCGAAGTTCTCCGTCTCGCGAAGTAAGTTCTGGAGGTTGCTTAGTGTCGGCAAGCAAGAAGGTTCCCTAGTAATTAAAAATTTACTTATAAAATCTCTATTTTTGCAACAAATTTAAACAAAATTTCGTGTTTATTATTTGTTTTCAATTCCTGAAATAAAATTCGAAAAATTAAAGGTGTTCTTCTGGATTAAGCTTCCAGATATTCAATAGGCTTCTATCATTTATCAACTAAAATAGTGGTACCAAATTTTAGTCGATTTGTTCAATTTTCCAAGCTATGTACTGCTCTGTGTGTAAAATCTCAAATTTCTAATATCTGTAGAACGGCTTTTGATAGTTTTTAAGTAAAAATATAGATCATTTCTTTTATAGATAAAAAATATTCCCAAAGTATGATAATAGTGGTTTTTCATTTGTTTTAATTAATTTTAGTTTTTCTATTTCCAATCAAAAATATAAATATATCGAGCAAGACGCGTGTTGACATCTTACAAATCATGTCATTCACATTTACATAAAAATTCGCAGAATAAATATATATTTACGTAGCATAATTTATGCATAATTATGTTTTAAAAACGTTTTTACAATGTCTAAAAAATAATTTTCGAGCTATTGAGGACCTTTATGTCTAATCACTTCGAATATCAATATATGCCACTGCTGTTTGCGATTGGAATAAGCATGCTCAATTCATTTAGACCAATTTGTTTGATAGATATCATTTCCACAGACAGACACAGAGAAATCACTGAAAAATGACTGACTTGTATGAAAGGATGCTAGAAACGTGGAAATCCATCGAAATACGATAATCGGATTTTTGAGTCATCATAATACATTTCTGTGTTATTTTATAATTCGTGTCACACAAATGTGTTATTTTATAATTCGTGTGAAATTGCCTACAAAAACATAATGGATTTTATTTGGTGCACTTACAACAAAACAGCATTCACGACACTGAAAAATACCATTCATGACACTAAAATAACAACATTCACGACACTTAAAAAACACCATTTACGACACTAAAAAAACAAGTAAATATTATATTATAAAATATTTTTATTAAATATTCTAATGAAGAAATTCCTGACAAAATCACCAAGAACAAATTATATAGAACATTAACGACGAAATGGAGCTAATTGGCGTCTAGACAAAAGGAGTTAATATTTTTTATACGAAATCATTCTTCAGAGAACAAAAATGCTCCAAATTCAATGTATGAATAAGGTTTGATATCAAGATGTAAAAATTACTAGTCAGCTTTTACCGAATCTTTTGTGCAATTTTTCCAATTCGGAAATGGAGATTGATGTTTCCTACTCAATCAAAAAAATAAACATAAGAATATGCAAAAAACAAATTTCTGCTACAATAAGATATACCGTAAGCTTCGGTTTGGTCTACAATCTTCTTTTTTTACGAAAAGGCTGGGATATGTACAAAAGAGCATAAGCACAATAAGTGACAGATATAAGGGATTTTCAGAAAATATTTACTTGTTCTGTCCCTTGTAAGACAGTCCTACGACAGCTGCATTAAAGTATTAAAGAAATTGATAAACAAGAAATTTATGAAGGGGCACATATGGGCACCTAATATATATATATATATATATATATATATATATATATATATATATATATATATATATATATATGATAGGAAAAGTGGAAAAATGTCTTTATGAGACATTGAATCTGATACAGGTTTAATAATAAAATTTTAGATTTCATACAAAGACGTGATCTCCAGAACTGTAAATGGAAATCCATAGTGAGCCCTTAACCTCTCTGGAGCGCTATGCTGAATCCATATCGATCATCATCAAATCTCTATCTTTAATCAATTCTGCAAAATGGATGTTTCAAGGATAGTTTTTGAACCGGAAGTAAAAAACTGAAGTGAAAATTCATAGTGAACCCTTTGCTCCATTCACATCCGGAATTTGAATGCTTCATCCATATCAGTTATCATTTAAACGCTATCTGTAGCAGGTCTTAAGAAATAGATGCTTTAAGGAAAATGAAAGTGTTTCAACCTTAAATGGAAAAAGATAAACTGAAAAGGGAAATCCTTATTAAAGAATTTTATCCAGAATTTTATGGTAAATCCAAATCAATCATCATATGATCTCTACCTACAATAAATCCTAACGAATAGATGTTTCATGGGGCAGGTAAATTTTGCAAAAACAAGAATTTGACAAAAATTTTTGCAACCAATAAAACACATAAGAAAAGTATGGAAAAATTTAATTTCTTCAACAGTAAAAGATCCTTCAGCTTGATCTTATCTTCAGTTATGCGAAAAGTTTAGGTATTAAAAAAATAGAAATAATAATGAATAAATAAAGCGACAAACATTAATAGTGTAATGCTATTGCACTGGCTTTTTCGCTTGTGCTTCAAAATGAAATACCATTGTGAGTAATTTAATAAAAAAATGGATTAAATGTTACACTGCATTGCTAAAAATACAGTGCTTGTAAAATAGTAAATCAGTGCTTGAGTGTTGAAAATTATAGTTAAATTTACATCTTATACCTCCTCTCCATTTGTTGATAAATTACAATAACGCTCCATTGAAGAGGCAAAGTCAAATAGGGCTGGAAGAGGATTTGCCCATGGTGCTAAATGCAGAAAGACTCCAACAACATCAGAATTGTATCAAAAATCAAGAAATTTGTAATTCTTCAATAGCTAATCATTGCTGAAAGATGTCACGGGTTTGATTTTTCTTCTGTCCCCGTTATTCAAAAGTACACTTCAGTTTTCTACTTTGATTTCTTTTTAGCTTGTCATATTAATAAAATTTCCAGTAAGCTGATTAATAATTCGTCAATTACACCCTCTTTCTCCGAGGTATGTATTACCATGTATAACTTTTGATTCTCTGCTTTTTTATGTTCGCCCGTTGAGTTCATATACTTTGCATTATATATATTTTTCCTTTTTTGCTTCTCCATATCTCCTTCTTATTTAATTTTCTCCTTGTTTCAGTTCCCTTTCGTCAAAATAGGTAGCGCTACTATTTTGGATTCTGTCGTATAGCTATTTTCTGTTTAACCAGAATTATCTGGCACTCATTTGGGCGTTCAAACGCAAAGGCTTGTTTGCATTGAAGAAGGAAATCAAAGCTTTACGAAACGTACGTACGTCTGCTTACTTAACTTCATTTTTGCTGCATCTTACGTTGTGAACTTGTTCTTTATTTATTAAGCGTGAAGTCACGTTTTATATACTTATATAGTACATAACATAAAGGTTAAAACATTTATAGCTTACAGTTGTACTAATATATCTCTAAAATGAATCAATTACTATAATATTTATAATATTATTATCAAATATAAAATTATAATTTTATTTCTGGATAAAAATATTTTTTAATTTTTCTTCATTTTGAAGCAATTTATAATTTTCTTTGGAATATTGAAAATCAGCAATCAATAATGCCTGCAATTCCAACCTTACATACGTTAGTGTCCAAGAGTTAAACATAATTCGCAAAACGTGCAGCGCAAAAAATAAAGGGGTAGATAGAAAGTGTCAAACAGAAAGACAGAATATTGCATGTAAATATCCACTAACTTAATAGTGATTGCTTAGGATAGTGGACCAATAGTGATTGATTTTGGTTCGCGGATAACATAACCACATGAGCATTTTATCAGTTGACGGTATATGCGCAAATAAAATGCATATATCGCAACTTCATAAATACAGCTGACCGTAGTGGGCATGTCTTATTCCACTTTCTTGCAATCCCCGTAAAAGTGGTGATGTTATTAAGTAGTAATCGATTATAGCTCAAAGACGGCAAGTTGACACTTTTACGAACAGTAAAATCATGGAAATTATTGAATTCAGATAAACACAGATAGAAGTATCCATAGCACTGAATGTGCCACAATATGTAATCTCCTGGCAGTGGGAAAGGTTCCAAAAAACTGGAAACGTTAGACGATAACCAAGTTCGTCCAAAAGTTACAAAACCTCGGCTATACCGGCATTTGCCATTAACTGCAGAACGCCAAAGGACGATATCTGCAAAGCAACTATCTGGAGTTGATGTAGCTGCCACAGGAGCAATTGTTTTCAAAGAAACTGCTTAGAGGAGACTCAGGCAAACTGGTCTGTATAACATACGTCCAAGAGTTTGACTCTAGCTCACCTCTTCCTACAGGAGTAATCGATTTCAATGGAGATAAGAACCTCGAAAACGGACTCAAAATCACTGGGGCGGTATGCTCTTCAAGTTCAAGGTTCCAATTTCAGATTGCAGACAGATTTTTGTCACAACATAATATGGAGAGAACAGAGAACTCCTTATTATTCACTTAACATTGCGATAAGGAGCCAATTTTGAGGTGGCGGTGTCCTATTTTGTGCAGACATAACGCTATAAGAACATACATTGCTCAAGATCTTCAACAGAGGTTCCGTTAATGGTAAGAGGTACCCAGACAACATATTGGAACCACATGTTAGGGATTTTCGAATTGCTATGAGTTCACAATTTATTCATGGACGTTAATGCGCACAACATCGCTCTCAGCCGGTCATTACTTTCTTCAAAATCAAGATATCCAGCGAATGTAGTGACTATCGAAGTATCTGGTTATGAATTTCATTGAGTATGAGTGGGAGCAACGAACTGCATCAGATCAGCTTCCACAAAGGACCTTTCTGGAGCTAAAAACAGCTCTACTTGTGGGACGTTTTTAATCACACATTTCATGAGCAACCCTATATAGAGCATGAAAAATCTGGAGGCTTGTATGGCTATAGCAGGTGATAACATTGCTTAAAATTGTTCATGTACCAGAGTTGTTACAGTTTTTCCTACGAAAAACGAAAATCGCGTTTCGGCATCTTTTTTCAAATACCTAATTCTTACATAAATTGTTTATTCTTACTTTATCTCTTGTTCTTGCATTACCTTATTACACAGGCATACCAAGTTTCGTGCAATTCCTAAGCTTGGTTCCTCACATCCCCAGACTTTCCTCGCATTTTGATGTCTGTATGGGCAAAAATTCTGATTTTAATTACTCAGCATGCGATGATGACGCATTCCATTGTTGAATAGCTCAAAGTATTTTAGCAGATTTAATTTTATGTTAATCGGAAAAATCAGCAAAAGCTAAAGGACAAAACGCAATCAGAGCAGGTGAAAAATGAAATCTTCGATACAGATATTAAAGAAACAAAAAACAAAATTGTGTTCTACTTGCATTATCTTGAAAATAAATATACTCTCTCGGAATACTTTACGAAAAAATTCCTGTATTCGAACATAAATAGACACTTTTCAGAGTTCAAAATTTGAAAATAGATGTAAAAAGGAATATTATTGGGTTCTACATGCATAATCTTGGAAAGATTTGTACCCTCCCAGAAAGATATTTTTAGATAGTGTCGAAATTAGCGACGGCCATCCTGCTAACATCATAAACTCGGGACTTCTGTCTCAAAGCAAGACCTATTCCTCCATACTCTGAAAAATTACGTTTACGCATATTTTACATGACTCGCACAAAATAAAAAGAAAATCGTCATGCTGTTTTATGCTTAGTGTATCAACCTAACTTTATACAACATTTAAGTAGTTTGGAACAAACCGGGTTTACCCTAACTTGGGGACAGACTATGTGATCGACTGACAAACAGACAAAAGAAATGGTAATACTGAAAAGGATTTTTTCGTCATCAACTCCTTCGAAAAAATATCGATTTTCAATGTAGCCGTAAAGTATTTTCGACACGGAAACAACAATCCCCTTCAGTGAGGGATGTCAAATGTTATATGCTCCATTATATCGAAGTAAACAAAATAATTAAAACACGTTTTGTTTCCTAACACTCAAGCCATTCTTTCTTCATTTTGATCTTATATACATATACAAAAATTTTCCACATAAGAGGAAATAGAGATTCGGCATTATCTATTTGTCCGCAATCAATCCCGCATTATCTATTTGTTGCAGAAATCCGTTTCCCCACATCCCTTTCTTATATGCTGCGTTTTTCTCTTTCCCTTTCTTACTACAGGACGTGAGCATGGAACATAAATCTGTTATTTTAAAGGGAAAAGGGAAAAATGGACAAAAGATTTGGTGACATATTCCTGGATCGTTTTCCACAGTTTGATATTGGATGCAACCTCGCTTATAGCTTATTCTCTACATTACATATAGTATATATAAAGGGAAAGTACGGTGATGGGATGAAAAATCCAACTCTCATATTAGAATTGCATTACACGATATGAGCATATTTGCAAACAAATCAACCATTTTTTAATGAGGTCTTATTGCTGGTTTATCCGTGAGTGTGTGAGAACTTAGACTGTCATGGTATGCATTTTCAATCTGTTAGATTGAAAAGAGGAGGCCTGCCTACTCATTAGGAGAGATCAGTCATGAAGAAGACCATCACATATTTTAGCAAAATACTGTGTTACAATACCTTAAACAAATAATACTTATTTCTGTAATTGTTTATTTAAAAGCGAATGACATCATTTATAAATCGCTAACATGCGCGTTCACAAGTTATTGAGCATTATAAGGGTCATTTTCTCTAAACGGGCTTTTTCATCTTTCTTGGTACAATATTTTTTTTTTCTATTTTTAAACCTGTTTACTATATTATATTTTAATATGGATAGTTTAAACTAAAAAAAACAGTAGCAACGATCATTTCGGGGAAATTGAATAGAAAATGCAAATTTATATTTTCAAAACAAGTAAATACAGCATGACAGGGGAATAACACTTAATATAGGCAACTACTTTGTTAGTATATATATATATATATATATATATATATATATATATATATATATATATCACTAGCAGCATACCCGTTCTTCGTACGGAGTATATAATATAAAGAAACTTAAAATTCACAATCATATGCAAATTACCTGTAGTATACTAAATGACATTTTTAATCAAAATATTTTGTTAAAATGTTTAATCTAATGCTCCTAAAAAGAAGATTAAGAATCTCTGTTCTCGCTATACAAAATTATCTTCACGGGCAGATCTGAAGAATAAAACATCCTGGCCCCTTTTGAAAGCAAATTTACAAAAAATATGGAATTGAATCATACATGCAAAATAAAAGCGTTAAAATTGTATGGCACCCGTATTACTAATATACGCGAATATTTTAAGATCTAACCTATATTAGTAGATTACATGTTTAAATTGAAAATTTCAATAAACCCGTAATCTTTAAACCTAAAGGCAGTAGTAATTGATTCCAATATATGCCAAAATGAAAGTGCTAAAATTATATGGGAAGACATACCCGTACTACTTATAATGCCGTAGATTAGAAGATATGTCGGAGTGTTAATAGAAGATTACCCGTATTACAATATGAGTCTCAAAAATCTTTGTCAAAATATAACAGATGACGATTTAAATTGAAAATATTAATAATCCCCGTAATCTTCATACCAGAAGGCCGTACTTGATTCCAATATATGCCAGAATATATGACAATAGACCTGTACTACTTATATTTTCGTAGATTAGAAGATATACCCGTGCATTGGTAGAAAATTTCTCGTACAACGTACAATATATGGATTTCAATAATTTTTGCCGCAATAAAACAATGACATAATAACTTGAAAATATCTATAATCTCTGAATCAGTAATCCCGAAAATATCAATAATAATAATGTTTTAACCTGAAGACCGTAACTGATATTATCCAGTTAAAAATGTATTTTATATACATATATCTATCATTCAAATCGGAAAAGATTTAATAGAAATTGTCTTCGCTTAAACACATTGGATTTAAATCAGTTGCTAAGTGAGATGATATCATTTTTTTCAAATAAATTGTTGGAAAAAATATCGTCTGAATTCTATCTCTATGGAACGTTTGGCGACATTTTCGTCAATTTAACGGCATTTTAAAAGTCGCTAAATTTATCGCCAAGTGGGACTGCAGAACTTACAGTCTTACTTAAAGACAAATTGATAAAACATCATCACGATACTATCTAATAACAAAACACAATTAATTTCATTTATTTAGCGCAATTTATCAACTTTTTATCATTTTTTTATTCTGTGTTGTTTTTTAGCGGGTGTAGAACCATGTTCTAATTGCTACATCACTCTATGAGCTACGGAACATCTGTTGCTACGTGTGACCTCCGACAGCCATCGGGGCGAATTCTGTGATGTTTTTTTAGCGGGCGTAGATCCATGCTCGAATTGCTACATCACTCTATGAGCCACGGAACATCTGTTGCTACGTGCGACCTCCAACAGCCAGCTGGCCCGGATTCTGTGATGTTTTTTTCAGCGGGCATAGATCCATGTTCGAATTGCTACATCACTCTATGAGCCACGGAACATCTATTGCTACGCGCGACCTCCGACAGCCAGCGGGGCCGGATTCTGTGATGTTTTCTTAGCGAGCGAAGTAAGCGGGCGTAAAACCATGTTCGAATTATTACGGATAAGCTGTTGCACAAACGGTTGTTTTCACATAGCGATCTTCGACAGAGAACGAACGACGGGCCGAAAAGTTCCTAAATTTGTTTTTAATTTTTATAAACTTCGTTTTTATCAAATTTCTTCTAAGTATCGTTTTTTCTTAAATTTCTAGTATCAACGTTCAACGTTCTCCATTTTTTCTTTTCGCTGTTTTGTCCGTTCGCTGTTTTGTCCGTTCGCGGTTTCGCTCGTTTGCTGTTTTATCTGTCGCGATTTTTTCCATCGCGGTTTTAGCCGGCTCGGTTTTGTCCGGGAATCAGGTAAATGACAACAGGGAAATGGTAAATCATGTGATTTTACTTTCTGAGTATATGAGTTTTATTTGCATTTAAGCCTAACTTGATATTCAGTTTGCTACATTACTACACTAACTATTTACACATATACGCTAAAATAAAATATTTACTTTTTTATTCTGAGAATAATTAAAGACAGGTGAATGACAAGGAATAAAAATGCTTACCCACACTTGTTCAGTTTTATAGCATTTCCCTGCACAGAATGATAGCTAGAACATAGTCGAAATCTTGAAATGGTGAATATGGACTTGAGTAAAAAATATTACCTTAACTATATTTTGTTGTCATCTATGTACAGAAAGAGGTGTTAAAATTTTAAGACAAGTGCATGACAAAAAATCTAGGGGACAGTTGTAAAAAATTTATTTAAAATATTGCTTTAATGCATAGTTGAATTTTTAATACTGTTTGTATCTTAAATTATCTAATTTAATATAAAACATCAATTAAAAGAAAACTAGAAAATGAAGGCTTGTAAATGAAGTAGTGATTTTATTATTTGGCTATTGGGGGGGGGGAGAGAATGGGTCACACAGGGGAATGACATTTAATAAAAATACTAAATTTTTAAATATTAAAAATTTAAATTAATTTAGCTACAATATAGTAAAATTCATCAGTGTACAAAATCAGTCCCAAGCCATGAAAATTTTTATTAAAACACCTGGGACATGTAAAACTCGTGTTTACAGAAAATGACCCATAAATCTAAAACAGGTTTCCTGAAAAAGTCCGTGTGCACCCAAATAACTTCTGAATTAAAGAAGAGTTAAGTCTATCTACTACAAAATCAATACGCTCAATGGAATAAAAGGGATTGCAGCGCCCTCAGCAGAGAATTAATGAAGTTAGGAACAATATCAATTAGATAATTGTAGAGATATGTCTAATTAGTAGGAACGGAACGAGCATTAAGAGCATGGATACCCGTCACTTCATCGGTTGATTTTTGCTATAACAAAGAAACATCTGATGGTCAAAATGCGCCTTAATATTATTTCTTGAATTCAAATGTGTATTGTTGTTGACGGAAATAATTTGGACTGATCTGTATATTAGATTCCTATAAGTGTTGTTTATTTTACCGTCCCTGAATATGATAATTGAAAGGGCTTTTAGGAAATGTTAGAATATATTTAAAAAATATGCTAAATGTGGATAGGGTAACTCATATGGTAAACCGCCCCACCCGAAGGTATACGGCATGAAGACTCGGTCGTTGCGATAGGTCACCCGAGACATATTGAACGAGCAGCCGTGTTACGGTCATCTCACGGGATCCCCACTGTGCACAACAAAGGATACCGCCACCGAAACCCCCACGAAAGCGAAACACCCTCCCACAAAAGGAGCAAAACACAACGACAGTCACGTCCTGAGAACTGCGGAAAGTCATCCTCTGACAGGAGCCCTAACACTTTAATAGGTCAATTCAGAGAAAGCCATACAAAAGGAAAAAGGAAACGCATTGTTTCAGAAGAAAAACAAGCACAAGTTACACTACTAACATCAGTGAGTTAACAAATGACGCCATATATAACAAAGTATTCCATGTTCAAAATTCAGTAATAACACAGAATTAAACGGCTGTACAACTTGGTTGATTTATACAGAATGTAAATCAATGCAGCAATCATTACAATCATTAGGCAATTACAACAATCACTAGTCATTTCAAGAATAGTAGAAACAATCAAGACATAAAAGCATTACATACACAATTCCAGAATCGGGAACTAAAGTGATACCTCTTGTATAAAAAAAAAGCAACACACTTATTTGTCTCAAAAATCATAAGTCCATTTCCATTTCTAGACGTTTGTGCATAATGGTATGTGGATGAAGTAAAGGAAATAAATGGACCCCGTAATTATTGCGAGCCTCTCGCGTTTGACTACTTTGCCTATAATAGAAAACGGACCTATTGAGAATACAATCTTCTGTATTGCGAATTAGTTGACCATTTATTGTTCGCGGGTTTCTGACGCCCGAGTAGCTAGCGTAAGAAATCGTTAGCTGCGGTGGCTAAAATGTGCCTTCTGAAAAACATAACCTGTAAAAAGTGACATTTGAAAAAATGAACCGCTAACTTCGAGCAGCGTCGCCGACAGACTATTTTACAAGTTATTAATATTTTCTTATAAACTGTTTATTTGACAGGGCTTCCAAGCCATCTGCAAGCACATCAGCTGGTAATTATTAAAACATGCTTTACATATAGAAGATAAAGTAAAGTAAATAAAAAGTTCAAAGTTTAAATAAATTTTGCGAATGTTTTAGAAATGTGAATTATGATTAAAATCACGCCCCTATTAAAAGTCACTCTTAAAAATTGTTAATTTATATTACAAATTCATTCAGAAATTGTTAAGCATTCAAATAATTAAAACTGTTTAAAATGTTATATTTAAAAGCGTGCTGCGTTCACGCGTAACAAAAATTATTTCACTGTCTAAATACACCTTACACTTTTCTGGTAGGTCAGACGGTCTGGGTCTCAACAACAACAGTCTAAATACAGCATTTTCGCAATTGGACAGCCTAACAGAAAAGTATAGACATAAAATATATTCAGAATATATAATATTTAAATGCTTTTACAAAATAGAAATGAATTGTTCTAAATTAACATTGGTAAAATGTCAAGCAATCCAACACATTTAGTTTTCATGTAGCGCAATGCTTCCTCATAACCATCTAATGCTCGCTGGAGAGGATAATCCGGGGAAATTTGTTCTACTAATTTTAATTAGCAGAGGTGTTTTTTAACACAGCTTTGCTGGATATGGCATTTGTGCAATTGGCCAACACTAACCATAAAGCAAAATCAGTTTTTTATATAAAATTTATTTTTTAAATATTATCGATAACTGTGGACAATATGCAAAAATAATCTATTTTTAATCATTCTCAATTCTATACTTTTCGAGAATAACGTTATCCGTTTCGGACTTAACACACTGTTGACTGGCAATTTTACACAGAAGCTATCTCTTGCCACCGGCTATTATTTCGTAATTGAATGTGGAAGTAAAACAATCTAAATAAATTTCAATAAATTTTCTTTTTATACATAATGAATGGAAATTAAACTTTAGACATATCTTTTATATAACTTTTAAAATTATTGTTTGGTATGATAAACTGTATACCAATCACCTACGTGTAATGGTACGCAACAGGTTTTACAAATATATTTCGTTTCGTTGCGCTTTCCTTTTGAAGTGCATACTCTACACGTTCTAGTTAGATTTATTTTTACGCCAGTGACTATTTTTTCTAAAACGTAGTTGTCCTGAAAACCTGAAAGGTAAATCATGGTAAGGAGCCCTTTTAGAAGTATGAGAACAAGTGCCATGTACTGTGCTGCATTCATTTGCATCTACAGATATAAATTCACTAACCACTTCTAGTAGAAATTTGTTGTATCTTTGCTTATTTTGTGACTTGTAGTTACGGTAATATTTGAACGCATTGAACAAAGTACAATTGATCAGAAAGAATGCTGCATTTTTAAACCACTTTATACTTTTTGGAAAGATACTGCTGTTCGTCAAATACTGACCTGCACGATCGACTTTTTTCATATGTTTGTTGTATTCTACATATTATACATGTAGATTTAACTATATCATCCGTAGAATCCGACGAAAAGTATTTTTTTTATAATAAAGTGGTGAATACGATGAACAAAGCTTTTTCAATATTCTATATTGCCCTGGGTTTCATAAATTGAAATAGCTAATGCAAGTGCAAACACAAGTTAAGGCGTGACCTGTCAATAACGTTTGGGCGTGGAAACACGAGTTAGGTGTGACCGGTCAAAAAAGTTTGGGCATGAAAACACGAGTTAACTCGTGACCGGTCAACAACGTTTGGACAAAAAAACACAAGTTAACTCGTGACCGCTCAACAATGTGTTAACTAGAGTCAGTCCAAATGACTATCATTGAAAAAAAATCAGCTTTGACCCGTCGTATTATAGATAAAAAAAGGATATTTATGCTAATGTTATGTTGCTTTAGAATTTATTTAATTTGGGGGTTTGCAATTTACTTTTATTTATTTTTTCCATGGCCCAATGTTCTCAATTTGGTAATATATAAATAATATTTATTTGTTTTTCATAAATTCTTTAATTGGAATTTTTTTAATCTTATAAATTATTTTCTTAATATTACTCTTAATTAAAAATGTTCCATTTCCTAAATTAATATTACTTTTGATTTGTAAATTTATAAAAATGATTATTTATTTGATTCCCAGTAAAATTCCCTTTAATTTGAAGCCGCATTTAATCCTTTTGGTTAGAAATTGCGTTTGCTCTATAGTTTCCAGTTATTTCCATGGTCAGTGCCTTTCAAAAATTTCAGTTGCGGGCATTTTGGAATTCTTGGCTTAGCGCGTTTATTGACGAGATTGATGTGACGCTTAAGTGATTTCGCGCCTTTGCGGAATTCGGGAATTATTTTTATTGGCTCGTGTTTTTCCAGATCGTCTTCTAGCGGAGTTTTGAGCTTTAATTTTGGCAAATCTAATTTCTGTAAGCTGTCAGACAGCTAAATGGAGACCTGTTCTGCCACACGGCCTTCAGGTTTTTATCCTCCACCGCTGAGAGTCGCCTACAGACGACCCGGCTGAGGTCCAGAAGAGGCAAAGTGGTCGAAAACCAGACTGAACAGCCAGGGCAGGACTACCGCCGAAGTTAGGGAAGACAGCTTGTGGACCCTTGACCACACACACCTCAACCAGAGAGCAGCCAGACAGAGTGAACTGGGGCCGAAACACCCCTGCCAGGAATTTCCCAGCTGAGGCATCCCAAGCAAAGCCCCCTACTCCAGCTGGAGAAAATGGGGCACTACAGAGGTGCGTGAACGAAATGATTGCAACTGCAGTGACAGCCCGAAAGAGCCGAGAGGAGCCATGCTTATGGCAGCAAAGATGAATGGTTGTGTTTTGCAGAGGATTCCGACTTTCTACCCCTCGGTATTTATGCAGAGGCAGTATGCAACTTAAAGAGGCGCCATCGTAACCCGGACATATACCCGTACTGCCGGGTTAGCTTAACCTAAGGAGAAAGAGAAGAGAGGAAGAAGAGAGGAGAGAAGAGGCAGCAGCCAAAGTCGGGGGAGGTAAGCATGCCTACAAGCTAGGCCAGAGGGGGAAAGAGAAACAAGGACGGAATGCTAATACTACTCTGAGAGAGGAGAACAGGTATTAAAACTACAAGAAATAAAAGCTAAGGGGAGCTGACGAGCCTGGGGACAGATTAAACATGACAAAAGAAAAGGGAGATTACACGAGACAAAGATATGACAATAACTATTACAAACCTAAGGCTATCCCAAAACTAACTATCCCATCTAAGCTAACCTAACTAAACTTAAGACTATCCTAATACATGCCAAAGGAGAAGCCGCACAAGGCACGGAAGATTGAGCGGCAGAGGGCTGCAGCCAACAGGCGTGCAATACCAGGAGACGAGGAACCTAAAGGAGACGGGCCCCAACCAGGGGAGAGCGCCGGGAAGAAACCCCACAAGGGGGGGGGGAGCCAGGGAGGAGTGTGCTAGTACCTGGGAGGTAAGAAGCGTCCCGAGAAAAAGAGAAGGCAAAGCAGGACAGGGGAAAAAGCAGCGCCAACGGCGAAAGACGGAGAGCAATACATCTAGGCTAAAGCTAAACGCGCTGGATCACTTACCCGAGAACTGGACCGCCAACCATAGGAGCTGAAAAGAAAAAGTTAGCAACCGAAGACCCCCGAGAGGGCCAGTGACGCCACCACACCCACCAAATATCACCTGAGGCTAGGCTGTCCGGATACAAGGGAGGCGGGCGTCTTCTTCATGAAATAGAGGGAAGAAGCTTCTACATACCTGGAATGGGAAAACACCTGGGGGAAGAGATGGGAGGAAGCTGAAAATAAGCAAATTAATATAGCTGAAAGGCAATATACGGTTATAGCTGAAAGGGAAAAGGGATTAGTAGCTCACAAGAGGGGAAGGGCCCCAGCCCTGGAGACACCATTAGGGTGGGGAACACAGAAGAACATGGGCCCCGACATCGCAAGTAGAAACCAACCCAAATACCCTACAGAACATCCACTGCTGAGGTGGGAGAACAAAGCGCTCTTCTGGTCCCAGGGACAATAATTTCTGTAAGCTCATTTTAATTGCTGCCGTTTTTCTAAACTTCTCTCGATTTCCGCTCATGGAAATACGCTCGCGGAATTTATCAGTTTCAGTTCTGCAGCTGAAATTTCTGCTTGCTGGCGTAAAAAGCGTGCTGCTCACTTTTCAATGGAACTTACGTTCCACCCGATGTTTTCTTTGGAACTTTTCGTTCCACTAGAAGTGTTTTCTTTTCATAACGCTTAATTTAGTTGTTAGATGGAGTTTCTTCGTCTTTTGTTCTTTTTAAATATCGCACGATCATTGCGGTAATACGTTTTTGATGTCTTTATGATGTCTTCTATGTCTTTGATGTCTTCATGGAATTCACGAACTTTTCTGATCATTTTCCGATCTTATCCATCGTTCCTAACGAACTTTAAATGACCCGGTTAGGTGAATATAATAATCGAATTTTTTTAGAACTTTTTAATTTCTTAAATGCTAAATTTTATTTTTATTCAATATCTAAAATGTTTAATTTTAATCTCAATTTAAAATTCTAAAACTTTATTTCTGAGAGAGCAATTTTTTAAACCTTTTTAGTTTATTAGAGCCTGGGAAAATTTTGAATTTTAAAATTTAATATTCTATTGTTAATACATTAAGGTAAGATTCAAATAGGTTTTAATCTAGAGTAAAGTTCTTATACTGATTCTTTAATTTAACTAAGTTGATAATTCTAAAATTCTAAGTATGTCTGTGATTAAATTTAAACTTGTTAATTCTTTCGGATTTGCCTGTGAGCAGAGTTTTGAAATTTGTTCTTTGAACTGATTTGAAGTAATTATTTAATAAACTAATTTTCTTTAAACTAATTATTATGTCTTCTTTCTTAATTTTATACACAATAGGGTTTAATTCACACCGATAAGATACTTAAATTTTCGTATTTTTCCTTGCTTGCATTTGGAGACAGCAATCTGGAATATAATTTTTAAATAAATAAGAGAACGGGAGAAAATTGATTTTAAAATACTTAAATATAATATTAAATCAGGGCAGTTTTATTTTGTAGTCCAAAAATATTCCTGGAGGAGACATTCGAGAGATTGATATCATAAGCCCAGTGAAGAGAGGCGAACTCTCAGTGTTTTATTTTATCAGAGCTTCTCTGCATTAGATAGTCGCAGCATCTAAATCTAACAGCACTCAAAGTAAATCTAACAGCACTCAAAGAAATTGAAACGTAACAAAAAATGAATGTTTTAACTTAACAAATCAGATAAACTTCGCTAAAAATAATATTTGTTGTAAAAATATTTCCACGTTACCATAGATTAATTATACATTTCCATGTAACCATAAGACAATTCGTTGTAGCTGAACAAGACCCGATCCTGTGGTGCAGTTTGCTTCACTATGAACACGATTGTAAAAGTTGATTTCAGTTATTTAAGTTTATATTTTGTATTTAATTTGATGTTCTTGAATAGTGATATATATATTTTTTTCTGGTCCACATTCGCTTATAAGCAAATTTTTAATCATCCTAATTCCGAGTATGCATATATGCATCTATGCAGACTTGCATATATGTATATACGTATTCATATGTAAGTAATATAATATATTATTTATCGAGAGCCTCTCAGAAACTTTTAGAGTCTGGGCGTGCTCGCCATAAAATATTGATATCTGAACGTGCTCGAGGGTGGTAAAAGCTTGCGAAATCCCGTTGTAGAGTGTCGCAAAATTAGAACAAAGCATTTTTGCTTCTAAGCAAAAGATGAAAAAGAACCTTGAAAACCAATGTATGCAATATAATTATAATAATAATAAACCTTATTTTGCCACACAATACATAGTGCAATACATAAAATTTCAGCTTATAAGCGAATGTATAACAGTGGGGCATGGAACTGCGGAAAAGGGCACTTAAGATTTTTTGAAAGCTTATCTAGCCTTCCAAAAATCATCCACTTCCAAAAAGATTTAGGCAACGTGGAGGAATAAAATTCACTTTATTAGATGCAAAATTCAAAATTCTTAACTTCAGCAACAATGCATACTTGCATATAGATGTTAACGTCTGTTTTCCAATAACTTCACGTTTACACAGTTACATGCAGATTAAGAAAATCGTCTCTTTTGATAATCTGTATTTTTAAAATTATATTGCAGCTTTTTCTGTGGGACAAATAATGCTTATTATTACTATCTTAATTCTGCAACACTCTATAATTTTCTAGTTCACATTTTTCACTTAACATTTTCACTTATAAGTGACATTTTTCACTTATATTTTTTCGACTTCAACCACATCTTGGATGATTTTGACGTATTAATTTCGTAGATGTCCTGCTGAATCAATTAATAATAGTTGGGGTATTTGCAATATTTCTCGAAAGTGTTCTTTCTTATATTGGTCAAACTAAACTTACTTTAAAATTTCATATTAAGGTACATAAAAACTATATCAAAAAACAGGAATTTAATGAAACTTTAATTGCTCAGCATTACTATTGTCGTATCGACTTTTGGAATACCTTCCCAGACTTTTCTATTTCCGAGCCATTTTGTGGAAATAATTTTTGTCTCTCATTTGATTACATGCATTTCTCGGTATTTGTTCGGAGACCGTTATGAGCTGACGCCACTGCTGTCTAGAGATGACGTACACTGCAGGTGTTATTACGCTACGTCACGTTTGCAGTGTTTGCTTAGCCAATGAGGGCTCGTTTAATTGGTATCGTCGGAGTTGTCAAAGGGACGCTCCAGGTTTTTTTTTTTCGATCTTGATCCCCGAGGTGTGAAGGTGACGGTGTGCACTGCATGGGAAGAATAAGTATTTTTAGTTCGAAACGCTGATATTTAAAATGCCTGGTTAAGTTTTTGAAATGGGGAGAATCTGGATAAGCAGAGAATTCTCTGTGCCTTATTCGCCTGCATCTAAGTTATTTGCATTAGTGTTCAAGTTCTTAAGCTGAAGCTTACACTGATTGAGTGGAGTCAATTATGCCGAACACAGAAGTGGTATTGATTCGAGATTTAAGCACATCTCTAGCGGAGTATCATGTGAAATATGATCATCGATAGAATCTGCGGTCGTCGGTCTCTGGCGTGTTATCTTTGTTCTTTGGCCGTCCATGGCCCTTACAAGGCGGATCCGAAAGTGTATACATGTTCCTCTTCTCTCCTGGGTCAGCAATGTTGGTTTGTGTTCAATCATCTAAAACTGTAAGTAATATTTTCTTAATTGTTAATGCGAAGGTAGAAGCCATTTAATGTCGTTCAAGAGTCTGAAATAAAAGACCATAAAATGTATGCATATATACTTGCCTAATATCACTTAATCACGTGAATAATAAATAGAATTCTATATTAACTATTTGATTTGTATTGATTTCCACTTGTTGTATATTAAATGTATGTTATTACCTTTAGCTTCGTAGTTCGCCTGGACAACCGGTTCTTGAACCGGCCAAGGAATTTGGATCTGGGCTAACACAACGCTTATAGGATCACTTTGGTAAATCCTAAACCGATGCCAAAATTGGTACGGTGTTAATTTCATACTTTACCATTTATACGGTATTCTAATATCGTAAGAAAAACCTGTTTGCACAATTTGATGCCGTGAAGGCACTTCTTATTTTGTCGACTAAAAACCTTAATCAGACTATCAATTTCACCACCATTTCGAGTTTTCTTCAGCAAGGGCTATACAAAAATGCACGTCAATCTATCTTGACTTCTTTGAAGCCTTCCATTTTCAGAAAAATTCTAGTAATTTAGTTAATGACTTGTCTTTGTTAATGACTTGTCCACTTTTGTCCGCGGTCTAGCGGTATGTCCTGTAAAAATCTTTTTCACTTTTTTCTTCATATTCTTTTGGGACTCTTGTGTGCGGCTTTAACCTTTCTTTCATCTTGTTGGGTCTCATTTATTCTTGTTCGGACTTGATTTGTTTTGTCGGGATATTCCAGTCGTGTTCTGATGCACACCAATCTTGTGCGGTTACTTCTCGTTTGGAATTGGCTGTAATGTTCTTCATGCTGCTTTCCGATTGGCTCTCTCGTAATACAGGTCTTGGGTATATAATCCCCCTGCTTCTTTCTTTCGCACCCATTCCTCTTTTGGACTTCGAATTTGTTGGTTTTCTTGCACTGAAAAAGGGGATCCAACGTATCTACGAAACAGTTGTACACTGCATTATTTTGTTATTTGTGCTTATTTGCGTTACTCTAGTTTTCCTTAACTCATTTCAACTAGAATTTTAAGTCCGTTTTGAAGAAACTACTTAACATTTGTCGGAAGCCAGAATTGTTCATTTTTCTATTTTCGAATTCACTATAACTTTCCGTTTTCCAACAAATTTCACTTCAGTATCAAAGCACCTCCCTACACCCTACTACATTAACCGTTCTTCTTTCTCATCTTTCCAAAAAGTGTGCATACCACCCGTGTTATTAATCAATGAGAAAGGTTAGCAAGCTCCTCTGATATCCACCCAATAAAACACGTTTGAGATACAGCAGGAAGATGCGTTGTTACATGCATACACCTCCAGAAAATAAGCCCGATACCTTAAAAGACATACATCGGTGCTTATGATATGGGTTTTATGACCTTTTAAGACATCGGTGAAAATAAACAGGGATTTAACCTTGTTCAGAAGGAGTGAGTGAGTTTGTCCCTAAAACTCACGGATCAGTTGTTGCTAAACATAACACGACACTGTAAGACAATGTATCGCTAGTTCGGGTTGGACATATTCCATATTGAAATATTTGCCGCTTACATTACCTTAAAACAAAATAAACTCATTTTGTATTTTTGACTTCGCGTTTGTTGATTCTCTTTATAATATATATATATATATATATATATATATATATGTATATATATATATATATATATATATATATATATATATATATATATATATATATATATATATATATATATGCATATATATATATACATATATATATATACACACACATATATATATATATATATATATATATATATATACATATATATATATATTATATATGTGTACATATATATTATAGCTGCATGGAGATGCAATTCTCTTCATATAATGGTCACGTGATATCTTCATATAATGGGTGTAATTATTATTTTAATTTTTATTCAAAAAACTACTGAATATATTTTGCTGAACCTTTTTTATATATTTTATGGGATAATTTGAATATTTTTTAAAATTTTCGAAGCAATTCGCTTAAAAAGTAGTTGAAAAATTAGGTACTATAGGGTTCGATGTATTTCATTTTATCAACCCGGGTCCACTTCGTCGGTACCCGGGTACTGGAGAAGTGGACCCAGCACAGAAAAAGCGTGATAAAATACGTAATTATTTAGCCAGCGTGCCTAAAATTTTGTACAAAAAAAGTTTTACCATCACCATTTCTGATAAATAGCAATAACCACAAGAACTGTCGAAGAGTGGTGATGTAACAGCCCTGGTTTCAGATCTTTGCATATGCTAGCGCTCATTTTGGGCAAAAATATATTTTATTATCTTTTCCATTATGCTCATTTAGCATCTCTTTCACTTGAAATTTTATTTTAGGAACCCGGTATCGACCCGTTTTGACAAGTCATCATACCCTAATCCGCAATTGACGAGTGTTTGTTATGCTTGAAAAACGCCGAATTGACGGAGATTGTAACCCAGTCTCCAAGAAAGCTTCTCCAAGAAAGCTAATAATACTCGATTATTTTTCCTCTCTAAAGCCGCCTCAAAGTTGATAAAAACATTACAATTGCGGCAGTAGCACTCTAGAAAAAAGACCTTTAAAATTGCACTTTTTACAGTTGTCGTTTCGGCCTTTTATTCTTCAGTGTTGACAGACCTTGTATTTCAGAAAACGATGTGTGTTTTCAAATTAGCTAGGACCGGAAAATATTCAAAATACCCATAAAATTCCAGATTTTCTGACTATAATGAATATTTGCTCCCCTTTGAGCAATCCCTACACTTTAAGTATAAGTAACAATTGAGAAATGTGGTGGTAAGATTTCTTATGGTTAATATTCTCTACGTTTTCTGCAACATATATTTTGGGAAGAAATGGCAATCTATTTTGGGCGGAATCTGCAACATCTAATTTGGGAGGAAATTTTCGTTTTTTAGCACGCTACAACATAGTTGAAAATTTCTTATGACTTTTTTCATTCTGTCTGTCTGCCCGTTAGCACGATAACTGCCGTAAAAAATGAAATTTTAGTATGTTGTTCAGACGGTCTGTGGGACCTACGGGAATATAAATGAATAATATCACCCATTTAGTTTTGGGTTGAACCCGGGTTGAAAAAATGAAATACATTGAACCCTATAGGACCTAATTTTTTAACCATTTTTTAAGCGAATTGCTTCGAAAATTTTATAAAATATTCAAATTATCCCATAAAATATATAAAAAAGGTTCAGCAAAATATATTCAGTAGTTTTTTAAATAAAAATTAAAATAATAATTACACCCATTATATGAAGATATAACGTGACAATTATATGAAGAGAATTGCAGCTCCTTGCAGATATATTGCAGACTCCATGAGCAAAATTATTTAGCTCATGGAGTCTGCAATATAGCTGATATGAATGAAACATTCATTGATTTTACAAAGAGAAGTAGACGATTTTTTCGATGAAGTTTTAAGCATAGAGTTAAATTACTTCAACCTCCATGGTTTTAAGTTTTTAAATAAAATAAATTATTATAGTATTGTGATGAATAAAATAAATGGTAAAAAGTTTATGAATGAAATGCCGCTTTTATGCCGAGAGCCAGGCGATTTATATTTCGATGACGTCATTTGAAAAAAGTTCATTTGTTTTCGATGAAGTTTTCAAATATAATAAATTATTGCAGTATTGGGATAATTTTAAAAATAATACCGAGAATTGTATCGCATTTTCGAGATGTTTAACCAGCGAATTTATATTTCAATGCCGTCATTTGAATGAAGATCATTTTTTTCGATGAAGTTTTAAGTTTCAAATATAATACATTAATGTAGTATTAGGATAATTTTAAAAATATTACCGAGAAATGTATAATCATTTTAGAGATGTTTATATAAAATTGCATTGAAGTTGGAAAGTGTTTCATAATCAATGCTTTATGCATGATTGATCTTTCTTTTTATTTTTTTTTATTTTATTTTTCTTTTTATTTTATTTTAGGAACGCAGTGGCGTTCCACCCTGCCAAGTCGTCATGCCGGAATCTGTAGTTAACAAGTTTATATTATACTTGACAAACTCTGATTTCCGGGAGATTGTAACTCAGTTTCCAAGAAAGCTAAGTACTTGATTATGTTTCCGGTGTGAAGCCGTTTCAAAGCTGATCAAAGAAATAAAAGAAATTGCAATTGGTGCCGTAGCATCCGAGAAATATACATAACTTTAGAATAGCACTTTTACGATTGTCGTTCTGAGCTTTTATTCTCAAGTATTGTCGGATCTACAGCATTAACTACTGAACAATTTTAATGAATGAAGGATCATTTTGTGTATTTTCGTAGAAGGTTCAAATTTTTCTTTTAAAACTAAAATTTTTTTTAGAATTTCGAATATTGAAAAACATAAATAAATGGTGCACAACGGTAAAGTACGTGCCATTTGCAATGCCTGTTAAATGTGTGTTACTCAATCATGTCGATACATTATTTTGCATTTGGCACATGGAGAAAGAAGCAAAAAAGGCGTAATAGATAGAACATATTATCAAGAAAACTTTTGAATTTTTTTTTTACTGTGGATCGAAATTAAATTCTCAGGCGCAGTGGGACAGATTTATCCAGAAAAGTAAACGATAAATTAATTTCAAAATGGAATTTAAAATTTCGCAGATAATAAATTCCCATTTTTAATTCAGTACTGATCGTAATACTTAGTTTTAAATCATGAAATTGTAGTGTGATATACCTATTTTATCTGGTACATATAAGTTTCAATCATAATTTCTTTTTCCCCCTCTTCTTTAAAATAGCCAAGGCTGTTTTCTTGCATACGCAAAGCAGGCAAATGCTGGGAGTCGTAAGTATTCAGGGGTCAATTTCTCGTTACCTGATCAACATCTCGTATAATTATTTGAAATAGCTATTATTTACTTCTTACCATCCCTTTTGGACTTAGAACATACAAAACTGAGCAGGTAAGCATATAGCAAATTTAATGAGTTTTGAGAATTTTGGGGCACATACAATTCTATTATAAACTTCAGTCCAGGTAATTGTGTTCAATTATAAAAAGCATTATTTAGAAAAGGTCGGCAAGATTTTATTGAAAAATGACAGACCAACATGTTCATTCGACCACGCCATTTTTTCTCATTCCGAGTTCCCTTTTTGTATTGAAATAGTGTTTATTTTTCAATAAATATTAAAGTTGGTAGTGTGTAAAATTTTAATTGGATGGTTTTATTCTCAATCCGTATTTTAGCAAATAAAAATGATGACAGGTGAAATTTTCGAAAATTGAAATAACTTTTCGATGTGGAGCATCAAGTTTAAATTTTCATTTTATTTTATTCATAGCCCGAAGAATCATTTGTTAAAATTTTAACGGCAGTGACTTTCTAAACGTTAAACAGATAATAGTTTTCTATCGCTTCACGAGATAGTTTTCTATCGCTTTATGAGATTGCAAAAAATATAAAATATTTATGCGGACCGTTTATATGTATGTGTTATATGTGTATATGACATTTTGTGCAATTTTAAATAATGCACATTGTTTTCTAAAATCCTTTAACTCTTTTTTGATTAAATTTTAATTGTGAATTTAATATTTTACAAAAATTGTATATTACCAGTTTATCTTTTTAAGGACTTCTAAAGGCATTTACCTGGCCAAAGAGCTATTTTCCTTTTTACTTTCGCTCGCTTACCTAGCATCTACAGGATGAGCTCACAGCTGCAAGTTCAAGAGGACAGTGACCAGTCAGCACCTCCCCCTCCTCCCCCTGCTACACGTGCAACGATTTCTACATGCTTAACCCATAACTGTCAAAATTCCATCCCAGCCAAGACTTTGTTTCCCACAGAAACCGAAAACCTGGAATTCTACTCCATTCACGTTAATATGGACAGTCACATGAGGAAGGCAATTTTCGCTGTCAACTTAAGAAAATTATGTACTAAATCTACTCCCACCTAACAGTACAGCTGGAAAGAATTCGCAGATGGGACCACGATGCTCCAAGGGGGAAATCAACATTATATTCCCCTTTGATTTTAGCATTATAAAAGGATATGACCAATGAGAGCCAGGAGTAGCCAATTACGTGTTTCCTGAGACAGCGCCATCACTAAAACAAAACAAGAAAGATCAATCATGCATAAAGCATTGATTATGAAACACTTTCCAACCTCAATGCAATTTTATACAAAACATCTCTCAAATGAGATACATTTCTCGGTAATATTTTTGAAAATATCACAATACTACATTAATTTATTATATTTGAAAACGTCATCGAAGAAAATGAACTTTATTCAAATGACGTCATCGAAATATAAATCGCCTCTATATAAAAGCAGCATTTCATTCATAAACATTCTTCCAATCGTTTCATTTATCACAATACTGTTATAATTTATTTTATTTAAAAATTTGAAAAATTGTTATTTACCATATTTATCTTAAAATGTGAAGCCTTTCAAATATATTAAACACTAGCAGCATACCCGTTCTTCGTACGGAGTATATAATATAAATAAACTTAAAATTCATAATCATGTGCAAATTCCTATAGTATACTAAATGACATGCTTAATCAAATTATTCTGTTAAAATATTTAATACAATGCTCCTAAAAAGAAACCTCAGGATCTCTGTTCTCACTATACAAAATTATCTTCACGGGTAGATCTGAGGAATAAAATATCCTGGCCCTTTTTTGCAAGCAAATTTATAAAAATTATGGAATTGAATCAATGTATGCAAAATAATAGCGTATTGTATGGGACCCGTACTACTTATACACGCGAATATTAGATGATATAACCTGTATTATGACATTACATGCATACATTGAAAATAGCAATAAATCCGTAATCTTTAAACCAGTAGGCAGTAATTAATTCCAATATGTGCCCAAGTGAAAGTGCTAAAATTATATGGAAAGATAAACCCGTACTACTTATAATGTCATAGATTAGAAGATATGTCCTAGTGTTAGTAAAAGATTACCCGTATTATAATATTTAGTTTGAAAAATGTTTGCCAATATATAACAGATTACTTAATAAATTAAAAATATCAATAATCCCCTTGATCTTCACACCGGAAGGCTTGATTCCAATATATGCCACTATACATGTACTACTTATATTCTCTTACATTAGAAGATATACCCGTGTATTTGTAGAAGATTACTCGTACAACGTACAATATATGAGTTTCAACAATTTTTGCCGCAATAAAACAATGCCATAAGAAATTGAAAATATCAATAATCTCTGAATCAATAATCCCCGAAAACATCAATAATAATAATGTTTAAACATGAAGATCGTAATTGATATTATCCAGTCAAAAATACGATGGCAATGAAATTATTTTATATACATATATTCATCATTAAAATCGGAAAAGATTTAATAAAAATCTTCTTCCTCATAAACACGTTAAATTTAAATCCGTTGTTAAGCGACATGTTATGATTTGCTTCAAATAAATTGGTGGTCAAAATATCGTCTGAATATCTCTAATGAAGGTTTGGCGACATTTTAAAAAATCGCCAAATTTATCGCCAAGTGGGACTGTAGAACTGACAGTCCCACTTGGCGATAAATTGACGAACCATCATCAAAATATTATCCCCTAAAAAAAACACAATTTCGTTTATTTAGGGCAATTTATCAATTTCAAAATATTTGTATGGATTTATAAATATTTTTATCAATTTGGTGACATTTTAAAAATTCGCTAAATGGGTTACTAAGTAGGGCGGTTGGACTGACAGACAAATGCTAACGAAACACCATTTCAGTACTTTTAACAAAACAAATTTAATTTCATTGATTTGCGTCACTTTTATCAATTTGGAGACATTTCCACTAATTTGGTAAAGTTTAAGAAAAGTTACCAAGTTAGCGATATTCAGCCGAATTCGTAGCTCTAAATTCGCAGATCTGAATAAAATATCGTGATCCAGTTTGTATATGCTAAATGAAAACACTAAAATATTATTAGAAGATATACCCATTCTACTCTTTTTGTGTTTAAACAATTGGATAAATGAATTTATTGGGTAAACAGTATATAAGTTTATTAGCTAAACACAATATATAAGCTTAAAACCTCTTTGCTAAAATACATGAAAGTGATGTATGCAGTTCGCAATTAATATAATTTAAAAAAATTAAACCGATCATTTATAAGATATATTTTAATATCCATTTATTTATTATTCAAATCGAAAAAATAATAATAATCATTAACAAACACATTTAATTCCATTCCTTTGTCGAGCAACATTATATAAGATAGAATCTTCCTCATAAAATGCGAAATTAAATAACCATTTTAATTTCTTTATACTTCTAATCGTTGAGTAAAAGCGTGTGAAATATAAAACATGGAGGTAGATTTTTCCATTTAAATTTATGTGTCATACAATTTATGCTTTCAGATAGTGACTATTAATTTGGTACAGATATATATATATATATATATATATATATATATATATATATATATATATATATATATATATATATATATATATATATATATATATATATATATATATATATCTTGCCTCGTCGGATTACTTTTCGGGTAAAAGATGAAGATTTAATGAAGCGATGTTGTAAATAAAACGAGCTAAGATTTTGGTGGGAAAGCACCAAAATAACTTTGTAAGAAAAGGTCTAGAAGGTCCATACGTGTAAACTATGGGAGTATGTTAGATGAGTGGTCCATGACTCTATGTTAGATCTATCTTTAGTAGAGTAACAATGCCTGATCGAGTAAAAGTGTACTGTTTTAGACATCCTCCTAATTGATAATTTCAAAAGTTAGGATAATGGATTCGGCAGCAAAACCAGATAGAAGAATGGTCATCATAAAGTTTTAGAGCATTATCTATACAGAAGGAATCGACAATAAAACGGTTGCAAAAGGCATGTATTGGACACAATCTATAATAAAAAAAGGAAAATGTCTGTGTGTGTGTGTGTCTGCGTCGTCTGTATAAGAAATTCTAAGAATCGTATGGCAATGAAATTGGCTACACAGATACTTCAGGATTAGGAACAATGCGCAAGATATTTTGGCAAGATATTTTAAAATTTCGAATTAGTTTTAGCTATTTTAATTTTTAGCACGATTTTAATCAATTTTCGAACAAATCGGTTCCATAACGACCATAAATATTATAACAGAGTTTGTAAGGACCGTGTCATACTCTACTGGGTGCCTGGACATTCGGGCATTCCAGGAAATGAGTTGGCTGTTGAATTGGCTGGGAAAGATTCAAGTACTCCTTTTGTTGGTCCCGAGCCGGGTTTGTGTATTTCCAATGAACTTACTAGAAGAACTGCCTATAACATCTTCAGAAAGCTTCAGTGCAGGAACTGGCGAGATGCTAAGGACCAAAGGCAGGCGAAAGTCCTCAACTGCAATTGCCCTAGCATACGTCAGAAGGAATTATTCAGGCTCAGTAGAACTGGCATCAGAAGGGCTGTTGGGCTTCTTACTGGACACTGCACCCTTAAAAGACACCTAAATATTATAGGTGTCACTAAGGATTCGCTTTGCAGAGGCTGCAACTATAGCGAAGAAACTGCCATACACATTCTCTGTGAATGTGAGGTATTCTCCGCCCACAGTTGCGAGCATATGGGTCGACATGTGATTGAACCCTGGGAGTTGTATGACATTCTTGTCAAGTGCCTGCTTATATTTACTTCAGCTACTGGTCTCTTTTCGTAGAGATCTTTTCTTTTGGGGTAGTACAATAGACCTCTGATCGATGTGCTGGGTTCTTCTGAAGCCACCCTCCTTCATTTCATTCATTCATTATAAAGACCGTCTTGAACACAATATTCGTACTACACTAATATAATATAGTATATGAACTTTCAATTCTTATCATGAACGCAAACACCTTTCAATTTCTATTCTTACTACAACATTTGCTGTATTTCTATACTGGATATCTTACTGGCCACTTGTATTTATCACGGCCATAATGATAATACAATTATATCAGACACTTATAACTTGGCGTTGTATGGTGACAAAGATTACATGGATACTCATTTACAAAGCTTTTATGCTTACCACTCGCTTTCTTTTACCTCGCCTCGTATTGCAGTCAAATCCCGGATACTAGACTCTTTCCAGTCATAATGGTATCTAAATGGATTTCCTTATACTAGGCTGCCGGCCACTTTCCGAGCTCCTCTAAATCAAATTCTTACTCGAATCATTCAACATTCAGCCTATCATTCCTCCTTCCTTCCTGGTTATTTGACACCTATTTCACCACGTCTATAAAAGGAAAATTAGCACAATTCTATAGTTTGGCAAAAAGTTGCATATATATCTCCGCATTCTAACAAAAACATTTTCTTATTACTGCATTATTTTATTTTTGGTGATTTTTGTAGCTAATTCATAAAAGTTGAGATTACCGATTCCGCAAATAAAGTCCGATGAGTATTTCTACCGGCTGACTGCGTATGACCAACTCATAGCGGGTTTTAGGCCACGCCTATTTTCCTACAAAACGGATCGTTTATTATATTTTTATTTATTTAGTTTTATTTTTACTTTCTACCATTGCAGAGCGGTGGATTTGTGTGTACACGACTGCGTATGAGCTTAATCTAAGGATTTCGCAAACGCAGGGATTTGGATTGAAACTGATTTGGAAACTGTGACGATTTGGTGGCGATTTAGAAAGTGAGAAGCGTTATCCGTAAATGTATTATTTAAGTAAAGGGCGCTCTCTGAATTTACACCCGGCCAATGGCAATAATTTGCTCCAATATGATAATATAGGTGAATTGTAGGCGCTAGAGTTCCATAGGCCTAAGGCGAATGCATGGTTGGATGTCTTAACCCTTCACTTATTCATCTGCCCTCATTCTACATGAAGGGGATTTATAATTTCCAAATTTTAGGGAGCCAAAAAATGCCATAATTATGCTTCCGAATTTCAGAATCGTTTAGGTGTAATTTGGCTGAGGCTCCGGAGAGCGCGAGACCCAAAGCGGTTGCCTTGCTCGCCTCGCCCTGACGCCGACTCTGTTGAAGTGCTGTCACATTCAGGAACGAAGAAATTAACACTTGCATGCGCAGGAGTCCAGTACATAGTCTGTTAAAAATGCCTTTCATCATCAACAATGCACGTTTGAATTCAAGAAGAAATATCACACAAAATTTACAATTAGTTGGTGCCGCAGACAGTTGTTGTTGTTGAGACCCAGACCATTCAACCTACCAGAGAGGTGTAAGGTAACTGTTGGGACTGCAGGGAAAACCACCCAATACCGGACCCCAGTGGGGGGAAGCGGCAGACAGTGAAGTAACACAGATATTTATTACCTTCCACATACTAGTTTTGTACGGCCCTGATATCGTTTCCTAATAACTAGACAATGCTCTACAGCTTTGTAATTGACATTTTTCATCTACTTCACTTTTATGCAGTATTTGCTAGACTAACTTTAAATTATCCGCTAGGAAGAGTTACAATCACCTTTATTTGATAATACAAGGTCACTTTACTATTGATAGATGCATGATTTGCAACCAGACAGTGCCAGAGGTTCCGCAAGAATTTTCAAATGGTTGTACAAAAGTACAACTTGCAACCTTTTTAGTTATTGGGTAAAAAAAAAATTATTAAAGTTTTAGTGTGATCTATTAATAAAATAAAATAAATAATTTTGTAAGATCAACTTAGTTAAATATTCCTGTGATACTTACAATTTAACTATAGCGAGAATTTTACTTGGGAAGATACATTTTCTTGAAGCGGAAAATGTAGAGCTGCAAAATGTTGTAGCTGCAAAACTCATTTGGTATTAATGAGCATTACCAGCACTCCTATCTAGTGTTCTTAATGTTGTCAGATAAAGATTTTGAAAGAAAAAAGCAATAACAGAAAAATACGAAACAAGTTGAAATATATTATTCTTAATTAATTCACGTAAAAATGTAAATCTACCATAAAACAATATTATGTAACTTGCTAACAAGTTTATGGAAAATAATTATATTTACACAAATTCCTTACAAAATATAGGTATCATCTAGTAAGTCAGATTTTATTGTTAACAGTAATTAATAAATAGAAATTAGCAGTAAAAACTATTTTAATACTTTCGTCTCTCTCGATAGCATGAGTTAATAATTATTTAAGAATTAACCACTATACAAGGTATCCCAAAAAATTGAAACGCTCTTTAATTCTTTACCTATTGGAAATCAGTGGGCAATACAAATTGCAAATATGTTGAAAGTAAGGTAGGAAATAAGACTACGTTAATGAAATAGTCCTCCCATTCATTTTCAAAAAGTTACACGTTTTAAATTTTTATACTACCCCCTTAGATAAATTCTGTCAATCAGAAAATTTTTATTTTTAATGCAACAAGATCATTAAAAAACCCGCATATATGTATCCTTAAAATCAACTGAATTATGATAAAGGAAAAAAATCTGACTTATGCCACTCTTCCGTACCATGGGAAAGACTGTTTCATCAGTGAAAATAGGGACAACCGACGATGGAAAACAAATTGACGATGGAAATTGTTCAGATGAAAAAAAAAGTACTTAAAAGTATTTAATTGAAAAAGTACTTAGTTATTGAAAAGTACTTAAGAATCCGTGATTGCATCATGAGCCTACGAGGAATTCACAAAAATGTCTCCTATGTATTATCATCCAGTTTTATATTTTTTTGTGATTTATCACAAATTTACATTTCTAATTTGATATATGGTCCCCATTCACAATGTTCAATTCTCAGTTAAGTATAACTCGCTCAATTTTATACATGCAGATATGCGGGTTTTTTAATGATCTTGTTGCATTAAAAATAAAAATTTCCTGATTGACCCAATTTGTCTAAGGGGGCCGCATAAAAATTAAAAAAGTGTAACTTTTTTAAAATTAATGGGAGGACTATTTCATTAACGCAGTCTTATTTTCTACCTTACTCTCAACATTTTTGCAATTTACATTGCTCACTTATGTCCAACAGGTAAAGAATTAAAGCGCGTTTCATTCTTTTTGGGACACCCTGTATACGTCTAATTTATAATTCAATCCTGGCAAACATTGTGCCAACCAAGTAGAGGTTCCGAAAGATTTCACGAAATACATTAAGGATTCCGCAAGGATTTTACGAAATATTTCAAGGGCTCCGCCAAGCAAAAAAAGGTTGGGAATCATTGATATCGATAGCCCTAACGTGTTCACTCATAAGCCTTCCTCACAAAGTTACTGATGTGCTTAAGAACTTTCCTAGGATCCCTGTATGACTAATATTTTAAGTTTATCAACTTTGCAAATTTGATGAGAATGGACTATAGCTAAAAATATCTGAAATGGCAATCTCATCTCGATTTAATTACATATCCATATTGTTACGGCTTATCCTCTGGAATTGTGGGTGAGCACGCAGGATACAAGAATGAGTCTAAATTTCTAGAAAACTAACAGGCATATTCGCAAGCACAACACCAAACAGGAACAATATTGTTAAACAGCACTTGAATTTTCCGCCAATTTCACAAAATAACTGATATTATTCTCAAAATGTTGACGAAAGTAATTTCACAAAACAACGGCTATTTTTCACAAAACATTGACAAAAATCGCAGTCCAATGTAGCTTGAATCAATGACTTCAATTATTCTCCACTGAGTGATGACTCCTTTTTATAGGCTGGCTCTCTCTGTGAAAACTTCTGGAATTATCTGATATCTCGTAGACGGTTATTTCGCGGTCTCTCTCGAAGATTCCAGAATTCGCCAAATGTCTCCAAATTGGCGATAAATCGCCAAATCTGACAACCCTCCTCCTAAGTCCACAAGTGGCAGCTCTAGAATGACGTCATGGGAAAAAATGCGCGTACGTATGTCTTCTGGAGAAAACACCCCGAAGGGGCCGTCTAGTCTGCGAAAGACAGGAAAGTCTAGAGAAAAAAGGGAATAATGTTAGGTTAGATTGTTTACAACAATATTATTAGATGTGCTTGCGTCATAACATAGTATAAAGGGTATACCAAAAAGATTGAAACGGGCTTTAATTCTTTACCTGTTGGAAATAAGTGGACAATGTAAATTGCAAAAATGTTGAAAGTAAGACAAGCAATAAGACTACGTTAATGAAATAGTCCTCCCATTAATTTTCAAAAAGTTACGCTTTTTAAATTTTTATACGACCCCCTTAGACGAATTGGGTGAATCAGAAAAATTTTGTTTTTAATGCAACAAGATCATTAAAAAAACGCATATCTGTATCTTTAATCAACTGAATTACGATAAAGGAAAAAATCTGACTTATGCCACTTTTCCGTACCGTGTGAAAGGCTGTTTCATCAGTGAAAATAGGGATCATAAACACATTGACGATGGAAATTGTTTAGATAAAAAAGTACTTAAAAGTACTTAGCTATTGAAAAGTACGTAAGAATCTGTGATCGCATCGTGAGCCTACGCGGAGTTAGCAAAAATGTCTCCTATGTATTATTATGCAAATTTATCTTTTTTTATGATATGTCATAAATTTACATTTCTAATTTGATATATGGTCCCCATTCACAACGTCCAATTTTTAATTAAATATAACTCGCTTAATTTTAAAGATACAGATATGCGGTTTTTTAATGATCTTGTTGCATTAAAAATAAAAATTTTCTGATTGACCCAATTTATCTAAGGGGGTCTTATAAAAATTTAAAAAGTGTAACTCTTTGAAAATGAATGGGAGAACTATTTCATTAACGTAGTCTTATTTTCTACCTCACTTTCAACATTTTTGCAATTTGCATTGTCCACTTATCTTTAACAGATAAAGAATTAAACAGCGTTTCAATCTTTTTTGGAACACCCTGGATAATACTCGTAAATTAAGTATTATTGCTAACGATTACATATTGGGTAATCACTTATTAAAGCGTTCTCAAAATATACTGGACTTAAGTGTAAAGTTTGTCTCTAGGTTAACTTTTAACAATCATCTGAGAGATCACAAGAACGGGAGATAGAGAATTGTCCAGAAGGGGATAAAATCCTCCTTTAAACTTTTATAGAAAAAGAAAGATCAAAGAAAACATGTTTCATTAAAAGATAGAGTTTACATCTGAAAGGTGCTTGGGGAGGGTGAGGGTTGACCGAAGTCGTGTTCTTTTCCAACTCTTTAGAAGGAAAAGAACTAGAACCCAAACAGGTACCTATAGTAGGGTAGGAAAGATAAGTTTCAAAGCTCATATTCATAAGATATTTTCGGAATTGCTTAGGAATGTAAGTTTTAGATTAGGAACTCCAGAGGTCTTAGTAAAGTTAGTACAGTAAAGTTACTTTATGTTATGACAAGACGAAAATAAGAATGTGCTTCTGCTATTTAGATCGAGGTACTTACTGTTCTTAGGTTTATTGAATGTACTCCATATAATAAGTAATAAAGGTGGTATCACGTCTATTCTAAATTCAGTTATAAAATCAACGACACAACATCATAGATAAAAGATCGTTTAATAAAATCATCCAACAAGATGTACTGTAAGACCAGAAATAGATCTCATACTAAGTGCTGTGTTATTAGTGAGACAGCTTTATGCCAGTAAATTTATTGTATCTGAAACGTCAAACAATATCCCAGTCTCGATGACGCCTGTGTTTATGACACGTGAACTCAAAGATCAGAGAAACTCATAAATTTCGGGGCCTCGAGACAGAGGGGTCGAACGAACTCTTAAAATGATCTAAAGAACGACATTGGATAAAAGACTAACCAATTCAGATGAAACTTTTAGCGTTACCCTCAAGGCCGCAAAGAAGAGCAAAGTGCGAGTAACAGGCCGGAGGTGAAGAGAGTCACAGCCTGGGACATAAGAACAAGAACGAGAGACTTGGGAAAAAATGTAAGAGATAAACAGCTCGAAATCAAGGAGCACAAAACTTAGAGAGATGTGTCGACTACGAGAATGGCACAAGTACGAGTGTCGAGCCAGTAGTACAACATGATTAGCGAATTACTTGTGGTGAATAAGTACTTCGAGTCTATTCCGGTAATATGATCGGTGAAGTACCTGGTGGTGACAAAATACAAGACAAATTTGAAGGTATGTGTTCATCAATAATCAAAGGACGGTGACACATTTTAAGTTATTTTATTCACACTGGTCTTACATGTTCCCTCCACCGAAATAATATGATTAATTGTTGTAATTAAATAATTAAGTATTTATGTTTTTAATAAATGTTTCATTGTTAACGTTAAAATGGTGTGATCCATTTAGTACTATATTAATTAATAACTCTTTTACAGAACTCGCGCAGGAGTTAAATAATTGGAGGGTTTTATATAGCGGCACAATAAAGCAATGTACTACAATAAATGAGTTCTACTATACGAGCAATTTACGACCATGTATAATAAGTTTAATTTAACAATATTATTATGTTAAATAATAATAGTATTCTTTATATTATATTTTAATTCCCACACGTACATAGATTTAAAAATCCAGAGCGCTTTCGGGCATTACTATATCCTTCATCAATGGCTATGCGAAACAGTAGACTCGGAATGCTTATATGTAAATCAGATCAGTAGACAAATTTACATAAATAAACACAAAATAATGGTAGTACAAGCAGGCTATTAAAATTAATCTATTACAAATACAAATTTAGGGGTTATACCCAAGAGATTCAATTTAAACAAGTGGTAAATATTTTACAAAAAAAAGACACAATACAAAACAGCAGCCAAGCACAATTACAATAAAATGATGTCACAGATAATTGTAAATAGGTTTGACATGCATAGAGTCGAGAACGAGTGGCCAGGCGTAAAATTTGAACAGGGTCAATATATTTGAACAGGGTCAAATGGAATCACTCCCGTGATTCCATTTGTAATTTTGTCCTGTTCAAATTTTAAGTTACGCCTGACGACTCCATCTCGACTCAATGCATGTCAAACCTCTTCACAGTTATCTGTGACATCATTTTATTGTAATTTTGTTTGGCTGCTTTTTTGAATTGTGTCTTTTCTTAGTAAAATATTTACCACTTGTTTAAATTAAATTTCTTGGGTATAACCCCTAAAATTGTATTTGTAATTGAATAATTTTAATGACCTGCTTGCACTACCATTATTTTCTGTTTATTTATGCAAATTTGTCCGCTGATCTGGTCTACATATGAGCATCCCGCGTTTACTGTTTCGCATAGCCTCTGATGAAGGGTATAGTAATGACCGAAACCGGTCTGGATTTTTAAAGCTATATACGTCTTTTAGGATGATTTGATTAAATGAACTTTTATCTATGATGTTGTGTCGTTGATTTTATAACTGAACGTTCCATATAAGTTAACGCATTTATTATTTTCAGTTCATAGTTATTGTGGTTATGATATTTCTAGTATCGTGCTGACATACCTGTTATGCATTAATATATAAATGTACATAGGACTCTAGCATTAATTGCCTGTTCTTAACACATTTGTAAATAATCTTACAGATTGTGCTCGGAAAACTTTTTAGTCTTTTAGTTGGACCTTGATGTATCTATGTCATATAAATTTTTAAACTGAATGAATATGTATATACTGGGGACCTATAAATAAAGCTTATGAATAAAGCTATAAATGAAGCTTACATAATAAAGGATAGGAATTCAGAATTGAATTCCGATGAATGTGGGAGGGTTTAATAAAATGTCAACTTCTAGTTTAGAAGATCTCCTTGAAACATATCGTTCTTGGGATTGTTACAGATATATCTTTAATGATGACTGATAAGGATTCAGCATCGAATTCTTGAGAGGGGAGTTCACTAAGGATTTTCATATCCAATTCTAGAGATGACAACTCCGTTTTTGTTTTTTTCCAAGAAAATTCATATGATTATGCGAAAAGAAAATAGCTTTATAGTTCCGTCTAAAATAAAGCATAAATATCATTTGACACCATACGAAGGTTCCTTTATAACTTTCTTGTTTCAAGCTGTTTCGCTTTAACTAAGATTTTATTTTCAGTTATATTCGCAGAAGTCTGGGCGATTTATTTTAAAATAAATGTAATCGCATATTTCGAGATCTTTTCAAGCATGCCACGATGAATGAAAATCTTCGAGATTGAAATTCTGTCTATCCTCAATCCTTCACAGGCTGCCATCCATAAATCTCCAGTACCGCTTCGTTATGAGAAGTCTTCATCCACTATGAAGCGTGTTCTGGGAATGCCTAATTTAGCACCGATATGAGACTATTTATTATCTAGCTTCTTCAGATTACTTTCCAAATCGGAGATTGGTGGTTATTTAGGAATGTTCCAGGAACTCCACGAAATAACGATTAGTCTAAGAGATATTAGATAATTTTGGAGATTTCTACAGAGAGATTTTCAGAAGTTTCTACAGAGAGACTATAAAAAGGGCTGACTCATCACTCCTTTGCAGTTCAGTTTACGAGTTGACAATATACGAGCTACAGTAGGCTGTGACTTTTGTCAGTGTTTCGAGAATAGCAGCTGTTATTTTATGAAATTATTTTCGCCAATGTTTTGAGAATATTATAGTTTATTTTGTGTAATTAGTGGAGCATTTAAGTGCTGTTTGATTGTATATTGTTCCTGTTTACTTTGTGCTTGTGAGTAAACGTAGGTTATCCAGAAACATGAACTCGTTCTTTTATCCTGCGTATATTCTGGGGCATACGTTTCGTAACAGTACATATCAAGTTTTCTTACTGCCATTGCAAATATCGGTTTTTCCCTGTTGATGAGGTCTAAAAACGGAGAAACAGTGCACGGATGCTGGTATCTGCAATAAAAGCGCGATTCTAGCTTAGGTACTCCCTTATAGGTGGGATATTCAAATTTGAAAGAACGTAATTGTAAAATTGTGATATTGAACATCGAGTGTAGCTTTTTCTGCCTCCTGTATTAAATCTGCATCTTTTTAAAAAATTAATCTAAAATATGATTATTTTGTTTATATGAGGAACTCATATTAACTTGTATAGATATATAATATTATGAACTAGATGTTAAAACAGTTATATTAAAGGATTCATAAATGTATGCTTAGAATTATTTACCAACGGACCTCCTTCAGCAAACACATGCATATCTCCTATCAATTAATTACGATGTAGTAAGCGCAGTTAACTGCGCTACTCAAATTACGACATCAGAGGTGTGACTTGTTTCGTCATTTGACAGGGTAGCATCATGTAACGGGATTAATATGATCAAGAGCTTGGCTTATGATCACGCGACCTTTTCTCGTAAAAAACACATTGATGGTTGTGAACACGTCACTTTCGATCACTTGCTGCCACGTCTTCTGTTAATCACACACATAGACAGAAATGTGTTTAGGGACGTGGATTGTGTGTGTCACGCGACCTTTTACATATCAATACCCTCCTCGCTTTTAACGAATTAAAATAATTCCCTAGTCATTTGTTACACAATATAAATGGCTGCATGAGAGAAAGCCACGCCCCTTGCGTAAATCACTTTCGGTCACGCCTCCTAATGAAGTCACTTTTTCCTACCCGTTGCTTGTGCATACTATTACTATAAAACTCCCAAAATAAACACAACTTTACGGAATAGAGACCGGACCCCCTCCCTAACAAACGTATCTATCATATGCACGATTAAACTTATGAGGCAGTCTTAAAATGTATAAATTCGCGATTCCTCCTCAATCAGCATTTTGAACCAACTTAATATTTTTTCTATATGCATTCACTGCAATAAAACCGATTTACCATTCTAAATATAACAAGAAATTTATGAAGAAGACTTTATATGGTGGCAAGTAAGTCGAATACTTGATATTCAACGAAACTATTTTATACTCTTTTAGAGTACACTCATTTCGTATATTACAACGAATTTTCGGGAAAACTCGAAATGACAAATCGAGAACTGGAAGTAGAAATCCTTAGTAAACCCCTAACCCCTCCGAAATACGGCGCCGAATCCTTATCAGTCATCATCAGGCTCTATCTGTATCCAACCTTAAGAAATAGATGTTGTTATGAAAATATAAATTTTTGAATCGGAAGTGATATCTCAAGCAGAAGTCACAAATTTTAATGAGTCTTCTTAGGCCTTCCGGTATTTGATACTGAACCCATATCAGTCAACGTCTAAATTCTATCAGCAGCCAGTTGTAAAAATATATGTTTAGGGAAACATTCTTGAACCAGTAGTGGCAATTCCTGGAACCCCACCCCCCACCCACACACACACACACCCTTGCCTCCTTCAGAATTTGGTGCTGAATTCATACCAGTTATTATCTAAGATCTATTTATAGCCAATCTTGAAAAATAGATGCTTCAAGAAAAAGAAAAAATTTTACACCTCAAATAGAAAAAGAACTGGATTGGGAAATCTCTGTTGAATCCCTCTACTTCCTCCGGAATTCGACGTCGAATCCAGCATCTAAGTTCTATCTACAGTACATCATGAGAAATGGATGCTTCAAAAAATGGTTGCAATGGTATTGCAAAAATTTTGCCACCAATCATATTTTGTAATCTCTTGTCAAGCATCCCACCATGAATGAAAATCTTGGAGATTGAAATTGCATCATCTTTCCCTTCTTCATTAACTGCGAGCCATAAATCTCCATTACCTCTTCATTACGGGAATTTCTCATCTGAAGCACTCTGAAGCGGGCCCTGGAAATGCCTAATTTAACACAGATATGAGGTTATTTATTATCTGGCCTCTTCAGATTATTTTCCGGACGGAGATTGAAAGTTTATTTATGGTAGTGTTTTATTGTATAAAATTAAGTGAAGCATTCGTATTTGTCATTTCAATGTCACTTACGGCTTAGTGATGAAGAACAGAAAATTTAAATTGTGATCTTAGACAGTATTTGGTTTTCTGTGTTAAATTGTGATCTTAGACAGTATTTGGTCAGTCTGTGCACATTTGCGGCAAATCCAATCTGAAAAATCCACCAGAACTACAGATACGAAATTTAGTACGGAGATACTTTCGGGCAAATACGGAATTTTTGTAAAATTCGATTTTTTCCCACTTTGAAGCAGAATTTTCAACAATTTTAACAAAAATCTGTTTTCATTGATCTGAAGAATTATCGAAAAATTTCAAATATTTTTCAATCAATAAGTGAAATCGTCAATACGTGAGTACGTCAATCAATAAGTAAAAACACGTTCTGCAAACGTTAAGGAAAAAACAAAACATACAATTTAATCATCAGTTTTTCAGGAACTAAAATGCATTATTTGAAACTATTTTAAAAAATAATTGGACATCTACCGCTATTTTTTATTTCAAAATTCTTTTAAATATGTGAGTCTCGTGTTTATTTATTCTAGTTTACAAAGGCGATATATTTTGAGATTATTGTTGCGACGTGTCTTCTAGAATCGTGGGTGTACTCTCAGAATTCCAAAATAAGTTCAAATTTATGAATAAGTAACACGTTTATTTAAAGCATTCATAAACGTAAACAAGAATAATATACAGAAAACAGCTCGATGGCAGTCTTATAAGATCACCAAATAACTGTCAGATACAATAAAACAACAATTAAATGCTCAGCTAATTTACAAAATCGTGGATACTATTCTCCAAACACTGACGTATATCAAAATTCACTTTAGCTCATATCACGTCAACTACTGTCCAACTGGGCGATGTCTGCTTCTCATATACTCTCCGTTGAATCTTCCAGAAGGGAATCGTATATCCCAGAATAGTCATTATTTCGAAAAAGATCTAGTACATTCGAAAAGTCACTAAAAGCCGCTAAGTTGGCGATATATTTGCAAATCTGGCAACTCCACCCCGAAATTCAAAATATGGTAACCCTACATTCTTGTAATAGGAATGGCTGCCTGTAAAGGTATTTTTCCTTGAATGGAGCAAAAGCCTTGAATACAAGCAAAGTTCTGCTATGTATTGATTGAATAGAGGCAAAGCACATTGAAACTTTTACATATTCGTAACATTATCTTTAAGGTTAATAATTTTAAGATTGCCTGTTTAAAAAAAAACATACGTCCACTAAATTTTCTAATATATTAAACTATTTGTTTAGCTCTTAATAACAGAACTTTTCCTTCGGGAACATTCCCAAATTTAGAATCGTGAATGAACTTGACCTTTGTAGTATTAAGTCCTAACTAGATCCATGCTTGCCTATGCCGAAAACGCCCTGAGTGTCTTTGAATGAAAGTTTTCAGGAGGCATATTTGGTGGAACGAAATGAATGGAATGTGGAATAGAAAATTTAATTACGCACTTTTCCATCTGTGAGACCAGAAATAGATCTCACATATGATGAGACAGTTTTATGTATAAATTTATTGTGGCCAAAACGGCGAACAGTACTTGAGTCTGGCTGGCACCGTGTTTTATCACCCCTTGAACCTAAAGGCCAGAAGACCATAAATTTAGGGGGCCATAACAGAGGGACTGAGCTGGGCCTTACGAGATGTGGAATGGTTCCATTGGTTAAAGGATTAACCAATAAAAAAGAAGATTGTTACGTCAAACTCAATGCGCCAAATGGAAGAAAAGGAGAAGTCCCCCACCCCCACCAACGGGGGAACCACAGCCTGTGACTCGAGAATCAAAAAGAAATAATGGAGATTTGACTTAAGAGCAGACCAGAAAAAAGACAATTATGAAGATATGACTTAAGAAGGACGTGAGCAGATTTGTGCAACTTATGCACATATAGCTTGTACAACATGACTTAAAGATTTGTGTAAATGTTCCAAAAAATACTGGCTAGATCTATATAAGGTGGAGTGCAATCAGATGTACGAGAAGGAGCCACACACCAAAGAGTTATGGCGATGCAAATAACTGATGCAAGCATTTGATATATGATCAAAGCCCAAGACAGATTTGAAGGTATGTGCTCATTAACAATCACAGGTCATAGACACATGATAGTAATTTTAATAATTCTGATCACGTATGTCCCCTCCGCCGCAATAATTAATGAGAATAATTGTTGTTAAGCATATAATTAATAATATGAATAATTGGTGTAATTAGATTTGATGTTGTTAATAAATGTTTTATTGTTAAAGTTTAAATGGTGCAATCAATGGTTATTATAATAATTAATTATTCCTTTACAGGACTCACACGAAGGGTAAATAATTGGAGGGTTTTATATAGCGGCACAACTAGCAATGTACGATTTCAATAACAAGTCCACTATGTATGAATTAACGGCCATGTCAATCTTAAATGAATTTAATATTTAAAAATTTAACTTTAAGCTTTATTTTTTTTAAATGTGTGCCACACCATCTATATAAACAGTCAGCTGTTCTTAAAAATACAAGAAATAAAATAGGCTGGCCACATAATCCCAATACTCAATGAAAAAACGCAACAAGAATCTTTGTGACCATGCTAACAGGAAAGCGCCATACAGAAAGGCCAAAATTAAGATGGACTGGCTACGTTTATAAACTTTTCACTTTCCCTAGAATGAAAAACTTAAAAACTTTTCACTTTCACTTAAAAACTTTTCACTTTCCCTAGAATGCTTAGTAATGCATAGGGAAAGTATTGGAATCGTGTCGAAAATCGCAACTCAGGTTTTCGACGAATCGACACGCTTCGAGAAATTAAATTTTAGAGCGATGTTTAGGTATGCGTCTGTCTATATGTGTTTGCCCGTCTGTGCAATGTATGTATCGACTATAATTGAAAAACCATGTAACCAAATTTCACAAACTTTGGCAGATAAGTCGATGGTGGGTTATCCTGGTGCTGATTAGATTTATATATGATTCAGGAAAAAAGGAACATGTATTTTTTGTGTGAAATGGCCAGCAAAAATTGTTGAAAATCTAAAAAGACTATATATGCTCAAATGTATCAATTAAGTTCTTGCTTTGTACGTAATTTTTGATGACGAAGAAGACCAACCCAATAACTCTAGGGCTATCCTTTATCGAGTTCTTCAGAAACAGTTTTCCGTATTTTAGTGTTTACGCATTTTTGCCCCTTCGCCTTTGAAAATACATCCAGTCGGCGAATGAACACAAAAATGGAATTAAAACTGCTAATTCAGTGTAATTTCAAATAATTACCCGTGTCATTTTGAGCAATTAAGCTCAATTTAATGAATTATGAACAAGAAAAGATAAAATGAAATTATGTCTGTAGGAAAGTCACGTGCTACCCACATCAGATGCTTTCTTCAATATTTACCTTTCTTCAAAAATGTACTTAATAAAAAAAATTAATAAAGACTGTTCAAAAGGTTAAATTGCTGCTATGATAGCATTTTAGCTTGTTTTTTGTAGCTAAAAGTAAAACAAAACATCCAACATCAAAATATTTGTTATTCTGAATTTTGCCCACCTCGATTTCGATTTAATCCACTGTGCACCACATTTATATATGGCGCCAATGCCTATTACTGCCAAGCATCCAGTCATGAAAGGAATGCCTGGTGATTGAAATTGCGTCACCGTTTCGTCCTTCATTCACTGAGGGGCATAAATCTCTATCACTGCTTCAATCTTGAAATTCTTCCTTCGAAGATATTTGATGGAAGCTATGGGAATGCCGTATTTAACGCAAATAGGTGCTTAGTTGTATTCAAATAACTTTCTGATTCAGAGATAACAGGTAGAATTTATATTTGCAAATTTTTATACTGAGTTACTTGAAATAAAACATTCGATTTTAACTCAATAATGTCACACTGCATCTCATAGTTATGCAGGTAGTCCCAAAACTAACCTAAACTAAAATTTATAATTTTTCAAAATGCTGTTTGTTCACTGAATAGCCAGTTAACCAGGCACCAATATACTGAATCAAAAATCTAATTACACCCATAATTTACCGAAAACTAGTTTTAACCATATAACAATCATCATGGTCTGGCTTAAGGCTCCTATATATACAGGCTGGCACAACAGCGGCCATCTTGATTTCCAGTTCAAGCGATGGCGGTACATGGCAAAAAGAAAGGTGCGTTCTTGTCCTTTTCTACGAATCTCGAAAATATCAAAACATTTTATTCTAGTTTCTTGAATGATTGGTACAATTTTTAGAAAACAGAAGCACCTATTTTATAGCTAAATTGCGTATCAAATATCAGTCATGTAACATGCGCGCGCAATTGAAGTAACACAGGCAGACGATAACTGATTGAACCTGTTGGAGTCAAAACGGCGATTGCGTCAGCTTGTATATTTCGGAGCCTTAGTCTGGCTAAATTGCGGATTAACTGTATCTGCTGCGTAAAACATTTCAGTAAATCGTATTTAAAACGTATATGTCAAAATAAATAGAAAAAATTCTTCATATAAAATAAAACTTTAAATCGTTATAAAATTTTTTAATGTAATAGCATTCTTTCTCCCGATGCTTTTCCTTAACATCTAGTTCCGATTCGTAAACAAAATTCCTTGCAAAATTTCTTCCTAAAGGAACTCTGGCTATATATGCTCATGCTAGAGAGAAACCGCCTTGACCTATCAAGCCATTTTTTTCCTTTAAATACTTCGTTATTAAACACTTACGGTCATTTTAGACTTTTAAAAATTTCGTCCAACCATACAAGTCTGCACTATTATTTCAATACCAGAATTAACTGGTGAGCAGCAATATAAATTGTAAATAAACGATAATAACGCTCTTATTTCCGATAGCAGCAACCACGGATACTGTTATCTGAAATGGGATTTTTGAGGCTGTTTTCTGTAATTTTGCTTTTATTATATGCAGGGTGATTCAAAAACGATGTCCCAAACTTTACGAGGTGGTAGTACACATCAAACCAAGCATTTTTTGTCATAGTGACCGGGTTGGAAATGAAACGTAAAGGCGTTACAGGGTGCTTACTCGCTGGGAAGCGTTCCGCTCGGCAAACTAAAAAACATCATTGTGGTTGAAGAAGAAAACCACGCATCCAAATTTCGTCTGATGAAGAAGAAGAGCACTTACGCAAATATTCGTAGCACCGAATGTAGTACGGCCTTATCAGTTTGCAGCAATTATTTGCAGCTCCCCCTTTTGAGAAACCGATCGCCCTATCTGTCATGTATTGACTTCTTTTTGTGGGGATATCTCAAAAATCTCATCTATAATACTAACTTTGAATCTGAAGAGGAACTTGGAGCCAGAATTTCGGCCGCTTCTGCCGAAATACTTAACATGCCTGTTCTGTTCGAGAGAGTTCGCCAACCCCTCCATCGCCGCTGTGAGATGTACATTCAAGTTGTCGACCGCTCTTTTTAGCCATTACTGTAACTATTGTTTATTAAATGTCATTTTATAGCTGTGAATTCTTGTTAAATTATAAACATGCATAAGAAACCTTTATATATATTTCTCATATTTAATTTTATTACTGTGTTTAATTCTGTTACAAGATTCATGTACTTTTAAGATATCTTTTAAAAATTCATAACAGACTCAAATAACTTTTTAGTAGCAAAATAAAATCGCAAATTTGAATGAAATACTGAAATACACACAAAAAACAAAAAATCAGCAATGGGTTTCAGTGTATTGAGCCGAAATGATTGTACGTGAATAGCATTTTTTGTGGGGGGTGGAGGGTAATTTACCATTTTTAACATTTTCGAAACAACTCAAAATATTAAAATATCGGTATTAGAAACACCCTTTCAAAATTGTTCAAAAGACTAAAATATCTACATTAGAACCACAATTTCAAATTATTAAAATATCTAAATTATTACCAATACATTTCGAAAACTGAGAACGCTAAAATCCAATTATATATCTTTGTCGGACTTCCAAAGGACTACAGATTACCTTTTATAGCTCATAGTTACCGCTTTTAGTTTAGGAAATATAAGCATTACAAACTTGAGAAATGGAAAATTTTCAGTCTTCTTAACTTGATACGATGATTCCTCGAAAAGTATAATTGTAAAAACAAATTATTAATCTAGAAATTTGATTTTCTACTAAGAACATTTACCGCTTCCTGTTTATATCAATCCATTATAGTTTAGAATAAGTATAGAGTTATATATTTTAAAAGTAAGCAAAGAGAGGCTAAAACTCTCTCGGACTAAAACTTTTTGTTCTTCGAAAAAAAAAAGATTCAAAATACTAAAATATTGAAATTTTTTCTATATCTACGTAAATGGTACTATATTTTCGACAAAATTATTTACATTTTCATTTATCAGGTTCGGAGATATAAACGCCCATATAGTTTTCATATTTTTCGTAACGCTCCAATTTCAGCCAGAGATATCCCCAACCTTAGATGTTATTTACATCAAAGTCTAGGCAATGCTTTGATTTCATATTTTGAATATTTTTTGGAAAATGTTATATATTATATTGATGAGAAAAATAAAATGCATTTTATTTCTTAAATTGACAAAAAAGTAGTCTAAAAATATGTAGTTTAAAAAATGTTTTAATATTAATTCATATTTGAAACTAGATATTTAATGCAATTTATTAAATAAGAACCCCCCCCCCTAAACCCTGAAAGATGCTACAAATGCATAAAACGCAGATTTTGGGAAGCAACATTTTAGAGATAATGACAACAAGCAATATCTACCATTAAAAGAATTTTAAAACATTGTGTTTAACTTATCATTGGAAGGGATATATTGCGAAAATTGAACTTTGGAAGTCTGATTAAGTTAAAGTTTCATTAATTTTATAACTTAAATAAAGTGAATCGAACTGAAATAAATTTAATAAACTAGAAAATATATACTCACAGAAACCCACCTAATGCGCGGCATTCCAAAAGATGAAATAACCCTCACATTGCAGATTCCAGCATCGATACTAGCGTAATCCAAATTTAAGGAACTTATCCTTTAGGCGGGTTCTGAAAAAATAATGTTTGGTTTCGGCCATAGACAAATCATGCAGTCTGATCTCAATCTTTGTAAAATTCATTGCCGACTGCGTGGTAAGGCTAAATTTGTCTGTCTGTATAGAGGTTCACAAATTTGTGGAAAATAGCAAGTTTTCGCGTTGCCACTTCACATGTGCAGAGCGCTAAAAAGGCAAAAGTAGTCCATGGATGCTGGCATTTGCAATGAGAACGCAATCCGTTGAGAATATAATTATGTATTTTAAACTGTGTATGATTATGGAATTTAAAGTATTTAGAATTATGGAAATGCAATCGTCGTTTGTAGAAAATTTTATATGTTCCGCGTTGGAATAAAAAAAATCTGTTGTGGGCAACACATGACTTTCCTTATATAATGCAATAAATTTACTACTTTTACAATAATAAAATAGGTTTTTCTTTTAGTAGATATTTATATTCTTTCCGAGATATTGAATTTTCGTCAATTAGTCGTCTTTCTCATTGATTTAGTGTCATTTTTATCCATTTGGCGAGATTTTCGTTAATTTGGCAACATTTAAAAAAGTCGCCAAGTTGGCAACATTCCTTCAACTTGGGCGCCAACATCTCGCCAAGCATTATGGACGGAGAAATAAGTTATTTTCATAGCAGATAAATAACTATTGGCGTTCAAATACAAAAGTATTACTCAAAGTATCTTTTCTCATGAATGGAACGAGCTAGATCCACGAGAATGATGTCACCCAATTTATCGCATGATATTACATATGAAATGTGAACATGTTTCTCAACAGTTAATATATTTTTTTTTAATTTACGGGATTTTTTGATAAATTTATTTCAAAAATGCACAATATCTCGAGAACGGTTCATGCTAGCGTTCTAAAGTTTATGTCAATCGTTTTCTAAAGGAAAATTACATAAGAAATGTCTATTTGAGTAACTTCATTAAAGGTTTTGATTTTTGATGATTTTTTTCAAAATTTCACTCGAAAATTTAGGTGAGTTTTGAACATTCGATTACGTTTAAAAACAATAGGCTTCCAGTATTCACAGATTGTGATTTTTGTGCTAAATTTCATTCGAATCACTCAATGTTCGTGAGATATCGTCTCCACAGACTCACGTGCACAAACACACACACACACACACAAACATCACCTCAAAAATGTTTGATTCGTGCTCAGGGATGCTTGAAACGTGCTCTGCCGCCGAAAACTCAAATTCAAATTTCGACCCCGTCACAATACTTTCCTCATGCATTATGTTTATAAGGAAAGTAATATATTTCTACTTCCTTCGTATAAATCAAATGCATGGTAATATGTATAAACATGATTAAATATTATAATAGTGTAGAAAATCAAAATCCAGTGTTATACATACTCAGACAGACTTGACGGACTGCAGGTACTGTCTTTATTTTATCTTTAAAACAAATAAGGTACAGTTTCTTTCATATAAATTTTTATTATAAATTACTTCACGAAAGGTATCCTTCTCTTAGCAGCAAGACTCAATAATCTTTGCCTAATGAAATTCGTTTTCCTTCCCTAAAAATGGACATTTTAATCTTTTAAGTAATCTTTTTACTTTCCTTATATACATAATGTATAAGGAAAGTATTGTGACGGGGTCGAAAATTCGAATTCGAGTTTTCGACGGGACAGCACGTTTCAAGCATCCCTGATCACGAATCAAACATTTTTGAAGTGATGTCTGTGTGTGTGTGTGTGTGTGAAAGTATGTGTGTGTGTGTATGTGTGTGTGTGTGTGTGTGTGTGTGAGTGAGTCTGTGGAGACGATAACTGACGAACGAATGGACCAATTCGAACGAAATTTGGTATAAAAATCACAATCCGTAAACACTGGAAGCCTATTGTTTTTATACGCAATCGAATGTTCAGAACACCCCACCCCCACCCTAAATTAGGGAAATTTTGAAAAAATCGTCAAAAAATCAAAACCACTAATAAAGTTGCGCAATTAGATATTTCTTATGTAATTTTTTATTAGAAAACGATTGACATAAATTTTAAAACGCTAACATGAACCGTTCTCGAGATATTGCACATTTTTCAAAAAAATTACCAAAAAGTCATATAAAATAAAAAAAATATTTCCTATTGAGAAACATGTTCACTTTTCATATGTAATACCATGCGATAAATTGGGTGACATCATTTTCGTGGAACTAGCTCGTTCCTTTCATGGAAAAAGATACTTTGAATAATACTTTTGTATTTGAATGCCAACAATCATTTATCTGCTGTAAGAATAACTTATTTCTCCGGCCATAACGCTTGGCGATATTTTGGCGACGAATTTGGCGGAATGTCGCCAACTAAGGCGACATTTTTAATTGCTGCCAAATTAACTAAAATCTCGCCAAATTGATAAAAATGACGCCAAATCAATGAAAATGACGACTAATTGAAGGAAATTCAATATCTTGGAAAGAATATAAGTATCTACTATAAGAATACCATTTTTTTACTGTAAAAGTAGTAAATTCATTGCGTTATATAAGGAAAGTCACGTGTTGCCCACATCATATTTTTTAGTATAAAATTGTGATGAAGTTAATAAAAATGATAAATTCCGGACGAAAGTATTATTTCACCGTATTTTAAATTTCAATAAAGAACCTTGCTGCCCCAACAGAGAGTCGAACCATAGATCTTCGTACTGGCCAGCCGAAATTCTATACCGTTGAGCTGGGGCGGCGTTGTTAGCTCTAATTGCCAAAGTGGACGGACTATCCAATACATCAAAATTAACAAGTTTCTATAATGTTTAAAGTTAAAGAGTTCATACTTTGCGAAAGAAATATGGTATTATTTAAGTTAATATGTTTCCTTAAAGCTACTATCAATTAGCGGCGCCTCAATTTGGGTGTCGTCTTGAATCGAGGAAAGAAGCAGTTTAACAAATTCTAATTTACTGAAGGCATTTTTTAAAAAAATTTTCTTGAATTTGAGTTGATTTCCAGTTGTGGGATGATACATTATTAAAATTGTTTTTGTACTTTATGATTACTAAAACTGTGTATTTCTTTTAACGCCCAGGTTTTAAAACAAATTTTTGAGGAAAGTACAGTACTTTGTTTAAAAACAATTTTTAGTTATTTTAACTACTAGGGAGACCCCGCGCTGGCTCAGCTCCCTGAATATCCGTAACTTGCTTTGCGAGCCGGGAGGCTTCGCTGCCCACTCGTTTGTACTCGCAAAGCTCGCTTCGTGAGTTATTTCAAATCTAAAACCGATTTATTTCACCGTGTTTCCATATTATTTCTCTACAAATGTACCAAATTCCATATTTTTATATGTTGTAGTTTTTTCGGTAAGAGACAGAGAAACTCTATGAACGTGTCGATACAGAAGAACATTTTTCACTTCAGAAATGAATTAAAAAGTAAAATAAATCGTAAACTACATCGGAATTAAAAAAAGACTACGTCCTATGAAAATTAAACTATATGTAGGTAATGCCTACAAAAATTCGTGGTCTTGCAATTATTTGTCCTTTCAGGACGCGAACCCACAGCTCAAATATTTAGTCTTTAAATTTTACATTAAATATTTCTTATACTAAAATGTAAGTCGAAAAAACGGTTTATTTCAACTTATTCTCCAGACAATTTTCTACAACTGTATCCAATTTTTTGTTTTTATATGCTATAGTTTCTGCGGCGCGAAGAAGAGAATCTCAAGAAACGAGAAATTTTTCAAACAGTAGAGGCGGCGGCGTCAGTTTTCGAAGGTTCTTCACATTTCAAACGAAGAAGAACACGAAAAAACTATTTTTAACTCTATGTGCATCTGTGAAATGTAAGTATCTAATCTAGCTCAAACATTATTTGACAAAATTTCGCAAAATTTGTTAGGCAAGTCATTTTTAAGTTGCTCTGGTGATGATTAGATTTTAGCTTGATTTGGAAAAATGAGTTGACTCAACATAGGTTAAATCATGTTGTTTTGAACTCCTATCAAGAAAAAATGAATAAATTGAATATATCCAGCTTGATGAAGATTTTTATCCAAAGATCTCCTCAACGTTCAAATTCATGTTTTTATTTAGTATTAAATAGTTTATTGCATTATTAATTTACATTTATATTGCTGTATTATTTTATAAGTTCTTATAGAATTTCAGCATTGCATTACATATTTTAAAACGATGTAAACAGTCTTAAAAACTTATTCAAAAACCTCCTATTTTGCAGTATAAAACGTTTCACATTAAATATGCCCTCACAATTGCAATATTTATACACTATTTTGTTACACCATTTCTATTGTACGTTACCTAACAATAATTATTGCGAATTTATTTTATGCTATGTCAACCACTTCATATTCTAGACAACATGATAAATTATTTAAAATACACAGATTTTTTTAACGGTTCAGATTATTGTTAATTTGAAGTTAAATGTCATTAAAGGTTTAAGTATTTGTAAGTACATATACTTTATCTCGATATTTAATTACGTGTGGTTTATTTAAACATATTATTATTTATTTAATTCTTTTACGTAGCTTACTTGAGACGCTACTTAATTGTAGTCTTGGATTTTTATATAAAAACTTATAAATTTTGTAGGGACATTTTTATCGAGGTACAAATGAAATACATGCACACACAAGCAGCCCCAAACATCAACAAAATGTTTTGATGAGTATTAAAACAGGAGGTATTAAAGCATGAATAGCTACAAAAATAATTTAAATTTTTAAAACAGTTTTCTTACTGTATGATAAATTATAAAAATCTGATATGGACACCACATGACTTTCCTTATATAATGCAATGAATTTACTACTTTTACAGCAAAAACAATAGGTTATTCTTATATTAGATACTTATATTCTTTCCAAGATATTGAATTTTCGTCAATGAGTCGTCATTTTCATTGATTTAGCATCATTTTTATCCATTTGTCGAGTTCTTCGTTAATCTAGCAACAATTAAAAAGTCGCCAAGTCGGCGACATTCCATCAAATTCGGCGCCAAAATATAGTGTTAGTATATTATTGTATCAAACTCCATATTAATATTAAGAAATGTAAACATTGAATTCAGAAAAATAAACATTGAAAAATAATTATTGAATTCTTGATTATTTTCTGCTGCTTTGTTTTTATGTTCCGAATCTTGAGTGCAACTGGAAGCTATAGCAACTTTATTTTCTTTGAATGCATGATACTTAAATGTGTTTGACATAAACCATGATTTGTCGTTGGCTGGAGAGTAAACTATTCTACGGTTAAGGGACTCTATATATTTTGTGAGACAATTTTAAAATGCCGTTTAAATTAATCTGTAAATTAAATAGTGTCTGCTCTTGAGTAGTGGCCTTTGAATGATGATGTCCGATTTTTAGAAGTGTACATTAAAAATGCTTTATATGCCTCACATTAAAGAAAAATGGGCAGCTCCAAGCCCCCCAATATTTTCTAAAATTCTACGCCTATGCCATTGGCGCCTTTATGTTTCACTTCCAGCCCGACTATAACTTAAAAGTGCTTGGTTTGGTGTATACTACCACCTCGTAAAGTTTGGACCAACTTTTTTTTAATCACCCTGTATTCTCGTGGACTATCAGGTGTCGGTAATAGCAGCAAAAGAAATTTATTTTATGCATTAATTTTGAAAATCATAGAGACCTACAAATTCAGTCCTACAATGCATAAAGCAACAGATTTATTCATAAAAAAATTACCTTAATCAACACGAGGCTACAACAGCTGAAACAGTTGCAACAAAAATCTGTCTCCAAATTGATGAAGTTTTACTGTGATAGCAGATATATCGGCTATTTCATGCTAGAACTAAAATTATCGTGACTGATCCGTGAATGCAATGGGAAAGAGATTACTAACATTGTGAGTTATAGGTGGGTTCTATGAGTAAAGTCTATGAGTCTTCAATATTGTGTAAACAGAGCTTAATAGTTTTAAAAAATTTGAAACCGGCTGTATAGTAGGACTAAATATGTCAGTTTTTATAGACGTTCGCAAAATTCTGGCACATTCAGGTTTTCTTGATACCATTGCAGTTATCATACATTCCATACTGACAAGCGCACAGTAAGATCAAAGTCGGCGCATATATATTGTTTATAATACTTACTCTGTTTTGCCTATCCCCAATGGAAAAAAAACAACCTTTTGAGGCATACATTCCGATTACATGAATGTAGAGTTACCATATTTTGATATTCGGACCAAGATTTCCAGGTTTTACGATTTATCTCCAACTTTGCGACTTATATTAGAACTTTATTAGACTTTTATTAAAGTATAATAGAACTTTATCGAACAATCGAATATTCTTGGAGATACGAGCTCTTGCTAGAAATTTCTACGGAGAGTATATAAAAGGAGCCATCGCTCAGTTGGAGAGTATTAGATATAAGTATTATGTAAGAGTATTAGCGAAAGTGAATTGTAAGATGCATCAGTGTTTTGAGAACATCGTCTGCGATTTTGTGAATTAGTTGAGCATTTAATTGCTGTTTTATTGTATTTGACAGTTATTTAGTGATAATTTAAAATAGTTATCACGTTATTCGCTGTATATTGCTCCTGTTTACGCTTATTAGTACTGTTAAATAAAAGTGTTAGTTATCCATTAATTTGGACGCATTACAGTATCCTGAGAATACACGCACGATTCCTAAAGATACGTAACAAATAAGCGATTATGGCTCCCCCAACTATAAAAACGGGGAACTAACAGTTAAGCGAAATAATGGAATTAACGAAAGTAATGCAATTCTGTGGCAGAAAACATTAAAGTCGAACAAGACAAGATGAAAATAAAAACGATGAAAGCCATAGAGGACGAGACGAAAGCGTTACAAGACGACATGAAAGCCGGACAAAAAACTGTGAAAGAGGAGAAGTCGCGAAAGAAGATACTAAAGCAGAAATGACAAGAAAGATCAATCATGCTTAAAGCATTGATTATGAAACACTTTCTAACTTCAATGCAATTTTATTTAAAAAAAAGTCGAAAATGCATTACATTCCTCGGTAATATTTTAAAACTTCAATACTACATTGATTTATTATATTTGAAAACTTAAACCATTGAAAAAAATGAACTTCATACAAATGACGGCATTGAAATATAAATTGCCTGGTTTAAATATCTCTAAAATGCAATACATTCCACGGTAATATTTTAAAAACTATCATAATACTACGATAATTTATTATATTTGAAAACTTCATCGAAAACAACTGAAATTAATTCAAATGACGTCATAGAAAAAATAACACTCCTGGGTCTCTCTATAAAAACAGGATTTCATTCATAACTTTCTCCCATTCATTTCATTCATCACAATAATATAATAATTTTTATTTTATTTAAACACTTTATATAAGACCATGGAGCTACAAATAATTAAACTCTATGCTTAAAACTTCATCGAAAAAAATCGTCCTTCTCTTTATAAAATTAATTAATATTTCATTCATATCAGCCATGCAGACTCCATGGACTAAATTATTTTGTGTTAAAAAAATACAGGAATTCTAATACAAGTCATTCTACATATTTTGCTGTTTACATTTTACATAGGTGAAAAATAGGCTTAGTTGTAGAAATAATCAAATTTAGATGAGCATTTAAACTCAAATATATTGTCATTGCGTTGTTTCAGTATATAGATGCACAGAATTTAAGCAAAAATAAAGTAGTTTTAGGACGGATACAACACTCAATATGAATTAAAAAGAACTTTACAAAATCACGATTTCGAAACAAGATGGATGCCATATATCATTTTGAAGTGGGTCATGTGATCGTTTCATATCATGGTCACGTGATCGTTTCATATAAGAGGTGTAATTATTATTTTAATTTTTATTTAAAAAACTACTGAATGTATTTCGCTGAATTTTTTTTTATATATTTTATGGAACAATTTGAATATTATCTAAAATTTTCGAAGCAATTTGCGAATTTTAAATCCGCTTAAAAAATGTTTGAAAAATTAGGTCCCATAGGGCTCAATGTATTTCATTTCTTCAACTCGGGTTCAATCCAAAACTAATTGGGTGATATTATTCATTTATATTCCCATAGGTCCTACAGACCGTCTGAACAACATACTAAAATTTCATTTTGATTAAGTCATTTTTACGGCAGTTATCGTGCTAACGGACAGACAGACAGACAGACAGACAGACAGAATGAACAAAGTCATAAACACTTTTCAACTTTGTTGTAAAGTGTTAAAAAATGAGACGGGGGGAAATTCCGAGATATAAGACAAATTACATCTGTTCAAGATGCAGTGATAGAAGAAATTAAAGCTGTTCAAGTCGAAATGATAACCGGGCAGTAAGAGGAAAAACGAAACATCAAATCCGTTAAAGTTGATTATAAACATTTCGAGAAGAAATTGTTAGTTTACAAGTTTGTACATGGAATCAAAAATAAATATATACGATCGCTTTCATTTCAGAGATGCGACTCATAAAAAAGAACTCGAATAATATAGATCAAAAACTATTTAGAAACATTCCACACAGTTCCCTCATAAATTGTGAAATAAAAATGATTCTTATATTGCGTCAAAAGTGACAAAATAGTACAGAATGTAAATAGCATTTAAATTATTGGAATAAGCATGTCCTTTACACGAGTTTTTAACTGATATTTGGGAGAAACGAGAATATAAAGCTGTTTTGTTTATTATTTTGATAAAATAAAATTTTATATTGTAGAGTTCATTGCACCATGGGAGAAATGTTAATATTATCGACATAATTTTGCCGAAAATATAAGGAAAAATACATATGGATATTGCCTAAATTATGACAGTGAATTATGAGGAAAGAAAACAAAATTTGCAATAAATTGACATTGATCATACAATCTAGTATTTTTTTAAATTAAACATGCATGGTAGTGCATATGGAAGAGGTGTTTGATGTTTCTAAACTATTTTATCATTTCTTCAAACAAAAATTCGTATGAATAACATGTTCAAGAAAATCAAGCTTATAGAAGTAACAACTTGATGATAATTAGGCAGATGAACACATTTTGAGTAAATTCGTCAGACGGGTATACATTCTAAACATTCAGAATGGAGTGTATGCCTTTTTCTTCACTGGATATTAATCTAAACATAAGATGAGGTGTGAAAATGTATATAATACATTTGCTATCATCATTGGAACAACATGTATGCTAATATAACTTAGAACGTGCGAAGAACTCTTCTTGAAGACACATTTAATTATTCCTCTGAGTACTTATTGACTTAAAAATTTATTATCAAAATTAATGAATTGTATAAAATTTAAAGAAAATAAAAAGCAAAAAAAAAATTACGATGCTAAAAGCATTACCTTTTCTACCAATTTTAATATTTGAATTCAGTATTACAGTGAACAAAATGAGAAATGGATAACTTAAACGGCTATAATATCAACCCTCAAGACTTATGCTCTACACAGAATCGACATCAAACCATTAACACATTTAAAAATATTTTTGTATTATTTGACATTAGTATTATATATATATATATATATATATATATATATATATATATATATATATATATATATATATATATATATCTTCACATTTGGAAAATTTTAATATATGCAATTACTTTCATATTTTATTAATTTACGAGGTAGATTATAAGATATTTTATATTAAATTTACCTGAAAAACAATTTCAATTTTAGAGTCATTTGTTTTTCTTTTTAGGAAATGCGGATTGCATTCAGAGTTGAAGGACTCCACTGTAATCCGCAATTTATGATAACAATGTACCTTGCATGTTTCTAGATTGTGTATTGAAATGGTCAGAGATGAATTAATGTAAATAAAGACACAGATAGCTGTTCTAAAAATTTTCAACTATTAACCGACTTTTTCCTAAATATATATACATTTTATTTGCTGACGGAAAAAATAAAAAAATATATGAAAGAATGGACGTAATTATTTTCCTGACACCAATACAAAAGTTACTGATGAGTTGTGAAATTTTACGAGATGCCTACCAAAGAAAATACTTCACCAATTTATTATTGTATGATCCAACGGCTCTACCGTGCTGAAAACACCTGTTCTCGTTAGATCACGAAGTTTAGCAGCATCGGGCGCGGTTAGTACTTGGGTGGGTGACCACCTGGGAGCACCGCGTACTGTTGACTCATTTTAGTCGACGTGGTGGCCGAATGGTCAAGGCGAGCGTTTCCAGCGATTGATCGGCCGCCACGCTGTGGGTTCGAGTCCCACGTAAGACATAGATGTTTGTGTTGTTGGGCGCAATGTGTTCCCACCCCCACTGGTACGCTGGGACAACGTCGTTGACGGCTAAGAGGTTCACTGTTCTGGCCGATGTATAGGCGAAGATAAAAGAGTCAATGTCTGGCCATTGGAAAAAAATTATTATTGTATGTTTATTTAAAAATTAAAATTCATTTAAATATATAAACTTCCATATTTATAAATGTTACTATTTTACTTCGTAAAACGCACAGTTACCGCAAATTTATACACTGTATTTGATCTGCTTAGACCAACTTTCGCGATATAATGTCCGCAGCAGAATAAATTAATAAGGTTGTCAATTGGGTCCAAAATATTCAGAGATGCGATCTGTACAGTCTCCGATCTGAGACCAGTTTCCATACAATCCTATCGCGCATCTTAACTACATTGACTAAAGCGCAATCTGGATAGATTGCTAAGAGTAAAGCAGAACAGATGTTGTCAACGGATCACATCTAAAAGCCAGTCTGAGACCATACTGACCTTCCGTGCATCTCCCCACCGTAGACACTTCCGATTTAGTTAGATTGCTAAGAGCAAGACAGGAATAGATACGGCATGTCAGATTCATATCCAGATACGAGTCTCCTCACACCTTCCGTGTATCAGTTCAAACTTATCTCCGTACAATTTAAATAGATGGAAAACAACCAGGCAGTTGATCCTAAGGATTCCTCTATGAATTACGCCGTATGTCATAGCTCATGATACAGATTTGAGAACCCGCCATTACTACATTATTTTATCATGTTCATAGAAGATGCAGAAGTCTCTGAAAGATCTATGAACATGCCCTGGAAAGATACCGGTGGAATATCTTTCTTCACCGTTAGAATTAGCTATCCTTAAGTGAATACAAATATAGTAACCTTACGATATCCAATTCGTTAAGTTCCTGTATAACAGAATTGGCAGGGTTATTTCAAATAATATCAATGCACAGTGACATCAACGTTGAACGCTCAGAAAAATACTCGAACCCAATATAAAAATATGTGTCTTTAAATATATAACATATATTCTCCACTAATTAATATTTCTGGAAGATAAACTTTTTTAATTTTTTGATTTCATAAGACAATTTTATTGTAAAAGAAAGAAAATATTTGATTACATTTTGTTTTTGACTTGATGTTCTATAATTAAAACACAATCATAAAACTGCAGATAAAACTCCATAATTTATAATGGAAATGAGAGTATTATTTGAAACCCCCCAAAACGTTCCCTTCCAACAGTCAGCTGAATAATAGTCTTGACATCTATAAAATGTATAAAGAGTACCATTTTTGTCAAACCACTAGAAAAGACCTGGAAAACAGAGGCAAAATGACTTAATCAAAAATTGACATGCTATACAAATATAGCTCTAGTTTGTCTAAAATTATTCTATTAATATAAATTGTTATTCAATTGAATTCATTACATTACAAATAGAAATGCGAAAAACATGGAAATTTTGAGAACCAAAAATAAATCCTGGGATTTTGAGGAATAAACCAAGAATATTGAAAGCATTGCAAACTTTGATGGAAATAAACTTGTTTGCGAGTTTCTTTCATGTTCTGTCTAATCCGGCACCTTACTCAGTTTAAACTATAATGATGGATCACCATTTAGACAGATTTACTAAATACTTGTATTAATTTAAATTAAAATCTATTAAAATAACATTTTTAAAAGTTTGAATTTAAAAAATGTTATTGAAAATGTTCAAAATTTGTTAGTCACGAAATTATTACATCTCTTTAGGGACCAATATAGATTTCTTATTATCGTTCAATATTAAATGAATATGAATGAATAAATCACATTGTAATAGATATTTCATCGTTAATAGTGTTTTTACCTTTAAAAATTGACAAATTGAATAACAATTTTTGTGGAATTAATTTGAAGTTTGACTTATATATAATAAGAAAGTCATGTAATTTTAATATTCTTGAATCTAACAAATCTCTCTAAATTTTCCCTACTTCAGATATTTACATCTCCGAATGTAAAAAATAAATTTTTGTTTTCGGTGATGCAAATTTCTTTGACACTGCAATGTGCAATGACTGAAAATTTCCAGCGTTTGCGAAACTCACTTCCCAAAAAACCTTGTTGCAACACTATTGTAGTTTATCAATCCTAATAATGAAGTGCTTTCATCGCATATATTGGTTACATATTCATTTTGTGACATTAAAGAAAATATGAGACAAGACATTACATTCGTACAAGCAAGCAATACATTTCTACAAGCAGACATTTTATCCCTACAAGCAGATATTACATGGGTATAGACATTACATGGGTACAGACATTACATGGGTACAGACATTAATAGCGGACAAGAGATGAAAACGCTTGAAAAGAGATTACTGGCTGTACAGTGAAAATCATCAATCGTCAATCGTCAAATCTGTAAACCCTGACCCGAGTGTCAAAACCTTACTTTCATGTAATCGGAATGGTTGCCTAAAAAGGTTGATTTTCATTGGAGATAGGCAAAACTCAGTGAAGTATTCGTGGCATTATTACTGTCCTCCTAAGTCAAAAAAGGCATCTTAAATTTTCACTAATTGTAATTATCGTCATATAAGGACACTTGGGTTATCACCTACATACTTCATAACGTAACATACACATCTCGTTCATGTTACGCTGCCAAAGTTATAGACATGTAAGGCATATCTGAAAAACTAAATGAAACGCCAAGCGATTTTAATACTTATAATTCAGAACAATGCAATGTTGAAATAAGTTTTTTTTTAGGAAGGCATTATAATGTGAGTAAGATCCTAGGAACAACCCCTTTAGGCAGGTTCTGGCCATATTTTTGATAATCGTTTTGGAAACCCCTCAGTTTCTGTTCTTCTGTCACCAAAAATATTAGCATTCCGGTTATTTTCAGACTGAAGAAGCTAACCTACATGTATTAGAAACGATCGTCTGTTACTAAATATCGTTGGGAACACTCCATTTGTTCGTGAGTTATTGCGTCCGCAGACAGGCGGTCACACGCATACACATACGCACACATATATGCATACATACATATACATACACACATTTAAGTACACCTATACACCACTTCAAAAACTTTCGATTGTTGATGGGTGCTTAATATGTGTAAATTCATCAAAGATTCTAATTCAAGTTTTCGATCCTGAACATTTTACTACGTATGTAGGAAAAGTATACATTATATAAAATTTCAGCGTACATTACTGTTACAATATACATTATACAAAAATATACAGGAAACGCAAAAACTATACTTTATAGTCTTTACGTTTCCAAATGGGCGCTATTTGTACGTCACTCATATATAAATACGTAAAGATATATATTGACTATCCAGAAGGAAGAAAAGTTTAAAGGTTCTCAAATTACTTTCTGAAAAATGCAACTTTTCCTTCAAACTCTGAAAAGTTTCTGGGCCCCCTTTACCGACAAAATTACAGTCTAGAAATTGAACATTTTCCTCTCTGAAATATAAAAGGCGGTGTGCCTCTTTTCAGCAGATCGATTGGCGTTTCGTTTTAAACTGACACCTTAAAAGTGTTTCTTTATACATTATCTGTCAGAATTTAGTTGAAATACATGAAAACGTAAAGTTTTAACAGATGGTTTATATTCCTGCAATATATATATATATATATATATATATATATATATATATATATATAATTTCAATTGCAAAACTTTTTCAAAGCAGGGAAGAAATTATGCAATAATAATTTAAATAATATGCTGTAGTTTTTATTACGAAATTTAAATTTTTATACAGTCCTTCTACCGAAAAATGATAAATTTCCAAAATGTTACCCATACTTCATTTAATGCAAATTTAAAACAAAATAAATTGTTACACTTTCTGATACCGTTTAATCGGGACATTGCAACACGCTTGCATCCACTGGAATTCATAAGTTCACGTTCCGTTCGATTTTTTTTAGCAGTTTCTTTTTTAAAGTATTAAGAACAGGCAAATGATTCTGGTCAAAAGTTGTTTTACCTGTTTAAATGTTGTTTAAAGATAAAAGATGTGGGAAACCCAGAAGAACTTTAGAAAAACAGAATGCAGTTTTAGATATGTTTTTTGCTCTTGTGCAGTCATAGATCTCCGAGTAGAAGCATCCCAGATAAGAAATTCGAAAACAAAGTCATTAAGATTTTCGTCACCACCATAATCTTCTCGGGGAAGCAGAATATAGGATTAGCCTGTCATCAAATGCGAGGGGGACGAGATCCCAAGACTGGAACCGGGGTGGTCTAGGCATCATTGAATTTCGAGAAAAGTTCGAAGGAATTGCCTACGGTGGTTTAATATTCACGGTGGGATATAAGAATACATATAGGGTATCCCAAAATTCACGCAAGATTTGAATTTTGCGCCATTTGTGCGATAAAGTGTTGGCAACGAAAAAAAAAGACAGCGTGACAGATGACAGTCTAGGGTTACTAAAAATGGAGCTCTACACGAAAGAACAACGCGTTTTCATTGTTAAGCAATATTTAAAAAATAATATATCGCGACATGATAATCCATTTTCTGTGCCTAAATTGCAAGAAATGAATGTGGACGACATGTGGTTTCAACAAGACGATGCCACATGCCATACAGCCCAAGAAACAATTCAATTACTGCACGAGTCATTTCCTGGTCGTGTAATTTCCCGTTTTGTTGATCAGAATGGCCACCCAGGTCATGTGATTTAATGCCGTTGGACTTTTTTCTTTGAGGTTTTTTGAAGTCTAAGGTTTATGCCAACAAGCCCACGACCACCCACGCTTTGAAGGAGGAAATTGAGCACTGCATCAACGAAATTCAGCCACATTTATGCAAAACGGTCATGGAAAATTTCAACAAAAGCGTGCGTATGTGCCAGCAAAGCAGTGGAGGCCATTTACACGATATGCTATTCCATACATAACTCTATACTGTATACTTTATGAATCAATAAAACATTTACAATTTTTAATTATAAACCTGAGTTTTCTATAAAAATAACTTCTTGGGTGAATTTTGGGACACCCTTTACATGAAAGTACGCAACTCGGGGGGTAGATTCCACACGAGAAACTCGTCAGAGAAGTCGCATTGAGAGAGGAGCTCACGAGGCGAGCAGATGAAGATACTTAGACTCACGTCTTTTCAAGAAGGAGTGGGCAGAAAGTGATGAAAATCGGCAAAGAGAAAGACAGCAACGAGCAATAAGCAATGTTTATTGCAACATGATACACCTATACACTGAGCGATAACACAGTCTGATCAGTAGATTGTACGACCGCCGCGGGCGGCGATACAGGCAGCAACACCTTTAAGTACAGAGTCAGTGAGAGTGCTGATAATGTCCTGAGAGACGGCAACCCATTCCCTGTCAATCATTTGCCAGAATTCGTCTTCTAAACGCAGCGGTGGCAGCGCACAACGTCCAATCATGTTCCTGACGTGTTCGATTGGTGAGAGATCAGGGAAGACTCGTGGCCAGGGAAGTACCTGGGTACATTGCAGGGGATGTTGGCTGATGCCTACCGTGAGTGGTCGGGCGTTATCCTGTTGGTAAATGGCAGTGGGCACCCCCATGATGGAAGGGTAGTGTCGCCTGCCGCGAAACGTCATTCACGTATCGTTGGGCCGACATAGTACCCTCAATACGGACCAGAGGTGATCTGCTATCGTAGGCGATGGCGCCCCAAACCATGATGCCGCGTTGTCGCGCATTGTGGCGTTCCTCAAGTGGGTCCGGATTAGACCTGTCACCGCTTTGGCGCCAGACTCGTACACAGCGACTGCCATTGCTTAAACAGAAGCTTAGCTCGTCTGAGAACACGACCTTGTGGCATTCCGCCGTCCACGTAGCACTATCCCGACACCATTTGCAAACGGAGGCGTCTGTGCTGTTGGGTCAATGGCAGTCTTCTTAACTGGCGCCATGAGTTTCCTTTTTTTTATTTTTTTACAAAAATATTACACACTATTCAAACTACTAGTCCTCTGGACTACTCTAGTTACTCTAAGTCCTCTGGACGAGTCGGACGGTCTGGGTCTTCAACACTATTCAAACTAGAGTCCAACGGTCCTACCGTGCTGAAAACAACGATTCTCGTTAGATCACCGAAGTCAAGCAGCATCGAGCGCGGTTAGTACTTTGGTGGGTGACCACCTGAGAATACCGCGTGCTGTTGGCACATTTCGGGCGCGGTAGCCCGGTGGTTTGCGCGCTGGATTTGTACGCTGCCACAACTGCCGCCGTGTTCATACAAAGTACGATCACGTTAAACATGTGGGTCCGTGAGTCCTTCCGAGAGGTTGATCGTAGGGGAAGGAGGGTACGATCCCTGTGGATGCCTCCCCCACTGGTTTCCGGTCTAAATTGGGTGGCACTTCCCGGCAGTCCTAACGGTTACCTTACACCTTTCTGGTAAGTCGGACGATCTGGATCTCAACACTATTCAAACTATTATTTCAAACTCATTTTTGACATTGAAACTATATTTCTGTAACCAATAGTGCAAAAAAGCTTCCGCTGTTCACATTTTTAAACACTCTATAATGGATAAGACAATTGATATGTATTCAAAATTCAAAAATTAAAGCGTTAGAGTAAATAAAAGTTAAACCACCTACCATGTTGTTGTTGTTGAGACCCAGACCGTCCGACCTACCAGAAAGGTGTAAGGTAACTATATGGACGGCCGGGAAGTGCCACCCAATTTAGACCGGAACCCAGTGGGGGAGGCATCCACAGGGACCGTACCCTCCTTCCCCTACCACCAACCTCTCGGAAGGACTTACGGACCCACATGTTTAACGTGATCGTACTCCGCATGAACACGGCGGCATTTGTGGCAGCGTGCAAATCTAGCGCGCAAACCACGGGGATACCGCACCCGAGATGGCCAACAGCACGCGGCGTTCCGAGGTGGTCACCCACCAAGTACTAACCGCGCCCGATGCTGCTTCACTTCGGTGATCTAACGAGAACCGGTGTTTTCAGCACGGTACGGCCGTTGGCCCAACCACCTACCATGTGTACATTTAGGTTTAAAATTGCCTATCAAGCGTTTGAATAAATTAAAATAAAGGAAAAAAAAATATTGGTTTAATTTTAAGAAAATGCATTCAATTTTGTTATAAAAGAAACATTAAATGAATATCAACTATTCAAGTCCAGTATCACCGAAAATCAAACTCCAGTTTTTCGGATTGAAGGCGGTACCTGTACCAATACGCTTTACCGGTATGCTGTGATGATATTTATTTCTATAGAACTTCTTATGCAGAAATTCGATTCATTTGCTCTTGAAAAATCACGTTTTCCTAACTTTTCTGATTTTTCCTGTCACTAGTAAGTCAGTCACATCCTATTATATGTGTATACAGATTATTTTGATTTAAATCTGCTTACAGTCTAAATTTGGTTCTTATTATACACGGTGATTCAAAAAAGATGGGCCAATCTTTACGAGGTAGTAGTATACAGCAAACCAAGCATTTTCTATCATAGTTTACAGGGTCAGAAATGAAAAGTAAAGGTGTTACAGGGCACTTACTCGTTAGGAAGCGACCGCTCCGCAAACTTAGAAGCGTCATTCTGGTTATTATTTTCTGATTGAAGAACAAAATCAGGTATGCAAATTTCATCTGAGGAAGAAGAAGAATCCTTATGCAAATTTTCGTAATTGGGCGAGAGGTTAGGAACTATCTAGACTTCACTTTTCCGGGCCAATGGATTGGGCAAGGGGGTCCCATAGCTTGGCCCCCACGATCGCCCTCATTAGTCGTGTCTTGATTTCTTTTTGTGGGAATATCTCAAGAGTCTCGTCTATGACACTCCCCTTGAATCTGAAGAGGAACTCGTAGCCAAAACTACGGCCGCTGCTGCCGAAGTACGCAATATGCCTGGTCTGTTCGAGAGAGTTCGTCAATCCCTCCATCGCCACTGTCAGACGCGAATTTAGATTGGCGGTTGTTCTTTTGAACCATTACTATAATAGTTTATTAAATGTCATTTTCTAACTTCTGAGTCATTCTTGTGTTTTCGCTTTACCTCATCGGTTTTAGGGCTCACGTTCTCAATTAATCACGAACTTTGTGATAGAGACAGTTATAGGTAGAATTCTACCTTTGTCAAAATGACTACTGCTGAGGACTATCCAAGTACGGATATCACGATCGATGAAGCTATAAAAGACTATAATGAATATATTATTCAAGCTCTTGAGGCACAAGAGAATATTATTTCAACTTTGGTATCTTCCAAAGTAAATGTAGGACCCCAACAAAAAATCAGAGATGATGTAAGCAAGTTGCTTAAAATAGTAATAGATCAACAAAAAATCATAACTGTGCAATTAAGTAAAGAGGAGAAAGGTAGAGGAAGAACAAGAGCAACTTATGCTCAGCAACTAAAAGAGGGAGTCAGACAAACAAGCAGTTCTAGAACTAGATCAAAGAGTAGGGTACCAACTTTTCTAGCTAGCATATATCCAAAAGAAATTAAATCTTCAGATAAAACTAAGCAGGAAATACAAGAATTGATAAATCCCAGACAATTAGAAATCTCAGTAACTGGAGTAAAGAAGATAGGAAGAGGAGGAATATTAGTGGAAACTTCCAAGAAAGAAGATATAGATAAACTGATAGAAAGTTTCAAAGAAAGTGATAAACTGAATAAAGATTACACGATTCAGAAACCAATTAAGAGGAAGCCTCAAATAATAATATACAACGTGGACACTGGATTTACAAAGGAATCTTTAAAAATTGCAATATTAGAACAAAATTCAGAATTGCCAGAAGATTCGGAAATAGAAGTAAAACAGAACTTCAGAGGAAGAAGGGGAGAGAACTGGATAGTGGCCTTAGATCCAAAAGCCTTTAAAATAATAATAAACAAGAAGAAACTCTATCTGGGATGGAGTAGGGTTGAACTCAGAGAATATCTGAGACCAACCATTTGTTATAAGTGTCTTAGATACGGGCATATAGCAAAATATTGCAACAGTGATAGCTGCTGCAGAAAGTGTGGAGAAACGGCTCATAAAGAAACAGAGTGTGAAAATCCGGCAAGTTGTAAAAATTGTTTACAGCATAACAATAAATTTGGTACCAAATATAATACTGGACACATAGGTACAGATAGGATTTGCTCTATCTACCAAAAGGAGATAGACTTTATTCGTTTGAAGACGGACTATGGGGAGTGAAAGGAAAGGTATCCTATGTGCATCGATTAATTTAAATCATGCCAAATCAGCCAACTTGCAATTATCACAAGACCTTATTTCTAATAAATTGGACTTATGTATCATAAACGAACCTTATTTTTGGGAAGGAAGGATTGTGGGCTTCCCAATGAACTTCAGGACTTACTACCAAAATGGAAATCCTAGAGCAGGAATTATTATATGTAATTCAAATTTTAAAATTAGGAAAATTGTAATTGAATGGGATATGGTAGCACTGCAGATTGTAGTGGGGAAAGAAGAATACTTTATTATTTCTGTTTATTGTCCTCCATCTGAGGAAATAGAAGGTAAAATCAATGAACTTGAAAGAATAATAAATAGTTTTATTGATAAGAAAATTTTAATTGGAGGAGACTTTAATGCAAAGTCCCCAGCTTGGGGGCCTAGGAATATGGATGCGCGGGGAGAACTCCTGACTGAATTTATAGAAACTTATGATTTGAATGTTGAAAATGATACGAATAGTCTACCGACATATTCAGCCACGAAGGGAGAAAGCTGGATAGATCTTACTCTAACTAAAAATATGGTAAATATGATTAAAAACTGGAAAGTGACTGATTTGATCACCCTTAGTGATCACAATGAAATAAGATTTAGTATTGATGAAGAAAGAAGAAGTACCAAAAGTGGGACTTGCAAATGGAGAATTAAAAATTTAAATTGGAGTAAAGCGAAAGAAGAAATAAGGGAACTGGTGGAAACTAATATCGAGGTGGAGATAAATAGTTATAATTTGAATGAATATATAATCAAAATGGAAAAAGAATTGGTTGCAATTTGCTTTAGAAATCGTAAAGTGAATAAAAAGGTGAATAAAAATGCAGTTTGGTGGAATGATAAATTGAAAGTAATGAAAAGCAGAACAAGAGCGTTAAGAAGACTCTTCCAAAAAGAGAAAAATGAGGATTTGAGGAAAATTAAAAGATCGAGATTTAATAATCAATTTGCTATATACAAAAAAGAAATAATGAAAGCCAAGAAAGACAGTTTTCGTAATTACCTCAACGGGGTAATGAGTAATAATACCTTTGGAACTCATTATAAAATAGCAAAAGAAAAGTTTAAATCTATAAATATTGATGACAGTATAAAGAAGGAGGATGGAGGAGAAACTACTTCTCCTATTGAAACAATTATAGAAATATTAAAATTTCATTTTAGGTGTGAGACGATTCCTGATGGTGACCAGCCTGCTACTCCCTTGACTGGTGTTGAGGGGGGCAGCATTGTCTGCCCTCCTGACTCAGAAGGGGGAGAGGCGGGCTGGGGGAGTTCCTACCTTTCTATTGCGGAAAGCTCTTCTGACTTTTTCGAGGGGTCTCGGGGAATTGGCCTAGCGCTGGGCGTCACCCCCGAGACGCACCCTTGTGGGTCAGTTGAAGGTATCCATAGGAGGTTCACAAGTCAGAGAACCTTTGCTCTTGCCCTTGCCGAAAATGAAATTGATGAAAGAAATAATGGAGAAGGAATTTGGGAAAATGTACCCTTCACTGAATATGAATTGAATAAAGTAGTGGATGGTATGGATGTGAATAAAGCTCCTAGTCACAATGGACTGACAATTGAAATAATTAAAGAAATGTATTATGCAAATAGGCAATGGTTCTTAAAAATTATGAATAAATGCTGGGAATACTCTATCTTCCCAGATGTTTGGAAAATAGCTAAAGTGGTTCTTATCCCTAAAGAAGGCAAAGACCGTAAAAAACCGAGCTCTTATAGACCTATTTGTCTATTACCAGTTTGGGGAAAGATACTGGATAAAATGATTACCAACAGAATGAGCTTTTGCCTTAAAAATCAGTTAAGTGAAAATCAATATGGATTTAGGAAGAATAGAAGCACAATAGATGCATTAAAGACTATTGTGGAAAGCAGATATGTAAATAAAAATAATAATATGATTACATGTTTAATATCTCTTGATATACAAAATGCTTTTAATACTGTTAGGAAACAGGATGTGGAAAAACAGATGAATAATTATTCTTTACCTTTGAAATTAAGAAAAATTGTAAATAGTTTTTTAAACGAAAGGAAAGTTTTTATTGAAGAAGCAAATACTTATTTGAATTATGATATTGGAGTCCCTCAAGGATCGAGTTTGGCTCCGATCCTGTGGCTCATCATTATGGATGAGGCCTTGAGAATTAATTTTAACAGTGATGAAGTAAAAATACAAGCTTTCGCAGACGACATCGCAATTATAATGAAGTCAAGAGCCTCCTATCTTTTAGGAGGAATGGGAACTTCTGCAATCAAAAAATTGGAAGATTGGGCTGCTGAATTTAGTTTAAAATTCAGCAGAGAAAAGAGTAAATATATTATGTTCCCGTACAAGAAAACTATAACATGTTTTCCTGACATTAAATTATACGGAAAAAGAATCGGCTACGATAAAAACCTTAAGTATTTGGGTGTGCAATTTGACCCTAAATTCTTTTGGACCTCACACTTGAATGAAGTAAAAAATAAGGTATTGAATTTTCACGAAAAATTAAACAGAATAGTAAGAGCAACATGGGGTCTTAAACCAGAAATTAGAAAAGAAATATATCTGAAGGCGGTTGAAAAATTTATTACATATGGAGCAGAAATCTGGTACAGAGATATCAGAAGGATAAATGATAAACTGATTCAAATCCAGAGAATAGCGTTGTTGTCAATAACAAAGTCCTACAAAACTACATCCAACATGGATCTTCAAGTTTTGGCGGGATGCTTGCCATTAGACCTGAAAGTAAAAAGAGTATAGAGGAATTCATTGGGAGGAAAATTTCTTGATAGGAGAGGAAATTATAGAATACAAAGACATAGAACAAGAGAGGTATTCGAAGAAACCTCCTTGGAACGAGCAAATATGGAATTGGGATGAGGAAATCCCAAACAATGAACATAGGATCATATATACAGATGGTTCCAAGATTAATGGAAGGGTGGGATGTGCCTTTGTGGAGTACAAAGAAGGTAAAAACCTATATGAAGAACAATATAGGTTAAACGATTCTACAACTGTTTATAATGCAGAACTCTATGCTATAATTAAAGCAGTTGAATATATTTTAAACCAGAAATATGAAAAAACACATATTTGCACAGATTCGAAATCTGTGTTACAATCCTTAAGTTCTTATGGAAATAATAATGAAGAAGTCTTAAGATTAAAAGATGAATTGACAAAAAATATGGAAAGCATCAAATTACACTGGGTAAAAGCCCATGTGGGACTAATTGGAAACGAAAAAGCAGATGTATTAGCAAAAGAGGCTACAGAAAAAATAGAAATTAGTTACACCTTCAAATGGAGCAAGCAACAAATCAAGAAAAAGTTGGAACTGGAATCAATTAAGAATTGGCAGCAAAGATGGGAAGAAAATCGAGTGGGAAAACAATTATACAATGAAATTGGAAAAGTCTCAACAAGAAGATTATGTGGAGACTTCTATATAAATCAAGTGCTGACGGGACACGGAGCGTTTAAGGAATACCAGCATAGATTCTTTGGTAAAGACAGAAGCTGCCAATGTGGAAAATCGGATGGAAATGTAAAGCATACAATTTATGAATGTGAATTCTGGGACTCAATTAGGAAAAATTATTTTCCTGCTAATTATATTAATGTTAATATTTTTAAATTATGTTTGCTACCTAAATGTAGAAAAGGAGTAATAGAAATTATGAAAAATGTGTTGGCTATCGAGATGAATTTGGTGTAAATAGAAGGAACATTGCTGTATTTTTCTGTGTGATTTTATGGAGGGATTTTATTGTAAATATGATTGTGATATATGTGATAATTGTAAATGATGTATAGGTTTTCTTATTTTTGTTAAGTTATCAATCTAGCAGATTGTGTATTATTTTAGTAACTAGTAGTTACTTTGTTGTATATATTTTATTTTATTAAGAAAGTACTGTTTGCTCTTTCATAGATTATATGATTGTACTTTGATGGAAAATTGTAATTTTGTGACCCTAAAATGAAGGGAATTGTAATATGTATTTGTTTCGGACTTAATAAAGTTGAGGGACCCATCAGAGGATGACTCTCTTCAGATGGCAGGACGCGTTTGCCCTGGGCTTTGCTGTCTTTTCCTTGTTTGGCGCCCACCTTCCTCTCGGCCTTTGGTGTGTGTGGCTGGGGTGGTCGGTTCGGGCCGCGTGGCCTCTTGGCCTCGCCCTCTTGTGCTGGGCAGGCTGTCGCAGCGATGGAGTATCTTTCCCGTGTACCTTCGGGTGGGTCGGTGTTTCCTTTTGAGAGTTACCTCATCGGTTTCACCATTTAACGCCCACTGGCGCCTTTACGTCTCATTTTCGATCCGGTAAACTATGACGAAAAATGCTTGGTTTGGTGTATACTACCGCCTCGTAAAGTTTGGCCTATCTTTCTTTAATCACCATGTATGTGTATAGAGATTATTTTGATATAAATCTGCCTACACTCTATATTCGGTTCCTATTATATGTGTATAAAGATTATTCCTAATATGCATAGTATAATGTATAAGGAAAGTATTGTAATGGGGCTCGAAAATTCGAATCCGAGTTTTCGATGACGTTCCTAATCAATCCCAGTTTCATGCATCCCTGAACACGAATTAAACGTTTTTGAGGTGATGTCTTTGTGTGTGTGTGTGTGTGTGTGTGTCAGTAAGTCTGTAGATACGATATATCACAAACGAATGGAGAGATTCGAATGACATTTGGCACAAAAATTGCAATCTGTGAATACTGGAAGCCTATCGTTTTTAAACGCAATCGAATGTTCAGAACATGACATCCGAATGGCATTTGAAAAAATCATCAAAAAATTAAAACCTTTATTAAAGTTACGCAAATCATCATTTCTTATGCAATTTTTTATTAGAAAACGATTGACATAAACTTTAGAATGCTAGCATGAACCATTCATTCGCTAGCTATTGCACATTTTTCAAATAAATTTATCAAAAAATCAGAAAAAATAAAAATATTATTAATTATTGTAAAATATGTTTACTTTTTCATATGTAATATATTCGATAAATCGGTTGACATCATTCTCGTGCATCTGTGGATCTAGCACGTTCCTTTCATGAGGAAAGGTACTTTGGGTAATTTTGTATTTGAACGCTAATAGTCATTTATCGACTATAAGAAAAACTTATTTCTCTGTTGATAACGCTTGGAATATTTTGGTGATGAATTTGACGAAATATCGCCAACTTCGAGACATTTTTAAAATTGCCAAATTAATGAAAATGTGGGCTAAATCAATCATCAAAATTGGCTAAATCAATGAAAATGTCGCCAAATTGGCTAAATAAATGAAAATGTCTTCAAATTGGCTAAATAAATGAAAATGTCTTCAAATTGGCTCAATCAATGAGAATAACGACTGTTTGATGAAAATTCAATATCTTTAGCGGAATGTCGCCAACTTTGGGACTTTTTTTTAAATTGCAAAATTAACGAATGTGTCGCAAAATTGATAAAAATATCGCCAAATTAATAAAAATGACGCTAAATGGGAGATAACGATTTGCAAATTTTAATTCCCTCATATGACGGGCATACTTTCCAGTATATTCCTATAAAAAGCTCATCTGCCCATTTGTCTGCAACACTTAAGTGCAAGAAAACTTGGCGAATAATGGCGAATAATCTAATGATGCTCTTGGCGAATAATAATCTTGGCGAACTTGGCGTATAATCTAATAACATATCGCCAACTTATCAATATTTCTCCCCAGATGTGCGAACATATCATCAAAATTGTAAAAATGGCACAAAGTGAATACAAATAATGCCTAATTGATGAATTTATTATTTACATATTTTAATATATGGATTATATTGCTTATTGAACATGAAATGAATACTGATAATTATTACTTTAGAGTTGCGATAAATATAAGTTCATTGGGTACGAAATAATTTTGCATGTTATCATCCAGAAAAGCCCCAAATGTACAATTCAGCGTTATATACTGTGTGTCATGGATCTTATACATCCACTTCAACAATAAGAGCTTGCGATTTCGTGTCAGTATCTCAACTATAGAGCTATGTCTAGCCAGTTCATAGATTCAGGGTTCTATTCCCGATTGGGGAAGGTTCTTTACAATCTTATAGATCATTTTTTCATGTAAAAGAAGTAAATGCATTGCATTATATAAGGAAAGTCGTGCGCTACCCACATAAGATTTTTTTTATTTATATCTGCTTACACCCTAAATTTGGTTTAATTTCGCATGGTATTAAAATTTATTTTCTACTTTTCCATGCACAACTGTTGTGTAGGAAAGGACATTGAAAATTTCATATTTTCACATAATTTATTTTATACTTCCAAGTTTATTCTTATTTTTTTAGATATACATTCAGTCATCTACGTAATTTACATGCAGACCTATGTAATATTGTAAATGGATCAACGCATTACAGCCAGGAGAATATTTAATCACCGTAATTTGCAAAAAATCTGATGTGGGCAGCACATGACTTTCCTTATATAATGCAATGAATTTACTACTTTTATTGTTAAAAAATGTTATTCTTATAGTAGATACTTATATTCTGTCCAAGATATTACATTTTCTTCAATTAGTCGTCTTTTTCATTGACTTAGTGTCATTTTTAAAAAAGTGTCATTATAAAAAATGGTGTCATTATATAAAGTGTCATTATAAAAAAGTCGCCAAGTTGGCGACATTCCGCCAAATTCGTCGCCAAAATATCTCCAAGCATTATGGACGGAGAAATATGTTATTCTTACAGCAGATAAATGACTATCGGCGTTCAACGACAAAATTATTACTCAAATTATCTTTTCTAGTGAATGAAACGAGTTAGATCTACGAGAATGATGTCACCACATTTATCGCATAATATTACATATGAAAAGTGAACATGTTTCAAAATAGTTAATATTTTTTTAATTTATGGGATTTTTTGTTAAATTTATTTAAAAACTGTGCAATATCTCGAGAACGGTTCGTGCTAGCGTTTTAAAGTTTATGTTAATTGTTTTCTAAGGAAAAATTACATAAGAAATGAATTACATAAGAAAATAATCTATTTCCGTAACTTTATTAAAGGTTTTGAAATTTTATAATTTTTTCAAAATTTCATTCGAAAATTTAGGGGGACATTCGATTACATTCGATTCTGTTTTAAAATAATAGGCTTCCAGCATTCACGGATTGTGACTTTATACCAAATTTCATTCGAATCACTCCATTCGTTCGTGAGATATAGTCTCCACAGACTCATTGACACACACAAACACACACAGACATCATCTCAAAAACGCTCGATTCCTGAGCAGGGATGCTTGAAACGTGCTCTCCCTTCGAAAACTCGAATTCGAATTTTCGACCCCGTCACAATACTTTCCTTATACATTATATGTAAGGAAAGTAAAAAAGGCATGATAATAAGGGCAAAAACACAGTCATAGCGTATGAAAATGACGTAACAACGTGAAAGTTTTATAGACAAAAATGTTCAGCAAGATGGAACTGTGCGCCATGTTTCAACTCTCTACGTGCTTAGAAACCGAGAACGAGCATATGGAACGAAAATACAGACTAAGGGAGATAACGTAAAGTAAATAAGAATTGGTGCAGGGAAAATATTTATAATAGCGTGAACCATTATAGTCCTAGATCTATTATACTCCGCTGTCTGCTAATCCCAAATCCCAACATCAACGCTTAATTTAACATTTTCTGCATCTTCTATGTTAAAGCTAAACATTAATCATTTTAACTCTTACACCAAAAAACATATCCCTATTAAATACCATTCTATTATTTCTATTAAATAGCCTATTTAAAAACACATTTTCCACACCGCCTGCAAACAAGTACCGCTCATATAAATTAATAACGCTTTGAATTTATCATACGACAAGAAGCGCCATAAATCTCTCCAGAAATCTTGAGAAAAACTTTTTTTTTTCAATCCTTGATTGAACGTAAAGTTTCGGATTCCTTACTTTCATGATATTATCATGTTTTAGATTAATGAAACAATTCCTTGTGGGAAAATATTCAAACTATTTTATAAATGCCTTGATTGCATGTTGTGTAGAATATTGATCATTGTTTAAGTACGGAGCGCTGCGAATTTTGAAAGGAGATTAATTTCAGTATTATGAGTTTTTCTTCTGTATGGAATTATTAAAAAAAAAAAAAAATGAAAGTCAGTCTTTGGAGAAAGGCTTTGATAAAATTACCGTTTTTTTTATTTATTTAGTTAGCTTAAAAGGTACATAGGTTAAGTATCCGGTATTAAAACGGGGTTAAATGGGTTAAAATGCCTCGTAAAATCTCCTAAAAATAATTACAATTCATTCCTAAAAAAATACTTTAAAAGTATCCACACTATATACAGGGTGAGTCGGAATTGTTTTACAAAAGCATAGGGGTGATAGTATCCCACCAGACGAGCAATAATTACCATGGAACATAGGGTCGCATTGCACTCAAAGTGGCAGAAAAGAGTAAAATTAGAATACGAACCTGCACGTACACCAGTATTGGGAAAGCGAATGAACGATACCAAACGTTGAACAACCAGATTTATTGTGCAGCGACAAACTCACAGCAGGTACTCAAAGTGGCGACCACGCGTGTCGTTGCACCGTTCACACCGGCGAAGGAATGACTGATGCACCCTCTCGAAGATTCCGTGTGTGTGTTAATGTGGATAAAAGGTAGGATGACTGGCAATACGACGCGTTGGAAACAGCTGCTCGTACAATCTTCGTGCTGCGCGTCCATTCCCTTTGGCTTCACCGTATGTGAGGTGCACATCGACCAATTCCTCGTAGGTGTACTCCGCCATAGCATTCACGCAACGTGTCGGACGGTGTTATCACGGGAATAACTTGCAGCGTTGAAGTTGTGCCGATTTTTAAAGGGCAACGTGTGCTCTGATTGGCTATCGCCGGAACCTACTAGGAGCCAGTTATGCTGATTCTGCTCCCTGGACATTTGCATACGGTAACTGCGTTCGTGTCTGGCGTAGGAGATACTACGTAGGCAGGTACACAATGACGTCCGAGGCGCTGACTGCGTCATGCTCGACGCGGTTCGACGTGCCTCTTTTCTTCCTCTCAGAGTGCAATGCGACCCTATGTTCCATGGTAATTATTGTTCGTCTGGTGGGGTACTATCACCCTTCTGCCTTTTTAAAAACAATTCCGACTCACCCTGTATATATAATCGTCTAACGTGTCTATGGTATTTAGGTCTTTTCAGACCCCCCAAAAGCACCCAGATGACCAGTAAAGCTGAATATTTACACACCTCTAATACACCCGGCAGTCCAAATAGCTGCTCTATACCTAAGGATGAGTCGGACGGTCTGAGTCTTCAATGCCTATAATATCCAGGGCACGGTAGTCCAGTGGTTAGCGCGCGGATATTGCACTCGGTAGGCCCGGGTTCGATTCCCGCGGCTGCCAAAACAGCCGCCGTGTTCACGAGGAGTACGATCACGTTAAACATGTGGGTCCTTCCGAGTCCTTCCGAGAGGTTGGTGGTAGGGGAAGGAGGGTACGGTTCCTGTGGATGCCTCCCCCACTGGGATCCGGTCTAAATTGGGTGGCACTTCCTGACCGTCCAAACAGTTACTTTACACCTTTCTGGTAGGCCAACGGCCGTACCGTGCTGAAAACACCGGTTCTCGTTAGATCACCGAAATCAAGCAGCATCGGGCGCGGTTAGTACTTGGTGGGTGACCACCTCGGAACACCGCGTGCTTTTGGCCATCTCAGGTGCGGTATCCCCGTGGTTTACGCGCTAGATTTGCACGCTACCACAAATGCCGCCGTGTTCATGCGGAGTACGATCACGTTAAACATGTGGGTCCGTAAGTCCTTCCGAGAGGTTGGTGGTAGGGGAAGGAGGGTACGGTCCCTGTTGATGCCTCCCCCACTGGGTTCCGGTCTAAATTGGGTGGCACTTCCCGGCCGTCCATACAGTTACCTTACACCTTTCTGGTAGGTCGGACGGTCTGGGTCTCAACAACAACACATTTCTGGTAGGTCGGACGATCTGGGTCTCAACAACAACAACGCCTATAATATCCGTTCCCGGCCACTTAAAGTGCTACTGTGAGCCCTCGGCTCAATCGAGTGGTCTGGGTTTTCGACACCTATAGTTTCAACTACGGTGCAGAAACTAACAGAGCCGGAATTTCGATTTATCAACCCTCCCCACGAGGGTGGAGATAATGGGGAGATTTGAAAAGCATTTCCGTACCCTCCAAAAGTTCTTCCCTGATCTGGTAGGCTAAAATCTTTGCACACTTATAGTATTGAATACAGTACAGAACCTTACTGAACCAAACTTTCGATTTATCCCTCCAGGGGCGGAGAAAATGGGAGAGGTCTCTAAAATACTTTTCAGACTCACCAGAAACCCCATGATAATCTAGAAGGCTAAACCTTTGCACACTTATCGACCAGTTGATAGAATTTAAGATATCCGGATTTTCGATTTGCCCCAGTAGAAAGAGGAGGAAATGTTTTTTTTTTTTTCAATAAGTCTTTTATGACCCTCCACTTCCGGTTCTAGAAATGTCACTTTTCGATTTCCCAAAAATTCGCATGACCGTTCAAAATAAGTATGCAAACGACTAAAATTGCTCAGTAGTTTCGTTAAAAATGATGGCTGCATTATTTGTCCCCATGTGAAGAGTCCTTCATAAAGTTTTTATTCACAATTGCATTTGATTGATAGGGATTAAATGATAGGGAATAAATGATAGGGAAATTAATGATAGGGAATAAAAATGAAATCCTCTCATCCTTATATTATGTCAAAGCACTTGTTGCATGAAATAAATTTTTATTTATAAAATAAATATTGGAAGTAAAATTGTAGCATAAACCAACAACCTAACATAAAATGATCTAAAAATGTCTCATCTCAGTGCTTTTAAATATGCAACAGTCTCATGCTATATGTGGAAATTTAAAGTATTTGAAATAGAAAACAAGAAAGATCAATCATGCTTAAAGCATTGATTATGAAACACTTTCCAACTTCAATGCAATTTTATTTAAAAAAGTTGAAAATGCAATACATTCCTCGGTAATATTTTAAAACTTATCACAATACTACATTGATTTATTATATTTGAAAACTTAAACCTTCATTGAAAAAAATGAACTTCATTCAAATGAAGGCATTGAAATATAAATTGCCTGGATTAAATATCTCTAAAATGCAATACATTCCACGGTAATATTTTTAAAACTATCATAATACTACGATAATATATTATACTAGCAGCATACCCGTTCTTCATACGGAGTATATAATATAAAGAAACTTGAAATTCATAATCATGCCCAAATTCTTATAGTATACTGAATGACATGTTTAATCAAAATATTCTGTTAAAATATTTAATATAATGCTCTTAAAAAGAAGTTTAAGAATCTCTGTTCTCGCTATATAAAATTATCTTCATGGACATATCTGAAGAACAAAACATCTTGGACCCCTTATGTCAGCAAATATAAAAAAAAATATGGAATTGAATCAATATATGCAAAATAAAAGCGTTAACATTGTATGGGACCCTTACTAATTATATACGCGAATATTAGACAATATAACCTGTATTAGTAGATTACATGTATAAATTGAAAATACCAATAAACCCGTAATCTTTAAATCTGAAGACAGTCATTTATTCCAATATATGTCAAAATTAAAGTACTAAAATTATATGGGGCGATATACACGTACTACTTATAATGTCCGATTATTAGTAGAAGATTACCCGTTTTGCAATATGAGTCACAATTTTTTTTTGGTAAAATACAACAGACGACGTAATAAATTGAATATATAATTAATCCCCTTAATCTTCATACCAGAAGACTGTACTTGATTCCAATATATATGCCAATATATGCCAAAATATATGCCAATATACCTGTACTACTTATATTCTCGTAGGTTAGAAGATATACCCGTGCATTCCTAGAAGATTACTCGTATAACGTACAATATGCGTGTGTCAGCAATTTTTGCCGCAATAAAACAATGGCGTAATAACTTAAAAATATCAATAATCCCTGAATCAATAATTCCGGAAAATATCAATAATAATAATGTTTAAACCTGAAGAGTATAATTGATATTATCCAGTCCAAAATGAAATGGCAATGAAATTTATTTTATATACATATCTTCATTATTCAAATCGGAAAGGATTTAATAAAAATCGTTTGCCGCATAAACACATTGGATTTAAATCCGTTGCTAAGCGCCATGATATCATTTGCTTCAAATAAATTGGTAGAAAAAATATCGTCTAAATAGTTATATTTCTATGGAACATTTGGCGACAGTTTCGTCAAATTAGCGACATTTTAAAAAATCGCCAAATTTATCGCCAAGTGGGACTATAGAACTGACAGTTCCACTTTGCGACAAATTGACGAAATATCATCACAATACTATCCCCTAACAAAAAACAATTATCATTTATGTAGCGCAATTTTATCAATTTCAAGATATTTTTATAGATTTGAAAACATTTTTATCAATTTGGTGACATTTTAAAAATTCGCTAAATGTATTACTAAGTAGGATGGTTGGTCTGACAGAGAAATGCTAACCAAACATCATTTCAGTACTCTCTTCTAACAAAACAAAAAAAAATTTCATTGATATGTAGAAGACCCAAGCCACACGACCAACCCGAAGGTTTATGGCAGCTGTTTGTGTGTCGTTTATATCAATTTGGCGACATTTACGTCAATTTGGCAAAGTTTAAGAAAAGTTGTCAAATTAGCGATATCCCTCCAAATTCGTAGCTTTGAATTTGCAGATCTGAATGAAACATTCTTATCCCGTTTCAATATACTAAATGAAAACACTACAATTGTATTAGAAGATATACCCGCTCTACTCTTTTTCTGTTTCAACAATCGGCTATATGAATTTATTGGCTAAACACAATATATGAGTTTAGTAGCTAAATACGATATAAGCTTGAAAACTCTTTGCCAAAATAAATGAAATTGATGTACGCAGTCAGCAATTAATATAATTAAAAGAAAAATCAAACCGTCCATTCATAAGATATGCTTTTATATCCATTTATCCATTTATTTATTATTTAAATCGAAAAAAAATAATAAAAACATTAACAAACACATTTAATTTAATTGCGATGCCGAGCAACATGATATATCCTCCTAAAATGTTAAAATTTATTAACCACTAACAGCACACCCGTTATTCGTACGGAGTGTATAATTTAAAGAAACTTAAAGTTCGCAATCATGTGCAAATTCTGTTAAAATATTAAATTTATTGCTCCTAAAGAGAAGTTTAAGAATATATGTTCTCACTATGCAAAATTATCTTCACGATCAGATCTGAAGAATAAAACATCCTGCCCCCTTTTGTAAGCAAATTTACAGAAGAAAAAATAGGAATTGAATGAATATATGCAACCCCGTACTAATTATATTGTCGCAGATCAGAAAATATGCCAATGTGTTAGTAGAAGATTACCCGTATTACAATATGCGTCTCAAAAATATTTGCCAAAATAAAAGAGATGACGTAATAAATTGAAAACATCAATAATATCCGTACTCTTTATACCAGAAGGTCGTAATTGATTCCAATATATGCCAATATATATCAAAACATATGTCAATATACCTGTACTACTTATATTCTCGTAGATTAAAAGATATACACGTGTATTTGTAGAAGATCCGTACAACATACAATATATGAGTTTAAACAATTTTTGTCATAATAAAATAATTGTATAATAACTTGAAAATATCAATAATCCTTGAATCAATAATCCCCGAAAATATAAATAATAATAAGTTTTAAACCTGAAGACCGTAATTGATATTATCCAGTCAAAAATGCTATAAGAAAAATCAAATCGTTCTTTTCTAAAATATATTTTTATATCCATTTATTTATTATTCAAATCGAAAAAATAATTATTAAAATTAACAGACAGATTTAATTTAATTGCGTTTCTGAGTAACATGATATAAGATAGAATCTTATAACATGTTAAATATGTCATGTCTTATAACATAAACTGCGAAATTAAATAACGATTTTGATTTCTCTATACTTCTCATTGTTCCGTAAAAGCTTGTTTTAAATAAACCATGAACCATGGAGATAGATTTCCCCTTTAAATCATGCTTCAAACAATTCATGTTTTCAGAAAGTGACTAATTAACGCAAAAAATCTCCCATCAAACTCAGAGATTAAATTTTAATTCACTTTCAAACGATTTTCAAGCTTTTCGTTTGGATAAACCACGGAGTTAGGGAGTAGAACTCCTAGGAAAAATTTCCGTTTTTCATTAATATCGCGACAACCCCAGGTCTTAGAAACTCGAAACTTGGACAAAAGTTATGGGGGGATATTTCAAGGCTATTCACCAAATTTCATTAAATTCGGTTCAGCCGTTTTTCCGTGATGATGAGACAAACGAAAATTTCGTTTTTTACTAATATCTCGAGAACCACTGGTCGTAGAAACTCAAAACACGGATATAATTTTAAGTGGGGCTATTTCTGGGCTACCTACAAAATTTCATCAAATTCGGTTCAGCCGTTCTCCCGTGATGGTGTGACAAACAGACAGACAGACAGACAGACAGACAGACAGACAGATTTTCATTTTTATTTATATAGATTTGAAAACTTCATCGAAAACAACTGAAATAAATTCAAATAACGTCATAGAAAAAATAACACGCCTGGATCTCTCTATAAAAGCAGGATTTCAGTCATAACTTTCTCCCATTCATTTCATTCATCACAATACTATAATAATTTATTTTATTTAAAAATTAAGACCATGGAACTACAATTCATAAACTCTATGCTTAAAACTACATCGAAAAAAATCGTCCTTCTGTTTATAAAATCAATTAATATTTCATTCATATCAGCCATGCATGGACTGAATTATTTTGTGTTAAAGAAATACAGTAATTCTAATATACAACTCATTCTACATATTTTGCTGTTTACATTTTACATAGGTGAAAAATAGGCTTAGTTGTAGAAATAATCAAATTTGAATGAGAATTTTAACTCAAATATATTGTCATTGTGTTGTTTTTGAATGTAGATGCACAGAATTTAAGCAAAAATAAAGTAGTTTCAGGACGGATACAACACTCAATATGAATTAAAAAGAACTTTAAAAAATCACGATTTTGAAACAAGATGGATGCGATATATCATTTTGAAGTGGGTCATGTGATCGTTTCATATCATGGTCCCGTGATCGTTTCATATAAGATGTGTAATTATTATTTTAATTTTTATTTAAAAAACTACTGAATATATTTCGCTGAATTTTTTTTTATATATTTTATGGAACAATTTGACTGTTACCTAAAATTTTCGAAGCAATTTGTGAATTTTAAATCCGCTTAAAAACTGTTTGAAAAATTAGGTCCCATAGGGCTCAATGTATTTCATTTTTCAACCCGGGTTCAATCCAAAACTAATTGGGTGGTATTATTCATTTACATTCCCATAGGTCCTACAGACCGTCTGAACAACATACTGAAATTTCATTTTGATTAAGTCATTTTTACGGCAGTTATCGTGCTAACGGACAGACAGACAGACAGAATGAACAAAGTCACAAACACTTTTCAACTTTGTTGTAAAGTGTTAAAAAATTACTGGAATGGACCATTTTGCCCTTAGGTCCATTGGACCCTGCTATCTTCCAATCCTAAATCTTAATGTAAATTTTTATTTTCTCATACGTAGTATTGAGAAAGTATTGCTTTCACAAAAATTTTCAATTTCGAGATTTTGATGCCAATATATATTTTAAGACCTCCTGATCCCGTTTTAACTGTTTTTGGAGTGTCTGTCTGACGTCTGTGGTCGATTTCTTGTGTACACAATAGCAGCCACAAATATTAATGGATTTTCACGAAACTTTATACCCGGCTTTGTTATTAAAAAATCTAGAACTAGATATGATTTATTTTCATTTCTTGTGAAAACTTTAAAATTTATTCGAAATTCCATATTTTTCAACATGGCAGCTTAGGGCAAAATTTGACATTAATCATGCATAAAAAGTTTATTTATGGGCCAATGATCACGCGACGTAATAGTTTCAATCATTGTTGTGAACAATAACGGTGATACAATTTTTTGTTCGTGGTGTCATTAATTGTCAAGTGTAGTATCAATTGAAATAATTTTTCAAGCCCTTTAAAGTGGAAGTTTACACGTTGTAGTTGTACGGAAGTGGCAGTTTACACGTTGTAGTTTACACGTGGTATTTACCCTGCGTTTTGTGTTTCGTGTAATGTGTTATGTTTTTTGTTATTTCTTCTCTGTTTGCTTACTTCTTTGTATTTTGTGTTAGGGTTTTTTCCCTTCGGGGTTTTCCCCTCTTTACAATTTTCTGTCCTATGTCTCTGTCCTGTATTGTATTGTCCTATGTCCTGTATTGTATTGTATTGTTCTGTATTGTATTGTATTGTTTTTACGTTTTGTTTTGTCGTTGCCAATCTTTTGTTGTCTTGATGTAACTTCTTGTGTTGTGATTCAATTTTAACCTGTATTGTAATTTCTTGAATCTACAATAAAGTTCCCGGCTACACACTTAGCAGCAGTAAGCCTTCGGGTCTGTTGTGTGGTCTGGGTTTTCAACACTTCAGCACGTTGTAGTTGCAATAATTTGGACTCAGAATGCATATTTTTTAAACTTTTCCTTGTAAAACTTGAAACAAAAATGAATTCTGGTATGACAAAATCGAGTTCAGCCACACTGTAGTTAATTAATTTAACATTTCTGTATTAAAAACTAAAAGTATTAATCATTCTTTAACTCTCACCTCCCAAAAACATATTCCTATTAAATACCCTTCTATTAAATTGTTTCTATTAAATACGCTATTTAAAAACACATTTTTACGCACCGCCTGCAAACAAGTATAGCTCATATAAATTAATGACACTTTGCGTTTCTCGTACAACAAGAAATCCCATAAATCTAACCAAAAATCTTGAGAACATTTTTTTTCTAATCCTTAATTGAACTAAAGTTTCAGATTCTTTACTTTCATCATGTTATCATGCTTTAGATTAATGAAACGATTTCTTGCGGGGGAAAACATTCAAACTATTCTATAAATGCTTTTATTGCATGCTGTTCAGAATATTGATCACTGTTTAAGTAGGGAGCGCTGCATGTTTTGAAGGGAATTTCATTTAAGTTTTATAGTTTTCTCTACTGCATGGTATTATGAAATAAAAATGAAATTTAGCCATTGAATAAAGACTTTGACAAGATTGCAATTTTTGATCTAATTATTATTTTTATTTATTTCCTTAAAAATATTCGCGTAATGTTGAGGGCATTCCCCTTACCATTCACCTTCATAAATCAAACGAAATGTTATGTCTACCAATTAAAAAAATCTGATGTGGGCAACACATGACTTTCTTTATATAATGCAATGAGTTTACTACTTTTACAGTTTAAAGAATGTTATTCTTATAGTAAATACTTATATTCTTTCCAAGATATTGAATTTTCTTCAATGAGTCGTCATTTTCATTAATGTAGCGTCATTTTTATCCATTTGGCGAGTTTTTCGTTAATTTAGCAACATTTAAACAAGTCGACAAGTTGGCGACATTCCACCAAATTCGTCGCCAAAATCTCGCCAAGCGTTATGGATGGAGAAATAAGTTATTCGTACAGCAGATAAATGACTATTGGCGTTCAAATGCAAAAGTATTACTCAAAGTATCTTTTTTCATGAATGGAACCAGCTAGATCCACGAGAATGATGTCACCAAATTTATCGCATGATATTACATATGAAAAGTGAACATATTTCTCAATAGGTAATACTTTTTTTTTATTTTACACGATTTTTAATAATTTTTTTTAAAAAATGTGTAATATCTCGAGAACGGTTCATGCTAGCGTTCTAAAATTTTCCTCAATCGTTTTCTAATGAAGAATTTCATAAGAAAAGTCTATTTGCGTAACTTTATTAAACGTTTTGATTTTTTAATGATTTTTTCAAAATTTCACTTGAAAATTTAGGAGGGTTCTGGACATTCGATTGCGTATAAAAACAATAAGCTTCCAGTATTCACGGATTGTGATTTTTGTACCAAATTTCGTTCGCATCGGTCCATTCATTCGTCAGTTATCGTCTCCACAGACTCACTGACACGCACACACACACACACACACACACACACACACACACGCACACACACACACACACACAGACATCACCTCAAAAATGTTTGGTTCGTGATCAGGGATGTTTGAAACGTGCTCTCCCGTCGAAAACTCGAATTCGAATTTTCGGCCCCGTCACAATACTTTCCTTATACGTTATGTATATAAGGAAAGTAATAATCGTACCAAATTCATTTAACAGCTACAATTTGCTTTAGAGATATCGCGCCCACAGAATCTCAGAAGGGCAATTGCACAGATATAATTTAGAAAATGGTTCATTCATATTTGGGGATGCCCAAAACCTGCAAATCTATATAAATCTGAGAGAGGAATTTTAACTAAATTAAAATTTTTTACCTTTGCATATAGTTTATATTGTAGCGCTTACTGTGGCAATACCTTCAGAACGATTTATCCTATAGACGAAGTTAATGGAACCGTTTTGCTATCAACGCAATATAAGTCAATTCAGTTTACTGATTCTTTTAATTTGATATTTTATCATGACTGTTTTATTTTGATTGATTGTTAGTAAATAAAAAGCGCGACAAAAATTTTAAATTGCTAACACTTCGAGATCTAATCACGAAAATTCTTAAAAATTCTATCTAGTTAAAGTTTTCTCTATATAGTATGCAAACGTAAGATTTCATACCTATACAAGCAGTCGGTCTTGAGTTATTGAATCACAGACATTGTAAAGAACCTTGCTACCCCAACCGGGAATCGAACCCTGGATCTTCGAACTGGCCACCTGACGCTCTAACGTTGCGCTACTGTGACGAAATTGTAAGCTCTTATAAGTCAATTCAGTTTACTGATTCTTTTAATTTGTTATTTTATCATGACTGTTTTATTTTGATTGATTGTTAGTAAATAAAAAGAGCGACAAAAATCTTAAATTGCTTACACTTCGAGATCTAATCACGGAAATTCTTAAAAATTCTATCTAGTTACAGTTTTCTCTATATAGTATGCAAACGTAAGATTTCATACCTATACAAGCAGTCAGTCTTGAGTTATTGAATCACAGACATTGTAAAGAACCTTGCTACCCCAACCGGGAATCGAACCCTGGATCTTCGAACTGGCCACCTGACGCTCTAACGTTGAGCTACTGTGACGAAATTGTAAGCTCTTATAAGTCAATTCAGTTTACTGATTCTTTTAATTTGTTATTTTATCATGACTGTTTTATTTTGATTGATTGTTAGTAAATAAAAAGAGCGACAACAATCTTAAATTGCTAACACTTCGAGATCTAATCACGGAAATTCTTAAAAATTCTATCTAGTTACAGTTTTCTCTATATAGTATGCAAACGTAAGATTTCATACCTATACAAGCAGTCGGTCTTGAGTTATTGAATCACAGACATTGTAAAGAACCTTGCTACCCCAACCGGGAATCGAACCCTGGATCTTCGAACTGGCCACCTGACGCTCTAACGTTGAGCTACTGTGACGAAATTGTAAGCTCTTATTGTCGAAGTGGAATCTGCATTTTCCACTCCCTAATATCAGATTTATGTGCAACTGACAACCTGACTGACCATCTCCTGATTTTTTTACCACAAGTTAGTCTCCTGGTGCTGTTTTTAACGCCCAGGTTAGCTTTCGGCGTAGTCGTTATCCTCTCGATTTGAATCGGCGCTCAATATCCTAGAGTCCACTGAATCCGTACTAGTCCTTCTAGGATCACTTTCAGACATCCGACATTTTTGCACTAACCTACAGGGTTGATTTGTTCGGGTGCCATTGCAAAGAACCTTGCTGGCCCAACCGAGAATCGAATACAGGATCTTCGATTTGGCCAGCCAACGCCCTACCGTAGAGCTTCTGGTACGAAATTACAAGCTGTTACTGTCGAAGTTGATTCTGCAGCATACACCACAGGGCAATGGAATAACATAGCCCTGTGCACACACACAGTCTGATATTTGAAAAAAGTGTTCGAAATGTGTTCAGGAAGTTTTTAAACGTGCTTATCCCCCAAATCTCGAATTCGAAAGTTTTCGGAAAAACAATACTTTCTCTGTGCAAGAGTATGAAAAAGTAGCAATTGTTTTTACATCCTTCAGGGCAACCCGTAAGGGTTCCAAATGCCGCTCGAATTGGGGGAAACAGGGGATCAGGGAAAATTTGGCCATCCATTTTTTTCACCTCGAGAGAGGGAAGAAAACATGAAAAATTCTCAAAGACGGGAAAATCGAATATGAAAGTGGGGGGGGGGGGGATAAATACTTGTAGAAGGGGTCCCCAATTTCTATGGGTGGTCCTGTACCCTTGTTGCAAACAAAGGCTTTTCTTAAAAATTTGCGGCGCTTTGCATTTTTTATAAAATTAAAACCCCTATTAATCCAAATAGAATTCTTGAGAACTGATTTCCTTGCTCTTAATTGTAATAAGAGCGTTTGATTCTTTACTTTCTTCATTCATTAGATTAATGAAACCATTTCCGGAGGGAAAAAGTTCAAACTACTCATTAAACGGCTTGATTGCATATTGTTCAGAATATTGATGATTATTTAAGTGCCGAGCATAAGTTCTGAAAGGTGATTAGTTTAAGCTTTATGCTTTTCCTTCAGTTTGAAATATTTTGAGAATTTTTAATCTAGGGTTTGGGCACAGAATTTGATAAGCTTATAAAAAAGAAATATGTGTGTATGTGTGGAACTTGTATCCGTATGTATATAATGTGTATAAATTTGACTTTTTAACATTTCAAGGTCACAAATGTGTACAATATTAAATTTACAGAAACGCAGAACAAGGGGTTGGAACCGAAAATCGAAACCGGAATATTACAAAATGCTCGTGTGCGTATTAAGGCATCCGTTGCTGAGACTAAGATTGAACTTCCACCAAAACATGATTTTTTTCTATGTTGGGCCTGATCAAACTGGAACGGAACGGTTCAAAATCCAAAGAATTCAAATGTATCACGAAGGACAAGGAGCACCAAATTCGAGTTTTCTAGCTTTTCCGATTCTCGAATTATTCCCAAAAAACTAGTGCCTTTCTATTGTGAGTCCAAAACGGGCTGAACAGCTAAAGTTCTAAATCCAAAGAATTAAAATATACCACGAATGGCAAGGTCATGCATAATTTGAATTTTCTGTCTTCTCCGGTTCTCCAAGTTATTCCCCAAAAAACATGGGCTCCACTATATAGCAGGTAATCGATGGGCTTGACGGGTAAAATTTAAAATCCAAAAAATTAACATTTACTACGAAAAAAAAACGAGTATCCCATTTGAGCTTTCTAGCTGCCCCAATTTTCGAGTTATTTCAAGAAAACTTTTTTTTTAGAAGCTCAGAACCCGAATGGCAACGATATATGCGTTTTGAGCTTCTAGTTGCCTCAGTTCTTCAGTTATTCTCCAAGAGAAGCATGTTCTTTCTTACGGTGTACCCTAAACGGTCTAGACCGGTACGGTTCAATATCTAGATAATCAAAATATAACCGCAAAAAATAACGGCATGCAGAATTTCAAGTCACAATGAAATTAAATGCGACAAATGTGTGTAAGACAGGCCACACATTAAGGGCGTATGCTGTATCGTGCAAAATGCAATTCAGTTCGAATAATGTTTGATATCTACTGACCACACACTGAAAGCATATAGCAGCACACTGCACTACAGACACTAAAAACCAGTTATATATATATATATATACCAGTTCTTTTTATATGCACACTGCACTTCATACCTAGAAACCAGTTTTATATATATATTAACAGAACTTAAGAAATTAAAAACACTTACTAATATTCATAGTATTTATACTTATGATTTCAGAGATTTGTTTAATAATATTAATATAGATGATCTGTATAGAATTGTTTTAGGAATTTTTGAAAAATATAATATCAACCTAAAATATTCAAATTTTCTCTTTAAAAAAATACTTAATTTCACACTTTATGAGAATTATATTCAGCATGGTGGTACTTTTTTTTAAACAACAGGTTGGTATCCCACAAGGGGGGTGTGCCTCATCTTTGTTAGCTAATCTGTATTTATTCTTCTATGAAAAAAACATTAATCCAAGCTTGCATAATATGCACATGTTTAGATATTTAGATGACATATTATGTGTATCCCCAAATAACATCCCTATAGTATTAAACTTTTGTCCAAAAAATTTACAATTAAATGCAAGTAATAATGGCTCAAATGTTGCAAACTTTTTAGATTTAAATTCAAATTTACAAAATTGTAATATGGTTATAAACTTGTATGATAAAAGACTGGATTTTAAATTTAATACATCAAAAATTCAACATTTTGACTCTTGTTTGCATATATCTGTATTTAGAAATATTATACTAAACCAGGCTCTTAGAATCAATAAAATGTGTGATGAATATTATAAATTAGCACATTTTATGAAATTATTGAGTACAGGGACTAATAATGCATATCCTCCCAAGTTCGTTATTAAAATTATCAACTCAGTGTATCAACTTTCACTCGATAACATCCTAGAAAACTTTCCCAATTATAGTGGCTAACATAATAATAATAATAATAATAATAATAATAATAATAAATAATATATATATATATATAATTATTTATTAATTATATAAATAAATAAAAATGAAAAATAATAAACAAAGTCAAAAAACTTAGAAAAATCAAAAAATCGGAAAATAAGATAATAAGATGCATTAACATTAATGTTTTGAATTTTATTTTCGCTAAAAAATAACTTTTGCCGGTATTGAAACTATGATTTGAGCGTCCTTATAATGGTGTATAGTGGCATTCTGTTTATCTAGTTTTCCTATGAATTACTTGTTTAGTAAGAATTGTCATCTTTGATTCATGTTCATATTCAGAATTGCGTATATGGGTTGTTCATATTCTGAATAGCTTGTCCGGTCTCCTGCTTATACTCACTGGACGGGTCTGGGAGTATTACTGTGAACGTTCGTACTGCCTCCCTGGTAGAATTTCGACTTGTTCATTCCGGTGCTTCTAGATAATTTAAGCTGTTGAGGTTGATCGTGTATACACGTAGTGAAAGAAGAAGGGTTCATGCAGCATGGTAATACAATTTTCTTAATTTTTCCTATCTTAATTTTTTCATTTTTTGATGCCTGTAGTCTGAGTTAGAGTATTTATAGTAATGAACTATTTCTCTGTATGAAACAGGCATGTGTTTGGGTTAGTTAGAGTTAAATACTCAGACCTGAGGAGGAAATTAATTCTGACTAATCATCGAATTTGGGCTGGTGCTGTTCTCATCTCTTATCGGCATTATGGCCGTGAATTTGCTTCTATGGTAATGTTAATATTACTTGTATTTTTTTATTATTACATATTTATATATATATATATATGTGTGTGTGTGTGTGTGTGTGTGTGTATATATATATATATATATATATATATGTATATAATTGAAATTTTTTTATTTTACTTGTATTATATATACCTGATATCAATAATAGAGAATTAATAGAGAATAGATAGATCATTATATATGTATATCTATATTCGCACGATAACTATCGTAAAAATAACTTTATCAAAATGAAATTTTAACATGCTGTTCAAACGGTCAGGGTACGCCCTGAATTACCCAATTAGTTTTGGATTGAATCCAGGTTGAGAAAGTGAAATACATTCTATGGGACCTAATTTTTCAAACATTTTTAAACGAAGTTAAAATTCACAAATTGCTTCAAAAATTTTAGGAAATATTCAAATTATCCCATAAAATATATAAGACAAATATCAGAAAAATATGTTCGGTAGTTTTTTTTTTTATGATGATTAAAATAATATTTACACTCATATCATATGAATAGATCACGTGACCCACTTCAAAATAATAAATGGTATCCATCTTTTTTTCTCAGTGTAAAATCGTGATTTTTAAAGTTCTTTTACATTTATAATTAGTGTTGCAGCCGTCCTATAACAGCTTTATGTTTGCATATTTTCTGTGTCTCTATATTCTGTGCCTACGCAATTACAATATTTTAGAATTTAAATGATCATCAATCTTTGTTTATTTCTTCAACGACGCCTAATTTTAACGGATGCTAAATGTAAACAAGTGATTGTAAGATGAGTTGTATAAGAATTAGTGAATTTTTTCACACAAAATGGTTTAGCTTATTTAGAAATATTCATTGTTTTTACACAGAGATCCAGGCCCCCGGACGCCCAATTTGCTGCTCATGTCTTCTGACGAGCCGGTCGTCCTGGGTTTTCGACAGAGATCCAGGCCCGGCCATCCATTTTGCTGCTCTAAGTCCTCGGACGAGTCGGGTGGTCAGGGCTTTCGACAGAGGTCCAGGCGATTTATATTTCGATGACGTAATTTGAATAAAGTTATTTTCAAGTTTGGAGTTTCAAGTTTTCAAATATAAAAAATGATTTTAGTACTGTGATAAATTAAAATATGTCAGAGCTTAATATATGACATTTTAAAGATGTATAAGTAAAATTGCATTTCAGTTGTGAAAGTGTTTCATAATCAATGCTTTATGAATGATTGATTTTCTAGTCTTACATTCTCAGTTGCCTTGATTTAATGTGAAGCTTAATTTATCTGTTCAGGGTTATCTGGTGTGATTTATCATTTAGGATTGGAACTTTTGATGAGTTTACAGATGCGATCACTTTTATCTACCTTGCAATGAATTCATAACATTCCAAATAAAGCACAATTGAATACTGCGGAAAGCAATGTTATGTTAAAGCAATCGAATCTTGAATCAGAAGCATTAATCTTCCTTAAAGATATCAAGAACAAATATGAGTATTTCCTGCCACTTCACCAACTGACCCATCTGCCTTGTTTCATTGTTTATCTGTTCAGGGTTATCTGTTGTGATTTATTTTTTTAGGATTAGAAATTTTAATGGGTTTACAGCTGCAATCACTTCTATCTACGTTGAAATGAAGTCATGACATTCCAAATAAAGCAAAAATTAATACAAGAACAATTATTTTTTAAAACAATCAAATCTTGAAACAGAAGCACTAATCTTTCTTAAATATACCAAGAGCGCCGCCCAGGCGGTGAAGTGGATAGCGTCTTCAGCTGATGCCTTGAGGGCTCGGGTTCGAATCCCGGATAAGGCATGGATGTTTCTTGAGGATAAAGTCAGTCTTCCGTCTTCTGGGTCCTTGTCAAAATGTGAAGCTGCACCCCCTCCGACCTTCGTCAGTGATGCGTTCTTGTAATAAACTTTGTTCTCTCGTCTTGTGTCTTTCTTCGTTCTTTCCGGCTTCCTGCGTCACTGGTCCTAAAAACAGGAGGTCATCAACAACAACAAATATATCAAAAGGAAATGTGAGTATTTCCTGCTACTTCACCAACTAACCCAACTGCCTCGTTTCATTGTTTATATGTTCAGAGTTATCTGTTGTGATTTATTTTTAGGATTAGAAATTTTGATGAGTTTAGAGCTGAAATCACTTCTATCTACATTGAAATGAATTTATGACATTCCAAATAAAGCAGACATGAAGACTACGAGAAACAGTGTTATGTTAAAGCAATCAAATCTTGAAACAGAACAGCTAATCTTTATTAAATATATCAAGAGCAAATGTGAGTATTTCCTGCCACTTCACCAACTAACCTATCTGCCTTGTTTCATTTCTTATATGTTCAGAGTTATCTGTTGTGATTTATTTTTTAAGATTTGGAATTTTGATGAGTTTATAGCTGCTATCACTTCTATCTACAGTGAAATGAATTCATGACATTCCAAATAAAGCAGATATGAAACTACGAGAAACAGAGTTATGTTAAAGCAATCAAATCTTGAAACAGAACAGCGAATTTTTCTTAAATATATCAAGAGCAAATGTGAGTATCTCCTGCCACTTCACCAACTAACCTATCTGCCTTGTTTCATTCATTATATGTTCAGAATTATCTGTTGTGATTTATTTTTTAGGATTAGAAATTTTGATGGGTTTACAGCCGCAATCACTTCTATCTACGTTGAAATGAATTCCTGGCATTCCAAACAAATCAGAAATTAATACTACGAAAATCACTGTTAATTCTACGAAACATTATGTTAAAGCAATCAAATCCTGCAGAGGAAATCCTGTTTTCCTGCAGAAAGCAGAAACAAATGTAGGTCTTTTATGACACTACACTACCTCATATGACTTGTTTCAGTGTACATCTCTTGTATACGTGCTATACTTCATTCTTTCAGGATTTTAATAAATTCAAAGCAGCCACCTCTATATAAAATTTCTGTCAACACTATAATGCGTTTCACCGGAAGAAAAGGGGTTGTCAGTCCGGAAGAAATGAATAGTTAAACAGAAAGAAATCGAAGATGGTATCAAGAGTGAAACGAACAACAAAACATTTCAAAAATATCTCTCAATACGCTAAATTTAATTATGTATGTACAAAACAACTAAATTTAGTGAATATCTCATCCTCAGACTCACTGACAAACACACAGGCATTATCTCCAAAACGTTCGATTGGAAATCACTTGTACATAGAAAGTGATTTTCCGACGAAAATTCGAATTCGATTTTTTGACTACTGCCTAATACTTTTCCTATACATCCCTATGGGGAAAACAATGCATTATACTATGTATGTAGGGAGAATAATATATATATCATACTATGTATGTAAAGGAGTAACAATGTGTCATTAAAGCAATAAAATTCTGAAAATAAGATCTCTCAAACCCAAAATCTACCCTTTCTATCATTTTATTCTATGTTTAAACTTTCACAAAGTTTGTACTTTTACCATTATAAATCTGCAGATATACAAATTTAATTAGATTTTGTAGACAACTCTTCGGTCACAAATCCCTAGCTATCAAAATGATGAATTGTCCACGGAGCTGAGACGAATATATTTCCTTCTATATTTGAAGTTAAACCCTATAATTACTAAAGTTAAATCGTTATGTACATATAAAAGAATGGCGGAATTTTGATGATTTTCAAATTAAAATTATCAAAATAATATTTTGATGAATGCAATGGAATTATTCTTATATCTGTCATTTCTATGTAACACCTCTATTGATTCCTGAAATTATGTTAATGTCCAAATACAATTATTTTATGGGCGACACACGATTTTATTCATTGTCATATTTGACAAAGAATTTCGGCACAACTAAAAATTATTTCTTACTGTTTCGTGTATTTTACTAAAGCCGTGTAACTTAAAAGTTTTTTTTTATATATACATTTTATTTCGATTAAAATCTATTGTAATGCAGGACAATGAATTCCATACCAGCGTCATCATATGATATCGAAAACTAAGTTTAACAAATGTTATAAATTGGTATTTTCAGAATTTTAGAACTTTAATAATGGATACATTTTAAATATTATTTTTAAATAAAATATCTGATGTGAGCAGCACATGACTTTCCCTGCAGACTTATATTAACGTTCTCTTTATTTTAATTAAGTTTATTTCACCTTTAATTCAATTTTCGTTCTCATTCGGTAACCGCACTTATTTTCAAAGGTGGCGTAGAGAAAAAACGAAAAATTAAAATATCTCGAGAACGGCTAGTCCTAGTGTAATGGCGTTGGTCTTATTCTTTTTGTCGTTAAAAATTACGTATTAAACGAGCATTTAATGGGTACATTTGAGTATATCTAGTTCTTTAGTTTAGATTTTGACGATTTTTGAGGGCCATTTTGCAAAAAAAAGGCAGGTTATTATTTTTATCGTACCAAAATCTAATCAGCACCAGGGTAACCCACAAGTTACTCACCTACCGAATTTGGTGAAATTCACTCCATTAGTTTTTCAGTTAGAGTGGATACAAGCTTTTGCGGGCCATTTCGCAAAAAAAGGCGGGTTCTTTTATCCCAAATCGTACACAAAACTAATCAGCACCAGACACTCTCACAAGTGACTTACCTACCAAATTTTGTGAAATTCGGTCCATTAGTTTTTTAGTTAGAGTGGATACAAAATCTGCACAGACAGACACACAGACACACAGACAGACAGACACACAGACACACAGACACACACAGACGTCATGTTAAAATGGTTTTTTCGTATTCTAGAGGTCTTGAAACGTGTAGATCCGTCGAAAACTCGAGTTGCGATTTTCGACATAATTCCAATACTTTCCCTATACATTACCATGTATTGCAGGGAAAGTAATAATATTTTACGAAATTTAGAAGGTGGATTATTGTGTCTTAGCGTTATTGTAAATCACGACGAATTTTAAATCCTTAGGATTTAAAATAGAGAATTTAATTATTTTTATTTCCTCAATCAATTTTGAAATTTTCCTTAATTAAATATTTAATTTAATTGATTTATGTTTCATGGCATATTTAATGCACCGGTCTGATTGCTACTATTAATAAATAATATTTTATTACCACATTATTATATATTTTATTATCAAAATTATCCACGTTGCTTTCTATATAAGTACAATACATCTATCCCCACTTTTGAGAAATTCATAACTTGGGACATGAAGTCTTTAAAAAGATAATTTATAACAAGTAACACGAAAGTTAATCAAGAAACAAAACTGGTGTAGCCGCAAGAAATAACCGTCGCCGGTAGCTTAATCTCCTATATCATTCTTCATTAGCCGCAATTATTTTGAAATAATTGCCAGTAATGAAGATTTATTCAAAAATCAATAAATCGCGTTCCAGAACAAATCCGCGCAACTGAAGTTGTCCCTCTGAGGATTATGACAATTTGTAAAGTAATAAATGGTCGTTAATGTATTTATATGATCGTTTAATATTTATGTGCAGCTATTTTTCACTATGGAAACCTTTGTCTCAGATTATTACAAGGGATGTTTCAATGCAAACTATCAGAGGTGCTGTTCGTGAGAAAAAAAAATCCCATCTTTAATATCAACTCGTAGTGGTGCCGCAACCAGGTGCTGATCTTAAAATAATCTGATGTGGACAGCGCATGACTATCACTACACATTGTAACGAACTTTTTTGATCCTACATAATAAAATAATATTCTTTCATTGCTTCGAGAATGACCTTCCGACCTACTCGAAGGTGTAAGATATCTGTTTGAATAACTGAGACAGTACCACACAATTTTGACCTGAAAACAGTGGGGACGACGTCCACGGGGACCGTACCCTCCTTCTCCAGCCACACACCTCTTGAAAGGACTTTTAGACCCACAGATTTAATGTGCCCATACTCCCGTAAACATGTGGATGGTTTGAAGCCGATCAGGGGATCAAACTCGGGTTCGGGTCTTCAGAGGGCTATCCCGCCCTTTAACCACTTGGCTGTCCCGCCCCTTAACTGCTGGGCTATCCCGTCCCTTAACCACTGGGCTATCTCACCCTTCAATCACTGGGCAATTCCGCCCCTTATATTTCCGTTTTTTATTATTATTACCCAGGTCATCCAGCTCGCCCAAATGGTGTAACGCAGTCACAAGAGACGACTAGGAAAAACACAGAAAATCAATGCATATAGACAATATAGATATACAATTGTGAGACCAGCAGGCACCATTTTCAGATTTGGTATTTGCTGTCGAACAAAAAGCGCAGACAAGTGACACAAGCTTCGACAGTCTGGATCCGGAAAGTTTATGACCCCATTAAATACATGTCATCCAAATTACGAGAGTGACTTAAACATAAACAATGCTTACGTCCAGGGCTTGCAACGATTTTCATTGGATCCAAAGGAGCCAATGAAGCGTTCAAGAATTAAATCACGCAAATAAACAATTAAATTAAATATTTGAATATGATCTGTTTAAACATAATTTATGATTATATTTTATGATCTGTTTAAATATAATTTATGATTATATTTTATGATCTGCTTAAATATTATTTATGATTATATTTTACTATCTGTTTAAATATAATTTAAATACGATACGGTCTCACACGATAGCCTCGTCTCATTAAGTACTTAGGTATTAAATAATTTAGTAAGCTCTTATGTAAATTGTTTACTGCTCATTATTGGTGTTAATAAATGTTAATTTTACTTTCCCTGCAATACATGGTAATGTATAGGGAAAGTATTGGAATCATGCCGAAAATCGCAACTCGAGTATTCGACGGATCTACACGTTTCGAGACCTCTAGAATACGAAAAAACTATTTTTACCGTGACGTCTGTGTATGTCTGTGTGTGTGTCTGTCTGTGTGTCTGCCTGTCTGTCTGTCTGTGTGCCTGTCTGTCTGTCTGTCTGTGCAGATTTTGTATCCACTCTAACTAAAAAACTAATGGACCGAATTTCATAAAATTTGGTGGATAAGTCACTTGTGGGCGAATCTGGTGCTGATTAGTTTTGGGTACGCTTTGAGATACAAGAACCCGCCATTTTTTGCGAAATGGCCCGCAAAAGCTTGTATCCACTCTAGCTAAAAAACTAATCGACCGTATTTCACAAAATTCGGTAGATACATCACTTGTGGGTCACTCTGGTGCTGATTAGATTTTGGCACGATTCGAAAAAAGTAACCTGCCATTTTTTGCCAAATGGCCCGCAAAACTCGTCAAAATCTGAAATGAAGAACTACGTATGCTCAAATATATCCAATAAATGCTGTTTTATACGTAATTTTTAACGACGAAAAGAATAAGACCAACCCCATTACACTAGGACTAGCCGTTCTCGAGATATTTGAGATTTTTCGTATTTTCTCTACGGCGCTTTTGAAAATAAGCCCAGTTACCAAGTGAGAACGATAATTGAATTAAAAGTGAATTACATTTAATTAAAATAAAGCGAACGTGGAAATAAGTCTGCAGGGAAAGTCATGTACTGCCCACATCAGATTTTTACTTTCCCTGCAATACATGGTAATGTATAAGGAAAGTATTGGAATCATGCCGAAAATCGCAACTCGAGTTTTCGACGGACCTACACGTTTTGAGACCTCTAGAATACAAAAAATCTATTTTAGCGTGACGTCTGTGTGTGTGTCTGTCTATGTGTCTGTCTATGTGTCTGTCTGTCTGCATGTCTGTGCAGATTTTGTATCCACTCTAACTAAAGAACTAATGAACTGAATTTTATAAAATTTGGTAGGTAAGTCACTTGTGGGCGAATCTGGTGCTGATTAGTTTTGGGTACGATTCGGGATAAAAGAACCCGCCTTTTTTGGAAAATGGCCCGCAAAAGCGTGTATCCACTCTAGCTGAAACAGTAATAGACCGAATTTCACAAAATTCGGTAGATAAGTCACTTGTGGGTCACCCTGGTTCTGATTAGATTTTGGTATGATTCGGAAAAAAAACCTGCCTTTTTTTGCAAAATGGCCCGCAAAAATCGCCAAAAGCTAAAATAAAAAACTGCGTATTCTCAAACATATCCATTAAATGCTTGTTTAATACGTAATTTTTAACGAAGAAAAGAATAAGATTAACCCAATTACACTAGGACTAATCGTTCTCGAGATATTTTAGTGTTTTCGTATTTTCTCTACGCCACCTTTGAAAATAAGTCCAGTTATTAAATGAGAGCGAATATTGAATTAAAAATGAATTAAATTTAATTAAAACAAGAAAGATCAATCATGCATAAGCATTGATTATGAAACACTTTCCAACTGAAATGTAATTTCATTTAAAAATTTCTAAAATGTGATACATTCAGTAGTGATATCTTTTACATTATCACAGTTCTACAGTAATTTAGTATACTTAAATATTTAAAACTGTTTCGAAATATAAATCATCTGATTCTTTATGCAAAATCAATGAATATTTCATTCATATAACTTGTATTCCAGACTCCAGAGCTAAATAATTTTGTATGAAAAAAATTCAGTAATTCCTATGTAATTCATCTTACAATCGCTTGAGATATTTGTATTCTGCATATGTTAAAATTAGGCTTCGTTGAAGAAATAGTAAAAGTTTAGGGATCATTTAAAATCACAACTATTGTAATCGCATAGGCACGGAATTTAGATACACAGATAATATATGTGTGTATGTGTATGTACTCAAAGTATTGGAATCGTGCCGAAGATCGGAACTCGAATTTTCAAAGGATCTACACGTTTTGGGACTTCTAGAACACGAAAATACTATTTTTAGGAAGACGTCTGTGTGTTGTTGTTGTTGAAACCCAGACCGTCCGACCTACCAGAAAGGTGTAAGGTAACTGTTTGGACGGTCGGGAAGTGCCACCCAATTTAGACC